>OZ010797.1:260792953-261992953 GCA_963932465.1 Maratus speciosus
CTAATTATTGATTAGTGTTGACTCTAAGCTGATTTAGCAGGACGCAGCACCCGGCAGCCCTTTTTATTTCTTTTTTGCGCCCGGCGGCCCTTTTTATTTCTTTTTTCTGCCCGGCGGCCCTTTTAAACCCTTTAGATGCTCCCGGCTACCCTTTTTAACGTTTCCTATGCACCCCGTGGCAATTCCATTGATCCCGCGAAAATATCACAAATTTTAGAGACCCTAAACGAACCAGTTCAAAATATCTTTTGTGAACAAAGCACAAGTGTACCCTTTTTGAAAAAAAATGTGCCCTTCTTTAAAATAGTTTTCTCTTTTTGAAAGAAGGTACGCTTGTTTAGACTAGTGTTCCCTTTTTGAAAAATGTACCCCCTTTTTTTTAGAATATGTTCTCTTTTTGAAAAATTCCCGCCCGGCGGCCCTTTTTTTCTAGAGTCAACACTATTGATATACAGTAATAGTGAATTTAAAATATTACATGTAATGTTTGCATGTGTGACATTTAATGAGAATTTTTACAGATCAATTTAGTATTTGAGGTTTTTGACATGACTGTTTAAACCATGGTTTAAACCCGACACATGTCAAAAACCTGCCAACCCTGATGCTAATGCACCATTTAACCCTGACTGTGCAACAATTTTTTTTTTTCAAATTGTGCCAAACTTTGTGCTTCACTTTTTATTGGATGTGAATCATTTTTTTTAATTATTTAATCGTAACCAGGCAAAACATCTTATTTGCTATATTTCGAATCTAATTTTTTTTTTAAATTATTATTTTGTGCCTCACATTTTTTGCTGATGCTGAAGTGGATTTTACTATTTGGCAATTACCTAATGATGGAGAAGCTGCAATAGTATTGTGTTAGGGCTACGAAATCATACACAAATAAAGTTTTTAAGCACAAATAAAATGTGAATTACGATTGTGGGAAAAAATTGTGAATATCTTGAAATTATGGCGGGGAAAAAATCGCAAATTCCGTCAAAATTTACTGCACTGAGCTAAAAAATTGGAACCAGGCTCCTTTTACAAATGTAAAAAAAAAAGCTGCGAAACGGAAATAAACTCTAAAAATCGTATAAAAATTTTCAGAGGAAAAAATTTACTATATTGAGTTGAAAGACGGACCTTATTCCTTTTACGAATGCCAAAAGATGGCTGTGAAACACGAAAAACCAACCAACCAATTTCCAGATTAATTTAAATTTTGTGTGCTACGATTTCTCATTTTCAAAGGTTGGCAGGTCTGTAATAGGCTCGAAGTGGCAGGAATCGTTTGGTAGCTTCATCGCCCCAAGTCCTACCTTCCCGCTTTTTCGGTGTCTTTAATTTGTGTAATTTCCCTTTTAAATTTGTCTGGTTTCAATTTTTGATTTTTTTTTTTTTTTCATTCTGGCTTTTGCTAGAATGTCTTATACTCGGGACATGGCTGGGGACCTACGAACCTTGCTTCTGCAAAAGAGTCGGAATAAGTGGAAGAATAAAGGGCTGCAGATGAAGAGAAGACGAACAGTGCCATGGCACTGTTCGTCATTATTTACAATACTATCTTATAAAATTCATAATGGTGACATTTTTATATGAAATGAAATGAAATGCTTACTGCAATATTAAGAGACATTTACAATTTCATGCCTGTAATATTTATTATGCTACTAAAAAGCACGAATATTTTGTTTTTATTGAAAATTATTGAAGTTCTTAATCTCCAAGATTATAATAATTGAAGCAACTGTAAAACTGGTGTAAAGCATTTTTAATTGTTATTATATTTAAAAATTAATAGAAAATGCTCTTAATCTTGTAAAACAAAATTAAAACTTGATAACTTCCCTGTAAATCAGAAACAAAATTTTATCCAATGTTGGTAATTCAATTGAGTTTCTTAATATATATATATATGTATACAGAGTTTCCCCCAGGTTTAAAAAAGGGTAGGGTGTTGTTTGTGGGAAAAGGGCACTTTTAGATTCCGAAGGACATGTTTTGGATTCTTAAGGGCATTTCTTGACATTTTTAAAGGCATTCTTTTGATTTTTAAAACTACTCTTTAATATTTAATAGACAGAAAACTATTTTAAAGACAGCAATGAGTCAATTTTTACTATGCAAGTAAATTTTTTAATAAACAAAAGAGTAAAGACACTTTTTTCAGGTGGGGGCAACAAGGGAGCTAATTTTTAAATGAGGGGCAAGAGGGGTGCTATTTTGTAAATCTAAGGGCAGGCAGGGTGCAGCACCCTCCTGAAACAGTCTGGGAGTAACTCTGTATATATATAATGCATCTACACTAGATTTGAATAAATCTTGTTAACATGAAATCAAAAGGTGCAGTTTTTTTTGTGCATATGTGTTAACCGTTAAAAAAAGTTAGATATCAAATTTGATGATTGAGATTAATTTTTAATTCGTCAAATGCAATAATTTAGTTGCATTTGATGATTAATGACCGCTAATTTTGAACACTGTTAAGGGTGGTCTCAAATCAGGGCTGTCTGCCCACCTACCCACCCAAAAAAACCCGGGTGGCCTTTTTTAAAAAAAACCACATAAAAGTGGGTTTTATTGGGTATTTTTGGTTTATACAAGTTTTTTGCTGCACAGTATCATTTATTTTTAATTACTACTTATTTGTTATGATTCTGTTATACATGTAAGATAAAAAATTAATTAAATTTAGGTCTTCAGACATCTTTGTATAAAAAGATAAAAATGATTTGAAAGAACTGCAAAACCCAAACCTCATCAAATTAAAATTATTCAAAAGGAAAAAATGACTATTTTTTATCATTCATTATCTAATATGTAAAAATGAAAATTTGTCCGTCTGTAATTCTATACAAATCGACAGTTTGGAAGACAGGATTGTGAAATGTTACATATATGTGTATTAAAACACGGCCGAGGCAACTAAATTAATCAGGATTTAAATAATTTATAGCTAATTTTTAATTAATAAAACATCACCAATTTAACAGCAAGTTCCTATCAAATTTAAACATTTTACGTTATAGCAGTTGCTAACAATTAAAAATCCACTATAAAAATTCTTATCACAAAAATTCCTTTTCTATTGCAAGATTTCTATATGAAAAATGAAAATGAAATAAATAGTTTGACGAATATATAAAAAGTTAATATTACGTCATAACTTTTCTATTGCAAGATTTCCACATGAAAAATGAAATAAATAGTTTGACAAATTTAAAAAAGAAGTTAATATTACGTCACATTGGAAATGTAATGGATGTTAGCAGGTGAATATATAATGTCATATGAGTTTGAAAAAGCACATTGAAACATGATAAAAACCTGAGCATAAGCTCGATACGATAATTGGCATTTTAACATTTTGAAGTTCCCTGAATTTGTTTTCGCCATTTTTAAATCTATTCCATATACATACTCTTGTCTATGCATGTATATTAGAATTTCTACAAAGGTTTAGGTCCCTAGAGCTCATTCTTAGTGAAGAACTGAAATAAAGATGACAAATCGTCATTTTTCTTTAATCATGAAAAAATTCTTTAAATAACAAAATACTCGGAAACAACTTTTCATCAAAAGGTTTTAATCTCGGTCTCAATACAGATCACAGATTATATTTACTAAGTAAGTAGGTAATCTGTCGTCTGGATTAAATGAATAAAAAAAGAGTGAAAATTACGTAAATTAACAGGCAATCCTTGATTTTTCAAAACAAACATTCTTAAAATTCTGTGTAACGCCGGCTACTTTAGCTAGCATTATATATATATACTATTACATATCATTCATTAAGGTCCATATAATTTATCAAAAAATTTTTTATAACAGTTGCTTAAAAATATGTTTATAATGTATTAAGTATTTTAAAGTTGAACTGCATTTAATATTTCATTTTGTTTTACACTCAAAAATCCCCATTTTTGTTATTAAAAGGTACCACGTAAAACAACAGATACAATGAAAATCAGAAAATGATAAAGGAGGCATTTGTAGTCTGTACCTGTCTGAATAAAAAAACTTTTTTTCTTTACACTCTGCATATAAGTAAAATTGAAATATTAAATACAGCCACAACTGCAAAAATACATAATACATTTATGAACACATTTTCTATGTACTATTAAAAAAATGAATTATATAACCTATGGGGCATTCCACGTCAAATCAGGCAGTAAAATATCAATATGTAACCAACCATCACAGATTTTAATGAAACTGCGTGTGTTTGTTCTTACTATTAAGATATGATCACCAGTAATTTTTTTTGCTCCTTGGTGAAATAGTTTCTGAGAAAAAAATTGTCAAAATTTTGAAAAACTGCCGTCAGTTGGCATTCTTGATAGCTCGGTTTTCAAATGTAGCATGTCATATATATAATCATATTTCAATATCTACTCTACAAATCATCTTCAAATAATTTATGCACAATATTTAGGGTACGCAGCTTATGAAAAAAATATATTGTTACGCTTATAACATTTTAAGTGTGTCTAAAAAAATATTTAAACTTTGAAGTCGTGAATTTTTTATGAAAAATAATGCATTAACAAAAAAAGCATTATCAACAAAAGGCGGTATTTTTATTAAATTTATTTTTTATGGGAGATATACTTAAAGGTGTCCTTTACCTGATTATGAAATAAAAATAGTGGGATTTTGGGTGTTTTTGGTAGTATTTCCCATTTAAAAATATTTTGAGGTGCATTTCATATCAAATCAAGCAGAGTCATTCCATGTCAGTTCCCCTAAGCCATTTAATCACTGTCACAAATTTCAATGAAATTGGGTTTGTTTATAGCTTATTTTAAGACGTAATTACCTTTAATTTTCTTGATCGTAAGTAAAATATTTTTTAAGATAAAAAATATCAAAATTTTGAAAAATTGTTTTAAATTTTTTTAATGACAGTTCGATATTCAAAGACTACATAAAAAAAAAAAGTCATTTCAATATAAAATCACTAAATAGGTTTCAAATAATGTATATGTGACAAATAATGTAGGCTGATTATTATTTCTTGTTTTTTATCATGTTTAAACACTAAGAGTGTCTTTTATCTTATGAATTTTTAAAATCAAGAATTTTGTCAAAAATAATGTGTTAATCAAAAATTTATTATTAACCGAAGGCAGGGTGTTATTGCTTTTTTTTTAATTGTACGTAAAAATATCTTTTAAATGGTTATAAAATAAAAATAGTGAACATATGAGAAAAAATTATCAAAATTTTGGAAAAATGCCACGAGTTGCCATTAATGATTGTTCAATTTTCAAAGGCCTCATTTTATATATAAAATCATATTTCAATAACTAATAAAGAAATCTTCTTCGAATAATTTAAGCAAGGTAAATGAAGTATGTAGATTATGAAAAAAATATTGCTGTAATGTTAAAAAATATTTAAATGTGTCTAAAAAATTGTATAATCTTTGAAATCAAAAATATTTTACAAAAAATAATGAAATTATTAAAAAATCTTTATCAATCAGAGGCGGAGTTTCTATGACTAATTTTTTAATTTTAAATTGTACATAATACTACATTATAACTGGATCTGAAATAAAAATAGTGGGATTTTGGTTGGTTTTAGTAGTATTTAAATCATATTTAAAATTATCAATATTTTCAAATGTAAAACCTATCCAATGTATCCTCCCTGGAAATATTTTTATTTATACATTTATTTTATTTTTCAAATTATCTTTTATGTTCGTTTCTTAAGGAAAAAAATAAACAATATTGTTTTTTAGTAAAACTTCTAGGGCGAAGAGCAATTATCCCTTTCCAAAAAAGAGAAAAATCACTAGCTCCTCACCGCCCAATAGAAATTTTCAAAATGACAGTCCTAATCTTTAAACTCATATTTGGCTGTTAATATTGAAAATTTAGCATTGAGCTGCTAATATTGAAAAAAAAACAAATTTCACTCTGTTGAAGAAAATTTTGACGTATTGTGCTTTAAATATGTGCAAAAAATGCATAATCCATTATATTTATATCTTTCAAATAACTATATCTAAAAAAATATTTAAAACTTAATGAGTTGCACTTTTGTAACTTTATTCAGTTTCTAATGATATGTACCTTAATTTCGGGTGTATAGCCCGCAGATCAAACAATTCAGTTTGGACCCAGAAATTTTATTCAGTATTTGAAGACCAATATTTACTGTGATCTAAAAAGTTACATTTTATTTTTAAAAATTTCTGGGTCGAAACACGATTGTATGATCCGCGGGCTATACACCGGAAATTACGGTAATTTGATTTATTTCATCACAATATTGCTGAAAGATGGATTTTCAACATATATATGTGTGTATATATATCCCTGTTCTCAAACAAATTATTTAAAAATTATTCATTTATGTTTAATAAAGCATATATATATTGTTTATACACTTACAGAAAATACATATAGCAAATTTTATGATATTATGTCAATAATGTCTAAAAGTAAAGAACTTATCTAATAGTATGTAACGAAAAATTTAACATCTGGTGTAATGACAACAAAATTTTATAATTGTTTTACTTAATTTGGATGAATGAAAAAAGCTTACATGTTTATATTTTATTGAAGTACAGGTGAAAATGTCACAAAGACATACCTCAACAACCACTGAGTATGTCACATTCACACTACAGATGATTTTTTTTTCTTTTGATCTTTCGGGTTTGATTTCAGATGGTAATGAATTAATTAGTTTTGTTAGAAGTGTCATTGCAGTCAGCATATTAGGCTCACTATTTTTTTTATATATAATTTGTTTTGATTGACTCGATGAACAACAATATTTAAAGGGACCATTTCATGACTTTTCAATTAAAAGCTGATTTATAAATTCATCATGTTGTTTAGTTATTATTATCGTCTTAAGATAATAAGTTGATATTAAAATTTTTAAATGCAGTTTATTTATTATTTGAACAGTTGAAAGTATTTTTCAATAAGAGTGCGGGCTGTTGATTTTAAGTCGGCTGTTGAGCAATGTAGTGTTGGTAAAGGAACTGGTACTATTTAATTTAATTTTTATTGCTGTAAATAATATTTGTTATTTTATTATTGTATGTATTATATTTAAGCAAGAGTAGAAATACACAATATCGTAGTCATTTTAGTACATCTTAGCATGAAAAGCTTCAATATTTATCATTAAACATTCACATTTTATGAAAATTTTGTTAAAATTGCTCATATTTTCACTATTTTTATTTTATAACTATTGAAAAGATATTTCTACGTACAATTAAAAAAAGTAATAACAGCCTGCCTTCGGTTAATAATAAATTTTTGATTAACACATTATTTTTCACAAAATTCTTGATTTTAAGAATTCACAAGATTAAACACACTCTTAGCATTTAAACATGACAAACAACAATAAATAATAATCTGCCTACATTATTTGTCACACATACATTATTTGAAACTTATTTAGTGATTTTATATTGAAATGACTTTTTTTTTATGCAGTCTTTGAATATAGATTTGCCATTAAAAACATTTTAAAAAAAATTTCAAAATTTAGATATTTTTTTTATCTTAAAAAATATTTTACTTGTAATCACCTTTAATTTCCTTGATCCTGTCTTAAAATAAGCTATAAACATACCCAGTTTCATTGAAATTTGTGACAGTGAATTAAATATCTTAGGCGAACTGACATGGAATGACTCTGCTTGATTTGATTTGAAATACGCCTCAAAATATTTTTAAATATGAAATACTACTAAAAACACCCAAAATCCCACTACTTTTATTTCAGAATCAGGTAAAGGACACCTTTAAGTATATCCCCCACAAAAAATAAATTTAATAAAAATACTGCCTTTTGTTAATAATGCTATTTTAGGTAATGCATTATTTTTCATAAAAAAATCACGACTTCAAAGATTAAACATTTTTTTAGACACACTTAAAATGTTATATAAGCGTAACAGTATTTTTTTTCATAAAATACGTACCCTATATATTATGTATAAATTATTTGAAGATGATTTGTGGAATAGATATTGAAATATGATTATATTTATGTCATGCTACATTTGAAAATCGAGCAGTCAAGAATGCCAACTGATGGCAGTTTTCAAAATTTTGACAATGTTTTTCTCAGAAACTATTTGACCAAAGAGTAAAAAAAAATACTGGGAATCATATCTTAATAAAAGGAACAAACACACGCAGTTTCATCAAAATCTGTGATGGTGGGTTACATGCCTGCCTGAACTGACATGGAATGACCCCTATACACTATAGTCATTTTTCCTATGTAGTCATAAAAAATTAAAAATACAAGTTCTTTGGATTACATTAATTTGGTGAGGGTTGGGTCTTGCAATTCTTTCAAATAATTTTTAATTTTTATGCAAAGATGTCTGAAATTCTAAATTTAATTCAAATTTTATCTTAAATGTATAATAGAATCATAACAAGTAAGTAATTAAACATAGTTGGCACTATTCAAAGAAATGTGCAGCAAAAAACTCCAAAAACCTGAAAGAAACCAAAAAAAACCCCCAAAAAGCCCAATAAAACCCAAAAAAAAACCACACGGGTTGGGCTTTTTAAAAAAAAAACCCGGGTTTTTTTCAGCCCTGTCTCAAATCCAAAAGGGCAACTTTCTGACATAAAGTTTTAATTATTTTTGTTCAAAAATGAATGAAACTAGTTGGTGTTGTTGTTCAGGAACTATGTAATTGAACTGTTTTTTCCATTTTTTTTGCCAACGCAAAAGATCTTTCAGAAAATATTGTCAAAGTGGGCATTTTGAACCGAGTTTTCACGCGGAGGAAGAAAGAACATTCAAGAGCAGGCAAAAAACGTGAGTGAAATCGCTTCTAACTCAATGGGTAATTGATTGATCAAAAAATGGAAAAAACAATTCAAATCCAAATCGCTTCCATGGCTAGATTTTCAAATTTTATATCTTTCCGTTAAAAAAGGAATTTGTAAATGTGTCAAAATGTGTTGCGCTTGTTGAGCAGAGCAGTTAAGAACAGCCTTAAATAGGAGTGGGTCAAACTTGTACCAGGATCTGAGCTTAACAAAGGGGTCTTCTAAGATTTTATGCACAATATTTGTGTGGAACATATAATGAGATTCATTAAAATAATTTTAATCAGTATTGAGCCTTGCAAATTCTGTCACTGATTCTGCTTGAATGAATGAAAAGTATTTTTTAACTGTAGGAAGGAAGTAAAACTTATACAGTAGACTCCCTCAAACCCACACAACTTGGGACCAGAGGTTGTGCAGATGTTAGAATTTTGTGGATTCCTGATCACTGTTTTGTTTACATTTTCTGAACAGTAATTTGAATGTAATAATGCAATCAAAAGTACAATGAATGCATGCAATATACTGAAATATTAAAATAATGAAGTAAAGTAATAAACTAAAATCATAAAAAGTAAGGTAATTAAAAAAATGATTATATTGTTAAAAGTAAAAGTCACGTGAATAATTAATGTATAATTAAATATGCATAATAAAGATGCGATACTTTTTCCATGAATTATTCAATGAAACCTTGCCTCACAAAGGTACCTTATTAATTCACATCAAAATCATAAAGTAAGGAAGTTTTATTTCAGGTTTAGCCAGTCTTTATAAGAAAAAAAGCTTCATTAATACATAAATATATTTGATAAAACAATTGTGATTGTCAGCGATATCAGCAATATCTCGATTTTTTTCAGAAATAAATTTATACTTCCTTCATGAAAAACCATGAGTTCAGTCATATTCTCCAGAATTACATATTAAAATACATACAAAATGATATGAAACTAAAAGATTCTACATGTAATTTTGCCTCTACATCTGAACTGAAAGTTTCTTTGTGTACATCTGCGATGATGTGCGGATTTGAGGGAATCTACTGTATATGCAATGAACAAAATGTATATCATATCAGATTTAAAATATTGGTGTAAAGACAAGAGGTTAATTCTCATTAAAACTTTTTAAACGTCTTAAACTTAGATGTAAAGTTTCTTGAAATTTTGAAGTCTTGGGAAAATATCCTTTTTTTAAAAAAATTATTATTTTAAAAAAAATAGAAATTTGTGAAAATTTGATTTCTTACAAATAAAAGCTTTTCTAGCAAATATATTTTATTAGGAAATACCAAACTTTTTTGAAAAATTGATGAACACTTTTCTTTTTCCTGTTACTTGACTAGGGGAGAGTGGGGATGAAAGGGATATTTTGTCTTTATAAGCTTATAAAATAATGACATTAAAAGATATTATCATGTTTGCGCTAAATTCTCGTCTAAAACCTTTGCTTTAATACTAGCAAAACCTCTTTTCCTCAAGTACAGTAATTAAAAATCTGTACATACTTTTATAAATTGGGAGAAATGTCCCTTTTAACCCCATTGTAGGGGATGGAAGGGACACTGTGCAGTGTTGAAAGGGACACACATAAATAAAACAATTTTATGAACATTTTCATCTTTTTATTTGCGATTATATTCTTCAAAAATAAAAGATAATAATACACAATTAAAAATAAAATACATTGCAACAGATAATAAAACAAAAACAAGAAAAATAACTTATGTCTACTTGATGTAAAACAACTTTAAATCAAAAATTTTAAGAATGATTTAGCTCTACCTGTCTCAACACCAGTTACGTATTTAGGTAACTTCATCACAATATCATTAATATTCACGTCATATCAATAGTATCAGTAAATAAAAAGTGGTTTATTCTTTTTTTTTTTAATATACTTTGAATTTATTCCGAGTGCTTTTCTGGAGTTTGTGGATAAAGTGCGACAGGAATGTCACCTTTATTATTCCATTATCGTTTGCAAATTTTATTGTCTTAATATTTATATTGCTTTCATGATTATCAAATAGGCGAAGAGTAGGATCAGTTTTGGAACAACTAGAATATTAAGCTAATGTCAATTGCTTTAAAAAAAAAAAACTCTGCGATCATTCACCAACTTTGTTGAGCAAGTACAAACCTTTGGGATGGGACAGCTCCGGGTATGAACTCTTTGTAATTCTTCCTTGGTAAAACGAATACTGTTGAGCAGAGTTACCTGATGCAGAATAAAAAGTGTGACAAGTTTACCACGTTCAGCTGATGTTATGTTGGGGATTGATGTTATGTTGGGGGTTGATGTTATGTTGAGGGGTTACTGTCCCTTTCTACCCCATACCTACCTAGTGAAATTAAAAGTGTATTCATGCATGACAGCATTTTAGCTAACAAAATATACAGGTATTCACATAAAATGCATACTGTACAGTGCTAAATAACATAAATTTTATAATGCTAAACACAATATTAAGTTTTTAGAGAAAAAAAGAAAAGCAAGATCAAAATTTACTTTTTTATATCAAAAACAGGTTTTTCTTTCACCACCTACAACGCTACAATTACTGACGTTAGTTATAAGGATTATTAAGACAGAAAAAGTATAGCCATTGATTGGGCCAAAGCTGAAAATGTCTACATTTTATTTTCTTCCTGAAATTTTGAGTGTCCCTTTCATCCCCAGTCTCCCCTATATTATTATTAAAATTGTAGCCTTTCAAAATTGGACTTTCCATAGTAGCTTTCCTTGCTTTCTTCAATTGTTTAAATACTCATTTCAGTTGCATTTTTCATTTTAAGTCGGCATTTGTGGTATATTATGAAAGAATTAATTGAGTGCCGAGAATAAACATAAGTGGCAAGAATAAACATTTTCTTCAATGCGCTAAATGGATCGTATAGCTAAGATGATAAGATTGACTTGCAGTAAAAATAAAAATAAAAGAAGGATGAATAAGTAAATGTAACATTCTTACTTAATGATGAGATAACACATTGAAGAGACAGCAGTTGTAAAAAAATCTTCTTTATTTATTCGTTTCACTTGAGAGGTTGCAAGCCAATTAGAATAGGTAGGTCACCGTACATATTAGAAGAACGTTCCACGTAGCATTATTAAGAACTTGAAGTAATTCCATGATAAAAATGAATGCTGGTTCAAAATAATGTCTTGATGATAAAAAATCCAAAAAAATCGAACATGCGTTAAATTAAAAAAGACAGAGACCGAAGATAAGCTTTTAGATATCGAGATATAGCTATTGAAGAACATCGCTCTTTGAATTTAGGCGCAAAGGCCCGAAATTCAAAAGACAAATCGCGTTGTCAAAAATAATACATATTAAAACTTTCGTAAATCTTAAAAATCTGTTTAAAAAAAACTGGCTGCATTGATATATATACTACATAAAAGGGGTTTACAAAACTACATCCACAATTGATTTAAATCTATTCGTTAAATTAAATTTACGTATTATGATTAAATCATATGAAATTAGAGAAAAGCAAACGGAACTTTACAGGGAGAGAATGAAGCTTTTTAATTCGCCAAGCGAAGACACACCCCAATATGACGCAGGTGACGTCACGCTGATTTTAAAAATAGAACAGAAAGAGGGGGAAAAGCTAAAATAAAATGTTCTGTTACTTGCGGTAAAAAGGAAAGAAAAAAAAAAGCGATTTGAACGATGTTTTGAATCGAAAATAAGTAGTTTAAAACGTGAGATAATAATGCTGCATTACAATTAAAAAAAAATAATAATAAATGTGATTACTACATCACAGCATTAAAAATAATTTCATGCCACTAAAATGACAACAACAAAAAATATCTTGTTACTTGCGTCAATTGTTTTCTGGAATTTGGGTTTATTTAATGAAAACTCCACTATTCCAACCGATCGTTAATCTTTCAGCAGTGTGGAATCAATAATTTTTGACTGATTCAGAGTTAAGGCAGTTATAATATATAAAACATCACTTTTTGTTCAAAGTTTTTGAAGAATTCAAAACTAATATATTCTGTTGTTATTTTTGATATAAAAGTAATTTAAAAATTTAAGTTATATAAAATAGGTAGATATTTGCATACTTATTTCAAATACTTTTGCAAATTATTTTTAACAAAATTTTGATAGAAAATTGTTTATTCTATTTTTGTTGCAAAGTTGTATTCTTAAATCACCCCCCCCCCCCCTTCCGTTTTTCTTTTCATTTTTTAATTATTATAACTGTTTCACTTATATTATTTTTTTATGTCATTATTAATTTATATTATTTTTTATAAACAACATTAAGTATTGTTTCAGTATAATGTTTACAAATTTTAAGAGATGATAGAATACACTACAACAAACATTTTTTGGTACTACTTAGTTATCCCGTCGACCAAAAATCTATCACCAAACTATAAGATTAAATGCCAATAATGGTTGATCGTAAATGGTACATTCACTTGACTTTAAGCAAGTTACACATGTTTATATCATCAAGTGATTTTTATTTTGATGTTTTATTTTTATTAATGTTATACTAATTTATTTGTTCTTTCGTTATTAAAATAAAAATTATGTCAATTTGTATAATTTGGTGAAATTGGTCGATGGGATTATTAAGAAGTACAGATTTTTTGTATTGGAAACCAGGACTTTAATTTACTCATTCAGTCAAAATCAGAGGGTGCTTCACTTCTATCTGATCGACATATTCAGAATAGCCATTCAAATGTTGTGTATAAAGATATGTGCAGTGCATTCAAAAAAGAAAAAAAAACTTTAAGATGTAGTATACTTACAAACTGAACTTTGTTGTGTGTAAAGGAGGGGGGATAACATATTTTTAGCGGAAATTTCAAGGGGGAATTTATATGATTGATTATTGGGTACTTCTTAGTTATCCCGTCGACCAATACCGCCAAATTATATAAATCGCTAAACCAGGGTTGGCAGGTTTTTGACACATGTCAGTTTTTGATGGTTTAAACTGCAATTTAAACCGTCATGTCAAAAACCTCGTCAAAAACCTCAAATACTTACAGTGATCTGTAAAATTTCACATTAAATGTCACACATTAGATGCAGGGTTGGGTTTTTGACGTCAAGGATTGGTTTTTGACATGACAAGCATCAAAAACTGGTTTAAACTGTCATAAACTGGTTTAAACTGTCGAAAACTGTCATAAACTGGTTTAAACCATCGAAAACTGCCAAATACATGTAATACGCTAAAACATTTTAACGATAGATAAACATTAAATAAGTCAATGATTTATGTGATCTTTTATTGAAATTTAATAATTTTAAAAATATATTATTTGCAATAAAATATTTTTTTTTTTGATTTTTCAACCAGAAGAAAATAATTTTGTGCAATTAAATAATCCGGATCAATTTTACCCCGCAGCATGCCACTTATTTAGCACATTTATTTACACCCAAAAGATTTTTGAATTTAGAGTGTATGAAGCGTTAGAAAATAGTCTTGTGTCTTAATTGATGCTGAGCTAGTAGGACTTGATAGTAAAAGCATTGCTAAATGAGCAAGTTATGAAGCAGGCTCAAAAAGCTGTTGCATTTAGTGATACCTTTCCACCAAACAATGGAGACCTCCCTATAGCACTGAAATAAGAAGACTGGAAAGGGGATTCTTTAGCTTCATACACAATCAGTATTGGTAAGCATCCATAAACTCTCTCCGTAGCTCAAGCGTGAGCTCAATCAACTGAAACAGCAGTCAACCCTTGCCCCTGATGGTTGGGATGCAAAGTATAAGCCAAACAATGGTATGGTTTCATGATTTGATCCCGTCTATTATGCACTTTTTCAATATGGGCTTACAGGAATTTTCTTTTAGATGACCGAGCCAATTTTGTTCAGTTTTAAAATCGAAAACATTTTTATATATTGAAAGAGAGCATGTTTTAAAAAGATTTTGACTTTAAGCTTTTTTTTTAATTATTTCTCTTATTTTGTAAATGTTTAAAATTAATAATCCAATTTCAATTTTGAATGGAATGGTTATTGCCTAGACTAGAATAACATTGATGCACATTATCTTGTAATATATACAAAAAAATCTACACTTTTCTAAGTTTTTTTTTCCTCCATAAAAAAAGCTAGCTAATGCTTTAAGCTCTCAAAAGTAACCAAAATTAAAACGATTTTAAGTAAGAGAAAAAATGTACAGCTCAGGTGAGCTTAATGTCTACTTTTTAGAAAAACACAATTTTACAAAAAAAAAAAAAAAAAAAAAAAATATATAAATAAATAAATAAATAAAATTTTACCCTGTTAAAAAGTTGTACTTAACAATAATACTTTACTATGTACTAATTACTGATATACAGTAAAGAGTGAATTTAAAATATTGCATGTAATGTTGTCATGTGTGACATTTAATTTGAATTTTTACAGATCAATTTAGTATTTGAGGTTTCTGACATAACGGTTTAAAATATGGTTTAAACCCGACATAAACTGACACATGTCAGAAACCTGCCAACCCTGTAATTATTACTAATACTATACACTAATTATACAATTACAGTATTAGTGAATTTTAAATATTACATCTAATGTGTGACATTTAATGTGAAATTTTACAGATCACTGTAAGTATTTGAGGTTTTTGACAAGGGGTTTTTGACATGACGGTTTAAACTGTCAAAAACTGACATGTGTCAAAAACCTGCCAACCCTGATTAGATGTAATACAGTGGAAGATCTTTATAACTCAATTCTATATAACGCACAACTTCTTAGATGTAAACAATGATTTTTGCGGTTAAAAAGCACCTGCATTTTCACATTGTAAAATATTGCTACTCTATACAGGACTGTATTTGATACATTACTTCAACTTTATCTTCTAATTTAAGGCCTTTTTACTGAAAAAAATGCTATTATTACAATAAACATTTTTGATAATGTCTAATATAAGGGATGGTTGTTTCAGTTATATTTGGATCATGTTTCTAAAGTAAATTTAACAATGTCTGACCTACATTATGCAAAAATTTATAGTTAGGATAACTCTTGGTAGCAAGGAATGCAGTATAAAGCAGGGTTGGCTTTTTATCGGTAAAAACCTGGGAAAAAGTGGTAAAAACCTAAGGATGCAATAAACTCTACTAGTCATTAAACTGTATTTAAATACTATTGATTGAAACTGTATTTTCATGTAACTGATACATATATATATATAAAGGGATGGGAAATAAAGAATTAATTCTCTAAAGTTGCTGATATAGTACTTTAATCATATAAATTTTACCATATTTTCTATTCCCCATCTATAAATAGAACAACAGATGTTCAGTATCGGTTTCGCAAAGCAGGGTTTCCATTTCACTTGTACTCTAATATGATTGTTTATGGATATACAGCACACTGGATGAACTTACTGGCAGAAAATAAAGCTCCAATATCTATTACTAAACATGTTGATATACAGAAGTATTTCCGAAATCATCATCTCTGATAAGTGAAACACCAGCTGCCAAACGAAGTATGATGGAATAACCATATAGAATGTATATCCGCATTTATAAAAATAGTCCTGCATTGCTTGACATTTGCAAAAATCATGAAAAAGATATTGATATTAGAAGGAAATGGAAAGGCTCATAGATTTCATGCCAAATTCTCTTTCACTCCTCTTGGCATATGAAGTTGAAGGACAGTCATTTCCAAGAAGCTTCTTTGAAACAAGATGTAAAAGCCAAAGTTCGGTGGAAAGCACTAAATAACAAAGAAATGAATCCTGAATTCATACATTTAATGATGAATCTCCACTCCATACCCTTATAGTTCTTCATCCATAGAGCTAATTTTTTCAAACTTTTCACATATCCACAGTAAATTAAGAAATAGACTAGGGTGTACAGAAAGCTACAAAGCTTTTTATAAATTGCTAAAAGGCTTCAAGGGTACAGACTGATAAACTGTACTAACATTTGAACAAACTATATTATGTGATAATATTGTAAGCATTTGATTTTTGTTAAAATGATTAAGGTTTTTAAATATGATAAAAGTGTACTTACAATTTTCCATTTCCTTCCAATAAAAATTATTAAACTAGTCTCCATTAAGATAAATATAATAAATATTGTAATGTGCATTCGCATAATGATAGTTATAATAAGCATTAGGTTTTAATAATAATAAATGTGCAATAATATTTTTAAAATTTGGAATTCTTGTAGCTGGTAAACATGGATGAATGTCTTCCGGGCTTTTTATATTCCTAAAAAACTGCTATTTTCATATAAACATTCTTTTAATTACCTAATCAGAAACTAAATTAGGTGAATATTGCTGAATGGAAATAGTGGTATAAAATACATGGAAAACTCACCCCTGGGAAAATGAAAAATTGAAAGATAAATTTTCATTAAGTGACAAAAAACAGTCAAACTCCTAAGTTTTTCAAAGGTGGTAAAAACCATGGTAAAAACATGTTTTTCCAAAGACGGTAAAAACCATCAGACGGTAAATACCGTCCAACCCTGGTATAAAGATATTCTAATGTATTTTTATATGTTTCAGACATATTTGGCCATGTTTACAAGGTGAATTTAATGATGTGATCCATGTAACGCAAAATTCTATATAACGCACAACCTTGCGGTTTTAGGTTTGCGTTATAAAGATCTTCTACTGTATTTAAAATTCACTATTACTGTAATTGTATAATTAGTATATAGTATTAGTAATAATTACAGGGTTGGCAAGTTTCTGATATGTGTCAGTTTATGTCAGGTTTAAAACGTCATGTCAAAAACCTCAAATACTAAATTGATCTGTAAAAATTCAAATTAAATGTCACACATGACAACATTACATGTAATATTTTAAATTCACTTTACTGTTTATATGTAATTAGTACATAGTAAAGTATTGTTAAGTACAACTTTTTAACAGGGTAAAATTTTTATTTATTTTATTTTATTTTTTATTTTATTTTTTTTTTTTTGTAAAATTGTGTTTTTTTAAAAAGTAAACATTAAGCTCACCTGAGCTGTACATTTTTTCTCTTACTTAAAATCGTTTTAATTTCGCTTACTTTTGAGAGCTTAAAGCATTAGCCAGCTTTTTTATGGGGAAAAAAAACTTAGAAAAGTGCAGATTTTTTTGTATATATAACAAGATAATGTGCATCAATGTTATTCTAGTCTAGGCAATAACCATTCCATTCAGAATTGAAACTGAATTAATTTTAAACATTTACAAAATAAGAAGTAATTAAAAAAAAAAAAAAGCTTAAAGTCAAAATCTTTTTAAAACATGCTTTCTTTCAATATATAAAAATGTTTTCGATTTTAAAACTGAACAAAATTGGCTCGGTCATCTAAAAGAAAATTCCTGTAAGCCCATATTGAAAAGGTGCATAATAGAAGGGATCAAATCATGAAATCATACCATTGTTTGGCTTATACTTTGCATCCCAACCATCAGGGGGCAAGGGTTGACTGCTGTATCAGTTGATTCAGCTCGCGCTTGAGCTACGGAGAGAGTTTATGGATGCTTACCCATACTGATTGTGTATGAAGCTAAAGAATCCCCTTTCCAGTCTTCTTATTTCAGTGCTATAGGAGGGACTCCATTGCTTGGTGGAAAGGTATCATTAAATGCAACAGCTTTTTGAGCCTTCTTCAAAACTTGCTCATCTAGCAATGCTTTTGCTATCAAGTCCTACTAGCTCAGCATCAATTAAGAGACAGACTATTTTCTAACGCTTCATACACTCTAAACTCAAAAATCTTTTGTGTGTAAATAAATGTGCTAAACACACGTGCTGCAGAGTAAAATTGATCCGGATTATTTAATTGTACAAAATTATTTTCTTCTGGTTGAAAAATCAAAAGAAAAAAAAAATATTTTATTGCAAATAATATATTTTTTAAATTATTAAATTTCAATAAAAGATCATATAAATCTTTGACTTATTTAATGTTTATCTATTGTTAAAATGTTTTAGCGGGTTACATGTATTTGGCAGTTTTCGACAGTTTAAACCAGTTTATGACAGTTTATACCAGTTTTTGATGCTTGTCATGTCAAAAACCCAACCCTGCACCAAACCCCACTATGTTACAGAAAAAAAATTCTAATAAAGAGTAAAATTACTTCTTGTTGTGTAATTTCGGACACATCTATATCAATTTTGTTTTGCTTTATATTTTTTTGCAGTTCTTTAGCAAGATTTTCTGGTATTTTATAAACATATAGAATCTCTATTTCGGAAATACAGTCTTGTTCTTTAAAGCAGATATTAATTCTCCAGTCAAATGTATGCATTGTTCTAGTGACACCTTTTATTTTGCCTGTTGTTCCTCCTAGTCTTCGGAGCTGCTAGTAGCGTTACTGACAGCTTTGTTTAGCACAGCGTCAGAAGAGAGACTCCAGAGAATTTCTCCCAAAGAACTTGTGTACTAGTCTCCACGCCGTTGCTGAGTAACGGTGCAGCTCCCAGACAATTTGTTCAGAAAATGATCGCCTCTGACAAATGAAAAAAATGTCAAATATTATTATTATTATTGCATTTTTAATTTTAAAACAATTTCTATTTTTCGTCTATCATAACATGAAAGTGTAAAAGAAAAAGGAAGGGAAAACATGGTTTTGAAGTCACACTGTATTTAATTTAATCATAAAATTCTTTAAATTTGAATATCAAGTATAATATAATGTTAAAGTATGCACATTCAGGAGGTAAAGTTGGGCAAGACACAGTTTAAAAAAATTATGTATAAGGTAAGCAGCAGGGATGTAGTGGAGGGTATACGGGGGTATACGCCGTATACCCTCTGGATTTTTTTAAGGAACACCGTATACCCCCTGTTTCTCAAGAAAGCTATAGTATATATACACTAAGGTTATACTCCCTGCCTTGAGCGTATACCCTCTGCTTAGAACGTATACCCTCTGTTTTTTTTACGACTACATCACTGCTAAGCAGTCAAGGTAGTGGGGAATATTAAGAAAACAATATTTCTTATTTTGATTTTGTCATACAAAAATACATATAAAAATATATGGAGACTATAAATTACACTTTTTTTTGTGACCTGTCGACAATTTCATGTTATATTGTCGCAACTGTTCCTCGAAATTATTATTATTTTTTTTTCACGATTCTTTTTTCCGCAAAAGATTGACAAAATTCATGCTTTTTTCTGCGACTAATTCACGAAATTTATTTTTTCTGTGACCTATTAAAAAAATCATGATTTTTCCGCGACTGATTGACGAAATTCACTTTTCTGTGATCGATTGGTTAAATTAGTGGTTTTTTTTTTTTTTTTCAAAACCATGTGATGTGAATCGCGGTTTAAATCCACGAGCAATTGACGAAATTCGTGGTTTTATTTTGTGATCGTTTGAGGAAACTCGCGATATTTTTTCACGATCATTTGTCGAGTTAAAATTGCAGAAATCTGCTGTACAAAAATAATAATAATAATAATCTGAAGAATTCCGCTAATTCGTGGAAAAATCACATGCCAGTATCTAATTTCTGTCTGTAAGAACCCATCTGAATAATTCCAGACTTACAAATTTAATGAGTGAGACCCAAAAATATTTTCTTTTCAACACTTTGGGTTCACTTGTAAGACTTTTTAACTTGGTTTCACGTCTTATAGCAAAAATTCAGCAACTCTAGCACTCTAGGTGGCAATGGTTCTACTTACTGTGGCTATACCATTATTGCACTTATGTTTCTGCAGTTAATTTCAAACCATTTATAACTCTTTTTGCAAGTTTTTTTTTATGGTAAAGGGGCTTTTCTATGCACCTTGTATACATGAAACAATTTAAAAGGTAAACATATATTTACATACAGACAATTGTGTACTCTAATAATTAATTATTGTTAAGCAATAATCATTCAGTTAGATGATCACGCTTGTAAAAAAAAAAAATTCTTGTCTACTTAAATAGTATTCCAAAACTGTTTAAAATTGAAAACTATTAATTCATCAAGTTACAATTCAAGAAATAGTAATCTTACACAATACCACAGCCCATTTCTTTATTTTTTATAAGTAACCGTTTTAACTGTAGAAGTATGTTTAATTCTACCTCAATAAAAGAAAATTCCTATATAATATACAGGGCGGCTCAAAGAATTCGGATAATTTTCCGACTGTGGATGCAGGGTGTCTACAGAATCTGGAAATCAGGCTATCATAGAAAAATCAGGGAGGTTTATCAATCTGGAAAAGTCAGGAAACTTTGTAAAAATACTTGAAAATCAGGGAAATTTGTCTATATGCGAAAATATTTGCATTTTCACCTTGCCAACAAGACTGATTCATCTATTTTATATACCATATTTTTTCACATGCTGATTAGTCTTTCCCAATATTTTTAAAAAGATGCACATGGTATGAGTTTATGATATTTAACGTAAATTAAGGTGATCGGATGTCTTCATTTTCTGTAGATAGTGCTTATATTGAAGGCAATTTACCCATTTTTAAATGATACATTAGCATAACCTGACCAAGTGGCCAGCTAATTCCAATTAGCTATCCCGTCAAATGTAGATAACTTTTAGAATTGAATATTTTTCAGAAAATGAGGAAATTTTCTGGTCACCCTATATCCATTGGCCACTATATGAAATTGTTGGACTAAATTTCGAGTTTGGATTTATAAAACTGTCAACCAATACTTAATGAAATATTAGGCAATTTTTATGTTTTTCTCTTCTTTTTCCTTCCAAATGAGATACAGCAAGCCGGATAAGTGTGTTATATGAGTAATCGGCATACATGAAAAAATACCGTATGTGTACTGTTAATAATAGAAATCAGGGAAGTCTGATAAAGATAGTCAGGGAAATCATGGAAAAATCAGGGAACTTTTTTTTACAATTTCTGTAGATATCCTGGGATGGGAATTGCTGAAATTGGGTTTTCAAATGTGTTATGCATTTCCAAATGATTCAATTAGACATTATATTTCAACTTATTAAACGGTGGAGTTTTGTTATTATTCCGAATGTGTTGGTAAGTGTTTCATAATCTATGCTTGGAGCATGATTTTATCTTTCTTGTCTTTTAAAGAACATATTTTCATTAATCTTATTTATTTCTAGGATTTTTGTATCTCTTGTCTTGATGCTTGGAAGACTTTTCATTTTCAAAAGTCATGGCTAAAAAAGTAGGCAAAGTTGAAGAAAAGAAACTTGTTGAAGAAACTGAAATCAAATGGGAAATCAGCAATCTACTCTCACTCTTAGAAGATGAAGATGATTTGGAATTCAAAAGTCCTGATTTCTGCTTTGGAGGTGTTTCGTGGCATCTGGATCTAGATTATAATGGAGATGGATTTATGTTGTACCTCTGTAACGATATCATTCGGGATTACACAGTGGAATATAATTTTGGCTTGGAAAAGCATGATGGTAGCGTGGAGCAGTTAATGAAAGGAATTCTGAAAGGAGAGCAATATGAGCAAGACGAAGGGAGATTCATTAAAGAATTGGAAGTACGCCAAAGAAATTCCGAGCTTGTGCCGTCTGGCATGCTTATTATCAGAGGCAGACTGAAATTCATCGAAACTGTTTCATCAGTTCAGCCAGGTCCTTTTCTCGTTGAACCAAAACTACAAAGCTTGATAAGTAAGTAATCTGTGAATTGTTCTCCCCCTCCCCCCTTGTGAATGAGAAACCTTTACTGAATTATGAATACAAAAACAGTAAATACTTTCACTATGGAATCGAAAGAAACCAATGAAAAAAATATTAGGTTTAGTTAGGTTTCCATCTTAGCAGGCTTAATTTTAAAATATTAAACTATGACAGTTTTCCGTTGTAGATACGTTCCGTTTTGCAGGTATTCTTTAACCTTTAAGACTGTTAAAACATCCTTTCTGAAGAGCATGGCTATACTACGGTAAGACTTTTAACAACGTAACCTGCCTAACATAATAGAATTCTTTCTGAAACGGAAAACACACCATACACTTATACTTGCTAAGGTGGAAACCTGTCTAAAACGGAGCCTTTTTTCAAGTCCCTTCTGATCCCCCTCCCAGTCTGTAGATAACTCCTTCTTTGCACATTTGATTGCAGGGACTTTATTTCAAGAGTTTCTGATTAAAGGGGTCGGGTCGGGGGAACTTCTTTGAGGGACAGAGTTTGAAATAGCATGCAGAATAGCGCAAATATGAAAATCCCGCACTATACAAAGTACTGAGCAGCTTTTTCATCTCTTGTTTCTCGGAATTTTAAAACTAATTCATATTTCACACAAATGAAATGCATTCCTTAAGTAAAAGTAGCTTTTTAAAAAACACTCTTTGATAAGTCTTCAATGTTCATCTTGAAAATCACGCCTAATTTTTTGACTGCAATTCATGTTTCCTAAAAACTTTTGGAAAACATAACATTTATTTGGCATGGGCACTGAACTCTGTTATGAAAAATTCACTGTTTTTTTACACTTGATAGAAAACGCAAGCAAGTGAATTTATTCAAAAAATATATACGTAATTTTTGCTTTGTTTCTTTTATGACAGAAGGCAACAGAAAAGAAAAAATGAAACCTTATTTAAACTTTCTCTTTATCATTTCTAAATTGATTTCTCAGCGTATAATCGTAAATAAATTAATATTAATCTATTAATTGATAAAAACGTGTTTTCCTAAAATATTACACACTTCACTTTTTATGTCTCCTTTGCCACTACTGGAAAACGTACGCCAAAATTAGAACTTTCAAGATTCCCAGCGGCATGAAAAATGAGGGAATTTTTAAAATATATAGAAAAGGTCAGATAATTAACAAATAGTTTCTAAAAAGTCTGAAGGGGGGGGGGGACGAAGAAAATCACGAAATTCGTTAGACGACCGCAAAAAAATATCTGAGAAAGTTGAAGGACGATCGCAGAAAATGAATCGCTAATTCTTTCAAAAAATTGCAAAAGTAAATAGCAAATTTTGTTGTATGCTCGTTTTGTCATGGAATTTTTTGAGATTTGGTCTGAGAAATTGTCAGACATGTTTTGCTGGGAACCCTGATTTTGGTCACCCTCATCAGAACCTGTTAAAATAAAATATATTTAACTAGTCGATCACAAAAATCTTCAAGTCTCTTTAAAATGTCAACCGAACATAAGACTGAGCAAATCTTTGTTTCGTCTGCAAGTAATCTACAGAAACACGACGTTTTTCCAATTCAGAAAGCAAGCCAGGTCTTGTGCACAGAAAGAGAGAAAGAGTGGAAAACTGTGAAGAGAAAAAACAAGAAATCATGTCTTAGCCCATGTATTACTAATGTGAAAGATCCCAAATAGCTGCAGCACTATGTGGAAGAGGCTATGAAATCCGAATCTTACAGTTATCACTCGGATGCTGATGAACAAAGTACTATGAATATTTTGAAGAATATGAGCCCAAGTGATTTTACATTGTTTTATATATATATATATAATCTGTGTTTTAATATACTTGATTTTAAGTTGTATTTGAACATTTTACACTTCGTGTTACTGACCTATCATTACTTTATTGACCATATGGATTTTAATGGTAAAGTCCTGAAATATCCTAAAATATGGTAATCTGTGCTGAAATTTTGTGAGTTTTGTACTATATCGGCATTCAAAATCACCAATTTGGACAATCAAAATGTCAAACTTACAGCCATACACAGATACGGGGTAGATGTACCATTTAACATATGCATAATGATAATTAAAGTTAAGATTTTCTTCAATTTATCATTAAAAATTGTGATTTTCGTCGATTTTTCACTAAAGTGTTATTTTTATCGATTGGTTTCAAAAAATCATAATTTTATCAATCAATCATTTAAAAGAAAGATCCCGATTTTCGTCTATTCTATACAAAACAATCTCAATTTCTACCGATCAATCATTTATAAATAAAAAGAAAAGTGTCCAGTTAAACTGGTCGCATTGAGCTCACAGGCTACTCACAATAAATGCATATTATACTCTTATTTCAAAGAATAGCCAGAAATCGAAAAAAAAAACCCATTTAGCTAAATTAGGGGGGGGGGGAATTAGCTCCCCCATTTTCCCCTTTATACTTAATGAACCTCCTAATCCAATCAGGAAGCGCCTTATCAGAATGAACCAATATACCAAATTTGAAGCAAATCGGATAATTATGTATGAAAAACCCATATATCTAAATTAAGGGATGGGATTAGCCCCCCCCCCACCCCCACCCCTTATACTTAGCCAATCAACACCCAAAACTAATGAGGAAAGTGCCTTATCAGAATGAACCTATATACCAAATTTGAAGCAAACCGGATATTCCTATCAAGAGTTATTGCGTTATATACATACAGAACCTGCGGGCACATTAGCTCTTAGTGTTTGATAACCTGTGACTTAGAAAAGAAAGTAAAAAAAAAAAACTTTGATTTTCATCGATCGGGCACGAAAAAAATTTCAATTTTCATCAATCAGTAATGCAAAAATCGCAATTTTTTGGCAGCTTGGCTGAAAGATGCCAGTAAAATCACCTTTTTTTACATGTATACTTTTAAAACAAAAAAATTATGTATATGTAGTACGTTATTTATTGTAAAAAAAAAATGGTATTTCAGTTAGTAAGCCAGGTAAATGTATGTCCTGAAATATCACCTAGGGACAGTACAACCTCTGTATTTATCATCACATTGCTTTCTTCATTTAACTTTGTTTTTTTTTATTCATTATGTATTTATGACAGTGTTTTAATGTAATTTTTTAATTTTGTTTTAATTCTTACTTTTTCCTGGTGCAGCATGTCTCTAAAGGAACTTTATTCCATAAAACTCCAATCACAACCAACCAGTCCTTACGTTCTATTCTTACACAAATATTGCACAAGATTGATGTACTTATGTGCTTGCTTTTATGACCTAAATTGCCATAGTGATCAAACCTTTGATAAAAAATATGTGAATAAACATATTCTTTATATTCCTGAAGTTCCAAAAGAATTTGTCAAGTATTTCTCTACATATTAGAATAAAACGTCTAACTATACAACTGCAAGTTTTTTTTCACATTATTATTATTATTATTTAAATGGTGTAATATCTGTCACTAGATATGACAGCAAGGTTAATTGATTTTCTTGCTTTATCTTGGTATTTCAAATTATCAGACTCTATTATTTGAATATTTCGCGAGTCATTCTTTTTCAGTTTATTACATGTGCTGAATTTGTAAAATCATGCATGTCTTTTTGAGATTTTTATGAGAAAAGGCTTCCTCATTTGATTCATACATCTTATTAATTCTCTGTTTTTTAAATGTACGGTTGATTAAATCTTGTATTATTTAAGCTTAATATAGCTTGTACAAGGAAGAAATAATGCATTTTTTGTTGAATCAGTAGTAATTTGCATTCGAAAACTCTGCCACAGCTTCACAAATATTTCAATATTCATTTTTTTCCATTTTAATTTCTTTTCCCTGTTACTATTTTTCTTCTTTTTTTCTGGGTATCATTTAAAACGGATACTATGAGTTCATATTTCAATTTTATTTTCATCTCCATTTGTGCATGATGTATCTGCATTGTCTTACATGGTTATATATATATATACAGGATGTCACAAAAATGTCGGGTGCATTTGAAAAAATGAAATATAGAAAAACGGAAGTAGATATAAAAAAGGTACTGTTTGCGGTAATTTACTTGGGAAACCAATAAATTTCCAGCCATACAGGATTCAAATTTAGTTATCAAGTTTGCCAACAGATGGCGCTGCTAAGTGAGAAAACTAAACAATAAACTGTATAAACGTGTTGTGAAGTAGTTTGCAAAATTTAAATAACGACATTTTCAATATATTAACCATTTGTAGGAACAAAATTCTCAGTTTGACCACAAAATTCACAGAAACCTGTGTTAATGTGACAGCTGGAATGGTCTTATATTCAGCAGAAATGTACTGTTTTAGTTAGGTAGACTTTGTAGAAAATGGCGGTACATCACATCTTTCAGGTAGGGGAGAGGGGGGCACATGTGAACAATTTTTACATTTTTGACTATTTCTCAAAATTGTTATGAACTATTGAACCAAAAATTGACTTATATTAATATTTAGAATTTGTTTGTTCTTTTGGTGAAACTTTTGGATGCATTTATCAAGAATTTCTAACTTATATCATCATTCTAAAAATTGTCTAAATTTGTTCACATGTTCCCCGGTGGAGGGGTAGTTGTGAACATAGCTGGGGAACCTGTGAACACATGCATAAATAAGACAAAAATAATTTTTTGTGAATAAAAACTGTGATAAAAATGAATTGGATGCCCTCTTTCTAGTTGTGTGAATAAATCAATAAATGTTTCAACATAGATACAAGAAATTATTCGTAAAATTGTACACTAATATGCCTACTCCTTTTGAGTCACTTTTAATTGTTATCTAACTTCCAGTAAATTAAAACTGTGAAGCAATCCTAAAAACATTGATGAATATATAGCTCAATGTTTGACAAGGATAATTAAATTTTAAACTTAAAAAAAAAAATGCATTCACAGACTTAAAAAATACACTTGGACTTGTGAACTGTTCACATCTGTCCCCAAGCCCCCATATGTTCTGTTCACAAGTGCCCCATCTACCAACTTCAGCCTAACTTATAAAAAAAAAAAAAAGATATTTTTAATTGAAATAAGGAAACAAAACTTTTTGTAGACTTACCTAATTAATGCCACTATAGAATGCACTGCTGATATTCTTCTTTTAAAAATGTCTCAAATGAATTTTTACTTCAATAACTTAGACTTTTTTACTTCACACCTTCTAAAACAAACAAATTACAACTATCAGAAATCAAAATGGCCTATTGTTCTGAAAATTCAGCCAAAAGATGGTACTAGTACTACCATCAATTGGTAATTTTTTTATTTCAAATTAACTGAGTGAAATATGTACTGTTCACATGTGCCCCCCTCTCCCCTACTCTGCAGAGAAAAGTCGCAGAGAGTCAAATCTGGTGAATAGGGAGGTTAATTCATGCCACATCCTGTATGCTCGCATTAATCCAGGGCAATAATATGATCATCAAAATGTACAAGAAAAAACATGTAATTTCACATTTTATTTGTAAAAACAGTACTTTTATGTTTAATAAAAATCAAATATATTCCCAAAAACACAACTCATATATGCATCTGTGCTAAAAAATTCTTATGATCTCATCATTTTTTGAATAACATTTTCACCGAGACATCTATAGTTCCGAATGAAATTAATTTTATCTTTTTGGCCGAGATTTTAAGCTTTTCCCTTTTTTTCTTGGATTTTTATTATGCACAAAGGTACTGTTTTTAAAAATAAAATCTGAAATGACATGTTTTTTCTATAAAACAATACAGTAGACTCCCTCAAATACACACAGCTTGGAACCAGAGGTTGTTCGAATTTTAGATTTTTGTGGATTTCGGATCATTGCTTTGCATTTTTTAAACAGTAGTTTGAATATAATAATACAATCAAAATTATAAAGAATGCTTTCAATATAGTAAAATATTAAAATAATTAATCAAAGTAATAAACTAAAATGATGAAAAGTCAGATAATTTTAAAAGTGATTAAATTATTTTTAATAATGTATAATAATATAACCATAACAAAAATGAGATACATTTTCCTTGAATTATTCAATGAAACTTTCCTCATAAATTTACCCTATTAATTCACATCGAAATCATAAAGTAAGGAAGTTTTATTTCAGGTTTAGCCAGTCTTAATAACCAAAATAGTTTGATTAATACATAAATGTATTTGGTACCAAAGATTGTGATTTCCAGTGACGTCAGCAATATCTTAAATTTTTTTTCCAGAAATAAATGTAATACTTTCTTTTTGAAAACACATGAGTTAAGTCATATTATTGAGAATTACATATTAAAATGCACACGGAATGATATAAAAATAGTCTGCAATTTTGCCCCTACATCCGAACTGAAAGTTTCATTGTTTACATCTGCGATAACGTGTGGATTTTAGGCATTTGCGGATTTGAGGAAGTCTACTGTAATAAGTGTATTTTTAAATGCAGTGCAACCTCAATTATCCGAGCTAATTGGAACCGTTAGTACCTCGTATATCGGAAATCTCGGTTAATAGAAACTGTGTAAAAACTCGTAATGGTTGCAAATGTAACATCTCTTAAAATAAAAAACAATAGAACGTTTTTTAAATAATAAAAATAAAGATATGTAAAGTTCTGTTTCACAGCTTAACAAATTTAAAAAGGAAATCAACTACTAGTAGTAAATTTTAAAAAGAAAATTGAAAAATTTAGGAAAGTTCACACGGCTATTGGAAACAAAGCATTGTTCGCTGTTGACTTCTCAGGATCCAGTGTTTCTTGGGAGTTGAGTGCGTTTGGGGGCAGAAGAGCCTGTATAGCACAGACAGTGAACTAAAAAGTGTGGTCTTTTTCGAGGCTCATTCACACACACACACACAAAAAAAAAAAAAAAAAAAAAAAAAAATCAGACTTTGTTATCGGCTTGGTTAACAGAAACCTTGGTTAATCCAGGTTCTACTGTATTGTATTAAAATGTTTCTAAGTAACCATATTATGACTGTTTAACGAGTATAGCAGATACATGCATGATACCCAATTTTTTAGTACAAGTAACGCTTGATAAAAATCAGTGTAAACGTATAATATAATACAGGCATTAATTAAACAACTTTTGTTTATTATTATTTGTCTTTTTTTAATTTTGAGCCTATTCATAATTTTAATAACTACACTTGACACCTTAAAATTACACATTTTAGTGAGTTTGGACTACACATTAGTGCATGTAAAAATTGGCAGCATTGTAATTTATAAACTTTTCAAATTTATCAAAAATATATCCTATCATTTCATATATTGAGGAACTTTTATTTTTATTTTCAGAGCTGGATTCGTTGTCTGAGAATTTAAGAAAAATTTTCGCTAATAAAGAAAGCTGCGATACAACACTGCACGTGGTGGACAAAGAGTACAAAGTGCACAGAGCTGTTTTGATTGCTTGGTCTTCTGTCTTCGCTGCAATGTTTCAGCACGAAACATCGGAAAAGCAAACTGGCATCATCAGCATTCCCGACTGCGAACCTGAATCTTTCGGAGAGTTTTTGAAATTTTTGTACACCGGGAAACTTGAAAAGCCATCGCCCCGCAAGGCACTCCACCTGTACGAAACGTCGGAAAAATATAATGTTCAAGAACTCAAAGCATTCTGCGCGGAGTATCTAATGAAGAATTTGACTGTAGAAATTTTGTGCGATGTTGTGGTTATTGCTGACAGGTATGAAGAAACGAATTTGCTATCTGCAGCCCAAGATTTTTTCGGCGAGAACTTCGGCGAAATTATAGACACTTCTGAATGGGATTCTTTAGTGGAAAACAACTACCGCTTATCCAAACAACTTTTGAAAGAAATGTCGTCGAAAACGAAATTCGTACGCCGAATTTGAGTCAAGACTTTTTATTATATGTATATTTTTTAACTGACAGTTGAGAACTTGCTGTTTCATTATAGCTCAACATTTTCAGATCAATGGTGCAAAGTTGTTAAAGTTAAAATAAATGTAATAAAGAGGGGAAAAGATTCCTGCTATCCTTAGATGTCTTTTTACCTTTTGCACTCCACTGACACCTGTACGATGGCATACTAAGTTTAACCAGAAATCCACTGACACCTATACGGTGACATACTAAGTTTAAGTACAAATCAGGGCTTAATTTGCGCCAGGGTCCCGCTCCGGTACTTCTCTGTTTTCAGTAAATATTTAAATATTGGTCGGAATTCATCGGAGCTCATAAATACAGGGCTCCGGAACCCAGTGCAATACCGCTTCCGAAAAACCTACCCCTTTTCTTTCCTTCCCATCTCCAAAATTTTGCCTTCTTTTTTATCAAAGCACTTATATGTGATATAATATGTCAGAGATGGAGATAAAACGGACTCAATTTTATATTAGTTTTTGGGCTTGGACTTACTCAAGCTCAATCTGTCTTACATTCAAAATTTTATTCATGTATAGAAAAAAAACCTTTCCTCCTTCAAAATTACGTATTATATTCTATTTCAAATCATTTTAATGCTATCCTGATCAAAATGAAGGGAAAACAGAAATCGTGCTTTTCTATCCTAGTGATACTTGCAAATTTATGTCTGAAGTTGATGGGGCGACGCGTTGATACGGCGCCACTTAATAGACTGAACAATTAATTTGCTTTCAGTTAAATTTTCTTTTGTGACAGTAGGATAATTTTTAATTAACTGACTCTTTTTTTTTTATTATTATTATTATTGTTTAGATATCTAACCGGAAAAGAATATTTTCTGTTTTCAGTCTACGAGTATCAGCTTGATGTTTTGTTTGCCTGAGGTTTTTGTCTTCTATTGCGTACGAGTGTAAAAATCACGTTAGTGATTTTTGTATCAACGAACAAACGCTCATTTACAAAGTCACCTTCATTTGTAAATAGATATACAGTAGAGCGCCATTTATCCGAACAAGTCGGGACCGACCCTAGTTCTGATAAACGGACAGACAATTTAACTGATGTACCTGATTATACTAAAATCTTTACACTTTATCCATGCGTTAGACTGACAGCACTAGTTAATGCTGGCATGTTTAAAAATTGTTTTTTGTCTTTTTAATTTTTCTGTTTACTTTTTATTATCACTTTCTGAACGCCAGGGATTATAATTTAAGCAAAAAAGCTTTCGATTGTTGCTTGCTTCAAAGAAGACATTCTTTTCCATGCTGCCCTATCTCGAATTCTTCTTAAATACGTTAGTTGAATAGGATCAGCATTCTTCTGCCGTTCGAGCCATTTCATAGCTGTTTCCAAACATTCAAAGGTTTCGTTATGTGATGGACCTTGATGATTTTCAGAACATTCAATTTCTGTTTCGTCTTGAATATCATCCACAAACACATCATCATTTAAAATCTGATATCCAGGTCTAATAGGGTGTTTGGATAATTAGAAGTTCGTTTAAAAAACGTTTTTGAGAGAAATAGGCTTAACGGATATTTGGAAGTTCGGTTAAAAAAATACTTTTTGAAAGAAATTGGCTGTTCAGATAATTGGAAGTTCGGATAATCGGCGCTCTACTGTAATTGCAATGTACTGTTGTTCTGATAGAAAACAATCGAGCAGTGTTCCTCTTTTTCTATAAAAGCATCGAATTTTTCCGATAACAGTGTCAAATTTTTTATTTAATCTGATTTTCAGGGACTCACCACAAAAGATTGTTATGCGGATGGAATCGATTAAAGTTTAAGATATGCACCTTTTATAGAAAACTGAAAAACATTGTTCGATTCTTTAGCATATAAATATTAGTTTCTGTAAATGTCAAGCATTTTTTCATAAAATGCATAGCTGCGAACTATCCCTTTTTTGTGTTAGCACTACTTACGAATCATAATCCTTACCATATTTAATCTCAAAATTCTGCAATTATTAACACTAAAATTAGGCAAAGATTACTATATGGAAGCACTGATAACTAAAAAGTGGAATAGTTGACGGCTAAGTATATGCTGATAGACATATTTAAAATTTTTATTTTGCCAAAGAAAACAAAATACTTTAAATTTCGCAAATAATGTACGAAATATAAATATGCAGTTTTGAGTGGGGGGGGGGGGGGAACGGGATACGGTACAGATGTTAGTACCAGTACCACAGAATAGTAGGGCTCTAGTACTTTTTTTTTTTTTGTTAGAAATCAAGCCCTGCTACAAATCCATTGACACCCATACGGTAAACAACAAATGAACATACAACAAACAAGTAATATAAAAATTTTGTTTTTAAAGTCAATTTCTACTTAGGTCATCAAAGAAAAATTTAATGTAATCCCTTAAGCTAATATTAGTTTTTGTTGCATTAAAATATCTCAATTTGTTGATTTTCTATAAGCAAGTAGGTTAAGTCTATGGGAATTTGGCGAAATATTAGAGATATCGCCAAGTTGGCGTCACTTTTAGTGACTCATTTTGGTCCCCAAATTTGGCGATATATCGCCATGTTGGCGACAAACTTGGTGATATTTGGTGACAGAACAGGATCCCCGCTATGGTAACCCCCCTTATAGATATGAAGATGCATTAAATGCTTCAATAACCAATGACCGCCATTTTGTTTCCCATGTAAAACTAAAATTAATTAAAATTTAATTAATGAATTAATATTTGAAAAATATGTATTAACATCAATTGTCATCCAGTACAAGTTTAAAAAATTTTATTTCAACTTGATAGGATGAATAATAAGTATTTTATTAACGATTGAAAATTTGAACAAGATATATAAATAAGTAAATAAATATAGGGAGAGTGTGAACTAATAGTAGGAATTGTAATAAACATACTTTTAGGGAGTTCCCCACATATTAGGTATTTCAAATATTTAAGAATGGCGTAGAGTTGCTGGTAGGTGATTGAAATTTTAATGCGGAGTGCAAAAGGTTAAAGCTTCTTACTTTCAATTATAATTTAAGAAAAGAAACCCCTTAAAAGTATTAATTTTTTACGAATGATTCTTAGAAAATTTTTACTATTTTTTAAAATTTATACAGGATATGTCCACAAAAAACCACCATAGGCCAGTATCCAGGAAATGAATTGAAAATTTTAAATACATACGGAAATTTTACTATAATTGTGTCATATTCACTGGACTTTATTTCTGCACGTAAATAGACTAAACCTGTGCCATTTATTGAAAGAGCTTTGGTATGTATACCAAATCTTTTTTTCCAATTAGCTGTAAACAAAACCTTTATTTATTTATAATAAGACATAAGTCTTATCCGTTTTGGAAATACAGTAGACTCCCTCAAATCCGCAAACGCCTAAAATCCGCACATCATCGTAGATGTAAACAATAAAACTTTCAGTTCAGATATATGGAAAAAAAAATAGAGGCTTTTTTATTTTTATATCATTCTGTAAGCATTTTAATACAGCAGAGCGCTGATTATCCGAACAAGTCGGGACCGATCCTAGTTCGGATAAGCAAAAGTTCGGATAAATGGACAGGCAATTTAAGGGATGTTACTGACTATACCAAAACCTTCATACGTTATCCGGGCTTAGGACTGGCAGCACCAGTTAGTGCTGGCATGTTTAAAAATTGCTTTTATTTATTTATCTATTTTTACTATTAAGTTTTTTTTCTCTTTTTATCATTTTCTGAACTCCAGAGATTGTTAATTTCATTTTCTTCATAGCTTAGGATTCTTCCCATCTTCTTTATTGTTTTACATTCTTCACTTTCTGATCCACTATCAGTTTTTTTTTAATTTAAAATTTTATTCAAAGCCAATGGATAATTGGAAGTGCGATTAAATTTTTTTAAAAGAGAAATAGGCTGTTCGGATAATTGGAAGTTCGGTTAATTGGAGTTCCGATAATCGGCGCTCTACTGTATGTAATTCTTGTAACTATAACTGAACTCATGCTTTTTTATCAATGAAATATAAATTTATTTCTGAAAAAAATTAAGATATTGTTAATATCACTGGTAATCGCAATCTTTTTACCAAGTATATTTATGTGTTCATCAAGCTTTTTTAGTTATTAAGTCTTGCTAAAACTGAAATAAAACAAACTCCTTATTTTAGGATTTTGATGTGAATTATCTAGTAGTATACCTTTATAAGGCAAGTTTTATTGAATAATTCAAAAATAAATTTATTTTATCTTTATGCATACTTAATTATACAATATAGGGCATTTTGGTATGACGTCAAAAACATGGACACCAAAATCTCCTATCTGCGCAATCTACTGCCCATCTTGTGACGTCTTGTGAGCATCTTTTTAGTGTACTTCTGTTTACCATATTGGCTTCTTTATCTCACTTGATAGCATTGCCAAGTGTGCTATAATTTATCCACATTTTACGCAGGCTTAAAGCGGTTTTAGTAAATATTGCGTTTCTCGACTCCTTTCAAGGCAGTAATAATAATGATAATACTGAAAATAATGTTTTTTTTGCTTTTCCTGGGATTAGAAAAAATCCCTATGAAATAACGTACAGCAGACATTCAAAGTTGTTGGCTGCCTTGAAAATAGATGCTTTAACAGAATCAAAAAGAAAAAATTTCTGGATATGCAAAGATCATTTTATTTCTGGTTTGTTTTAATCTTTTTGTTAGTATTTAATGTGGTATGAAGATACTAAATTGTTGTTGTGCTTAAATGACGACAATTGTCATTAGTTTATCATGTGTTACACATTAAAGTGGAACACTTTTTTGAAGATCACCATAAAAAAAAAAATTAGAACACTGGACCATTTCGTATTATGTAAAATTGATCATTGATAAATTTTCTCCGTATCTTCAAATTCCCGCATTGTTTTTAGTTTTATAAATATTCCTTGTGCTTTTTTGAATAATTGTTTGAGTTTTTTCCTTCTTAAATTTTTATTATCTCTCGCCAGTTATAATTGTGTGAAAGAAACAACAACTCTTAATAGTTTGACCAGTTTTTTATTCTTGAAAAAAATTTAATGTGTTCAATCAGGATGTCTACAGAAATTCTAAAAAAAAGTTCCCTGATTTTTCCATGATTTCCCTGACTATTTTTATCAGACTTCCCTGATTTCCATTATTAATAATACACATACGGTATTTTTTCATGTATGCCGATTCCTCGTATAATACACTTATCCAGCTTGCTAATATCTCATTTGGGAGAAAAAACAAGAGAAAAACATAAAAATTGCCTAATATTCATTAAGTATTGGTTGACAGTTTTATAAATCTGAACTCAACTAACTTCATAGCGTCCAACTTCATTAGTCCAACATCATATAGAAGCCAATGGATATAAGGTGACCAGAAAGTTCTCATTTTCTGAAAAATATTCACTTCTAAGACTTATCTAAATCTGACGGGATAACTAATTGGATTAAGCTGGGCACCTGGTCAGGTTATGCTAATGTATCCTTTAAATTTTTTTTTAATGTGTAAATTGCCTTCAATATAAGTGCTATGTACAGAAAATCAGGACATCTAAACCTTAATTTACGTTAAATATCAAAAACTTATACCATGCGCATCTTTTAAAAAATATTGGGAAAGATTAATTAGCATGTGAAAAAATATGGTACATAAAATAGATGAATCAGTCTCGTTGGCAAGATGAAAATGCAAATATTTTCGCAATAGAGACAAATTTCCCTGATTTTCCAGTATTTTTACTAAGTTCCCTGACATTTCCCTGATTTTTCCAGAGTGATAAACCTCCCTGATTTTTCCATGATTCCCTGATTTCCAGATTCTGTAGACACCCTGTCAATCCTTCTCTCTACACTGCACTATTATTTAGCTTTCGTGTTATGCTAGCTTAGATAAAATATTAAGGCCAAAAATAAATAAAACAATTTTTTAATGTGTTTGATTTTATAATTTTTATTGCAATGTAAAATTGATGGAAAAATTCATAACTAAAATTGTCACTTTGATCAGATTTGGGAACTTCTTCAGTGTGCTTACCAGCAGTGAGTAGTTTTTCTAAAAAGGCTGGTGGAATTTTACATAGCCTTTATAAAACTGCAGGGTATAGCAGTAAACAGAAGAAAATTGTTTATTTCCATGTTTTCCATTTTAAAAATGTAACCATGGCTTTAAGTTCTATATTAAACTTTCCTTTGCTGTATAATGTATAGCTATCAATCTTAATTTTTTATTAAAATGTTTCCCTGAAAATGCATTGTAGTAAATGAATTATATTTACTGTTAGGATTGGCACATTCATCGGGCAAAAAGGGTGGTTGCCCAGGGCCCTGTGGCTATTGGAGTCTTGTTATGGGCCTCAATTAATGTTTCATCTGTATAAAATAATAGTTTTGCTCTAAATTTGCTTTTAAATCTTTCTTCATCGGAAAATAGTGAGTATTAACTTTTATTTCTTACAATCAAAATTGATTTTATTCACGGGAAATGCATCAATTTGATGATTCTAAAATTAACCGTGAGTTATTTAATTAGAAATGCAGATGTTATTAAATAATGAGATATTAAATAAATAAATGTGTAATCCCCCCCCCCTAAAAAAAAAATTGATGATATATAAAATTTAACTTCTATTAAAATGAACAAACCTGTTTTTTAAATAAACAGTTTTTACTATTAGTTATTATTACTAGGTACTATTAATAAACCCCTTATTCTTTTTAAAAATTTGAGATGCTATTTTTCTGAAATTCTTTAATAATTGTTCAGTAGTACTAGTATAATTAAAACTGTAAAATCTAGAATATGAATTTTTTTCACCCCTCCCCGCTTTTTTCCAGACCAAGGGTGGCTTAAATTGGAAAAATTCATATTTTTTTTTTTTCAGAATGAGTTTGAAAAACTTTCAAAATCCATAAAAGTTTTAATACAGAGTGTCTGGAGAATCTGCTGGTGTCAGGATAGATGCACATTTTACGATGTTTTTTGCTCTCAGGGGAACACAGGTGTGTAGTTCTGTATAAAAAACGATTACCATTTGTGGTCTTCTGCAAGAAAGTGGAATTTCTTCCAATACCTTTCAATTATGTGCTATTTTTGAAACTCGTCAATCAGGAACAGTCGTAAATGTTTACTCGACCAGTAAGTAATAACTTATTATGACTGACTGTAAGTATGTAATTTTTTAATACATTTTCTGTTCCCTAAGAAAAGGGAATTTTAAAATGCATTCTACATTGTTCATGTTGTTTTAATCAGTTTATTATGATTCTTATAATTTATTTATTTATTTAAATTATAGAATGTTTTCAATGGGACTTTTTCAAGAATTATGCGTATGCTTGTTGATTACTACCTGTTGACCCCGCTTTCACTTTTGTAAATATCCTGTTAAGGGACTTTTTCATGCTTGTTTTTGATGATATGCGTTTTCAGTAATAGGTACTTGTAAGTATGATGCTTGTAAGTAAGTTACTTTTCTAAACACTACATTGTATATTTATAAATATTGTTTTATATAAAGTCATTTTTCCCATAAAATGGATCTGCATCTTAGAGAATCACTTAAAGCTATGTCAATTTGTAACACAATAATTATAATTTATTATAATTAATTTTTTAACCAAGGTTTCTTTCGCATTAGCTTTCAGATTTATAAAATTGTGTTAAATGATCATTTTTTTTTAAAGCTTGTAGTTATGTATAAGCAAGCTATATTTTATAAAAACATTAAGTGTCAAGGTCAAAATTAGCACTAGCTATTGGCCACAGGGCCAGTGAATGAGAAAAAGTGGCTATTAAAAAATCGGCTGTCATCGGCCACTTTCCTACAAGGAGAGAGTAAAATTTTTTTGCATTTCATCATGTTATTCTATTTTTTCTGGTTGCAGTATGTTTATATTAGCATATTTATTTGTGCTATTCAATTTTAGATAATAGGCCCTAATAAAAAATTTAACAAAAGTTTACTGTTTAGTATTTTTAAATAAAAAAGTGGCTGCTAGTTTAAAGAAAGTGGCCACTTATAAAACTGGTACTACTGGCCACTGGCCAGTAATGAAATTTCCCTGTTTTGACCTTTAATTAAGTGTATGAGTATCATATTAGAGAGGAACAGTTAATCTCTTCTCTCCCTGTGCACACACACTCTTTTCAAGGAATTTGATGTTTCAAAAAATGTGTCACAAGCTATAAAAAAATATTCTGAAATTACACTAAAGCTAAAATAACTTATCAGATTTGTTTAAAATAAGATCATAGCATTAAATAAGAAGTTTAAGGTGCATAAAATTATTTCATAAACCCTTCATATAACAATATTCTGAAAATCGGGTACTTTTATCATCTAATGACTGCTTTGGCTAGTTAAAAAAAATATATATATTTGAATATAATTATGTAGATGGCTTCTTAGTTGTATACTATAATATTAAATTATAACTCTCCCCATTTCAATGAAACTTTTGAAATGGTGTCCCTGGATAATTATAAATTATAATTTAATATCAGCTTAGTAATTATCAGACTGCATATATAAATCATTTAATGTTACTAATATTGAAATGTATTATGATTATATCAAGGTTATAATTTCATTTGCTTAATAATTATTAAGCTGCATATATTAGTCTATTTAATATGAAATAATCTGAAATGTATTATCTATATTATTAACATTATAACTTCATTTGCTTAATAATTATTAAGCTGCATATGTACCTAATAATGTATTCGATTTAATATTTACTAATGTTGAAATAATCTAAAAAATGTATTGCCATTATTATCAAGGTTATAATTTCATTTGCTTAATAATTATTAAGCTGCATATATTAGTCTATTTAATATGAAATAATCTGAAATGTATTATCTATATTATTAACATTATAACTTCATTTGCTTAATAATTATTAAGCTGCATATGTACCTAATAATGTATTCGATTTAATATTTACTAATGTTGAAATAATCTAAAAAATGTATTGCCATTATTATCAAGGTTATAATTTAGGTTGTTTATTTACAATTTTTTAAAGTGAGATGAATTTTTTATTTAATTAGCATAAGTTATTGAAATTATCAGACGCATATGTGTATTTTAGAATTCTGTTAAAATGCATCAATATCAATATAGTAATTCATTTTTAAAGATCTCTGAGCTCGAAAATAAAATTTAGTGACATTGTTTGTTTTGTTCAGTCAATGTTTGTAATTTACTTTTCAATGTCTCCGCAAATTAGAATTAATATACATATCCAGCAGTGGCGCATCCAGGATTATGCTTTGGAGGGGGCTACGAATATTTTAGAGTCCTATATATGCCCAGATTTGGCCTGGCCTGCTGCCGAGCTCTTTCTTTCATTTGATTTGATAAGCCATGCCGGATGAGGTCCTGACTTAAATTTTTTCTGCTGACTTGAGCAGAGTTGGATAAAGCTCTGGAAAGTTTTGGTGGGGTTAATTCTGAATGCTTTTAACATATTACATAATGAAATAACTGTACTAAAATATATCTTAGTTTTTGTGATTTTTTTGGTGTGTTTCTGCATCTGAATAGTTTTACATTGTGTTTGCAATCAAACAATTTAAAGTTTTATTATTAATTATCAAAATATTATGAAGGTTAAAGATAGCAATAAGTTGCATGGGGTATTAAATTTGGTACTTCTTAGTTATCCCGTCGACCAAATTGCTGTCACCAAATTGTAAGATTAAATGCCAATAATGGCCATTAAAACCATTAATTCGATGCTTTATTTGTATTTTTATTAATGTTTTACTAATTTATTTGTTCTTTCATCATTTAAAATAAAAATTATGTCAATGTGTATAATTTTGGCGAGTGGTTTGGCGATTTATATAATTTGGTGAAATTGGTCGACAGGATAATTAAGAAGTACCTTAAATTTTTAAGTAAATTTTAAACATGCTAATATTTTGATTTCCTAATAAATAAAAGAGAAAAAAAAATATGTGTCAAAATGAATATCTTTTCAAAAATTCTGATTTTTTAAGGACCTATTAAAAAATAACTCTTCCATAATTAAAAGAAAATTAAATGTCTAGTCTGGGAGGGGTTTCAGCTCTCTCGTGGGTGCACCAATGATATCCAATGCCATAAAAGGCTTTAGTTTGAAAAGAGTCTTCTAAATTTTTGCATCACTGAATTCTTTAAAATTCGTTACAGAAAAATTCAATGAAATTGGAAGCCATGCTTTTAGATTTAGCTTACTGAATTTATATTTTCCCTACAATATATTTTGCAAGTAAAGGGTAACTTCATACTTTATTTTAAATATGTGAATTAACTAAGAAATTTTAAGTATATCACATGTTTTTTTTTAGCTCAGAAGATTAATTTTGAGATGTTAATGCTAATAGCTATTGAATCAGAATTTAGTTCAAAAGTGTGTGGAAAAATTTAAGTGACCATAGTTGCCACAGATATCATTCATATAATTTGGTTATTTTCTTAAGTTGTAATTAGTATACAGTTTATAAGCTAAGTTCAGCATAGAAAATAATGATTCTTATTTGTAACACATATTGCACATCAGCTGTATTATCTCTTCCTACTCCTTAAAAAAAAAAAAAAAAAAAAAAAAACTTTATAAATAATTGCATTTTATTCAAGCCTTCTATTTGTGGAAAGCATATTCTCATATTTTTTCAATTTAAATTATTCTACAATGACTATTATACTCATGCTGGCTAAACTATTTAATGCTTATTAACAACTTTAGAGTATTTTTGGTACTTTTATGTTAGTCATACACAAATCTTGCCAATAACAGCTTTTTTTTACTAAATTAGAAACAATATTTTGATGATAATTTTATGGTATTTATTTTTCTCTGTATTTTAATTGAAATGGGTGAAAGGCATATATATTTGAAATGTATGCAACATGTATTTTAAATGAAATGAGTGAATGACTTATATTTAAAATTAAATGGATGCAATGTGAATTATGCTAGTTATGCAACGATGCTCGCAAACTAATATTAAACCAATGGCAACTTTCTTTATAAATTTCTTGTTTACATTTCAATATTTTAAAATGATTTTTGTTTTGCATGAGATATTTGAGGTCAATGTCTAATTTGGTATCTTTTTACTCTTTATTTCAGGTACAGTTTTTCAGAGGAAAATTTCAGTTTCAGATCCTGTTCCAAAATTAAAAGTGCCCTCAGAGAAAAAAAACTGCACATAAAAAAAAAGTAAAGATATTTGATTAGATATTAGCCTCAGGTAACCTAGGCCCTAAAAAAAATTCAAAGTATCGAAATGCAGATAAGAATTTTGAAAAGAACACTGCCATTAGTTTAACATTTAGTTTGTGTTCTCCCGTTACTACTATCATAGGCTCTTATTGTGAGGCGACTCATAGCCATTTTAACATGAAAACTAGCCTCACTTATCATTTTTCTTATTTTCATTACATTGTTTATTCAGATGTAGCCCTCTTTTTATTCATGATCTCCCCCCTGCCTGAAAAAAAAGTAAGTTGTACCCGTTAATACTTTTAAATAATTTTTACTTTTTATTTGTACTTGTTTGTAATTTTTACTGTTTATTTGTACTTTATAATAGTTTTCTGATTACAATAAATGAGTCTGTTCTTAATTTTGCTTTAAAAAGTTGTAATATGCATTTAAACAATGTTCTGGGGGCAATTGTAAGACATTTACTTCTATCTTTCTTCTTATTTTTTAAAAAATGTCTTCAGGTTATATTACACTTTCAAATATATCATACTTTTTTGTTATCTCTTGGCATGTGACATAATGAGATATCATCATCAACAGCAACCATTTTCAATCCACTGCTGGATGTAGGTCTCCCCCAGATTTTTCCAATGTTTCCTCTTTCCTGTGTAGTGCCTTAGTCATCCAATTTACACCGGCTACTTTTCTGATTTCATCACTCCATCTTACTTGAGTAAATACAGATACTGAATAATTTTAAGCTCTGTTTAGATGTGTTTCTAATTATATAAATATTTAACACCAATAGTCCAAAAGCTATTTTGTCTTGCCTATATTCTGCCCACACAGTAAGTTTCTCTTACTTATGAGTAGTAAATACAGTATTCTAAATGTATTATTGTAATGTTTTTAGAAATTTTGATGTGTAAACTATAAATGTTTTCTTTTTAATAGAACAGGAGTGTAAATCACTTGCATTTCTGATGTCTTCAAATCTGCTGATATTCTTAGTTTGAATGAGGCTTATTTCATTTTGTCTCACTAAATATTATTTACCAATTATTGTTTATTTCAATTGATCAAATTGATCAACTGAAATTTTCTTTCTTTCCTCTTTTTTTTTTTTTTTTTTTTTTGTTTATGTCAAGAAACATGCTTTTTAATTTTGATGTACTATTTATTACTTTTTAATTATTATACGAACTGAAAATTATTAATTGATTATCCCACTTCTTTATAAAATAAAACCTGTCTTAATAGTTAACAATTTCGCTAGTTATACAGTCTATTTGGTACTTAATGTCCCAATTATTTCTATCCTGATCTTTGATCAATGAAATGTTTACTGCAATGCTAAAAAATATTTTTAATTTTATACCAGTAGTTTAATATGAGTTTTATTTTATTACTTTATTGTATAACAGTTATTTGTTCATTTATTTTAAGTATATATTGGTGATTTAATAAAATAGTTCTTAAAAGTCTGTAATTTTCAAATGTTATATTTTTAAAAAAGCTCACTTTACTATTGACACTGTTTTTTCTTTTATTTTTCAAATGTTTCAATTTACGTGATTTTCATTTTGTGTCAACTATTATGCTTGGCAACAATGGTGTCCATATAACAGAAAAGTACCGTCTATTTTTACTCAATTTTTACAAATGCTTTATCTTTCGTTTAAATTAAAATGTAAATATCTGTTTCTGCAGATCAATAAAGTTTTCTGCAAAGTATAGGTGAAAATTGGCGGTCACCACTCGCCACATGGCGATTAAAGTTGTAAAAGTGGCGATTAAAAAATCGGCCATCAATCGCCACCCTAGTCGCCACTTTCCAAGTGGCGATAAAAAATCTGTTATCGATTGCCATGTGAAATATAGCTTTTTTCATAAAAATATGCATTTCTACTTTGGTTACATCTAATTAGCAAAGTGGTTGATTCTTTTTGTTACCAGATGCAAGCAGATTACAACGATTTAGCTGTATTTTCAATATTTCCGCTTTTCGCCATTGCTCTTCAGTTGGATTATTTTTTCAAGAAATACAGTTTTATTCTGCAAAATATATTCATCAGCTTTGACTCCACATGCATTTCAAATATTTTATTCCTTTTTTTTTTTCACCGGGTGCAAGTGGATTTTAAGGACATTGCAGTATTTTCAATATTTCGACTCCTGCCACATGCTCACCAGTTAGATTATTTTTCTTCATTAGATACTGTTTAATCCAGCAGAATACACTCATCAGCTTAGATTTCAACTGTATGTAATGTGTGTAGTATATTAATAACACATTTACTTATTAAATAAAATCCAAATAACATTTTATTGTGCTTTATTTGATATTTTTTTAATTGTATACACCTAACTGTTGTAATTTTGATTTAGTTATTTTTTACATAAAGAAAGTAATAGTAATTTAAATTGATAATAGTGTTTATGAACATATACAAATAATCTAAAGATATATTCTAAAAAAATTAATGTAACAGATTTTGTGGTTTTAAAGTAATTTTCTTGAATTTTGACTGCTTCCCTATTCTTATCATGAATAGTTGGCTGGTATAACACTCTGACTTGTAGAAAAATATGTATATATACATCGATTATAATTTATGTAGATGTCAAGAAAGTTTGAAACATTATAGTGGCCACTAACTTTAAAAAGTGGCCACTAATGAAACTGAGTCTACCGGCCACTGGCTACTAACTCAATTTCCCAGTTTTCACCTATACTGCAAAGCATTGTGTCAATGTTATTTTATTTATTATATGTAGTAATCATTATATTCAATAATAAATTTTGTTATGTAATAATATTTATAATATAAAGAAGTTTTATTTTGTTTCTGTAACTTGTACTGTCAAATAAAAGAAATTTATTAAAAATTTGTTGTTTTCATTTAAGTTTTAATTATCTATTTATTTTTAATAACAAAATGGCTAAGATATAAAACAATGAGAAAATATTATCATTTTTAACACTTTCAACATGGTTGAAAAGTGTTTATTCAGTAAGTTGAATAGTTTTGGTTTGTCTATTTTCCCACTTTCTAACTCTCATAAATATACTGGGATCGCCATGTAATTATTTAATGTTAATGAGGTCCATTGTGTGCTATTTAAATGCAAAATTCAATAAATATAATGCATCAAAAAGTGTTATGGGACCAACAAGTGCTGAAAATGGATTTTTACTCAGTTATGTTTTTTTAAATGGCTCATTAATATATTTCATTTCATTGTATGAAAAAAATAAAGTTCTTATTAGCTATTGTTGGTGAGAATTTCATAATCTATGCCTAATTTTTCATAATTATTATTTGTGTGTATATTCCTTATACCAGTGGTGCAGCCAATATACTTATTTGGAAGGGGTTTTGGAGAATTGTTACTCCTTGCATGATACAATATCTGACAAATAAAAACCAATGTGGGCTATTTCGAAAATAAATATGTGCATATTTTCTAACATTCGCCCAAGTACGAGGAAGAAAACATAGTATGTTCATTTTAGACCTAAACTGAAGGGATTAAAACAATTTCCAGTTTTCTCCTATTTAATTCTGAGTTCAACCCCCTGACCACAGGTCTAAAACTTTAAACTGGAATTGTGACCTTAATGTCCAACAAAAATATTAAGTGTAGTTACTCATTTTACTCAGAATTTTAAGCTCTACAACATTTGTATTGACAATGTTTTTGACAGAGTTAGTTGTTTGGAGGAACTGTTATAGTATGTAAAAAAATGTGTTTTTTGACTGTAAATCTATACATATTTCCTAACGCTCACCTAGTACGAGGGGGAAAACATAGCACATTCATTCTAGACCTAAACTGAAGGGATTAAAATAATTCCCAGCCTTCCCCTAATTAATTCCGAATTCAACTCCCTAACCACTGGACTAAAAGCCGAAACAAACAAAATAAGTTTAGCATTAATGTGTTTAAAGGCTTCATAGAAAAGCCGCTGTAATCTTCAAAGAGGAAAAAAAAAAAAAGAGAGTGGGAAAGAACAATAGTAGTAACATATAAAAATAAAAAGGATTTTTAAACATTGATAATGATATCATTATGGAGGGGGGGGGGGTGAGGAATGATAACATATGATACTGTAAGTGAGGGGGAAGGGGCTAAAATTACCTAAATATTGCTAACGTTATACATGTACAACCCCGTACACATTAAGGTACCATTTGATTATCCCGTCCACCAAAAAATTGTCATCAAACTATAAGATTAAATGCCAATAATGGATGATCGTAAATGTCATATTCACTGGACATTAAACATGATACAAGTGTTTGTTATGTCATCAAGTGATTTTTAATTCTACTTTTTTTTTGTTTTTTATTAATGTTTTACTAATTTATTTTTTCTTTCGTTATTTAAAATAAAATTATGTAAATTTGTATAATTTGATGAAATTGGTCGACGGGGTAATCAAGTAGTACCCATATTAATAACACACTGATAATTAATAATTATTCCTCACATTAGCCATATTGCTGTTAACATTTTCTTTCATTAAATTTGTGTTGAAATAAAGATTCCTTTTATAAAGCCTTGAAACAAATTATAAACGTTTTGTGCTACGTATGCTTTTCTTTACATTGGTTTTTACATATTTTTATCGTAACACAAGTTATTTTTAATACATCTTACCAGTTTTTTAAATACTCTGGGAGAAATTTTAATTTTGAAATGCAACCTCCTTTTGCTGCTGCAGTGTTTATACAAATCTACATTTTTTGGCTGATATAACTTGATATAAGGGCTGTGCATATATAATCATTTTAGGTTGGGGGAGAAGTCTGACACTTGGTTGTCATAAGATATTTCTGGGGAAAAGGGTGTTGTTTTTTGAAATTGTTATTTATTTATCCAAACAATATATTTTTTTGTTATTTATTTTTTTTTCTTTACATCAAAATAGTCATACCTTTTAAATAGCAACTATCTCTTTTAGATGTTAATTGATATAAAGTTATTTAAATGTAAAATCATATCTTTATATCGCTGCAAACATACAAAAGTAAAAAGAACCCCCTTTTAAAGTAATTGTTGAACACTTAAATCAAAAAGAAAAATCGTCTCTGCCCTCCTGAAAACCCGTTTAAGGTAATTTTTGCACACAAAAAGAAAAAGCAAATTTTATTTTATTTAAATAACTGTTATAAAAAATAGAAACATTTGATAGAATTTAGGCTTCACATCTCTTTGAACATTTACAGTATACCCATTCATACTTTTCTAGTATATATACAGCTATACCAAACCCTATGTTGTATAGTTTTTTACAAAGCTTTATTTTTCTTTTAGTAATGATTTTTTTTAATAATAGAGTTAGTAATAATTCATAGATTTATTGTACAGAATCCTCTGAGCGCGAGTAGTACACACACTTGGTCGTTTATTTTTGAATAAAATAAGTGAAAGATTTATATTTTAAATGAAATGAATGCAGTACAAATGATTGTGTCGAGAACACTATTTGTCAATTTATCAACTGTGCCTAACAAACAAAAAATACAGTTTTTCTCAAAGAACTATTATTATAGTAATAAAATACAGTCAAGGATCTATAATCCACAATTTTCTATAATTCGCATTGCTTAATGAATGTAAACAAATTTACAAATTCTGGGTCCAAAAATGATTTTTTAAAAGAAATATATAAAAAATTTAAATATAAAAGTAAATAACAATCAATTTTTTAATAAAAGAATTTGAAAAATGCATTTTTTGAGATAGCATATTAAATTAATTATTATATTTCCCATTTTTATTTTCCTGTTCTACTGAATATGGAATTAAAACAGTGCCCAGAAAAAAGAAAATGATATATACAGTATTTTCGGGAATACCCACCGTAAGCGCCACACCAATGAAAATCTGTTTAAAAAAAAGTTTATCGACGTAAGCGCCGCACCCAAGGAACTGATATTTGTACAATCTCAATTCCGGAATCGTTTCGGCCGCGGCTTTTCCAGATTTTAGAGGTCTTGAAATATCGTATAGAGACACTTAGAGGTCTGCACGGACCGAAATTTCCGGGCCCGGCCTGAAATTTCTAGGTCGGGACTGCCCGACTCGTAGAAAAAAATTCGACCCGGGACTGCCCGACTCACAGAAAAAAAACGGCACGGACCAGCCCGATACAAAAATTAAAAGTTCGGTCCGGCCCGTACAAAAGAAATATTGGCCCAACCCAGTAAAAAATTTAAAAGTTCGGCCCGGCACGATATAACAGTTGAAAGTTCGGCCTAAGACTGGCTTGGAAAAGTTAAAATCTCGGCCCAACCCGATTGAATTTCTACAAAACATTGATGAAGTGATGCAGGCTGTGATATTTATTTTTTTAATGAGTCTCTATTTCTTGTATGTAAATGTTTCAGTTATCATTACTTTTGTTAATCCATATTCTATGCATTGAAGTGTTAAAAATCTGAAAAATGTTATACAGTAAAATCTGCTAAGACGGAATTGTATAAAAAAGAAAAAAAAAACGTTATAGACAAGATCCTCAACACGTTGTTCAGTTTAAAACAGGATTCCGTCATAGGCAGGTTCTTTTCACTCGTTTTACTATATTTTAACTTAGCTATATTTTAATAAGCGTATGAAATCTACTACTCTTTAAAAAGAATATAAATTTTAATGTTTAATTGTAGAATAATGGCGATTTAAAAATGTATGCATTTTTTGCAAACATTTTTGGTCCAGGCCTAATTTTACTGATCTTTGAACGGACCAGGCCACGACGAGACAATGATTTTCATACGGGCTTTGTCAAAACTAGGACTGAAAATTTTGGATCATGAAGACTAGGAATGAAACCAGTCCGGGCTCTGTACAGAAAAAATAAGTTATGTCCGGCCCGGCCCGATCTTTCAGGAAAAAAGTAATGCCTTAACCCGGCCCGGACAGAACCTTCAGAAAAGAGTATGACCCATGCCTAAAAGCCGGCCCGTGCAGATCTCACACTGCCGAAAACACTTTAGGATAACTAGAAACACTCCTTTTTTCTTTCTTTCTTTTTTTTTTAGCAGTTCACCTATTGATAACTGCAGGGCCGAAAATAGCCTTTTTTGCACCCGGCTCAAACATGGATTTTGGTGTATCCCCCCCCCCCCACCCCTCTTCCACAAAGTTTATTTACAAAGAGAATTTTACTAATTTTATAATAGACGACTCATTTTAAAATTTAAAATATGTAACACTGAACTACATAATCTACAGTGGCGGATCCAAGGGCGTGGTCCCTCTGAACATCAACAAAAATATTCTAAAGATCATTTTTAAAATGACATATTCAGTACAGTCCCAATTTACCGAGTCCCGCCTATCCGAGTTTCTGCTTCCACCGAGTTATTTTCTTCTGATGGACTGATGGCTTCCATTATTATGAAACAGCCATTATAAATGTAGTGTTAGGTGAAGATGAAAGAGCAATCGTAAAAAGTTAGAACTCTGATTTTCTGGTCCGAATGGGGGGAAAAAAATGGTCATAATTTTTTTTTGCAAAAAAAATTATGGCCATTTTTTTTTTGACAAAATTACGTTTGTTTATTAGTTATAAATGAGTACTTGAGTGATTTTATTAGGCGCTTCTTTAAAAATAAAGATTATAAACATTAAAAAAAAAGATAAAATAAGTATTTTTGTTGAGAACTCTTCCTACGAAACAGTTTTTAACCATATCAGCGTAAAAATCAATGTTTTGAAGAAATTCAGTCGAATCAAGTTGAGATTTTAAATGTTTTCCGGGCCAGGCCAAACTTTTAACTTTTATGCTGGGCCATTAATTAATTAATTTATTTTTTGTACGGGCCGGGCCGATTTTTTTCCCCTATGGATCAGCTACTTCCCTCAAGGGTAAACGGCCGTTCGCTAATGTTAATCCTATGGAAGAATTTTTTTTTAAATACATGGTTCGCATTTCAATATGCTTAAATGATTTATTTTTTTTGCGTCGAATAGCTGAGGTCAATCTCGACCCTTTTTCGATTTTGTTTACAGATGTTTTTTCGTAGTATACTTTGATTTTCGGAATCAGTTTCATAAGGGAAAGTATTCTAGTAAAAAAAAAAAAAAAAAACCTATAAACACAATCGAAAAAGTAAAAATGACTCTTTGTAGAGACCGACCTCAGCTATCCAATGCAAAAAAGATCATTTAAAAATAATGGAATGCGAACGACATATTTAAAAAAAAAATATCTTTCTTAGGATTTACATTAACGAGCCGGCGTTTTTGCGTGAGCAAAATGGCCCAATATTTATGTTGCGGAAGTCGTCCCACTTAATTTGTTATATTGGTCAGGACCGTTTATTTTGTTTATCTCCCAACCTGGCTCAGCAAAGAACTGTACTAATTCTGCTGACCCGGCCGATTTCAAAGTTTGGATTCATTTTATCTGGTCGAGTCGGGTACGGCCTCTATTTTAGGAGCCGAGTTTATAGAGTCCGGTACTTAAAAAAAAAAAAAAAAAAAAAAAAAAAAAAAAAAAAAAATCTTACTCTCCAGTGTTTTTATTGTGTATTAGGAGACCATTCATTAGTGCAGGATTTTGGTAAAGACAGTCTTTTCATTATATACAAAAATTTCATGGCTCTGGTGAAAGAAATACCATATAATTATATTTGCTGAGTGAAATCTATCTAAAATGAAAATTTCCCTTCGTCTCTAGCGATTTTGTCTTAACAAGTTTTTGTACATTAGTTTTCTATTAACTTAACAATTAATAATAAACTTTAAAGTAAAATAAATCTGTGAAAACACAACAAACATAATCTGTAAAAACTTTCAAAACATTTTTCAGAGTTTCAAATGTGCCATCAGATTTATTTTAAGAAACATCTACAGCACACATTCAATTTGTCAATGTTAATTAATATATTAAAAGAATGCTTAATTTTTTAGAGCAGTGATAAATGCTGTAAAGGAAAAGCTAAAAAGCTGACATTTTATGACTTGTGAATATTGCTAATGAATATTAATGTATGCTCAATTTCTTGAATTATATCATTTATTTTAAGTATTGATTTTACATTAGTATTTAATTAGTTTTGTAATTTGATAAATTCTAATACAGTAAAATAAAGAAATAACAAGAAATTTAAATACAATACAATTTCTGTGTGTCATGCTTTTATTATTATTAATAAAAAAAATGCATCCTGGTTTGACATTACAGCCTAGTATTTTAAAATACGGTTATATATATAATACATATATACAATAGGCGTTACGATTGAAACATTTAATAAATATGGAAGTTTCCGTTCGCAATATGTCAATCAATCGTTATATTTTTTGTAACTACAAATTTTCATTTACTTTATAATAAATAATCTTGAGTGAAAAATCATTTTTTTATTATATGATTATAACTGCTAATGGAACCTTTTTATCCACTGTATATTTAATAATTATTTAGGTGATAATTTGTAACACTGCTTTTATTAATATTCTTAAATATATTATCTTGCATAATGTTTTTTATAAGTTATTATCCTGGTTAACAGCTTCTTGTTTACAATTTTAGTATGTCAACAAAAGTATACGAGGTTGCCAGAAAATCGCCAAGAAAATCACCAAATCTCCGGCTCCATTAACGATGATGACGTCAAAAACATGGAAAAATATGGACATCACGTGACTCGTTGCCATCTAACGAATTGGTCTATTGATTATTTACCTGACTTAGCTTTTAATCTATATATATAAAACAAGAGATGTCTGCCTGCCTGCCTGCCTGCCTGCCTGACCGAGGCAAGCGCCGAAATTATAGCACCTAGGCCTCTGAAATTTTCGTCATGTGTTAATTTTGTAATCGGAAAGTGTACTCCACAGCCGAATTTTAAAATTTCAATTTAGATTTTTTGTTTTAAATTAAAACTTTATGCGTTAGAGGCTATTTACAACTTTCCGCCAATCTGCGGCAATGAAGCAGCCAGCCAATGAGAGCAGGCGTTAAATATTGGATCTATCGTAGCGGCAGCGGCAAAGGGCAAACTTCATTCTCGCGAGTGTGTTCAGAAGTGCATTTCGCGCCGCGCGCGCGCTCAGAAGTTTATGTCATGGAGTAGGTCTTATCGAAGAAAGGAATTTTAACATAATTCAATTATTTCATTATCTTTAATGGTTCAAAAAAGGTAAAACCAACGACTATATTTCTTTATCCTTCCAAAACATGGTTTTCGTAACAGGACTACATGCCTATGTTCACTCAGATAAAATCTAAAATAATCGGGAAAAACATCACGTGACCTTCTTTGTCTACTTTAGCCCATTTAGCATTTAAAATTAGTTAACCAACCGCACACAAACTCCGCTCAAGCTGCTCAAAAAAATTGTGTGGGCGATTTGATCACGTGATTGTGCGTTTTCTGCTTATGTGTTATTGGTTGTGCATTGTTTGGTAGGTTGATTGATACAATTTAAGAATTCAACTGGTGATCTAAAAATTTTAACTTTTTAACAATTTTCTTTTTATTTATTTAAAAATGATTTATCAGTTGATTTATAACTTCTGTGATAAATAGAATGCTGTTAGTAAACCAAGATTGTGATATCAACATATGAGATTTGTTTGTAATCTACTATACTGGATGGATTTCAATGGAATTTGCACTGTTAGTTAGACAGTTTTTCAGAGAAGGTTTTAATATATATATTTCTTATTTTATGATTGCATATTTTAATACCGTGTGGATAACAGACCAAAATACATCATAAAACATGAGAAATAAATGGCATTCAAAATTCTGTTAGTATAAGCAAAATACTTACTTATACTTTCAGTAGAAAATTTATAAACATTCTAATCATACTTTATTCACTACAAAACTAGACAGCAGACCTATATATTTTATCTCTTTAAAAATATATATCTACAGATATTTTTAGTTAAAATAATCTACAACTATTACATTTTATTTTTATAATGTTCAAAGTAAAATATGATTTCCAGCCTAGTCTCGATAAAAATTCACTCGTAAAATATTAAAAAAAAAAAAGAAAATCAAGGAATTATCCTACGTGCAAAAGGATATTTTTGCCCAATATATATTATTTTTTCATTTGGATTTGCTTAATGTTTATATCATTATACATATACATATATAATCACTTAGAAACGAAACTTTAAATATTTAAAAGGCGTTCAGATGTAAAACTTTCATCTCGAAATACCTAATTTTCTCACATTTAAATAAATATTTTATTATTATAATAAAAATACACGTGCCTCTGTATAATAAAAATAAAAAATATATCTTCATCAAAAATATCTTATTCATTATGAAAAATATAAAACAACCAATAAACAAAATAAAAAAAAATTATGATTACAATGTGGGACTGGAAGGATTCGAACCCAGAACCCCTAGTCTCGAGTTCAGTGCCTTATCCATTCAGCCATCTAGCACACGTTCGTTTTGCAACAAAATATCTTTATAATTAGCACCATAATTAATCAAATCCATGATCTGTTCCTGAACACCCTACGTGTTATTCCATCCATGATATTTACCCACTCCATGTTCCTGTCTCCTGAGCTCGCGCGCGTAACGCGCGTGCAGCTTGAACACACTCCTTATGTAGAAGAACCTTGATTCTCGCAACTCCCAATGTTTATGGCCGAGATCCAGATAGACTTTGCGCTGTTTGCGAGATTGCGAACAGTTCGCAGGGGCGGGGTTTCGCCAAGTTGAATCAAAGTTGAAGTCCAGCCCACCTCAAAATAGCCAGAAATAACTTGCGAGATCACGTGACATGAAGCTTGGACCAATCAAATGCCTAGAAATGGGGTTTGATACAAGCGATAGACACCAAAGATGGAAGGGGGAAATAATGTCAACATCTCTCGAGTTGAACGTTGAACACCGAACTAAACAGTCAATTAAAAAAATAAGACTGATTTTTGATTGGATTAATTATTATTTTATTTAATCGGATGTTTAAAAAATTCCCTGCAAAGTTGATTACACATTCATAAAGTTCGTATCTAGCATCACGTTGAAAGCTCGAAATTTTGGAAAGCTGAAGTAGTAAGTATTGCTTCTACATTTTAACACCATCAACCTGTTTTAACTTCTCTAATGAAAATAAAATGTTGTTGTTCGTTGTATTTTATGAGATTAGCCAGTATAGTATTTATCTGTATAGTTTCCCCCCATTTTACAATTATGTTTTCAATAGGTTAGCTTCTGTTTCTTTCAGTGTTGGCAAGTTTTTGACGCATGACGGTTTTTACCGGATTTTACCATGGTTTTTACCGTCATGTCAAAAAGGTCGAAAACTGTCAAAAATCTATTTTTTAGTTGTAGTTTGTTTTTACATTATCTTTTTTCATTCTGTCTTTAGTATTAAGTTGTTTTACATGAAATATTCAATATTGAAAAGACTCTGAAGTATATTATGTATCCGAGAAAAACAAAAAAGAATTGTGTTGGCGCCGAAATTCATCTGACAAATAAATTTTCAAAATCCAAGTGAGATGGGAGAGCAATTAGGTTAAATAGTTTATTAAATAAAACTGAAATAGTATGTAAATTCTATTCATCATTAGAAGTTAATAATTGTTCCATAATAGTAATTCTCCGTATTTAACAGAGCCAATACAAAAAAAAATGTGTTCTCTGCTTGGTTGCAGAGTCAGGACTTCCACTATACACTCTGTATTAAACAGAGCCATGATTTAACAATTGGCATCTCTGATTACAGAGTCAGGACATGTTACATGTTCTCTGCTTGGTTACAGAGTCAAGACTGAACATTTTAAAAATGATACATATTATATAAAATAAACATCAAAATAAAAATTACAGTATGCAGTTATAAATCTTCTAAATAGCTATAATATTCATTTAAATGACATCCAAGTAATTATAAAACTAATAAATCACCATCAATTCAAAATTGTTATAAAGTAAATAAATCTATATTACATGACCTTGAAATCATAATGTTACTCATAAATATTGATTCAGGGTTATAAACAATTTAGATAAACAGATTAGATTTTTTCTGTCAAAAGAAATCAGTTTTATAATTATGTTTCACAATATAAAGATAAACAGAGTTAAATTATAAACAAATAAATTTGAGGGCATTTACGCCGAAACATCCTCCGCCTCCATGAACGAAGTTCATCAAACAATTATAACTTACCAAATTTCCACTATCACATACTAAATAATCAAATATTAAATACAAAATTAAAACATTACCTTAAATGTCAAGTATAACTAAAATGAAATGCAATTAAATCCTACTACTTCTATAAAAAACAGTTTCTGGAACAACTAAAAATAGAAAAAGACATTAATATACAAAATAGTTCAGAAAGTTACAGAAATTAGACATAGAAAAAAATAATAATAATAAAGTTAGTTAAAATAAAGTAAAATTCTATTATATTAAATGTCCATCGGTAGAGGAGACAATTTTGTGATAGGGCGTTTCAGTTCACCAGTAGAAGTCTTTAATTTGACAACACGAACAATATTATCATCCCCAGGAAATAGTTCAATTATTCTGCCCAATTTCCACCTTAATGGGGGCTGGTTTTCTTCCTTTATCAACACCAAGTCATTGATTTTTAAGTTCGGGTTGCTTCTAAACCACTTTGTACGTTGCTGCAATTGTGAGAGATAGTCTGACGACCACCTTTTCCAAAAACTTTGGAAAATCTTTTGTAGCAATTTCCAACGTTCCAAAGGAGTTACATAGGTAGAGGAGATACACTATGACGCAAAAGTTTAGACAATGACGTCATTCAGCTTTAAAATGTAGAATTATGACGTCAGAATTACAAAAACCTGTAAATATATTCAAAAACTGATTTAAAATGCTAGGTACAAAAGACGGTCGTTTTATTTGCTATAATACTAATTTTTTTTCATAAAAATTCAAATGTGCTTGTCGCAAAAGTTTAGACACTATTCTAAATTTCTTTGAATATTCGCTGGCATATGCAAATTTAGAATCGATGATGTCACAAATTTGGAGTACTTAAGTTCTGCAAACGATTGCGCTTCATAGTCGACATGCCGAGAGCTAAAGAAATTCAAGTGAATGAGGTTTCAAGGATTTAGCAGTTGAAAGGTGAAGGGAAGAGCGTTTCTGAAATTTCTGCTATTATTAATAGGTAAAAAAAATCTATTTATCGAGTTTTATCGAGTGGTTCCGAATATAAAGCAAAATGTCGGTCTGGGAGGCCACGTGTGACAAATGTACGAGAGGATCGCCTGATACAAAGACTAGCGAGTTCTCAACAAATGAGCGTACGTGGAGTTCAAAGCTCATCGGTACTCTCTGTATCAAAGGATACGATTCGTAGACGAATTTTGGAAAAAGGAACAATCGTTTATAGCAAAATGCAGAAGAAACCAGCTCTGAAACCATATCATAAGTTACAAAGACTTATGTGGGCTCGAAAGCATATGTCATATGGAGAGAAATGGCAGTCAGTCATATTTAGCGATGAAAAAAAGTGGAATCTGGATGGTCCAGATGGTTGTTTATCGTATTGGCATGACTTGCGGAAGGAACCTCGACTTTTTTTAGTCGCAGACAAGGAGGGGGCTCGGTGATGGTTTGGGCAGCCTTTTGCTATAAGGGACAAGTATCTCTGACCTTCACCAGTGGTCGTCAAACTTCACAGCATTATACACAGACATTAGAAGAAAACCTACTGCCATTTGCTGAGTTTCTAGGGGGTCCTCAGTGGGAATTTCAGCAAGACAATGCTTCAATTCACACTGCAAAACATTCAAAATCTTGGTTTAATTCCCATAATATAAGAGTTCTCGACTGGCCAGCATGTAGCCCAGATCTTAACCCTATAGAAAACCTTTGGAGCATCATGTGTCGCAAAGTTTATAGCAACGCTAGACAATACTCTTCTGAAAAGGAACTTAAGACATCTATTGAGAATGCATGGTACGATATCGATCCACAAACTATGCAAGATTTAGTTTCTTCCATGCAATCTCGTGTATATGACGTAATACATAAGCATGGATGCGCAACCATGTTTTAAAAATTGTTTATTTCGATTTTATTTAATTTGTGTCTAAACTTTTGAGACAGCAGTTTATTTTTGTTACCATTTAATTTATTGCAATATGCACAATTCCACTTTTCTTTGTTATAAATATTGTTTATATGTACAGCACATTAATTTCAAGCAGTGATTTGAAAACTGAATACATATTTTTCAAAGTATGTAAGAATTTCTTCATTGTCTAAACTTTTGCGTCATAGTGTATCAGGCTCAGGTAAGGAGGTCAAGGGTGCTCCTATAATAAAATGTCCTGGCGTCAGAGCCGTAAAGTCATTTGGATCAGAAGACTCAGCGACAAGTGGTCTTGAATTTAAGCATGACTCAATTTGTGCAATTAAGGTCAAAAATTCTTCATAAGTTAAAATCTGATCACCAATTGTTCTCTTCAAATGATTTTTCATTTGTTTTATTCCCGCTTCCCAAAGGCCTCCAAAGTGAGGGGCGGAAGGTGGGTTGAATTTCCATACTATCATTTCGTCAGTAAGATACTTGTGCAATTTTTCATCAGAAGCAATTTGAGACATCATTCTCTTTATTTCGCGGTCTGCCCCTACAAAATTTGTACCTCTGTCGGAAAATATTTCTAGAGGTTTTCCACGTCGAGCCACGAATCTTTTCAATGAGGCTAGAAAGGTTTCAGTTGTAAGATCAGTGACTAATTCAAGATGGATAGCTTTTGTTACAAAACAAACATACAGACAAACATAATGTTTAGAGGGTTTCACACCACGTCCCTTACGAGGTTTGATCAAAAAGGGGCTGGCTAAGTCGACTCCTACTCTTGAAAATATTCGAGCTTGTGTCACGCGTGCTGATGGCAGATTTCCCATCAACTGAGATGAAAGGTGTAATGAATTTCGGAAACATTTCATACATTTCCTTATTTCTCTTTTCACAGCTTCTTTAGCATTAATTATCCAAAATTTTTGTCGAATTGCTGAAATTGTCAATTGAGTCCCGCTATGAAGATGTTTCTCATGAAAATACTTTATTATCAAGTCTGTAACATGATGCCTTTTAGGGAGAATGATTTGATGTTTTTGATATTCAGACAAGTTTGCATTTTTTAGCCTACCTCCAACACGAAGAATATCATTTTCGTCAAGAAATGGATGTAAAAGAAGGAGTTTGCTTTTAGAATTTAGGATCTTACTGGATTTTAGAATTTTCAGTTCGTCTCCGAATTCATGGTTTTGAATTAATTTCACAATAGCATTTGTTGCCCTTTCAAGTTCTGGAACAGTCAAAAAACCATAGACTCGTTCAGATGGGCATGTACTATTTTTGATGAATCTGAGGCACCAAGCCGTAATTCGTTTTAATTTAGACCAGGATGAAAATTTAAATAAAAGCTCAAATTCTGGAATATTTTGGGATATGGAGCAAACAAGCGTTTTACGTTGTTCTTGCAAGACCTCTTCATCAGGTAGATTAGGTTGAGTTTCAGGGGGAAATACTGGTAACGATTCTTCCTTCAGCCAGCTAGGACCATGTAACCATACCTCGTTATTAATCAATTCAGATGCAGAGCAACCACGAGAGAGAACATCTGCAGGATTTTCCTTTCCTTTACAAAATTTCCATTGTACAGGAGCAACAAGTTCCTGAATTTCGCGTACGCGGTTTGCCACAAAGGGCTTCCAGTTGTTAGCACTTCCTTTAATCCAGTGCAAGGTAATTTGGGAGTCACTTAGACAAAATATATTTTCATTCACAATTTTAAATATTTCCTTTAAATAATTCGCTAATCTTGCAGCCGTAAGTGCTCCAAGAAGTTCGATGCGCGGCAATGTAATTTTCTTGAGAGGCGCTACTCTCGACTTTGCTATTACAAATGAAGTTTCACAAGAAGAAGAATCACGTAAATAAGCCACTGACCCATACCCCTTTAAACTAGCATCAGAAAATATGAAAAGTTGAGCGGTTTCAGGATTTAATTTTGGGATAGTTACAAAATATTTTCTAAGAATTTCAAAATTTACCAAGTCTTTTATTTCATTATGCCATTTTCTGAATTTTCCACTTAAAGAATCTGGTAATGTAGAATCCCAGTCAATTCCATGTTCCCAGAGTTCTTGCATTAAAAATTTAATTCTTATCACGAAAGGGGAAATGAGTCCAATAGGATCATAAATTTTTGCCACAGTTTGTAAAACAATACGTTTGGTAATAATTTTATGGTCAAATTCTACTAAAAGTGGTTGTATGTCTATTTTCAAGGTGTCACTTTCTGTTATCCATATAATTCCCAATACTTTCGAAAGATTTTGTTCAAGAGTGTCTTCCTCAAAGTTTATTCCATGTTCCTTCCATAAAAATTTTAAATCGGAAGAATTGGTTTTAAATTTTCTGAGTTTCATATTGACCTCACTCAATATCTTCTCTGCACCGTTTGATAAAACAAAAGCTTCATTTACTGAATCAGCTCCATGAAACAGGTCATCAACGTATAAGGAAGTATCCAGCATATTAACTATTTTTCCAAACAAATCTTTATACCCCTCAATGTGATGTTTGATGGTTGCAGAAAGGAAAAAGGGTGAAGTTGTTACACCAAAAGTTACACGGGTCATGCGAAAAACCTTCAAAATGGGATTGTTACTAGTGATATTGTCAAACCACAGGAACCTCAAAAAATTTCTATCTTCTTGTTGTATCTGGATTTGCAAGAATGCCTTTTCTATATCGGCCAAGAAAGCAATTTTGTGGAGACGGAATTTTAAAATAATGTCCAATATGTTAGGATTTAGATTGGGCCCAGGAAATAAGCACTCGTTTAACGATTTTGCCCCCTTATCTTTGGATGACGCATCAAAAACAATTCTTACTTTAGTTGTCGATTTATCTTCCCTTATTACTGGTCTGTGAGGCATGTAATACGTGTTTATTTCATCTTTATTAAACTCACATTCTTCAATTATACCCAAACCACATTGTTCATTTAATATTTTCTCATATTCCTTAAGTAACCATTCATTTTTGCACAATTTTGATTTTAATCCCCAAAGTCTATGTTTAGCTACATCAAAATTGGATTCCAATTCATTTTTATTTACTTTCCACAAAAGTTTAGTTTCATATCTTCCATTTACAAAATTTAAATTATCATTAAATAAATCAAGAGCATCTAAATCCCTTTGTGAAAATAATTCATTTTTACTATCACAAATACCCAAAGACTCTAGTTTCCAAAACTTTTGCAAATCAAAATTTTCTATTTCATTAACAGATACAAGATGAGCATTAACTGTTTCGTTACCTTTAGAGTTTATTTTTCCCACTATTGTGTACCCAAAAAGTGTATTAGCTACATATAAATGGTCATTAATTTCTTCAACGACACCTCTCTGAACATTCCAGAAATAATCAGCTCCAAGTAAAATTTGTACTTCGGATTCCTCGGGCGTAGGGTCGGCTAACCTCCATCTTTTACTTTCAATGTATTTTATAACTAGAGGGTCAGAATTGGGAACCTTCAATGTTGTTGCACTTATCAAATCGGTAGCTAGCACCTCAACATCTATAAAACGATGATAATTCATTTTACTTCGCAATTTAATTTTAAAAACATCATATTCTTCTTCGCGACCTTGATCCATGCCAAAAGCGAATACAGTTAAATGTTCTTTTCTTAAAACAGGCAAATTTAATTCACGAGCTAATGCTTTTGTTATGAAGCTTTTTTCGCTTGCAGAATCAAGTAATAATCGAACTACCTTTGATTTAGAATTACCTTGAGCAGTTACACAACATGTTTGCAATAAAACAGCATGCTTAGAATTTCTAAAATTACAATGAGAATTAGATACAACTGTTGGATTTTGATTTTCATTAATTTCCGGTTTCAAACTTTTCTTAAAGCAAAATAATTTGTTATGTTCAGTGCTTTTACAATTTAGACATGGCTTTAATTTTATGCGGCATTGCGAAGATAAATGCGATTTCAAAAAGCATTTGTAACATCTACCCTCCTTACGTAACATTAATCTTTTCTTATCATCAGCTAAATTTTTACACTCGGAAGATAAATGATCATTACCTTTGCAAAATACACAAAAAACTTTAATAGTGGCATTTAAGGTATTAGCATGTTGATATTTATTTGATGTTTTCTTTTCACGAAATTCAGTTTTATTTTTATGTACAAAAGAAGAGGATGCATCATTTTTAGAACTTGTCATTGACAAAGCCTTTTCTCTACATTCTATTTCACATTTCAGAAAGGCAATTAGATCGGTTACATCTGACTCTTTGCTAGTATCACGTTTTCTATGATATTCAATCACTAATTCATGGGGCAATAGCTTTAGCAAAATAGGATTTAGCAATTGTCCATAAGAACTGGATGTTACCCCCAAATTTCTTAAACTTCTAATATTAACTTCGCACATGTCATGCAATCTTCTTAATGCATTTAAATTTGAACAATTTTTAACTGGTTCCATATTTAATAAATTAGTCATGTGTTTATTAATAATAACATCAACCTTACCAAAACGGTCCTTTAATAAATCAATACAAGTATCATAATTTTGTTCTGTCAAAGGAAACCCTTCTACCACATTATAGGCCCGATTACATAACAAGGATTTTAGATAAGCGAATTTTTCTATCTTAGATAGTGATTTATTCTGGTGTATCGATGTTTCAAAACAGTTAAAAAATTCGACCCATTCTTCGATTTCACCAGAAAATTTTGGAACATTTAATTTAGGCAATTTCATGGCAGAACTCGTTTCTGTTCCACTAGCAGAACCATTCAATGAATTTACACGACTAGTTGCTATCATAGAAACATTATCCTTTTTACATTTTCTTAATCTATTTTTAATTTTAAATTTAGCACTGATCAATTGGTCAGTGTACTTTTCACTATTAGCAATGTCCTTTTCATATTCTTTTAAGTCGGATATTTGAGCTTCAATATCACGATTCAAACTTTGGAAAGCCGTTTCTTTTAAGAGAAATATTTCTTGAAGCTCTAATAATTCATCGGTTTTCGTATTATCAATGTCATCATTTAATAATGTTTCTAATTTTGTAATTAATTTCGTGAAACTCGTTCGTTCAACAGAACGTTTTGCTTTCAGCTTTTCAAGATTTTCCATTTTAAATAAAGAATAATTCTTATTTTAAAACATTAACCATTCATAGAAAATGAAAAAAATATTTTCTTACCTGTTAATTCCAGGTAATGTAGATGGCATGTCGTAATCCAAATGGCACAATAATAATTCCACACTAATCACAGGTTGAAATATAAATCACACACTAATCACATGTTGAAAAATAAATCACAGTTGTTAATCACAAATCTCTTTCACAATAGCTCACTATTATTTCCAAAAAATGTTTCGCGGGTTACTCGGCACCAAAAATAAATGTTGGCGCCGAAATTCATCTGACAAATAAATTTTCAAAATCCAAGTGAGATGGGAGAGCAATTAGGTTAAATAGTTTATTAAATAAAACTGAAATAGTATGTAAATTCTATTCATCATTAGAAGTTAATAATTGTTCCATAATAGTAATTCTCCGTATTTAACAGAGCCAATACAAAAAAAAATGTGTTCTCTGCTTGGTTGCAGAGTCAGGACTTCCACTATACACTCTGTATTAAACAGAGCCATGATTTAACAATTGGCATCTCTGATTACAGAGTCAGGACATGTTACATGTTCTCTGCTTGGTTACAGAGTCAAGACTGAACATTTTAAAAATGATACATATTATATAAAATAAACATCAAAATAAAAATTACAGTATGCAGTTATAAATCTTCTAAATAGCTATAATATTCATTTAAATGACATCCAAGTAATTATAAAACTAATAAATCACCATCAATTCAAAATTGTTATAAAGTAAATAAATCTATATTACATGACCTTGAAATCATAATGTTACTCATAAATATTGATTCAGGGTTATAAACAATTTAGATAAACAGATTAGATTTTTTCTGTCAAAAGAAATCAGTTTTATAATTATGTTTCACAATATAAAGATAAACAGAGTTAAATTATAAACAAATAAATTTGAGGGCATTTACGCCGAAACAAATTGCATTAGAATAATACATATACATCTCTGTTAGCCAGTGTTGAATTCAGACACTTTTCTCCGGGGGGGATTTCTGTGGCTCCGGGGGGGACATTATAGAGTTCCGGGGGGAAATTGCCCTTTTTGACCATTGAAAACACAAAATCTCAAATCTTCCGGGGGGGACATCTCATTGCTCCGGGGGGGAATGTCCCCCCCGGGCCACCCTCTGAAATCAACACTGCTGTTAGCAGATCTCTATAATAATCTTAAGCTATTTGGCATATTCTGTAAAAATTAGATTTTTTAAAGAAATTCTATAACCCATAAGTGTAAGATTAAAAAATGTGTATAATTTCAGCATTAATTATTACACTCTTTAAAACTAAATAGCTTTCTCAGAAATTTCCTCAGAAGTAAGATTTCTTAAAGTGTTAAATCAAAATTGTTCATTGATTATTTTTATTTCTATATAGCAAAACTTGATTTATATAAATAAATGAAATAAAATATATTTTAATAGTTGAGAATTACATACATCTTTTGGAAGAAAGGAATAAGACTTGTTCTTCAAAGTTAAATCTTGTAGAGATTAAAATTGCAAATCCATATTAAACTTTAAACCATGTGAAAACTCAATTTTTAACTATATATTTTTGTTAAGTAGTTTATTATTTTGTTAAGTAATTTAATTATTTCCTTAAAATAAATAAATAATTAAATATTACTTTAAAGCAGAAATGTAGATCCATTAATTAAAAAGTTAACTGCATTAAAAAATAAATAAAACATTTAAGAATCTCTCTAAATTTAATAATAATTTAAGAAAAATTTTAACGGTGAAAGATTTTTACTCATACAGTCATATGTATGTAATAAAACTATGCAATGCGTTATTTCTTTCAATTCACTTTAAATAATGCCTAAATAATTTTAAGTAAAATGTATACAGGAACAGGACATTATATTCTGATTTTTCTTAAATATTGTTTTGTTATGTGTTAAAATTTAAGTCTAAGAGTTTTCACCTGTAATCAGGTCCTACATGTTTGTATAAAAAAATTATTAATTTAAAATTTTAAGATTCTGCTTATTCAAGTGAAAATGAAAATATATGCATTTTAAAATATTATATCTAAGAATATTCAAATTTATTCAATGGCCACAGTCCATGCTTGACATCTATTGTCATACCATATAACAGCATTTTTGCATCTCTAAAATAATTTTAAAGTATTTTATTAAAAATGTATGTAGAATGTTATTTAATAATTATAATAACCTTTTATTATCATATAATATTAATGTTCATTGCAGTTAGTAGAATCTATATTAGTGGAGATTATGACAAATATTGTTATTTCCTTTTACTCTTGTATTTAAATTTTTCCCATTTAGGAAATGCTCTTCTTTTAAATAAATTTAATAAAGTAATTGTGAATAATAATAACAAGAACAACAAGAAAAAATTAATCTAGAAATGTACTGTATGCTACACTTATACTATAAATTGGAGGAAAATCTCAAATGATAGGTTTTTGACGGAATAAACTGGTAAAAACACGGTTTTTACCACTGTCATGTCAAAAACCCAACCCTGGTTTCTTTTTGGCTGACATTTTTTTATTATGGGGTATGAAACTACTGTTTGCTTTTGCCATTCTGCCTTTATCATGTTCTTATGTGAAAATTTTTTATGCTAAAAAGTTGGTCTAAATTAGAGACGCAACGAATAATCGGCCCATTTGCCGAATTTCAAGTGCATTATTGCAGTGTTGATTTCAGGGGGTGGCCCGGGGGGTACATTAAAATTTGAGATTTTGTGTTTTCAATGGTCAAAAATTGCAACCTTTGAAAAACTGCAGACTATAGAAGATATGCCAAAAACTTTTTTATTCTAATTGTTGGCTATATTTTTCAAATTTACCGCAATGTAAACATGGTACTAAGTTCTACCATATACTGAACTTTCTTTTATTTCTCTGATACTGTACCTTAAGTCTTGTTGGCTGGTAGAGTAAATCCTTGGTGAGTAGGATTTTCTAAAAATTCCCCACCCCTGATTATTGACATTTAATCTTATAGTTTGACGATAGATTTTTGGTCGACGGGATAACCAAGTAGTACCCTAAAATTTTATTTATTAAGTTTTTAAGACGGATGTCCATTACTGGGCTGAATAATTAGTCATATTTATGTAGGGTGTCAACGATTTAAATAAGCGATTTAAATCATGATTTTAATCAAGTGGTTTTTTTTTTTAAATCATTGATTAAAATCAGAAATTTTCCAAATGTTTAAAATGACATAAAAGAGTATTCAAATCTAAGATGAACATAATTTGGAAAGTTTCTACAAGTATTGTGACTTATGAATACATAAAACAAAGCTTTAAATAATTGTTTCTAAGTGTAATTCCTGAGTATTGTGAAAAATTTAAGTGCAGTAAGTTTGTAAAAAGAATTGTTTTTATCTAACAAACATAAAAAGCATTTAATTTTAAAATGATATTTAAATCTAATATAACTTACAATGTCCTAATTTCCTTTTAATAGTCAAGTTATTCTTTCTTTTATATATAATAAACATAGCAATATAGTGTCAATGATTTTAATCAATTGATTTAAATCAGATAATAAAATCACATATTTTCTGATTTTTTAAAATAGTGTGAAAAAGCATTATAATCAGTAACGAAAATGATCAGTAATTCACTTGTAAAAAATGTAATATTTGTTATTGTTAATTATAACAATATTAAACTGTGTAAAAAGAAGTATTATACATTTAAAAAATATCTGACTAAATGTTAAATAACTTCAAAAACATTATAACATTTAGTAGCTATTCAAATATTTTAATGTTGTGGGGAAAAAATCTGATTTAAATTTCAAAAGTACAATTTTTGTAATCTATTTATAAATTATGTGTGAGTTTGCTGTATATATTGCTACAAATTTTGATCAATTTGATATGCATACGCTTTAGAACCTGTGTAAAATTACTGGCTGCTTTATGAATTTATCAAATTATTATTTATCACATTTTTTCAACCACTTTTTCAAAAATGTAGATTGTGTTCTTAATTAAACAGTTGATTGTTTAATAATTGGTTTAATCTGTATCATCAATTTAAAATTAAATGCAATTTCTCAATAACTTTAAAATATAAGCAGTATTTAATATTGGTTTACTTAATTATTGCAAAATATTAATGCACATAATGTTGTATGTCACTAAAGAAATTTTTAGTTTGCGGTTTTTTTGTAATTTCTACAATTACATAATTAAAATTTTATTAATTAAAGCCAAAAAAAAAACATAGATTATGTTAGTAATTGGAAGGTTATTCATTTTTGAAATGCTTAATTTTTGGTAGATGTTTAATATTTTAACACAGGGGAAAAAAAATTAAAAAATCATGATTTTTTTTACACCCTATATTTGTGTATATATATGTATAGCACAAAATTAGCACTTGCCAGGTAACACTTAAAACGTGGTGATTAGCTTTATTGTCCTCACTCGCCAAACTCAATGGGTGCCACTCGCCAAATGCGATGGTTGAAACATCGATGCCAGGGTGGAAAGGGGTGAAATTAGTTCAGAATTTACGGCGTCCAGATCGGCGATTCCCGAACGTAAGAAAAGAAAGTAGCAGGGACGATTCTGTTCAGAAAATTTAAGGTATTCGGTTCCGAAAACTAAAAAAAAATCTGTCATCAGTCCAAAAATTCGGACATAAAAATATCGCTAATTTCGATATGGTTGCCGAAGAAAATCAATTTCGTCAATTGTTCGCAGAAAAAAATCGCCGATTCCGTCAAAGAATAACGAAAAAACGTGAATATCACCCAAGGACCATGCAAAAGATGCGAATTTCGTCAAAAAAATCGTGGAAAAAAAACGCAAATTTTGTAAAAGGATCACAAAAAAAAATCACAAAATTCTTCAAAGTATCGCGGAAAAACGCAAATTTTGTGAAAAAATCGCAGAAAAACTTAAATTTCGTGAAAAAAATCACGTTAAAAACGCAAATTTCGTGAAAAAAATCACGGATAAAACACAAATTTCGCGAAAAGATTGCGGATAAAACACGAAATTTCGTGAAAAGATCGCGAAGAAATGCAAATTTCGTGAAAAGATTCGCGGTAAATCAGAAATTTCATGAAAAAAAATTGCGGATAAAACACAAATTTCGCGAAATGATTGTGGATAAAATACAAATTTTATGAAAAGATCGCGAAAAAAAGCAAATTTCATAAAAAGATCGCAGAAAAACGCAATTTTCATCAAAAAATCGTGGGAAAAAATGCAAATATCGTGGTTAAAACGTGGATTTCATCAAAAGATCGAGGAAAAAACGCGAATTCCTTCAAAGATCGTGGAAAAAACACAGATTTCGTCCAAAGATCGCGGGGAAAAACTCAGATTTCGTCCAAAGATTGCAAAAAAAAAACGTGAATTTCGTCAATTGATCGCGAAAAAAAGGTGAAATTCGTTAAAAGGTTGCAGAAAAATGCCGGTGTGTAGTTAGTGTCGATGGGGGGGGGGGGGGGGGGGCCATCTCTGCTGTAACCTTTCTTAAAATTTATTATGGATTTATTTCATTTGCAATTAATAGTAAAAATAAAATATTCAAGATTTTAATAAAATAATTCTTAAAATATATTTCAATTTCCTTGTCTCTTTTATACATTGCATTAAGTATGTGTAAAAATCTTCAAATATGTGCTTGACTTTGTGGAAGCAGTAATTTCTTGGTTATATGTTTCTATTACACATTAATGCCAGTTTTTTAAGTATTTATATCGAATGGTAAGTTAAAGATACTATTAATAAATTACAATGTTGATAGTTAGAAAAAAACACAATTTTGTATAGTGAAAAAATTTCGATTTTCCGAAAGAGGGTCGGTCCCAATTGCTTCGGATAATCGAGGTTCTACTGTATTTATTTTCTTGCACAATTTTTATGTTTTTGTTTGAGTAGCAATAGAAACTTAGAATTTATATACTAATGGCCATTTACTTTTAAGATTTCAAGAGTCCATTAAGGTCCATTACTGGGATGGTTAATTAGTCATTTTCCAGTAATGGACATCCCATGTAGACATTGCTAAAAATGCAATTTCAGCAATGTTTATTAGTGCATAAAATATTTTGACTTAACTGCAAACCTAAATAATCAAATTTAATTTTTAAATTATACTACCAAAATGTAATAAACCAGACTTGTATAAAACCAAAAAACTTTCTGCACACTTAAATATTGGGTCAAAAACTTTCTGCAAATTAATTTAATGTTTAGTAAAATAACGTGTTATATTACTTTGATGGTAAGAATTTTAATTTAAAAATTAATTAATATTAATTACAGCATAGTTATGTTGGCTAAAAAAATAGTAAAGCTAAAATCCATGATAAGAAGGAGTGAATTCTTGTCAGTTATTTTGTCAATGCATTTAGAAACAGCCCAATCCTTAATATTGTGGACCTCTTGAAAAATGCAATAATGGACATTGCTTCTGAAACAACTGAATCACATTTTGTAAGGAGAGCTCCGTTCATAGGTAACATCATTAAAGAGACCGATAAGTTTTTATTGCGGCCCTTTGACGAAATTCTCGTTTTTTCCGCGATCATGTGGCGAAATTTCCATTTTTCCACGATTTTTTAACGACATTTGCATTTTTTTTCGCAATGCTTTGATGAAATTCGCGCTTTTTTGCGATCTTTTGACAAAATAGTGCCTTTTTCTTTAATCCTTTGACGAAATTTGCCTTTTTCGCAGTCGGTTGGCAAAATTCACGCTTTTTTCGCAGCGTTTTAGCACTTTTTTTTTTTCTCGATCCTTTAACGAATTTTTTTTTACGCAGTTCTTTGACGAAAATTTGCATTTTTTTCGCGACCTTTTGACAAAAATCAAGCTTTTTCCGCTATGCTTTTAAGAAATTCTTTTTTTCCAGATCCTTTTTGGACGAAATTTCTTTTTTCTGCGATTCTTTGATGAAATTCGCTTTTTTTTTTTTGCGTTCCTTTGACGATATTCACATTTTTTTCTGTGGCCTTTTGAGGGAAAATATGCGTGTGTGTTTTTTTTTTTCAGGATCCTTTGACGAAATGCACGCTTTTTTGCGGCCCTTTTACCAAATTTGTGTTTTTTTCGCGATCCTTTAACGAAATTAGTTTTTCTCCACGATTCTTTTACGAAATTTGCGTTTTTTTTTTTTTTCCACGATCCTTTGACAAAATTCACGTTTATTCCGCTATGCTTTTACGAGATTCGTTTTACCTGTGCTTCTTTGACGTAATTTGCGTTTTTTCTGCGATTCTTTAACAAGAAATGTTTTTTCCCGCAATCCTTTAAAGAAATTCGTGTTTTTTCTGCGATGCTTTGACAAAAATTGTTTTTTTTTGCAAACGATTGACGGAAATGGGTTTATTTTAGGTGACCATTTGTTGAAATCCGCAATATATTTCAGTGATATTTTTTATGCCGGAAATTTTCGGACTGATGGGCGATTTTTTAATTTTCGGAACCGAATGCTTTAAATTTTTGGAAAATTCGGAACAGAATCACCCCTGGCAACAATAAATAAATTGTACATAAAATTGGGGAACATTTTTAATTTTTCGGTATTTAAAAAAAAAAAAAAAAAAAAAAAAATTACAAGAACAAAAATTACTTTTTTTTTTCTAAGAAATTTTCCGCAAAGTTCTGAATTTTGTGGGAAAATTTTCCGCATGTGCGCGTGCGTCTATATTATTCAACTCTGGTAATAACACCAAAACTTTTATAGAAACAGATGTCGGCTGAATCCCAGAACAGCCGAGACACTTGGCATCGTTCAATTGGCGAGGCTTTAAATGGATTTTTGTTGTTACCAGTTCGTTTCGTAAATTCTTTCCATGCCTACAGTGGTCTGATCTTGAATTAGGATCAGTTTAATATGGGATTGGTTGATTTGTTGTGTATTGGATAGTTTACGCCTACCTGAAAACTTTTATTGACAATTAGCTCAGCTGTGTTTTGACAACTCAACTTCGCATGTTTTGTAATTTGTGTAGAAGGAAGACATTTTGTAATTGTAAAATTAAAATGACGGCAAGGCAAAAGTTTGTTATTGTTAATATTTGTTATTTTTTTTTTTTTTGCTGTTTTTAGTTGTAAAATTTGAAAGTTAAAGTAACTGTGTAATTCAGTTTGAAATTGTGAGTATTTGTTCTTTTTTTTTTTTTTTTTTTGCTAGAAAGTTAAATGAAGTTTACTGACGACTGCAAATTTACGAAATTATGGCGATTCAACATTTTTTAGAGTTGGGTTTCAAGAAAGGAGATGTCTGTTAAGGTATGTTAATAATTTTATGCATTTTTTGTTGTAGTGTTTCATATTAGCTGTTTATTGTATATTTCTCATGTATGCTGGCCGTACGAGTTTTGTACATTTTGAAATTGCTACACAGCGAGAGCTGATGAATTTTGAGATTGCTACACAGCGAGAGCTGGTGAATTTTGAGATTGCTACACAGCGAAAGCTGATGAATCCAGTGATGTTTTTGTTTTTTTTCAGTTAATGAATGTGTAGCGTTCATACAAGGTTTAGGGATTGCCGCTTTAACGAGTTTCCTGCATTTTTCATATTGCTGCAGAACAATGTTGCTGTATTCAGTGATATATATTATTTTTTTATGAATGCAAAGTGTTCATACTTCTATAAATTAGAAATGAATTGTTCAATGTTTACTCCGATATAGGGACGTACTTTAAAATATTAAATGACAACATGATTTTTTCTAAAAGTTGTTGAAAAATGAAAATTTTAATCATTAAATTGTTACTCTGATTTGGAAATGTACTTTATAAATTTCACATTTTTCAATAAACTTATGTTGAAATCGTTTGTTTTATTTTGAATCTCATAAAAATCAGCTCTCCTGTGTTTTCTAATACATCGTTATTTATAAATGTTGTATTTCCCATGATTCCAGGATGATGACATAGTAAAAAACAGTCTGGAAGCATTCAGGGGAGTGGACTAATCACGTTAGTTTTCAGGCTGTCGCATTTTAGGTTGGCGTATGTGGGGTGTTTGGCGCTTGTCAGAAAAGTCGCCAAATGGGGTGTCTCGCCTGTTCTGGGATTGTGCCCAGATGTCATGTATTCCTGCATCCGCTATCTTGAATTCTTTTTTTGCCATGAAAACCCCTTTTCTGCCAAGTAGTAAATGTCGCCAAGCACCGATTTATGCACAACAAAAATAAAATGTAACTTAACAAAAAAATGTAAATAATAAACAAAACTCGTTAAAGCGGCAATTAGTAAATAAACGTATGAATGCTACACATTCATAGACCAAAAAAAAAAAGGCACTGGATTCAGCAAACTACTTCTGCAGCAATCTGGAAAATGCACGAAACTCGTTAAAGCGGCAATTAGTAAACGAACATATGAACGCTACGTGTTCTTTAACCAAAAAAAAAAAATCACCGGATTAAGCAAACTACTTCTGCAGTAATCACAAAAATGCACAGAACTTGTTAAATCAGCAGTAAATGCACGTACGTTGCTGTACAACAATCTCAAAAATGCATGAGAAATATACATAAAATTATCAACATACCTTAACAGACATCTCATTCCTTGAAACCCAACTGTATAAAATGGTCACTCGCCATAATTTCTCAAATTTGAAGTCGTTGTAAAACTGTCATTTAACTTAACAGAAAAAAAATAAAAATAATTACTCACAATTTCAAACTAAATCAGGGCGATTCCATGGATAGTGTCACACACGTAATGCAGGCTTTAATTTTCATTTATTCAATTGTTTATTAAATTTTAATGTTAATTCTGATTTTAAGTGGTATGGTAAATAAGTTATTACCATATTTTTAAATTTAAATGTGTGGCAATAAAACTCACAGAAAGATATCATTTAATTTCATTACTCAAAATGTGCTTTTTTTCTACTTCAGAAAAAAAGCACATTTTGAGTATGAAATTAAATGATATCTTTCTGTGAGTTTTATTTCCACACATTTAAACTAAAAAATATAGTAATAACTTATTTACCATACCACCTAAAATCACAATTAAAATTTAATAAATAATTGAATAAATAAAAATTAAAGCCTGCGTTACGTGTGTGACTCTCCGCACGGAATCGCCCATCACACAAAAACTTTAACTTGCAATATTGAACATATACTACCAATATCAAACTTCACATTACCATAATTTTAATTTTACAATAAAAAACAAATACAAAATGTCTCCGTTCTTCAAAACTTCCCTGACTGCAAATTATAAAACATGCAGAGTTGAGTTGTCAAAACACGGCTCAGCTAAATGTTCAATCTCGAATATCAGAATACATCATTAATGACGTCAATAAAACTATGTTTTCATTGACAGAAAAGAGCAATATTGCAGAAAAAAAAACATAAATAACACTATTTAAGAAATAAATTAGCAAAAAATATATCAAATTCCCTGATATTTCTTAATACAGGACGTGTCTACAGAATCCGGAAATTGGGGAATCATGGAAAAAGGAATCAGGGAGGTTTATTGATCTGGAAAAATCAGTGAAAAGTCAGGGAACTTTGTAGAAATATTCGAAAATCAGGGAAATTTGTCTATATGCAAAACTATTCGCATTTTCACCTTGTCAACGAGACTGATTCGTCTACTTTATATACCATATTTTTTCACATGTTGATAAGTTTTTGATATTTAACGCAAATTAAGGTGATCAGATTTCCTCATTTTCTGTTGATAGCGTTTATATTGAAGGCAATTTACCCATTTTAAAATGATACATTAGCATAACCTAACCAGGTGGTCAGCTTAATCCAATTAGCTATCCCGTCAGATATAGATAAGTCTTAGAATTTAATATTTTTCAGAAAATGAGGAGATTTACTGGTTACCACTGTATGAAGTTGGACTAAATTTTGAGTTCAGATTTATAAAACTGTCAACCAATACTTAATGAATATTAGGCAATTTTTTTGTTTATCTCTTGTTTTTTTCTCCCAAACGAGATATTAGCAAGTTGGATAAGTGTGTTATGCGAGGAATTGGTTTACATGAAAAAATACCATATGTGTATTGTTAATAATGGAAATCAGGGAAGTCTGATAATGATAGTCAAGGAAATCATGGAAAAATCAGGGAACTTTTTTTTTACAATTTTTGTAGACACCCTGTAATAACATCTCCCACAGCAGGTAAACAAACTACGGAAGCCATGGTCAATCAAATAAATCCGATGCAAAAGACAATCTCCCAAAAAAAAGGGGTTACCAGAACCAACACTCAACGTGGTTGCCATATCGATAAAGATCACCAAGAAATCCAAAATAGCAGTCACGGGAGTATATGACATCTGTTCCCAAGAATCAAAAATAAATTTGCTTCATATACATTTCATGCTTTCTGTATATTAAGGCTGTTCTCAAATCCAAAAACGCAACTTTATGACATAAGTTTTAATTTATTTTTGTTCGAAATGCATGAAACTAGCAGGCATTGTTGTTCAGAAACTATGTAATCAAGCTGTTTTTTTTTTTTTTTTGCAAACACAATAATCTTTCAGAAAATAGTGTCAAAGTGGGTGTTTTGAACCGAATTTCCACGCAAACAGAGAAAAATGACTCAAGAAAGGGCAGGATTGCCAGCTTTTTTTGGTTTTAACCACTTAAAAAAAAAGCTGGTTTTTATTTTTAAAAGTTGGTTTACAGCTAATTCATTTTAAATTTGGATCAATTAATTTATATCACACTTATAAATATTTTCTACTAAGAAAATTATAAATTTCTATTAAATTTTGACAAATAAATAAGTCTTTATGAATGCTAGAAGGCAACTGTAAAAGCATTATGTCTGGGGAAAAAAAAAAAAAAAAAAAAATTATAAATATTAAAAAGAATATAAGTTTTTTCTCCAAACTGGTGTTTTGAAAATCTATATTACATAGCTCCACATATACTACACATATTAAAGGTTATATTTAATTAAACAATGACAAAATGGAAACATTCTTATGTGTCCATATGGAGAGTTAAGTTATAAATGTTAACAGAGAAACTAGAAAGGATATATTATTTGAGGAGAGTTTGGTAGATATGTGTATAAAAAATAGAACATTTAAACAAACAAGAAAAAAAAATAAAATTTTGAAAAGCTTGTTGCTAAGCATATTCATGCATCTGCTGTTCATAATGCTTTTATTATACGACTATGTATAATTTTAAATGTTTATTAGAAATAAAATAAGACTTGTATATTAATAGCTCTTAAAATTAATTAAATAATAAAACATGTAACTAACTAGGGAACGTTCCCAGGTGCAAGTTGTGGATTTGGACGAGAGTGGTATCAAAAGAAAGGTCTCGTCATGCACATCAAAAAGCCCAATGGAACTACCCGTCGGAATCGAACCGTTTTAGAGATATCCTCACTTGAAGTGTGAATAAGTAAATAAATAAATTGGCAGGCAGGCATATAAATTGTTCGCAAGTTAAAAGTTTCTTTGCATTGTTTTAATCTTCTACCAATACCTTTTCCCGAGCTACGAGAAAAATCCTTTACACCCACACATTTGCCGAAATATTTGCATAAAACAGATGGAAAAACTCTCCGAATGCAGCCCTACATGAAAACTTCGTAGATTGCGAAGTGCCTGTCTAATAGAGGGGAAATAACCGGCAATGTGTGGATGGCAGACTTTGCTTCACCACAAATGTTTCCAAAGATTATCTCATGTACATTCTTGATTCGATCAAGCCATCCATTCAAACATACAAATCCTGAATAGTCAAATTGTTCAGCAAATTTTTCTGCTTTAACTTTAAAAAGTGGACCACTTACGGGTAAATCTGTATTACGTTGCACCTTCATCAACTTAAAAAAAGCTTCGTCCAAATCATCTTTAGCACATTTCTTCAAACGTTTACAGTCATTCTTATTTTGAGCGTACGCAGCCATTAATTTTTCCTTATTTTTTAACAAAGTTGAAACAGTAGAAGATAAATCATACTTTTTGCAGATTTCTGAATTTTTTAAGCCATTCTCTAATTCCCGTAAAATCCTTACGTTTTCGGCAACTTATAAAATTTTACGTTTTGACATCGAAGATAAGATTTGACAAACATACTCTATGAATCCAAATCAAAGAATGACTTCTACACAAGTCTCCTATGCAGAGTATATTTCCATCCAATCACCAACCTCTGTCTTCTCTGTACGTCTCCTCAAGGTCGTCCGTGGGAAGCCTTCGCACGTGCCCTTCACACAATGAAAAATTCCACCATCACTTGTTCTCAGGATTTATGACTCATCACTAACTTTCGGTTGACTTCGGAATGTTAAAGGAATTTTCCCAAGAAACGATTAGCTAAGCTGGAGAGGGTGGAAGTCAATAGAAATTTCATGAATCATAGAAATATTGCTAGCTATAACCGGGGTTTGCTTGTTAAAAGCGAGTTATGCTCTCATAGACTTAACATTGTACCAACCAAGCATTTCTGATCTCCTCATTAAAACAGGGCTCGTTATAAGCGAGTTCGACTGTATTAGAGATTTTGGGCCAAAATCTGAATTTCGGCCAAAATGCGGCTGGATCAAAACTATCAGTATTCCAAAAATCTTGTTTCTTCCTTCGGAAATTTTCAACATTGCTCATCGATTTGAGCTTTATCGACTCAAATGAGACTATTTATTGCTACGAACTTCATTGTTTATAATTATCAGTCATGACTGATTCAAGACGTGAGTGCAAATAATAAAGCAAACAATGCATATATAACTAAACTTTTTCACGTGCTCATTAAAAGCTGCAGACATAACCAGTGATTTAGTCGTAAAAAAAACAGAGGGTATACATTCTAAGCAGAGGGTATACCATAGTGTATACATACTATAGCTTTCTTGAGAAACAGAGGGTATACGGTGTTCCTTAAAAAAAATCCAGAGGGTATATGGCGTATACCCTCCACTACATCCCTGGATATAACAGTAATAGAAAATTTTCAGTTTGAAACCGCAGAAGTGTTTCAAATACTCTTTTAGAAAGTTCTAGTATGACAGATGCTCCTTTACAGAAATCATTGTGAATGATAAATCGAGGTGTGTATACCTAAAACTGAAATATTTTTTAAATAAATGAAATTCGTATAGTTAGAAAATCTTTCTGTGTCATTAATGAATTAATTATGTTTTATTTTATATGAAAATAAAAAGTTTTGGGTCTAAGGCACAGAGTCAATTTGGGCCACATATGTAATTAATTAATAATTATATATATTTAACAAATATGCATAATTAATTAATAATTATGCATATTTAATAAATATGCATAATTAATTAATAATTATGCATATTTAATAAATATGTATAATTAATTAATAATTATGTATATTTATGTATGTATTAATTACTTTCATGTATACAATTTAATTACTTTAAACAAATTTTTGGATGTTTTCGGTTGAAAGTAGGAAGATCACCGAAATTCGGTTTCGGCCTTAAAAAACTGTTTGTCTATCCTCAGTTATTATATACTAACTAATGAAATTACTTATTCTGTAGTTTATATAATTTTTGTAATTTCTAACTAATAGTTATAATTTTATTATTTGAAACATAAAACATTGATTATATTAGCAATTAGAGATGTAATTGTTTTGGGAATATAAACTTCTTGGTTGCTATCATGTATTTTAAAGCAGAGGGAGAGGGGGCATCATAAAAATTTTATGTAAATTTATAAAAATCATGTCTTTTTTGTATCCTAATAACAAAAGTTATAGGTACATTAAAGATGACACAGGCTGTCTGAGGTCGTGAAGCCAAACCTTTTCCAGATTTCTGCCAGTGGCGTGATATAAATACCAATTTTTCTATTTTAAATAGATTGTCAGATAATTCTGTTTTAATCGTTTAACCCAATATAGATATTGCTGTCCTATTTTCAGTAAAATATATTCGGAATTCGTACAGCAATTTTATATTTTTTGCTTTTTGCAATGATTTTTTGACATTTGTAAAAGGTTATTCAGTTTCAAACTCGCAGCTTAAATATTAATAAGAAATTTTTCCTTCCGTGATTTTAAATAGAGAATTTTTGATGCAATTTTTTGCATTCCAATGTGATTTTTTGTCATTTGTACATGGAATTCAAACTTTTAGCTTAATATGGTAAATTTTGCCATATTTTCAATAAAGTTTTTCAGGAATTCATGCAGTGATTTTTAGATATTTTTCGCATTTTGTATGTCAGGTGTGTCAGCTAATATAATATAAAATAGTGTTGAAATCAATTTAAAAAGTGGTAAACAAAAGAAAATAATAATAATAATTTCATTCGTCATTTTAATAAATGGTTATATAATAAAATTAATTTCATAGAAACTTTAAAAGTACCGATTTTGGCACACACGTTATATGTTTCTGCCAAAATGGTACTTTTCCTTGTTTATTAGTAATCCTCTGCTGTTTGAGCAATCTCCAGTTTCTACGGCAATGGCTACAATTCGGTTAATCTAGGGTAATCAGCACTGCCAAATTAAGGTGAAACAAAGTGTATGTGTGATTTTTAAGATAAACATTGAATTCTTATAAAAGTGTATGTTTTTAAAACTATTTTTACTTTTATCTCCCTGAACGACTATTTTTTTTATGGAACGAAATTTATTCCCATAGGCTCAATACTAATTTTATCTCCATCCAGAGACCATTCCAGTTGAACTCCCTCCATGAGTGACCAATTTCTTTGAAGAAAATGAAACAAATTTGGTTTTTTCCTGGTCGCTTGAAGAAGGTTTTGTTAGAAAAATAATTCTGGAGAGTGCATTATTCATCAAACTTCTAAACTAAGTTTAGAAATTTTTTTATTACAATTACTTTTAAGTGTTTAAACCCCTTTGTGCCTTTTTAGGCAATGAATTTAACTCAGATGACACATTAAGAATGACGGTCAATAAACTCTCCTGTCCTATTCTGTCAGGAACCTCTCAAAGAAATAGATAAATTAATGAAATCGTCATTATTTATTCCCGTCCAAAAAAATTGTATTTATTTACGGGAATTTCGAAAGGACTTGGAAATAAAAGTTATAAAAGATAAAACCGTAAAATCAAAGAAAACGTCAATGTATTCATTTTTTTTAACTCTATAGTAATTAACTTTTGTTTTGATACTTAAACTTTCATATTTTTTCCTAATGTGAAATATAAAGTTTAGTAACATTAATTGTTACCTTTTTTCAACAATTAAAATCTAGATGTAAACATGACCTCCATTAAGAGATCACCTCTCAAAGCGACTAATTTTTATAGGAACGGAACGTGGTCGCTTTTGGGAGGTTTTACTGTATTTTAAATATTCACTTTCAGAGTTCATTCTAGGATCAAGGGCAGGCAGGGTGCACTTTGCCATAATAGGGCACTTTAGTGAAAAAAAAGGGCACAATAATGTAATGATAAATAATCAACTAACTCTTCCCCCGCTGACCCCACCCCCCTAAAAAGTCTTTGCTACTACCCCTTTACTCCATTCATGACACTTTTCAGTGCAGGGGCGATTCTTTTCCGAAAATGTAAAAAAAAAAAAAAAATCTGGTCATAAATCCAAAAATTTGGACATAAACTATATTGCAAATTTTGAGAAATGTTCGCCGAAAAAAAACAATTTCGTCAGAGAATCGCGAAAAAACGGCAATTTTGTCAAAGGACCTTTCCGGTTTTTTTTTCTTTCTTATTTCAGCTGAATTTTCACAGTAGCCGAGAAGCGGGGTATAGAAACAGAGAGAGAGAGAGAGAAATTATGACTGTGTCGGTGCTGGAATTTTACTGAAAATAATTGGTGTCTGTATGAGGATGTTTGGGGGGGGGGGGGTGAAAAGCAACAGATTAGGAGTAAAATGGGGCTAGGAACATTATATAATGTTTACAAATACAGTACCGGACCTCAAATCCGGACTGGTCGGGACCGCGCCCGTTCCGGATTTCGGAATTTTCCGGATTTTAGGTCCTCAACCAAAATAAATAAACAGATACAGTACATGCCCTTGGCAAAATTTTACATGCCACGGAGCAATCTATACCGCGCATTGCCATGTTAGGCTTAGTGTAAATAAAGCCAAAAATACAAATTACAAAAAGTAATTCAAAATAAAAATAAGTTAAAAAAAATACTATTACTGCATATCCTTAAAAATATTAAAGCATTTTTTAGAAAATGAAAATGCGTTGTTGCTCGCAAGTTAGGCCCAGGAATCTATATCGCGGATTGCCGTATGAGGTATAAGTAAACAAACATAAACATAAATTAAAAAAAATAATTTAAAATAAGGATAAGAATTTTTTTTAATTCTGTACATCCACATTATTAGGAACATAAAAACATTTTTAAAAATGAAAATACATCGTTGTTTGCGAGAGCCGAATTAGGCTCTTTATTAACCGCCATTTGTCCCTAAGTTTGCTCTGAAACCATAGTAACGAGCTCCGAGCGACACGGTTTCTTTCCTTAAAAATAATTATCTCCGTTGCTAATTGACGAATTTCTTTCAAATTTTCAGCAAGATACAATAATAATGTAGTGAATTAGCTTGTGTAACAAATTTTTATTAAATTATGATAAGTTATTAGAAAGCTAGTGTACCTCTTAAAAAAAAAACCACTAGATGAAAAGAAAGTAAAGAAAAACGACATATCTATCCGCTGTTTGTTTTGCTTATTCAACATGTTTATTTAACTGCGTGAAGTGGAAAGTCCACATTATCAGAATGAGATCTTTAGCTTTCGATGGACAGCTTGTTTTGTTATGGAGAAAGGAACTTTGGGTAGATTTTTTTTTCTCTTTGAGTTAAAGAAAAGAATTTTTTAGTACGGTGCTTACAAACAGAATTTTTTCGAAAAATGAAATTTGTTGAACATATTAAAAGTGGGGGTAGGGGGGGGGGTTGTAAAATATTTTTACATATAAATATTATAAATATATTCTACGAACCTTTTTAAAAATAATTCTTTCTTGGGGTTATTTATTTATTCTTTTTACATTTTCTATATAAATGAAGAAAAGGGTTTCTTTTTAAAATAAATTCAAAATGTGTGCACACACTAATTACGACAATTCTGTTAGAAAATTTGGATTAAAGCTAATGAATGAATGAAAAACATTGCAATAAAATAAAATTGCCGAGTCTAGTTTGGCTCGGCACTGTGTTATGTGCACGCGTAGCGCCATCTATGGACGTTTTTACGAAATATTTATTCGAGATCATCGCGGAATTTCAGTTTCTTTTTTCCATTCCAGATTTTGGGTCGTCCGGATTTTAGGATTCCGGATTTGAGGTCCGGTACTGTAGTTTAGAGTTTGCTTGAAATAAGCGATGATATTAACTGAAAGGGCGCTGTTTTTCCCTTGGTCGATTTTCCGAGTGATAGGGCTTGCGGGGCGGGGATTTCGGACAGTGGGGGCATCGGGGTGTCAAATTTTGTAAAAAAGGGCAGGCAGGGCGGCCCGTCCCGTGAAAAACGCCTAGAATGAACTCTGCACTTTAGTTGGAATTTATCTTTTTTTAATTATGTTTGATTCTTATAACAGAGTGTCATTAATGACTATTGCTACACAATATCATTGATCACTGCATAAAGTAGTTGGTTGGCAATTCTGTATTCAGATTTATAAAACCATTAAACAATACATTGTGAATACTGCAAAATTTTAGCACTAACTATTAGATTTTAATATAATCAAATATAGATTTTATCTTAAAATGAGGATGGACATGCATGTTACATGAAGGCATATCATACATGAAAAAATACTATTAGTCCTTTAAAATCCTCAATGTTGTAAAAATATTTAATTTTCAAGCTATAACTTTTGGTGAATAAATTCAAATCTCACATTTACAATTACATAGTTTGTAAAATTTAATAAACAGAATAAATAAACTATTGCAAATTATTAATTGTTATAGCAAGTATTTACTTGGCCAGATTTTGATTTTGACTCATTGTATCTTTCTAGTGAGTGTGGAAATGAAGTTTGAAGAAGGCACGCTATCTCTAACTGCATTGGAAAGGTCCTTGCAAGATCTGCTGATTGAGATGGAAATTATTTTCAAAGGAAAAGAATGAACAGATAAACAAGAAATAGATGACTTGCTGCAGATTTTTTTTTTGTTGTTGTTGTTTTGTAATAGTATAATTATGAATAATAATAGTTTGTAAATAAAAAACATTTAATTCATTTTTGTGAATAATAAATTTTATTTGTTCTACATAGTATGTTTTATTTACATTTCTAAGAATTTAAGTTTTTTTGTATTAGCACTTCCATGTTTGAGATATTTCAATAAAATATTTATAAAATAAATTTATAAACTTAAAATTATTGTAAATTAAACTTAAAAGTTGCTATTCATGACCAAAAAAATGAGAAACAATTGATAAAAATTGAGTCATAAAATCTAGCTAAAATTTTAATTTAAATGAAACATTTATAAATTATGATGATATTGAAAAGCTAAACTATTTTAATTTCTATTTATTTCAAATGCCTGATATGCAATATAGAGATTATATCAATTTGTATTTCTAAAAAAGTATTATATAGCTTCACCTAGGTAGTGAGGAAACTCCATAATATATATATATATGTATGTATGGATATAATGAAAAGTACCATGTTTTAATTGTCTTCTTTCTTTTTATCACTTAAGACTTTTTAAAGTATTTTTTTAATTTAACTGCTTTTTTGTGTGTGTGTGGGGGGGGGGGGGGGGGAACAAACACTGAAATTTATTGTGTTCAAATAAATTTTACTTTCTATCAGCCACCATGTCTTACTGATTTCATCAACTAAGTAGGCATTAGAAATTCTGAATTGGAATTAAGATAGCTTTATTGTTATATTAGTCTATTTTTTGTGTAGGTGTACAATTTCTGGAAGTTTTTAAATGATGGAAAAAAGCATTTTTCTATTTAAGGGGGGAAAATGGATTTTTTTTTACAAATAAGAGCTTTTCATAAAAAAATGTTAAACATTTTTTGAATTTATGTCTAAAAATAAAAAGGTTTTATTTTTACTTCATATGTATACATTGTAAATGGAAATAAAAATTTACTAAAAGAAAATTAGTTCCATAATACCTTTTCATGCTGAATTTAACAGCATGGTTTGTAATGTATTTAACTGTTTTTGATGGTCATTTTAGTTGCACTTTCTATTTTAAATTGTCATTAAAACTATTTTTAAATAAAACAAAATTTGCTGCAATTTGTGTTTATGCAATGAAAAAAATGGGATTTGAACAGATTGTTCATCCCCCCCCCCCCCATAAAGTAATTCAGACTCTGGTTTAGAATGAAGGCAGTCATAATGATAAAATATAAATTTTGTTCTAACTTAATTACTTTAAAAATTCAAAACTAATAATATACATTTTTTAATTTAGGAGTAATTAAAAAAAATAGTTTGAAAACATAACAACAGGTGAATTTATTGTTTTTAAATAAATTTTGACAGAAATTTGCTTTTTTTTTTTCCTTTTGCAAGTTTTATGTGTAAATAAAAGCAATAAATAAGTCTAAAGATTAATATTTATAGTAAAAGTGAAAAGAATAAACTATTTTAGCTACATGTTATTTTTTGAAATTATGGTTAAGTATTTATTGAGTATTTGAAAAAAGTATATGAAAAACTGTTCGTGTAATAAAAATTATTTTTTCAAATAATGCATATTTCAGCCTTACCATTTCCTCAAATCAGTATATGATATAATTTTGGTTATGACTTTTTATTTTTAATGAGAAAAGTAGCATTTAATTATCAGTTTTACAAGTTAATGTTTTTATGTAGAATATTGAACATGAAAAAGATCAGATTGTAGATTGAAAATAAGTATAGTATTCCAACTGAGTATTCATTCCCCAGCATTGTAGAGTCGGTAAGTTCAGGGTGAAAATTGTCATAAGAATAAAATATAAATTTTGTTCTGCGTTAATTGAATGTCGAATTGAATGAGAAATTGGAAACTCAAATTTTAATAATGCTTTGATATTTTTTTAATATTGGAATAATTTGTCTCAAGAAACAACACAGGCCGATTTCTGAATATGTAACTTAAGGGGGCTGGTCACTCAGCTTCTGATTTCTTCTTACTAATGTAAAGTGTATGGGTATTTGATGCATTCATATATTTGAAATATCTCCTCGGGAAATTAATATTTTTAACTTCTATTTTTTGTGTACACTTCCTAAAAGATTTTTTTTTTTTAGTTCTCAAAATATTTCTAAAGTATAAACTTAATTTTATAGGAAGTGCTTAAAGCATACTCACAGTTCGCCTGCTTTTAACACATAAAATATTAAATTCAGCATAGAACTTAGAAATACTTTGAAAACTAAGAAAAAAAGAGACATCCTTTAAAAAGAGTACACTGAAAAAATAGGTTAAAAATATGGGAGAAGATATTTTAAATATACAAATCCATCAAAAGTCCATAGATTTAACATTACGGAGGAGAATTCCGAAGCTGAGTGACTAGCACCCTTAACACATTCACGGCGAGCCTCTTTTACATTTCTTTTAATTCTTTGACACCAGTTTTTCCTCATTGGAATTTTGAATTATTTAATCACCCAAAATTTGAGAATAGATAATGTGAAAATTTCCAAATTTAAATTTAAAAGTTTTGTTCATCTTATACGGCAAGCTTTCTTGCCAACCGTCTTTAATGAGTTAACACAAAATGTTTTCAACTAAATTGTGGCAAAAGATTTTAAAAAAGGGGGGGGGGGACAAAGTTTATATATAAATACAATTAAACAATGTGAAGATTTATGTTAAGGGCAGAAAAGAATAAATTCTTTCAGCTACATATTATTTTTAATAATTGTTGAATATTTCTATTGTTTATGTGAAAAAAAAAGAAAAATTGGTAATAAAAATAATTTTATAAAAGTAATACTATATTACACTCTCAACCTTACCATTTCCACAAAATGCAATAATTTGTATAATTTTGCATATAACTTTTTTTTTTTTTTTTATGAAAAGTAGCATTTAATTGTCAATTTTACAAGTTAACTCTTCCCACTCCGCTGCGAAGACATTCTTAATCTTTGCAAAATTTGTTTTTGGTACCAGTAATCAAGGAAAATACAATTCACCTTATTTAATCAGAGCATTTTTGAAATTGTGTACTTGAAGGAAACTGCTTTTTAAAAAGTGGTGCCGATCGAATAAAATTTGTGTAAAAGACGCCTGAGCTTTAAGGGTTAATGTTTTCAAGTAGAACATTGAACATGAAAAGAAAAAGTTAAAAAACACCCGAATGTACATATTATAAAATTTTGAATAAATTATTTTATTAATGGTACTTAAATTTTACTAAAAAAAAAATAAATACCTTCGAAAAAAGAAAAAAATTTCCCCCAAACAATTTCTAGGTTATTTCAGAGCATTTCCATCACTAATCATTTGTCAAAGTGTCACTCAACATACATCATAAAATCCGTTCTTTAGATATTTTCTGCATTATTATGAAAATGAACTTAAAAATTTAATTTTCTATATCATCGAAGTATGTATATATATTATATATAAATATATATTTCTATATCATCCAAATAAAAATTTTATTTTAAATAATTTAAAAAATGTTTATATACATATATATTCAAACCTGGATTCATTAATATTTCTAACACCTTTTTCCCCTAATATAAAAAGATATTGATTACCAATACTATGCCAAGACAGATAATCAATATCTTCCTATGTTGGAAGAAAAAAAAACTAGTATGCTGTGGCCATTACAAAACTTTCTTCTATATAAATCACATCAATTAAATCATTCAAATAGTACAAGAAATTACATCAATTTAGCCCCAATTCATATCAAAATCTATCTGAATTTGAAGTTTGATGAAAATTCGTGCATTAGTTCTTAAGATTGTGGAAATTCTGAAAAATGTAACATAGCAGCACCACCTGTTGAACGATTTACAACAAAAGATAAACAGCATTAATTCATATCGAGGTATACCTGAATCTGAAATTTGTTGAAAATCCAAGCATTAGTTCTTGAGATAGATGTATTGCGGAAATCACAAAAAATGCAGCCTAACAGCGCCACCTGCTGAGCGATTTACACCAAAATGTATAAAACGTCAATTCATATAATTCGTCAATTCACTAACTGAATCTGAAATTTGATGAAAATTCGTGCATTACTTCTGCAGATTGAGCTATCGTGAAAAATGCTGCATAGTAGCGCCACCTGTTGAGCGATTTACACCAAAAACTAATCAGCACCAATTGATATCTGGGACTAACTGAATATAAATTTTTATTAAATTCCGTGCATTAGTTTTTGAGATAGAGCGCCCACAAAATTTGTGTCACATACATACAGACAGACATTTTGTAAAACTATGTTTTCCGGAATCTCCGACCCCTAATGAAACATGTAAATCCGTCGAAAATTTCCACGAATCCAATACTTTCTTCTTGTAAAGATAGAAGAAAGTAAAAAGCTTGCCATTTTATAATGCCGAATCCAGTTTTGACCAATATCGGCCTGTCCGACTTTCCCCGATATTGGAAACTAGTATGTTGCGACCATAACAAAACTTTCTTCTATATAAATCACGTCAATTAAATCATTTAAATAGTACAAGAAATTACATCAATTTAGCACCAATTCATATCAAAGTATATCTCGATTTGAAGGTTGATGGAAATTCGTGCATTAGTTCTTGAGATAGATCTATAGCGAAAATTCTGAAAAATTTAGAAAAGCAGCGCCACCAGTTGAGCAATTTACACCAAAACATAAACAGCACTAATTGATATCAAGGTATACAAGAATCTGAAGTTTGATGAAAGTTCGTGCATTAGTTATTTGAGATAGAGCTATAGTGGAAATTCTGAAAAATGCAGCATAGCAGCGCCACCTGTTGAGCGATTTGGGCCAAAACATAAACAACTCTAATTCATATCAAAGTATACCTGAATCTGACGTTCGTTGAAAATCCAAGCATTAGTTCTTGAGATAGAGCTATTGCGGATATCACAATAAAACAGCCTAGCAGCGCCACCTGTTGAGCGATTTACACCAAAATATATAAAATGTCAATTCATGTCAAGGACTAACTGATTCTGAAGTTTAATGGAAATTCTGAAAAATACAGTATAGCAGCGCCACCTGTTGGACGATTTCTACCAAAATGTATAAAAGTCAAATCATGTCAAGAACTAACTTATTCTGAAGTTTGATGAAAATTAGTGCATTAGTTCTTGAGATACAGCTATAGTGGAAATTCTAAAAAATGCAGCATAGCAACGCCACCTGTTGAGCAATTTAAACCAAAATGTATAAAATGTCAATTCATGTTAAGTACTAACTTATTTTGAAGTTTGTTGAAAATCCAAGCATTAGTCATTGAGATAGAGCTATTGCGGAAATCGTAAAAAATGCAGTATAGCAGCGCCACCTGTTGAGCGATGTACACCAAAAAATATAAAACTTCAACTCATGTCAAGGATTAACTGAATCTGAAGTTTGATGAAAATCTGTGCATTAGTTCTGGAGATTGAGCTATTACGGAAATCCTGAAGAATGTGGCATAGCACACCTGTTGAGCGATTTACACCAAAAACTAATCAGCACCAATTTATATCGGGGACTAACTGAATATGAAATTTTATTAAATTCCGTGCAATAGTTCTTGAGATAGAGCGCCCACAAAATTTGTGGCACACACAGACAGACAGGCATTTTGTAAAAACATGTTCTTCGGAATCTCTAACCGCTAAAACGTGTAAATCCGTCGAAAACCAAAAGTCGAAAATTTTTACGAATCCAATACTTTCTTCTTGTAAAGATAGAAGAAAGTAAAAAGGTTAGCCATGCAATATCGGCCAATCCGTTGTTCACCGGTATTGCGAAATCACTGTTCCCGATATTGCTGTGCTACCTGGGGTGTACTCTTCTATCTTATTTAGACATTTCTTACCTGCATTTAAACCGAATATCCTGTATGGTATTCATTCATTAGAAGCTTTAATTCTTCGCATAACAATCGAGTGTCCTCTTTTTGATAATCTGAAACGACATTTGAAACCAGTTTCATTAAAAAATTAAATGAGTTTCTTCTAGAGATGCACCGAATAGAGATTTTGGCCGAATACAGAATATTCAGCAACAGGTAAACCGAATACCGAATATTCAGCTAGCCGAATAGTGACTATCAAGCCGAATACCGAATAGTGACTATTCGGCAGGGCCGAAACTAAGGGGAGCAGAGGGGGCATGTGCCCCGGGCGCCAAATGAAGGATTATACCTTTGGAGTGGATCATTTTCTTCTGATGGACTGATGTCTTCTATTATTATGAAACAGCCATTATAAATGAAGTGTTAGGTGAAGATGAAAGAGCAGTCGTAAAAAGGTTAGAACTCTGATTTTCTGGTCAGAATGGGAAGAAAAAAATGCCATAATTTTTTGGCCAAATTTTAATGGCCAAAAAAAAAAATTATGACCATTTTTTTTCTTCCCATTCTGACCACAAAATCAGAGTTCTAACTTTTTACGACTGCTCTTTCATCTTCACCTAACACTTCATTTATAATGGCTGTTTCATAATAATAGAAGACAACAGTCCATCAGAAGAAAATAACTCGGTTAAGCAGGACTCGGATAATCGGGACTCTAACTGTATATTTCATTTTAAAAATGATCTTTAGAATATTTTTGTTCAGAGGGGAGTCGTGACCTCCCCCCCCCCCCCTTGGATCCGCCATTGTAGATTACGTAGTTCAGTATTACATATTTGAAGATTACATATTTTAAATTTTAAAATAAGTCGACTATTTGAAAATTAATAAAATTCTCTTTGGAAATATACTTTGTGGAAGAGGAAGGTGGGGCGCCAAAATCCATGCTTGCCCCGGGTGCAAAAAAGGCTAGTTTCGGCTCTGCTATTCGGCCGAATACCGAATATTCGGCTTGCCAAATACTTTTAAGTTTCAGAGTTTGAAAGCATTAAAAAGATAAATTTTAAATCAATTTTACATAATGTTTAACACTACTTCATATATTGATAAAAAATATCTCTTTATAAGTAAATTTTGCACTAAAAAAATCTATGCTTTGAATTGTTATTTAAGAAAAGGATAGTTTTAAAGTTTCTTTAATTGATAAAAAAAAGGTTTTTTAAGTATTCGGTCTGGCCGAATATTTCGATATTCGGCCAAACCGAATATTCAGCCTACCGAATAGTTTGATATTCCGCCTAACCGAATATTCTATTGTATGGCCGAATACCGAATATTCGGTGCATCCCTAGTTTCTTCTATCTCTGAAACGCCACAGATGAGTTTTTTACATCTTTGCAATCGTCGAATAGCAAAAAATTCTGCGATTTTTCTTACAATGAACACTTACAAATGCAACACCCATTGATCTCTTCCAGAGTTTCAAGCGAGACAGCGAAAATGCCACTGCGAACTGTACGCTTACGCTGCTTGCGGCATCTCTGAGTATCCGCAGATTTTCATGCGAAATAGCGAGAAACTAGCTGCGAAGTTCTCTCTGTTTTACTGATCGAGAAAAGTTAATTGCGAAAATTAACTTTAAACTCCGCCTTCAACTGTCACACGAGCAGAAAATTGCTGAGCTCAATCACGACCGGGAGAGAGGATAGAATTTTCAGTTGCTTTGGTTGATGGCATAATACAGCCGAGAAATATTTTTACTATGAAATGGGTAAATTATCAGTTTTCGTCATTGAATATTGCTATTTTCAGTTTATTTTATATACTTCTTACTAGTCTGCTTCTGAAAAAACTAATATGGGCTTGTAAAAAGTTCGTAAATTTATACAGAAAACATGGTTAACGAATACAAAAAAGTGAAAACTTTACGCATTAAACCGCATATTTCAATTTTTAATCCAATAATATAAACTACTTTAATGTGCAAAGTTGTCAGCGCACTTATCTACCCTTAATAATTAAAACAAATTATTAAAAATCAAATATTATTTGAAAATTGAATCAGTAAAACTGAAAACGGCAGGTTGACGCACACTCCAGGTGTATATTTTAGCTTATTGCGAAAGGTGGAGCTTTTTTCTGAAACTGGACAGCATTTTTGCGAAAGTTTCGCAGTTAGAGAAATAAGCCCCGCCTTGACACCTGTCAAAATTTGTTTACCTTTAGCAGCGAAAAGTTCGCAAAAAGGCTGGCTTCTGATTGGTCAATCTCGTCTCGCTAATAGCGAAAAATCTATCTGGATCTGGGCCTATGTCTCGGTTTATGTGTCGTAAGCTGCATGTAAATATACTTTTGCATTTGTCTTCCTATAAGATTTAATATTATTTACATTAATTGTGATATTTCGAAGCGTTTTTTACTTATTTTGCAAGGTATACAATTCATGTAAGTTAGTTTAAATTGTATTTATTCTTTGTGTTAAGGGGGACGTGTACCCTCCAGTTTTTGACTATGGATTTTTACTTCTCATTTTCGTAATTAAAAGATTGATACATATTCTTTACAACTGGCATTTAGTGAAATATAATATCTAAATTTTCATTTAACATGTTTTATTTTGTTATATATTCAGCAAATAATTAATAATCTTCAAATTTTTTAACTAGATGTAGTAAAATCAATCCTGTTCACATTATTACATATGTCCTGTTCACATTCCGAATTATTGAAATTAGCTTTTGCTGGTGCTGCCATCTGCCTTTCAGAAGTAAAAATAATATTCCATATAACATTTTTCCTGTACGTTTTCAATTTTAAATGCTGGTAAATAGGCTCCAAAAAATTTAATTTCGGTCTCGAAAATTCAGGTTAGTACCAAGCTTCAATATCTTTTATGAACAGCAACTATATTTCGTAGATTTAGTCAATTTATCGGTGTTTTATCATGATATTAACGAGATTACATGTTGGCGAGATTTCGGCGATTTAAAGTTTTCGGCAACCCTTTTGTTAGGGCGGGGTTTCATAGGACGCGCTGAAGATTGATTGATTGATGCTTTTGCTCTATTTCTTTTCTGTATGGAATGTATGTAGTATATTCGAACTGTTGCTACAAGAAAATGGATACTCAATTATTCAATTATCATTTAAGTTTGCAATTTGAATAGGAATTTATTTGTTTATTTATTTTTAATGTATGTTTATTTTTAATGTTGTAAAATAAGTTTTTTATCAGGCAAAGGCTCGTTGGTATTTTTTAAAAAGCCTGTCAGTAATTCCTAATCAGCATTTGTATTACAATAAAAATAATAATTATTTTTTAATCAAAGGTTTTATGGCAAGTGAACTTGTCCTCTACTTCTGTAAGTATAGTTAAACTTCTATGACAGGCCCTCCCTGATAACGGACACCTCTATTAAAGTACATTTTCCCCTATGCCTAACAATTATATATCTGTGCATTTTTACTTCTCAATAGCAGTCACTTCCGAATAGCGGACAAATTACACTCTCCCGACGTGCCCGTTATTCAAGAGTTTCTGTATTTGATTATTATTATAGTGTGGGCGCGGACGGAAAGGGGGAGGGGGGGGGAGGTTGCGGATAAACTACCTAGTGGCGATTCTGTTCCGAATTTTCCGAAAATTTAAGGCATTCATTTTCGAAAGTTTATAAAATTCGATCATCAATCTGAAAATTCGGACATAAAAAATATATTTAATATATAAGTTCTATTTAATAATAATATATAAGTTTAATAATAATATCTAATAATATATAAGTTCTATTTAAAAGAGAAACTCTTTCACAAAGATTTTGGACATATTTGAACTCTAAAATATATGCAGATTTCAAACATCTAATAAAATGCGCAATTTTTGAACCTATATTCATAATATATATATACGCAGCGAGAAAGTTAAGGCATTCTGTTACAAATATTAAAAAAATATTTCCTGAATCCGAAAATTCGGACATAACAATAATCGTGAATTTTGACAAATGGTCGCCATAAAAAATCTACTTCGTCAATTGCTCGCAGGAAATAACTTCAATTTCACCAAAGAATTGCCGGATAAATGTGAATTTGGTCAAAGGGCTACTGAAAAAACGCGCATTTCTTCAAATGATCACGGAAAAAGCGAATTTCTTCAAAAAATCGCGGAGAAAACGCAAATTTTGTAAAAATAAACGCGAATTTCGTCAAAGGATCGCGAAAAAAAACTCACATTTCATCAAATTATTCCGCGATTTTCTTCAAAGAATCGCTGAAAAAACGCGAATTTTATCAAAGGGCTGCGAAAACACGCAAATTTCGTCAAAGAGTCGTGGAAGAAATGCGAATTTTATCAAAGAGTCGTTTACAAATACAGTGGTCTCTTTAGAAAACAGCACACATACATATGTTTATTATTATAGGTATAGTTTTTAATCTGAAATAATATACCCAACTAACTTTTGAAGAAAATGGGTTAACCCAAACCCAACTTGCAGGAATTTACACTCAGCCTGAAATTGACCCGAATCGAAAACAGCTAACCCGACCCGCAACAAAAATAATTAGTGCAAAGAGGGAATTCCCCTCGCCCCCTCTCTGCTGTAACATTTCAGAATTTTTTTTTTTTTTTTTTTTTACTGAGAATCACCCCTGATCAGGAGTTTTTTTTTTTTTTTCAACTGCGATTCTTGATTTTAGTTTAAAATAGCAATGGCAGATGGTATTGCAAGCAATAGGCGCTAAATCGGTGCCCGATTTAACAACTATTGTTTGCAGCGCCATATATCGCTGCTATTGTAAAGTAAAATAAAAAAATCGCAGTGAAAAATCTCCTGACATCTTACATAATCCTCCTGCAAGATTTTTTTAATTGCTGTCACCATTTGCAAGTTACTGAATTTTAAAATCAGTCAGTCCATTTCAGGACATCCGATATGTTTTTTAATGTTTTTTAAGTTTCAAAGCATTCTTTAGTGAATTACAACTGATCTTAGATATAAACAGACAAGCAGTCTTGTACAAATTGGTATTTTTTACATAATCCTGAATATTAGAAAATATTATTAAATAATTGTTTGGGCGTGCCCGTTATGGAGCTTTTAGTACTGTATGTAGTTTTTATCTTAAAAAATATTTAGACTTTCTATTCAAAATTAGGGTCGGCTCGAATCCTTCTCGCAAGAGTGAAAACCCAATCTGAAACTCATCCAAACCCGAAATAATAATGTATGTTAATCTGCCCCAAACCCAATGCGTTAGGCACAGCTAAAAAGTAGAAGTCAACCCGACCCGCCTCAGAAAAGTAGAAGTCATCCGGACCTAAACCCGACCCGCCTCACCAGTGGATGAGAAGTTCTGCCCTCGAAGCTGGTAGACGGAAGGTGCTGGGTTCGAACCCAATCGCGCCCGTCGGCCTAACCGTTTCAGAGTTTTCGTGGTTTTCTACGAAACCGTGGATTCCCATGCGTAAATACGGGTTAGGTTCTATTAGAAAGACCCCCATGGAGGGCACACCCATTAGGGCCTATATCTCTCGTGTTGATAATCGGCCGTCAAAAATCAACCCATCAATCAACCTAAACCCGATCCGCAGCAAAAAGGTAGATGTTAACCCGACCCGCAGCAAAATGTAGCAGTCAACCGGACTCAAACGCGACCCACAGCAAAAAAGTATAAGTTAACCCGACCAGCAGCAAAAAATAGAAGTCAACCGGACCCACATCCGACCCGCAAGAAAAAGTAGAAGTAACACGACCCGCGCATCAGATTGGAGTCTCCAAATTTCCAAAATCGCTCCCCCCCCCACACACACACACTTTTGAGGACTCTTTAGATCCGCCCTTGTACTGAACTTCGAATTAAAAGTTATAGAAGATAAAATTGTAAAATCAAAGCAAATGTCAATGTATTCATTTTTTAAACTCTGCAGTAATTAACGTATGTAATTAACTTTTGTTTTGATACTTATATTTTTATATTTTTTCCTAATGTGAAAAATAATTTTTAGTAACATTAATCGTTACCTATTTTCAACAATTAAAATCTAAAATTAAACATGACCTCCATTAACAGACCACCTCTCGGAGAAACCCATTTTTATTGGAACGGAACGTGGGTGTTTTAGGGAGGTTTTACTGTATTTGTTATCAGAGACGAAAAAGCGTTTTACTGATAAGCATATCTTTTCACTGTAAAAAGGCAGTGATACAACGGTATACACACCTTTGGGAACAGGTCTGGTGTAGAGAAAGACAAACTGAAATCTTTCTATCCAGCTGAAATCATCACTGGGATTGGGGAGGAAAAGGAAACTTGTATCCGTGTGGGATCCCTGCTCTGATATCAACTAATTAGTTTCAGAGGTTTCTTGGCGAGGGGCAAATCTCTACAAAGTAAGAAATGCCTAAGGCTGTATTCTCTTTCCTGATATTTGTCTGGTCAGGTTGGGGAATTTTGAGAGAACAATGATTTTGAGTCAACATGCTATGGCGGTTAAAAATATTTCCAGCACGAACACTGACTAATACTGTTTCTACCCCCTCCAGCTACGGGCTTGTCTTAAAAATGTTTCTGAAAAGATATCAATATATAAATTGTTTACTTTTATTTTTAATTAGTTGAGTTAAGAAAGCACACCTGCTTTATACAACTTACTTGAATATTGTAGTACATTAACCTATTGAAACAACATCCCGACGACATTAAACCTTATAGCTCTGGTGAAAATGACAACTGAATTATAATCTAAATATATCAAATCATGTTAATAATACAACTTCCAAGAGTATATAACTATATCTTGGACTTGTTACATGAGTACTAAATGAATGCATAATAAATAAACAGATCATACTCATATAAAAAATTATTCTTAAATTGTGACAGATTTTTAAACATTTCTGAATACGCATGCATTTTAAAACTTTCCAAACACCTGCCATGCTCAAACTCTGGTAAAGATAGTACTCGGATTGCCATAAAATTTTTATGTTACTGAGGATTTTTATAGAATGTTCGGTAGTAAAAAAAGAAGTGAGTAGAATTTGTGGTTCGTTTACAGATACACACAAAAGAATTCTTTTACATTATGATCTATGAGGAAAAAACGTTTGCACTGCATTTTAATAATGTTATGATACATCAAACATAATGAAACTTACTGGAGTACACAAAACATTTTCTATAGATTATTTTCTATCGCAATTATCGTTCCTTTACAGAGAGACACGAAATTTGCTTACAGGCACAGGAACTGATTAAAATCCATAATTGCTGGAAGTGAGTTTTCCACTGTTGGATACATTTTTATATCTTACACATTTTTATATGTTACCTAATTTTGAGTGGTATGGATTTTTAAACATATGTAAATCTTTACAACATACTTTTGCTTAACTTTTGTAACTTATGTAAACCTTTAGCAAATGTTGAAAATGGATTTTACCTCATTATGTCTTTTTAAATTGTTTATTAATATATAATTGTATAATATATAATTATATAAAACTGAAAAAAAAAAATGAAGACTCAAATGTAAACTGGCTACTTTCTGACAAATTTTTGTTCGTAAACGTATCAGACTGGCAAGTGCTCTTGTTCAAAACTGTAATCGAACTATTTTTCCGCTTTTACATAAAAGCGGAAAATAACTGAAACATAATTTTCAGAGAATGGAGTCAAACTTTGAGTTTTGAGTACGTGTTGATTATATACAGAAAAATTATTTTAGTATGTTTTTAGCCGAGTGTTGAAGTGTAAATAAATATATAGAGCAGATAATTATGTAAGCATGTCTGTCTTATTTCTACCAAAGCCATCTAATTGTATATTCTTTTAATTGATTACTTAAAACTTTGTTTATATCAGAAACAGGGAATGATTTTGTAAACTAGCATTTTTATACATTATTTATTTAATTTATTTTCTCTGCGGTTGACAGACGATTTTTTTTTTTTTTTTTTTTTTTTTTTTTTTTTTTTTTTTTTTTTTGCGACCGTTTGAGAAATTTGTTTCTGCGATCTTGGCAAAATTCACGGTATTTTCCCATTATTGTTTGTAGAAACTCGCGGTCTTTTCCGCGACCAATTCACGAATTAATTTTACGAAATTCCGCAAAAGAAAAAAAATATATATAACTTCCATGGAAATTAAAAAGTGTTCATGAAATAATTTAAGGAAGGTAAAATAGAGCACAGCATTTCTTATTATGCGGGATTTTACTACTTTGTGGATGGTTCGCGCAATGCCGCACGTTACTTCATAGCTTGCAGCTCAAAGAAAACTTTGCCCCATAACGGAAACTCTTGAAATGCCCCCTCCTAGAGATCTGCATGGCCCGTACCCGGTCGGCAAAGTAAAGTCAAAATTTCTAACGAGCCGGCAGATTGAAGACGATTGTTTTAACGGACCGGACCGGGCAGCACAAAAAAATTCGGGCAGAATCCAAAATTATGGGCCCGGCCGTTTATTTTTTTCTTAGGCCCCGGTCCATGTGCATAAAAAGATTAAATCTTAAATGGGCCGATGTACCAGATATAGAAATTAAGCCGATAAAATACGAGGGCCGGTAGTAGACTTAAGAAGTTACTTCAATCGTGCGAAAGGCACCCGTTCGTTAATGTTCTTATGGGAAAATTTTTTTAAGATATCTCATTTGCATTTCAATATTCTACTTCACTTTCGGAACCGGTTTAGAAAATGAAAGAAAAATAAAATATAAATAAAATAATAAAGAATAAGAAAGTAAGAGGAAATAAAGAAAATCTGCAAAAAAAAATCGAAAAAGTAAAAAAAAAAAAAGTCTTTATAGCGATCGACCCCCAGTTTTGCAATGCAAAAAAATCTGCTAAAAATATTGCAATGCAAAAGAGAACGCAACAGTCATATAACATCATAGTCATATAATAGAGATAACAATGCAGTCAAGCGAAAAGACCCATTCATTAACGCTAATCCTATGGAAGACATTTATAAAGATATCTCGGTTCGGTCACATTTCAGTTGTTTTTAAATGATTTTTTTTTTTTGCATGAAATAGTTGAGATCGATCTGTACAAAGGCCGTTGTTTACTTTTTCCATTTTGTTTATAGGTATTTTTATTGAGGACATTTTCATTTTCGAAACTGGTTTCGAAAGTAAAAGCATCCTTATAAAAAAAAATCTGCAATCAAAATCGAAAAAGTAAAAAATGGACTGCATACAGACCGAGCTCAGTTATCCAATTCAAAAAAAAAAAAAAAAAAATCTTTTTAAAATATTGAAATGCGACTGAGATATCTTTATAAATTTCTTTCATAGGATTATCATTAGCGAACGAGTCTATTCGTTTGACTGAAGTAGCCTCTTAAAAAAAATTTCGCCCATTGAATTAACATTAGCGAGCAGGTCTTTTCAGATGACTGAAGTAGCCTCCTCGGGAAAGTAATTTGTGTAGAAAAAAGGATAGTAGTAATAATCAACTTTTGGTAACGGGAAATTTGGAAATATACCTTAATAAATTACAGAGAAATATTTCAAAAATCTCTTAAAAATATATATATATATATACAGCTTCAAAAGCTATGATGTTTTTAACCACCTTTTTTCTTTCGTTCTGAACATATTAATGATATTAAGGAATCTAAACTTAAATTTAAGAGTCTAATGAGTCTAAGTGTTTGTTACTGCTACGATTATGTATGTTCTAGCTCGCGAACATATAGTAATCTAAATTCTCAAATATACTGTTAAAATTTTCCATGAATATTTATGAAGTATTCCAGAAAAGAATTTCAACTGTATGTTAAGAAAAAACGGCATTTTTGGTGGAAATTGAGTCGAGTCTGATATTTTTATTTTTGCACCGGGCCAGAAAATTCCGCCTCGTGCAGACGTCTAACCCCCCCCCCCCCTGCTGAAAAAGAAAATTTTATACAAAATAAAAAAAGGTGCTCGTGCTATTTTATTTAAAAAATCGGACCTCTTTAAAAGATCCACGCTCCAGTAATTTGTATACCGTTTTTAACACTAGAAAGCCTGCGAGCAGTCATTTTGACTGCTACCACATGAATATATCTCGGTTTGAACCAGGATTTTTTTTTATAAAACTAGTTTAAAAGATGCAAAGAAAAACTAGTTAAATGGATAAGTTAATAATTTAAAATAAACATTCTGGTGTGAAATATTTTTCTAAAATTTGAGTAAAATTCTCGTCTTTCTAGTGTTAATCTGTGCTTGCCTGAACCTTGAGCCTTCTCGAAGTTAATTTGTAAGTTCCCGAAAAAATGTCATTGTACAAAGCAAAGCATCTTTTTCCTTCCAAGAGGTACATGATTGGAGATCCTAGTCACGTCATACAGCTGGTAGGGAATAAACTCCGCCTCCACTGAGTGATAAGATTACCAGAGGTTGGCGCGAAAGCGCTTTATTTTTTTTATCTTTTTCTCTTCCTTAAAAATCTCATTTCGCCAAATTTCCGATACCCTGTTGCAATCAGAGCCATCTGTCGGAAAAATTCGACGCGACAAACCTGTCCCTTTGCCCCTTAATGGCGTAGTCGCCAAAGAATGAAATGTGTTTCTTGAACTTTACTTTCTCTGAAGTAAATAGTTTCTGTTCTTGGGCAATTAAAAGTGAAGTTAATGTTCGATTCTTATGAAACTCATAATATATCACCATATAATTTCATCATATAAGTATTTCACGCCCTCAGGATTTTAAATTCAGTTCTTTTCCTTTTGTTAAAATCTTTTCTACATATGTTACACTTTATTGAATGTTTTCATAGTGCCAGGCATATCAGTTTAAAGTTTAGGAGTAATTCAATGAACGAAATTTTTGAGTACTGTTATTTATTGTAGTTATCTTTCTTCCTGTTAATATTGACTATATTTTTAGACACCCAAGAACGGTGAAATCATAACATGCTATAAATTGTACAACTGAATGCAAAATCCTGTGAATGTAGTATGAGATGTATGTTTTAATTAAGATTTGTTATTGAAATTAGTTTATTTCATATACAAAACACCATTTGTTATGAGTTTGGTAAGTAATCCTACCAAAAACCTATATCTTGAACTTTATTGAATGTTTTCATAGTGCCAAGCATATGAGTTCAAAGTTTAGGCCCAATTCAATGAAGCGAAAATACCAGATTTGCATGCCCGTTCTTGGGCGATTCTTGTGAAACTCAATTTGTCACAAAATGGTGATTTTGACTTCATTTTTGCAAATTAAAATGGTTTCATGACAATATACATCTTTTCCCAAGAACGGACATGCAGTCTGGTATAAGATGTATATTAGAGTCCTGCGCGGTTCGGGTACAACCCGACCCGAACCCACAAATTCCATTTTAAGCCAACCCGACCCAAACCCCCCAAAATAATTTTCGGAAACCCAATCCGAACCCGCAAAAGTAATTTCCATCAACCCGTCCTGAACCCGCAATGCAAAAAAAGTAAATTATGTTTTAATGCCACTATGACAAATAATCTACAATTGTATCTCTAATACAATTTTTATGTTTTACATAGAAGAATGAACAAATCTATATTCTTTAACATTCAAATATAGTAAAACCTCTGAGCATGTTGGGATCATTGTATAGAGTCAAACATCGAATCGGGTTATCCTGAATTTTGTTTTCTCGGCTCGGAATGAATCTAATTTTCTTTCTGCTGGTCGGGTTCGCATTACAAGAATTCTTTCGGGCCATCTATAGGTTTTTTACTGAATTCGTTATAATCATTATCGTATCAGTAATTGAGAAAGTTTGTTTATATTAATTTCCAGAAACGAATTCTAAGACTATACAAAACTGACAGGCACACATTTTGTTTTTGTGAAACTTTGATCTGCAGTTTTTATAGAATTTTAATGTGAAAAAATAGTTTGGACATTCTTTTAAAAAATCGAGTCAACCCGAATCCGAACTGTAAACGTCAAAAAGCCAACCCGAAACAATGAAAGCCAACCCGAACCGCAACAAAAAAAGTTGAAGTCAATCCGAACCAGATTCGCAACGGGAAAATATAGACCCGACCCGAACTGCAGGTCGGGTTCGGGTAAAAGTGGGTAACCCGACCCAATGCAGGACTCTAATGCTATGCTATGGTGTCAAGTTGTCATCGCCCAAGAATGGGGAAATAAAACCCAACAACTTTTGACTTCAGGGAAAATGAATGAGGTTATTTGGGTTTGCCTTTTGTTAATATTTTTTTGCCACATAGACTTACCCATATATTATGAGTTTCGTAAGAAATCCCAATGAAAACATATTTATTTGCTTTACTGAATGTTTTCCTTTCTTATCAAAATTATATGTAACATGTGAGAAATTGTAGAACTGGATGGAAAATTCTGTCAGTGAGGTCTACGGTTTGTTTTCTTTCAGATTTGTTATTGAACTCATTTTATTTCATTTAAGAATATTTTTAGTCACTAAAGAATAGAGCATGTGTTTTCATTAAGATGAGAAAAGATTAACAAAAGGTAAAGAACTGAATAAAAAATTCTCAGTGTGCTAAATACTTATACAATGAACATTTTGTGATATATTAAGAGTTTCATAAGAATCGCTCATGAATGGACTCTTAATCGCCCAAGAACGGAAATTATTTACTTCATAGAAAGTAAAGTTCAAGAAACACATTCCATTCTTGGGTGACTATGCATATATAAATCGCCATTAACACGAAGAACGAATACAACTGTTACTAACTTATGTGATTTGTATATTTTGCATAAAAAGTAAAAAAACATTGTGAAATATCACAATTAATGCAAATAATATTAAATCTTATAGAAAGAAATGTGCAAAAGTGTATTTTTCTTTAAAATAAAGCTGATGAGACATAAATAGTGCAATTTATCTTTACCCCTAAGCTATGAAGTGTGGTTGCTGGATCCCATATTTTTTACCGCCTGCTCTCATTGGCTGGCTGCTTCATTGCCGTCACAATGCCATATGCACATTTTAATAATAATAAAAAAAACTACATTGAAATTTTAAAATCCAGCTGCGAAGTGCACTTTTCAGTGACAGCATCTACACATGACAAAAATTTCAGTACACGGTGAAGCATGCAGCAGTGAGCCCTGTCCGAGGTTCTTATAGGTGAAATTGGGGTCTTAATTGAGTGATGGTTACCATTATTTCCGAATAGAAATTTCAGCAAATTTCTTAAATTCTTATTTGTGTCACCACCCCATCGAGTAATATATCTATGGATAGGTTGAAAATTTGAGTTTCATTCGTATATAGGTTTGTTTATGAGAGAGTGTGCATCCCAGTGGTGGAAAGTGAAACTAAAAGATATTGCAAAGTGTGCATAGCATGCCTGCTATACCTGGCTGCAGGCGGTGGTGACCTGTGTCGGATATTCGTATAAAACATTGTGCCCCGTGGCGGTGGAAAGTACTTCTAAGCATATGCATGGCTAGGATAGTTAGGTTATGGTTGGGTTAAGTTACCGTTACGTAGGCCTAGGTCTTAAATTGATTTACAGCTTACATCGGAAAATCCGATTTAACCATTGGTCTTAAATCGATTTAAACTAACATCGAAAGTCGTGATTTAGCTAATGTCTTGAATTACGATTTAGCCATTGTCCTTTTAGCCTTACATCGCAATTTAAAACAAACATCAAAAATCCGATTTAACCATCAGTCTTATATCGATTTAAAGATAACATCAGAAAAATTTATTTATCTATTGGCTTTAAATCGATTTAAATCAAAATACCGATTCAGAGCTAACATTGGAAAACTGATTTATTTACATTGATGCAGCTTCTGCATGCATGGCGAGCTGCTGTTAAATCGATTTAGCAGGATCCGATTTAAGAAAACATTGCAAGCTTCAGTGCTTTCCGATTTAAGGAAAACATGGCAAGCTGGTGTTAAATCGATTTAGCAGGATGTGATTTAAGCAAATCTTAATGAAATTGATTCACTATTATGTCTGAAAAAAAAAAGTCATGGTTAAAGTCCAAATTCATTTATTTTTTGCTTACATTTTTTTTGCATTCTTTTGATCAAAAATTAATTTTCATATATTGAAATATTTTAGTTTTAAATTATTATTATTTTGCAATTAATTAAAAATACTTAAATGATGAGTTGAATAATACTTTAATAATCCTTCTCCATCCACTATATCAATGTCAGCATTTATGTTAAACGAATTTTATTATAATGTAAAAGTGAAAAAGGAATAAAATTGCACCTTATTTCTCATATATTTCCCCCCCCCCATTTTTTTTTTTTTTTTTTTTTTTTTTGTTTAGCTCACAGGCTATCAAAGCCTGAGATCTAATGTGTCCGCAGGTTCTGTATGTACATATGTAACTTTTGATAGAAGTATCCGATTTGCTTCAAAATTTTTTTCTAGGTTCATTCTGATAAGGTGCTTCCCTGATTAGCTTTTGAGGTCCATTGGTTTAGTATAAAAGGGGGGAACAGGGCTAATCCACCTTCCCCCCTTAATTTATATGAATGGTTTTTTCAAGCAGAATTATCAGATTTGCTTCACATTTTGTTTCTAGCTTCATTCTGATAAGGCGCTACCCTGATTAGTTTTGGGTGTTCATTGGTTAAGTATATAGGGGAGAACGAGGGGTTAATTCCCTTAATTTAGATCAATGGCTTTATCATGCAGAATTACCCAATTTGCTTCAAATTTTGTATATACCGGTTTATTTTGATAAGGCGCTTCCATGATTAGATTTGGAGGTTCATAGGTTAAGTTTAAAGGGTCTAATACTCCCCATTAATTTAGATAAATGCGTTTTTCATGCAAAATTATCTGATTTGCTTCAAATTTTTTTTTCTAGATTCATTCTGATAAGATGCTTCCCTGGTAAGTTTTTGGAGTTCATTGGTTGAGTATAAAGTGAGGGGGACAGGGGTTATTCTCTCTCCCTCCCATTCATTTAGATAAATGGATTTTACATGCAGAATTATTCGATTTTCTTCAATTTTTTTTCTAGGTTCGCTCTGATAAGACACTTCCCTGATTGGTTTTGGGGGCTCATTGGTTAAGTATAAAGGGAGGAACGAGGGAAGGTGGGTTCACCCCCTTCATTTAGATCAATGGGTTTATCATGCAAAATTACCAGATTTGCTTCAAATTTTGTATACCGGTTTTTTTTCATAAGCCGCTTCCCTGATTAGATTTGGAGGTTCATTGGTTAAGTATAAAGGGTGGGGGGAAGGGGCTAACCCTCCCCCATTAATTTAAATAAATGCGTTTTTGATGCAGAATTATCTGATTTGCTTCAAATCTTTTTTCTTGGTTCATTCTGATAAGGCGCTTTCCTGATTACTTTTTGGGTTTCATTGATTAAGTATAAAGAGAGGGAGGGGGGGGGGGGCTTATTTACCAAATTAATTTAGATAAATGGATTTTACATGCAGAATTTTTCGATTTTCTTCTAATTTATTTCTTGGTTCATTCTGATAAAGCACTTCCCTGATTAGTTTTGGGGGCTCATTGGTTAAGTATAAAGGGAGGAACAAGTGCAGGGGTGGTTAACCCCCTTAATTTAGATCAATGGGTTTATCATGCAAAATTACCCGATTTGCTTCAAATTTTGTATACCGGTTTTTTTTTCATAAGCTGCTTCCCTGATTAGATTTGGAGGTTCATTGGTTAAGTATAAAGGGTGGGGGGAAGGGACTAACCCTCCCTCATTAATTTAAATAAATGCGTTTGTGATGCAGAATTATCCGCTTTGCTTCAAATCTTTTTTCTAGGTTCATTCTGATAAAGTGCTCCCCTGATTACTTTTTGGGTTTCATTGGTTAAGTATAAAGGGAGGGGGGGGGGGCTAATCCACCAAATTAATTTATATAAATGGATTTTACATGCAGAATTATTCGATTTTCTTCAAATTTTTTTCTAGGTTCATTCTGATAAAGCGCTTCCTTGATTAGTTTTGGAGGTTCATTGGTTATGGGTGGGGAGGGGGTTACCCCTCTTAATTTAGATCAATGGGTTTATCATGCAGAATTACCCGATTTGCTTTAAATTTTGTATACTGGTTTATTCTGATAAGGTGTTTCACTGGTTAGATTTGGAGGTTCATTGGTTAAGTATAAAGGGGGGAACAAAGAAGCTAATACCCCTTAATTTAGCTAAGTGGGTTTTTCATGCAGACTTATCCGATTTGCATAAATTTGGTATATATGTTTATTCTGATAAGGCGCTTCCCTGATTAGATTTTGAGGTTCATTAGTTAAGTATAAAGGGGGGGGGGGGGTTATCCCCCTTAATTTATTTTTCAAGGGCATTATTCTTTGAAATAAGAGTATATTGTACAATAAGCGTGAATAGCCTGTGAGGTCAATGACACTATTTTAACTGGGCACTTTTCTTTTTCTTTACTACTTTTCTCATCATGGTAAATAAACAGTTTAATTCATCATTGAATATGCTACTGTTTTTAACTCTAGACCTTTTTCATTCTGCGACAGTAAAAAAAAAAAAAGTGTGTATGTTGTTAGAGTGGTACTATTTGGGTGGGCTACAGGAAAGTCCCCCCCCCCCTTTCCTTTAAAGAATTTAGATTGTAGTAACCATAACAATTCAGACAAAAAAAAAAAAAAAAAAAAAAAAAAAAAAACAGAAAAAAATGCGTCAAGCATAGATTATAAAACTCCAACACATTCAGAATAATGTAAACAAACTGCACAGTTTGAAAAATTAAAATATTGAGTCTTATTCAAACACATAACACATTTCAAAACCCAATTTCAGCTGTTTCCATCTACAATCGGAAAATTATCTGAATTTTTTTTCAGCAGCCCTGTATATGATATAGAGATTTTATCTATTAACTAGATGCATGCCAAAATTTAGTTCACTTAAGAAATACATATACTTCAGTTCAAAATTTCCCTTCAGCAAGTTCCTCTAATAAGGAGAATGGTACGTGAATACTTTTGTGCAGCCCCTGTATATGAGGTATAGAATTTATATATGAGTAACATGAAAAAAATTAGTTAAATTTAAAAGGGCATACCGAATTTTAAAACGTACACTCCAGCAATTATTACTCAAAGACAGTACTGTAACCTATTTATTTTGTGTGTCCCTGCAAATGAATAAAAAATGCTATGAATGCATTGTTCTAACGTGATCGTAGTGAAATTCAGTGATTTATATAAGTTTCAATGCATTTGAAATAGCGCAATGTCATTAAAATACTCTGCAAACAATTTCCCCTCCCCCCCATATACCATATTGTAATGGAATATTTTTGACTGCCCCTGTAAATGAACTATTAATCCTACATACTTCATATACAACACAAAACATGCTTTGGTGATCCTAAATAACCGTTATCAATTGCATAAAAATCCGAGTATATTTACCAGAGTTGGAGCGTGCACAGACGGACAGACAAAATGAATGCATAAACACTTTCAACTTTGTTGGGAAGTGTTCAAGAAAGAAAGAAATTATAAAATGTATTAAAATAGTTCACTAACTTTTTAAAATGAAAAAAAAAATGTGTGTTTTGAGTCCTTCAAACTTTTTTGTGTGTAAAATATGTACCTCTTTTCAAAAATATTTCTTTCTTTTTTAAATGACCTCCCGAGGTGTCAATTTTCTGACGCCGCTGCGAATTAGTTACAGCAAGATTCGACCTCATTTGAAGGCTTGACCGAAGGTGAAACTCCTCACGGCCCCTCAATTGGCTGGAGTCTATTTCTGATCCAAGAGTATTAGGGGCTATTCCCCCAAGGGGATGTGGAAATGGATTTTTTCATGTGATATATCGTTTTAAAGCTTTTGACCTGTACATTACTAAGCACTCGCTCCTCTTCTCTTAACTCATTTTTTCATCAGTACAGGGTGTTTTAAAGTTTTAATTTGTTCATGATTGTCGCATACAATTTTCCAAAAATTTACATAGCAAATCTCAACAATTAACAGCTTCTCCCCCTTTTCCGCACAGGGAGTGGGTACGTATTTCAGTCAAAATCGAGTTAAAGGTATGAAATCATATAAATTTAAGGATAATTTTTAAATATCATCACGGACCCGGGCAACGCCGGGCGGGTCAGCTAGTAATTTTTATAATTAACTTAATTTTCTATATTTTACTTTATTAAATTATTTGTCTACTTAATTATTTTAATATTTCACTATGTATATTGTAAGCATTCATTATAATTTCGATTGCATTATTGCATTGAAACTCAAACTACTGTTTAAAAAATGTAAACAATGTAGTTAGCAAAAATCCGCACAACCTCTGGACAATAGCTGTGTGGATTTGAGAGAGAGTACTGTATTTCAGGTACCGTATGCAGATCGTGCCAAAAATAAAACAAACCATCAGGACCATCCAATTTTTTTTTTCTTTTTTCAGAAGAAAATATTACTTTTTCATATTCGAACTCCCAAGACACGTGATATTTCGCCCAGTTCAGCCGATTTTGCTGATGCGTTTTATTCATACGTGGTTGGGGTTTCCTTTCTTGTACTTCAATGTCAGAGTTGCTGGCTACTCTTGAAGAAGTACTTTTACCGACAGTGTTATCAGTGGATCTCATGCCAGTTCATCTAAACTTTTTTTTTCCATTGCCAGTCTCTTTATAATGGCCCTTTTTACGTGCGTTCGTAATTATATAAATACGTAGCACCTATAGGCATCGTCCGGTCCGCTCGTCTGTTTGTCCGGATATAACAGCGCAAAACTACCAACCGAATGGTTTGATATTTTATATAAATAATCGTTGCAGAATTTTGTCGAGTTATTTCAAATTTTATGAAAATCGAATCAAAACTTAAAAAGATATTAATAAAAGTTTTCTTCAATCTATTAAATCCTATCATACGGAATTAATTCGATGATAAACCATGATAGGTAATGATTCTAGGTTGTCATGGTGATGGCGTCCTATTTAACTCATATTGGACCGCTGTCCTATAAATAGGACAGCTAATAAAACATTTTTTTAAATAAAATTGGTAAGGATTTTCTGGATGCATTTTGTTATAACGTCTTTAAAATACATAAAAGTATAACATATAAACAAAAAAACAAGTACCTAATTCAAATTTAATTGAAAAAAATCCTTTAAAAATTGTGATCTTATAATTTAGAATTTTACCGTTATTATTATCTTTTTATTGGAGAAATCAGAGTATTTTAGTACAACATAAACAGTATTTTAAAAGTAAAATAAAATATTTGCTCATAAAATTAGTTTATGTATGCATTTTATATGTCCTTACTATGTGTCCTACTAATATGTCCTGTTTATAGGACAGCTAGTTACTTAAAAATTAAAAACTTTTTTTTTCAAAATTTTGCTAGTATCTACTTAATTACATCATATTAATGATATAATCGAAGTTTTAAAAATTTTTTTAAATATTTAATCGGTGTGGTCCAATATGGATTAAGATGGAGTCCTATTAGTTCTGTATTACTGAATTTAATACATATAATCGTAATAAATTTTGTATTCAGGCATTTTTACATATGGCATGTTTGGTATTGAAAATAAAGTGTGTAGCATTTATAGTTCACTTACAGGAACACTCAAACGAATTCGTTACAGTAAGGTCTATGAGGAAAAGTCGTTTGCAATGTATTTTAGTGGTAATTCTATTTCAAACATGTCGAAATCAATATGAATCACTGAGGTGCACTGCAAGAGACTTACTATATAATAGGGTGTGCATAGCATATATCGCTCATTTACAGGGACACATTCGGATTGCCATGCATTAGATATATGTTACCGAGGTTTACTATGGCATGTTCGGTATTGAAAATAAAGTGTATAGCATTTATAGTTCACTTACAGGAACACTCAAAAGAATTCGTTACAGTGAAGTCTATGAGGAAAAGTCATTTGCGATGTATTTTAGTGGTAATTCTATTTCAAACATGTCGAAATCAATATGAATCACTGAAGTGCACTGCAAGAGACTTTACTATATAATAGGATGTACATAGCATATATCGCTCATTTACAGGGACACATTCGGATTGCCATGCATTAGATATATGTTACCGAGGTTTACTATGGCATGTTCGGTATTGAAAATAAAGTGTATATCATTTATAGTTCACTTACAGGAACACTCAAAAGAATTCGTTACAGTGAAGTCTATGAGGAAAAGTCGTTTGCGATGTATTTCAGGGTTGGCAAGTTTCTGCCAGAACGGTTATAACTGGTTAAAACCGGCATGGCAGAAACTAGTTTCTGCCAGTAAGTGGCAAAAACTGGCAGAAACTCAGAAATAATATTAATAAGAACTTTAATGTGCAATGATTCTTAATTCATACATGTATTTGATGTGTAAACAATTAAGTTAAAAATTAAAATTAAAGATTATGAATGTTATTCAAAGTTGTAAAAAAGTTTCAAAATTATCATATAAATATACTTTGTTTATATAACAGGTACTAATTTTTTTTCACTTGAAAAACAGAAATTTTCAATGGTAGTCTGATGCTGTACAAGTTTAACTATTTTATCTTATTGTTTAGAGTTGAATTTTTATTTAAAAGTAAAAAAAGAAATTTATAAAAAAATCTGTGATATTTTAACAAATGTATTTTTCAGAGTATTTTTATATAAATAATGCAATGCAATAACTTAAAGATTATGATTCTTGTGAAAATATATAAGTAAATAATTGAAGCACAATAAATAACAGAAAAAAAATTTAATGAATTATCTTTACAATATTGAAAGAACAAAATTGCCACTCAAATATACTATTATTACTTTTTCCACAGAACATTCCATAGCATAGGACAAAATTTTGCTAATCTTTCTGAACACACTGTTTCTTTGTTTTGAATGAAAGAAAAGTTTGAAAATATACTTTCAAGACTATCATTACTTGCTGGCAATGTCATTATTGAGGATGCAAATTTGAAAAATCCTCATTTTCACCAGTATTCGTTTTTAAAGATGACCACCACATAGAAGGTAAGGGCAAGACATTTTCTAGGGCTTCCTTGAAGAAATATGTTTCTGAGGCAGGAGTCGATTTTGCTTCAAAGGATATTATATGTGGCACAAAATTGGGATTAATATCAGAAAGCAATTTCCTTGCCTTTTCTTTATGCTCATATGTCAATTTTGATCCCATATACTTAGGATGAAGTAAATAAGTTAGCATATGGTAGTCGGTTATTACTGTATCAAATCTGCTTTGAACCTTTGTAGTTGTTTGTTTTGTAAGTGCAAAATGTGGTTGGAACATTTTCAACTAACAGTCTTAATAAAAAAGCTAAAATCTTTAACAACGATTTTATTCACAAATAACATACAGACACGACAAAAATATCCCATATAATCGTTTTTTGTCGTGTCTGTACGTTATTTGTGCGTAAAATCATTGTTAAAGGTTTTAGCTTTTTTACTAAAATTCGCACAAAGTTCTGCTATGCTTATAAAGTGCTATGCTTATAACAGTCTTAAATCGAAAAAAAAAAAAAGTAAGATTTGTTCCTTTGAATACTGTATTTAAATGAAATGTTTTTTAAATTCATGGAATTACAAGATCCGCATATAACTATAACATTTCTATGAGAGATAATCTATAGTGTTGTTATTAAATTAATACGTTAAATTACAGAAAATTATTTTGAGCAAGTATTGAATATTTTTCTTTTCTTTTCATTGTTTAATTTAAAATAAGTATTGGATATAGTTTTGTATTTGATTTTTAAACTGAAATTTTAAAATACTCTAATAATTGTTTACATATAAAATTATATAACCATACTATAACAAAAATTTTATCTGTTACATTACTCATTTTTTCTAATACAAATCTATTTATTTTTTAATTAAAACTACCCACAATATTTCATTTGTTATTTATATGGAATAAAATGTACTTAAGGAATTTAATACTAGTAAAAAAGTCTCATATTATGTCATGAAATGTGTTTATGCCAGTTTCTGCCGGTTATAACCAGTTTCTGCCACTGGCAAGGCAGAAACCCTTTTTTGCCGGCAAATAGCCAGCCCTGATGTATTTTAATAATAATAATATTTCAAACATATCGAAATCGATATGAGTCACTGAGGTAATGCAAGATTCTTACTATAGAATACGGTGTGCATAATATAAATCGTTCATTTACAAGGACACACAAAAGAATTCGGCTACATTACTGTTATTAACATTGACACTATTAACAGTAATTGATGGAAGTGCGTTTTGAATTGTGGTACGCTTTTTGAAATTAGATTAATTTCTGGCCTATTACTTGGTATGTATAAATTCTAAATGAAGTCATATACAGGGCAGAACCAAAGATTGAGTGAATTTCTCTTTATTGACAGAAATTGCTGAAGAGGAATGTTCAGCTGTGCTGTGGGTTTCTAACTGAATTAAATTTTAGCAAACAATGTGGTACATATACAAATCTATAGATCATATACAAAGCTTCAGAAAAGAAAGTGGATATTTTTCTAACTATTGATGGGAATTTCTGAAATTAGCTTATTGAATGTATTATACGTTTTCCAAATGGTTAAAAAAGGAAAAACAGTGAAAATTCACACACACACAAAAAAAGTCCACATTCGTGTCCACTGTGCGTTAATGTTAATTTATGAGTGAAATGATTTCTTATAAAATAAAAAACTAACAGAAAATTCTTACATTTCTACAAATTATTAAAACTTAATATATCGGATATTAATTTTATCAAATATTAACCATTTGTTCAAATAATCCAACTGACTGCCGAAAAATTACTTCACGCTTTTTTTTTTTATATCTTTAACATCGAAAATAACGTTATCAGAGCAGCCAAACCATGAAATTGGATTCTGTAGTGAATAAGTTATCAAATTTTTGTTGTTTATTATTGATAGTCAGTGTTGAATTCAGACACTTTTCTCCGAGAGGTATTTCTGTGGCTCCTGCTGGGGGGGGGGGGCACATTATAGAGTTCCGGTGGGGAAATTGCATTTTTTGGCCATTGAAAACACATTGCTCCGGGAGGCACATTCCCCCCCGGACCACCCTCTGAATTCAACACTGATTGATAGTAATTATAATTTATAAAAAACTAAACGCTCACATATGTGGGCAAGAACGTGAAGAGGTTAAAATATTTTGAAAGTATTGGAAAATGTTTCATAGTCTATGCTCGACGCATGATTTTTCGTTTTTGTTTAATTGGAATTCTAGAGGGAGCGGTGGAAGAATTTTGAACTTTCAAAAGTAGAATTATTGCATGTAATTTATCAAGGAAATTAGTTATCATTTATAAACAATCCAATAAAGCAAAATACATAATTTTACTTTCTTCTTACATTTACAATTTGAATTACATGCATTAAAATTCGTATATAATAAAACTAATTCATTACTGTCTTGAATTTTGAGTTATTTTATTATGTGGGATAGCAGTCTTAAGCGACAGTTTAAAAATATAAGTAGAAGGAAAATGGGGGTTCTACCCCAGCAGGAGCCAAGAGCAGGGAGCAAGGATGAGTGACAGGTGGGAGGAGTCGAATGATTGACAGGTGAGGGGAGATAAGAAAGTGATAGACAGGTGGGCGGAGTCGAGACAGACTGGCGCCCGCGCGTCATGCTATAGTAGAGGGGTTAAAACAAAGAAGCGATAATGAAAAGTGTACTGTAAGAGAGGGGTTAGAACAAAGGATAATGTTAATGAATCAATAAAAGTCTAATGAATTAATAAAAGTCTACTGTAAGAGAGGAATTAAACAAAGGAAAATGTTAATGAGGATGATTAATGAAGGAAAGTCTGTTGTAAGAGAAAGGTAGAACAAAGATAATGATGAGGTGATTAGAAAAGATCGCATGCAATTAAAAAATACTTACCACGGAGCAGCGCAGAGACACGTCCTACCTGTATGACATCCACCGGGCTAATGAACGAAAAAGCGTGCAACAACCGGCTTCATCAAGATAAGGAGCTTGCTTCTGATTGGACGAGAGACGAACCTAGGGGGCAGCACCATCGCTTTCCCCCGAGGGCATGAACACCAGCGCCCTCTCTTGAGAGGATGATTCACTTACCTGCGATGTCGTCATCCTATTTGAACTGACTTAAAGAAGTGAATACATTTTTTTATGAGTTTAACGAAATAAGTTTTTTTCATTTGCTAATTTTCGAATCATTATTTTTTTATTTAGGCCTTGCAAATAAAGCTTTAATAATTAATTCATTTTTAACTGTGATGACATCATCATCCTATTTGAACTGACATAAAGAGGTAATACATTTTTTTTTCTGAGTTTTAACGAAATAAGTTATAATTATTTTTTAGACATTTTTTAATTTTCAAATCATGTTTTTTTTTTTTTATTTAGTTATTACAAATAAAGTTTTAAATAAATTAGTTAATATTTTTTATAATCATTTGTTCATTTCGATACAAGTTTTTTTTTTTTCAGATAAAGCTTTTTTTAATAAACAAGTTTAATTTTTTTCATTAAGTAATTTTTTTAAGAATACATTTTTTTTTTTAAATCTAAAGAGCGTGAATAAGTTTTTGATAATAATGTTTTCTGTTTAATTAACCAAGAGTGGATGTTTATCGAAACACAAGCTGAAAATTAGTTTACCCTTAAACTAAACTCTTTAATTTAGTTATTTCAGTGACTGATGAAGTAAAGTATAATTTTCCAGAAAAAGTGGTGTGAATTGAATATTTTTTTTTAACATGTTAGTTGTTTTAGAATTTTTTTTTATTTTTGAATTATAAAAAACAATTATTTACTTACTTTTATCAATCAGTATAGTTAAAGATTCGATTTTTTTTTCTTAAGATCAACAGAATTCATTGATTTCAAGACAAGATCTGCTGAATAAATATAGTTAATATTGTCGTTGACATACCGCATAGACTATAGAGAGGTTAAGTGAAAACGTTAACATATTCAAGTTTTTATAGAAATGTCTTTAGAATTACTCATAGGTTTCAAACAGATTAACATATAACTATTTTTAGCTTTCACATAATTTAACGATTAACAAAAATAACATGCATAAACATTGGATAATAAAAATTTTCCTAACTAGTTTAACGTTTTAGAAAAAAAGACTTTCACACATTGAAAACACTTATAAAAATTATTTTAGCAATCTCTCAAAAATATATATAAATAACGTTTAAAAACTTACCTTTTTAAAATCCTGTATATTAGTTCAAGTCACAAGATATATCACAACAAATATTACATTTCAAAGTTCGATATCATAAACAAAATAAATATATAACTTAGGGCGAACAACACTTTATAAAAAATAATCAGAAAATGACATGACTATTTTCTAGAACCTTTAATATTTCTTTTAAGAAAGCAATATTCTAGTTTACCCTGCAACACACTCCCCTTGAAGTAAATAGATTATATCAGTATATCTTCGGAATTTTTTTTTTCCTGCCCAGGTGAAAACTTGATCATTATCAGATCTCTTTCTCGTAGAGGATACATTTTACACAGATTTGCTGAAATAGGTTATTATTGCAAAAGCATAAAGAAATGTGCTTATTTCAATTGCGTTTGAAAACAAAGAATAATATTTTGAACAACTGTTTATATTAAAAGAAAATAATTTGAAATGTGCGAGCTACTGAACTCTTTTCAAATGGAATGAACAAGTTCTTTCAATAGTTTGAATCTTATACCAAAAAAGGTTAATGATAATATATTTTATCATATAGCAATGTAGACAATTAGATAATTGTTTTTTAACTAGTAAAATAAATATTTTAAAAACAGAAATTTTAATCTTTAATTCTTAGTAATATATGTTTTAAAACAAAATTTCTCAACATCTGTTGAAAAAAATTACTTCTTCAAATTGAAAATCCTCATTTAATATCCTGATCTTGAAAACACACTAGCAAACAATTTAGAAAGATAGCAGTCCGCAAATGATTTCCAAATGAATGTTTTCAGTGTTGTCATATTATTTTGTTTTCAATGACATCATTTTTAGACCCTCTGATTTGCTGAAACTAACATTGCTTTGAACGAATGAGAGTCTTGGAAAATGACGTATAGTTTTCTGTTTACCTTCTATGTAAGTTTTAAATAAGTAACTTTCTAAGAATTTCGATTGCACGCGCATTATCGAGTCACGAGATCTCCCTTGCGTTTCTTTTGCAAGGCAATCTTTTCATATAGGGACCTTTATCTCACGGTTTCAGACACCCCTCTGATATGCATCTACCCTTAGCTTAATTGGTTGGGGAGAGATGTCGTACAATAAGCAAGCATTTCCTTATCGAAGGAAATATCTGTTATCTACCTCTCTTTCACACAATCTATATTGCAACTCAAGAAATGGGCAGCTGAAAAAATTCATAACTTCTGTTTGCTTAAGGTTAAAAATATAATTTCATGTTCTTTACCTAATTAGAGATTATTAATTTACTTTATAATTAGGAAAAGGAATTTTCACAATTTATTTTATTTTATAACTTAAAAACAGCTCATTTAATTTATTTTTAAACTAGCAATTTTTTATTTAAAGAAATATGTTTGGATAAACATTTATAAAAAATAGTTTCAATTTTTAAGCAAAAATAGATATTGTTTACAAGACACTTTGTTACCCGTTTTTAGTTTTACTAAGTTTTTAAATAGAACAACCCTTCGTTTTCTAAAAAACAAAATAGATTTTTTTAGTTATTCTTAATTGCATAGAGGTAACTTTTCAAAAAAAGTTTTTTGAATTAGTATTTAAGGGTTTTTAGCTGAATCTGAAATCGACTTTTAACTAAAGCATTTTAATGATTGACGAAGTAAAGTTTTATTTTCTAGAAAAGTGGTATAAACATGATATTTAGTGTTTGTAATGCGCGAGCTACTGTATTCTTTTCAATTAGAATGAACAAGATCTTACGATAGTTTGAATATTAAACCAAAAAAGATTAATAGTAATTTAGTTTAACAAATACCAATGAAGACAACTATATGAAACATAAACTCAGTTTACAAATAAGTTTTAATGTCAGAGCTAATTGGACACTTTGTTTTCCTAATCATAGATGTTAAAAATACTTTCTTAGGAAAGTTTTTTACTTTGATTCGAACTGAAGATAAAATACTTTACTAATTTAGGATATTTTTTCCATATCTCGTTTTAAAATTATATTTAACTAAAAAAATAATTTATGTTGCATTGTTTTAACAATTTTTCTAATCAAAGAACGTGTATTAGTTTCAACTGATAATAAAGGGTTTATTACCTATTAGCAAAAGAAAAATTAGTAGTCACACTTACATTTAAGTTATTGAAAACATATGATGAACATCTCTGCTGTTGAAAGGATGAAAACTAACATACATACATAGGAATCGACTGATTTATGTTGCACTGGTTGTGATGTATATAATAGATGTGATTATATATTGAAAATGATATATACGATGGTTGTGATGTATCCAAAGTAGATGTCTTTAAACTAAATTATCAAACATATGAGTGAGGATTGCTACGTGACAAAAATCGCCTTTAACAGTGAATTTTGAGTCAGTTTTAATTTAGAAAAAAGTAAATGGTTAACTTTAATGACATATTTTTAGTTTTGTTGTTAGAAATAATATGTTAAACAAATCACACTGTTTGAAAATATATTTTTTCGAGTTTATTTTCAACAGTTGTTTTTTAAATGAAATCACATATAAAACTAAGGAAAGCTAAACTTGTGAAACACAAGTTGAATATCGAGAATGACAGAACATGTTTTGAATTAAGTAATGTAGAATGTGCAAACTTTTGAATTCATTCATTCACAGTAACAGAAAGTGTGAAATTTTAAGTTTAGTTTAATAAAGCAAATAATTAAATTGAAAGATACATTTAAAAAGGATTGTTAAAAGTTTGTTAAAACTTTTTTGTTTTAAGAAATACTAGACAAACATTACACTTAAAAGACAAAATAATTATACATACCTTTTGTTGATTGAAGCAAGCAGACTCATTGAAAATAGCAAGAAGCTGAAAAGTCGACGGTGATTTTACTCAGCAGGATGCCGAAAATAGTAGGGATAGATGCCGCAGAGCTTAAAGCCAAATGTCCGGTAAACGGGAGCTACGAAACAGACGACCTTCACCGACGAAATCCAAGACACAACTGATGTGCGCGGGGTCTAACACCTGCAGATGAAGGTCACTGATTAGAGATCAAGGTCACTGATAACAGATCACGTGACCGCTAACAACCAATCAGAAGCGAGCTTTCAGATATGACGACATCTTGTGGCAATACCTGTAGACAATCTGGCGCCAGTTGATTGACAGGGGGCGTCGTGGAATGTTAGGAATGCAGACAGAGTGGCGCCTACCTTCTGCTTCATAGTATTTTAGGGAAAAATATATATTACGTTGATGTAAAAGACATTATTTTTTAAACTAACTGTTAATAATTTTGAAATAACATACTTTTCTCATACAAGCGAAAAAAGAATGTTTCAGAACATGTCTCTCATCATAATTAAACATAACTTTAAGCATAGTTAACCATCTCAGAGTATGATTAAACAAATTCGAACATAACTTTGGGCATGTTTAAACAATCCGAACTATATTTGAACATATCCGAACATGTTCATTCATAACTTTGACAGTTTTTAATCTTTCAGAATTTAAAAAAACATATTTAAAACTATTTTCTTTTAAAAATTTTTGTAAAAATTTTAATTTATAATTTTCTTTTTAAGGTTTTAACTTTTTTTTGTTAAAACTTTTTTTAACGTTTTAACTTTCTTTTGTTAAAAATTTTTTAAACTTTTTTTTGTTTAAACATTTTAACTTTTTTTGTTAAAACTTTTTTTAACTTTTTTGTCAAAACTTTTTTTAATTTTTTTTAACTTTTGTTGTTAAACATTTTTTTAAAATTTTGTTAAAACTTTTTTTTTACTTTTGTTAAAAAAAATTTTTTTACAAACTTTTTTTTTTTAATTTTGTTAAAACTTTTTTTTTACTTTTGTTAAAACTTTTTTTTATAAAACTTTTTTTATAAAACATTTTTTTTCTTAAAACTTTTTATTGTTAAAACTTTTTTTTTAAACTTTTTTTACTTTTGTTAAAACTTTTTTACTTTGTTAAAACATTTTGTTTTACTTTTGTTAAAAAAAATTTCTGTTAAAACTTTTTTTATATATTTTTTGTAAAACTTTTTTGTTAAATTTTTTTAAATTTTGTTAAACTTTTTTTTATATTTGTTAAAACATTGTAAAACTTTGTATCATCTCTGTAAACTTTCTATAATTTTTAAAACTAATAAATTTTATACATACATATGTGTATATATATATATATATATATATATATATAAATATACATATATATAAACATATATGCATATACATACATACGTATGTTTTATATATATATATATACATACATCATATATATATATATATATATATATATATATATATATATATATATATATATATTACACTCAGAATATGATTAAACATGTTCGAGCATAACTTTAGACACGATTAAACATATATCCTGACAATATTTGAACCTATCCAAACATGGTTAAACATGTTTGAACAAACTTTGAGCATATCCGAACATTGTTAAATATATCCCAACTAACTTTGAGCATGATTAAATATACTCGAACTATCTTTGAGCATATCCGAACATGGTTAAACATGTTTGAACATAACTTTGGTCATGGTTAAACATATCCTGAAGAAAGTGCGAGCTACCGAACAAAATTCATTAAGAAAGACAAACTCATGAATTTAGTAATCACAAGCCAGTTCCAACTTTTAAAAAGCAACTGATTTACTTAATTTGGAAGAACTGTTATAAGTTTTTTTTAAACACTTTGTTAGAAACTGACGAATGAGTTTAACAAATTTTTGGAAATAATAGAGTATGATAATACTCTTAGAGTACATATACTACTTAGAGTATAATAATACATTTGATGTCAGAACATGTTTTGAATGAAATCGTGAATTCATAGTATGCTGAAAACGCGAACTTTGAAATTTATAGTTAGGTTAAATGAAGAAAAGTAAAGCAAATTACTAAATTGAAAGACACATTTTGAAAGGATCGTTATAAGTTTGTTAAAACTGTTGTTGTATTAAACACTATATTAGACAAAAAAATTTACATACCTTTTGGAAAGAAGTTTCCCTAAGCTTTTGATGATTCGAACAAGCAGACTCATTGAAAAGTAGCAAGAAGCTTAAATTCGACGGTGATTTTACTCGGCAGGATACCGAAAATAGTAGGGATAGATGCCGCAGAGCTTAAAGCCAAATGTCCGGTAAACGGGAGCTACGAAACAGACGACCTTCACCTACGAAATCCAAGACACGAATGATGTGTGCGGGGTCTACACCCGTAGATGAAGGTTACTGATAAGAGATCACGTGACCGCTATCAACCAATCAGAAGCGAGCTTGTAGGTGTGACGTCATCGACTGTGCTGCCCTCCCCCATCGCAAACGAGGATGATGACATCGTACGGCAATACCTGTAGACAACCTGGCGCCATTTGATTGACAGGAGGCGTGGTGGAATGTGAGGAATGCAGACAGAGTGGCGCCACCATCTGCAAGAAACGATCATGTCGAAGCATGCAGCGACTGACTGGCGCCAGATGATTGACAGGTGGGCGGGGGAATGCAAGAAATGCAGACACAATGGCGCCCTCCTCCACCGCCTACTCTTTCACATGTCAGGTGATATTCGCATCCAATCACATACAAGTATTAGATGGTAGAGGGTGCTCGTGTTGTCTTCAAGTACGACGTCATCACTTGTTTTGTGCTTTGTCATCAACCATTTCCCCTTCAGTTGATGTCCTGAGCAGGTGCTTCACAGTAACACCATTTAAATTTTAAGTTTTTTTGTTAGTAATATTTTTATGTATAAAAAATAACAAAAAAAGACATTTTGTTTAAAATAACAAGTGTCTTTCATCACTTTTTCGAATATCAAGTTTAACTTTATCGAATAACACACTACTTAAATTATCACAATTAGAAATATCCACTTAACAAGTTGTTGAACAAGTTTATTGTTCTGACGAATTTAGTCATGTTTTAGCATGATCTAAGCATGATTAGTCATGCTTAAATAATCTTTTTCTGTTAAAAAAAATTAAATTTAAAAATCTAAGTAAAAATTTTTCTCCGATAAATATTTTACTTAAATAGATTTTTAAATCTAATTTCTAATTATAAATTAAAATTTTTACAAAAATTTTTAAAATAAAATAGTTTTAAATATGTTTTTTTAAATTCTGAAAGATTAAAAACTGTCAAAGTTATGAATGAACATGTTCGGATATGTTCAAATATAGTTCGGATTGTTTAAACATGCCCAAAGTTATGTTCGAATTTGTTTAATCATACTCTGAGATGGTTAACTATGCTTAAAGTTATGTTTAATTATGATCAGAGACATGTTCTGAAACATTCTTTTTTCGCTTGTATGAGAAAAGTATGTTATTTCAAAATTATTAACAGTTAGTTTAAAAAATAATGTCTTTTACATCAACGTAATATATATTTTTCCCTAAAATACTATGAAGCAGAAGGTAGGCGCCACTCTGTCTGCATTCCTAACATTCCACGACGCCCCCTGTCAATCAACTGGCGCCAGATTGTCTACAGGTATTGCCACAAGATGTCGTCATACCTGAAAGCTCGCTTCTGATTGGTTGTTAGCGGTCACGTGATCTGTTATCAGTGACCTTGATCTCTAATCAGTGACCTTCATCTGCCGGTGTTAGACCCCGCGCACATCAGTTGTGTCTTGGATTTCGTCGGTGAAGGTCGTCTGTTTCGTAGCTCCCGTTTACCGGACATTTGGCTTTAAGCTCTGCGGCATCTATCCCTACTATTTTCGGCATCCTGCTGAGTAAAATCACCGTCGACTTTTCAGCTTCTTGCTATTTTCAATGAGTCTGCTTGCTTCAATCAACAAAAGGTATGTATAATTATTTTGTCTTTTAAGTGTAATGTTTGTCTAGTATTTCTTAAAACAAAAAAGTTTTAACAAACTTTAACAATCCTTTTTAAATGTATCTTTCAATTTAATTATTTGCTTTATTAAACTAAACTTAAAATTTCACACTTTCTGTTACTGTGAATGAATGAATTCAAAAGTTTGCACATTCTACATTACTTAATTCAAAACATGTTCTGTCATTCTCGATATTCAACTTGTGTTTCACAAGTTTAGCTTTCCTTAGTTTTATATGTGATTTCCTTTAAAAAACAACTGTTGAAAATAAACTCGAAAAAATATATTTTCAAACAGTGTGATTTGTTTAACATATTATTTCTAATTACAAAACTAAAAATATGTCATTAAAGTTAACCATTTACTTTTTTCTAAATTAAAACTGACTCAAAATTCACTGTTAAAGGCGATTTTTGTCACGTAGCAATCCTCACTCATATGTTTGATAATTTAGTTTAAAGACATCTACTTTGGATACATCACAACCATCGTATATATCATTTTCAATATATAATCACATCTATTATATACATCACAACCAGTGCAACATAAATCAGTCGATTCCTATGTATGTATGTTAGTTTTCATCCTTTCAACAGCAGAGATGTTCATCATATGTTTTCAATAACTTAAATGTAAGTGTGACTACTAATTTTTCTTTTGCTAATAGGTAATAAACCCTTTATTATCAGTTGAAACTAATACACGTTCTTTGATTAGAAAAATTGTTAAAACAATGCAACATAAATTATTTTTTTAGTTAAATATAATTTTAAAACGAGATATGGAAAAAATATCCTAAATTAGTAAAGTATTTTATCTTCAGTTCGAATCAAAGTAAAAAACTTTCCTAAGAAAGTTTTTTTAACATCTATGATTAGGAAAACAAAGTGTCCAATTAGCTCTGACATTAAAACTTATTTGTAAACTGAGTTTATGTTTCATATAGTTGTCTTCATTGGTATTTGTTAAACTAAATTACTATTAATCTTTTTTGGTTTAATATTCAAACTATCGTAAGATCTTGTTCATTCTAATTGAAAAGAATACAGTAGCTCGCGCATTACAAACACTAAATATCATGTTTATACCACTTTTCTAGAAAATAAAACTTTACTTCGTCAATCATTAAAATGCTTTAGTTAAAAGTCGATTTCAGATTCAGCTAAAAACCCTTAAATACTAATTCAAAAAACTTTTTTTGAAAAGTTACCTCTATGCAATTAAGAATCAGGGTCGTACTGGCCCACCGGGCAACGAGGCAAATGCCCGGTGCGCCCATCGTCACTTTTTTCTTTTTTTTTTTTTCTAAGCACGCATTTTGAAAGGCATAAAATTTTCAAAGATTTTCATTTGGAAAATTAAAAAGTAATGCTTTTTATTTTTTAAAGTATAGCATAAGCAAACTATGTGTGATCAAAACAATTAGATAAACAAATTTCGAGATAACATAAGTTATCGACAATCAGATATGCCATTGTTACACATTGTATCCAGGGTCAGACTTTGTTTCAAAGCCTGTACTAATGATAAATTCTAAGAAAAATAATATTAAGTACTCACTTATTTAGATATACGCCTAAATAATTTCTGTTCTAGGAATGCTTCTAATAAGTGTCTAATAAGTCTGCGTCTAATACGTTTGCACATTTTCTGCGTCTAAGTATTTAGCGCCCCTGGTGTTGTGAGGTATTTTTGTATTTCTGCCTTTTGTGCAAGTATAAACGACGAAACACTATATAAGAAACATATTCTCATTTTAAATGGATTCATTCACAGAGACTTTGATAGTCATGGCGACCTGGTCCAGATTTTATTCAGTACCCCGAAGAATAGTAACTTCTACATAAATTAATATTGGTATTAATGATGTATTTAGTATATTTTCTGTCAAATATTCAGCGCCCTGGGTGGCTGCCCGGTAGTTTGGTATTTCTGTTTTTTGTGAAAGTACAAAAAACAAAACAAAAAAAATGCCAATTTAAGACAGGAGATTTTCATTTTAATTTCATTTGGTCCCTTTGTCAGAGGCGGCATTGGTAATCATGGCGCCCTTGGACAATTTTTTTAGCGCCTCTGTAAAAATAAGTTAAAAAAAACTAATATTGTGTTTTCGTAATAATGGCGCCCTTGGTCAGATTTTTTCAACGCCTCTGTAAAAAGAAATTTCAAAAAACTAATATCGTGTTTTTGTAATCATGGCGCCCTTGGTCAGATTTTTTTCAGTGCCTCTGTAAAAATGCTTTTCAAAAAACTATTATCGTGTTTTTCTAATCATGGCGCCCTTTGAGAGAATTTTTTCAGCGCCTCTGTAAAAATAAATTTCAAAAACTTAATATCGTATTTTTTAATCACGGCGCCCTTAGTCAGATTTTTTTTTCAGTGCCTCTGTAAAAATCCCTTTCAAAAAACTATCATCGTGTTTCTCTAATCATGGCGCCCTTGGACAGATTTTTTTAAGGCCTCTGTAAAAATAAGTTTAAAAAAACCAATATCGTGTTTTCTTAATAATGGTGCCCTTGGTCAGATTTTTTCAACGCCTCTGTAAAAATAAATTTCAAAAAACTAATATCGTGTTTTTTAATCACGGCGCCCTTGGAGGGATTTTTTTCAGCGCCTCTGTAAAAATAAATTTCAAAAACTACATCGTGTTTTTGTAATCATGGCGCCCTTGGACAGATTTTTTTTCAGCGCCTCTCTGTAAAAATAACTTTCAAAAAACTAATATCGTAATTTTGTAATCATGGCGCCCTTGGTCAGATTTATTTCCAGCGCCTCTGTAAAAATAACTTTCAAAAAACTAATGTCGTGTTTTCGTAATCAATTCGCTCTTGGTGAGATTTTTTCAGCGCCCTGTAAAAATAACTTTCAAAAAACTAATATCATGCTTTTGTAATCATGGCGCCCTTGGTCAGATTTTTTCAGCGCCTCTGTAAAAATAAGTTTAAAAAAACTAATATCGTGTTTTTGTAATCATGGCGCCCTTGGTCAGATTTTTTTTCGGCGCCTTTGTAAAAATCCCTTTCAAAAAACTATCATCATGTTTCTCTAATCATGGTGCCTTTGGATAGATTTTTTTAGCGATTCTGTAAAAATAAGTTTAAAAAAACTAATATCGTGTTTACGTAATAATGGCGCCCTTGGTCAGATTTTTTCAGCGCTTCTGTAAAAATAAATTTCAAAAAACTAATATCGTGTTTTTGTAATCATGGCGCCCTTGGTCAGATTTATTTTCAGCGCCTCTCTGTAAAAATAACTTTAAAAAAACTAATGTCGTGTTTTCGTAATGAATGCGCTCTTGGTGAGATTTTTTTCAGCGCCCTGTAAAAATAACTTTCAGAAAACTAATATCATGGTTTTGTAATCATGGCGCCCTTGGTCAGATTTTTTCAGCGCCTCTGTAAAAATAATTTTGAAAAACTATTATCGTGTTTTTTTAATCATGGCGCCCTTAGAGAGATTTTTTTCAGCGTATCTGTAAAAATAAATTTCAAAAACTTAATATCGTGTTTTTTAATTACGGCGCCCTTAGTCAGATTTTTTTCAGTGCCTCTGCAAAAATAAGTTTTAAAAAACTAATATCGTGTTTTTGTAATCATGGCACCCTTGGTCAGATATTTTTCAGCGCCTCTGTAAAAATCCCTTTCAAAAAACTATCATCGTGTTTTTGTAATCATGGCGCCCTTGGACAGATTTTTTTAGCGCCTCTGTAAAAATAAGTTTAAAAAAACTAATACCGTGTTTTTGTAATCATGGCGCCCTTGGTCACTTGACCAGATTTTTTTCAGCGCCTCTGCAAAAATAACTTGAAAAAAAGTAGTATCGTGTTTTTGTAATAGCAAGCCCCCCCCCCCCCCCACACACACACACGCACACTCCCCACAAATACACACATAAATTGATGCCCTTAGTTCTACTAAATTGGAGCATTCCATAATTTCTTAATGATAATATAAGTGTTAGACCGCCAAGGGCGCCAAGACTAATTCTTCACAAGATTTTGCAATGGAAACTTATGCAAATTTTGCTTTTGAAAGAAGAAAATGTTAATTTTTCATATCTATTTAAAAATTCGATAATATTTTTAGCATCCGAAAAAGCCAGTATGTAAAAACGTTTTTTAACCGGATCTGCTTAACCTCTTTAAACTTCAAACACTACCCCGATATATGAATTGAAAAATACATATGTAATTAAAATAAATAGATAAACCACTAAAATTGTAAAAGTCCTTTTACAAAAGAATGGATAAATATAAGTAAAGAGAAGTGCGGATGATGTATTTGGGTTCAGTTTTCAATGCTGTTAGTCAGTAACGTGGGAGTTACTAAGAAGACAAATTACCATTTCGGTGGGGTTTCAAATCGGTTCTATAGATACCCAGTGGTTTCTGTAGTAATACCAGATGTGATACTTTTTTTAAAATTATTATACCGTATTCTGGAGCTCTCTATCTTTTTGGAGAAAATAGAAATCGGTGGATGTGGAGGTATTTTCCCGTGAAATACTAATTAACACACGACACATGCGCGACACGACGTTGTTGTTGGTTTTTTTTTTTTTTTTTTTTTTTTTTTGTGTGTGTGTGTGTGTGTGCGTGTGAGTTGCGACGACCATTGTAGTTTAAATTTGGCTTATCTGAAATTAAAATAAACAGTAATTTTTAATTAAATATGACTTATTTCAGTGACTAGACGAGACAAAGGGTGGAAATTATGAAAAGCTCTCTCTCTCTCTCTCTCCCTGTCTCTCTCTCTCTCTCTTTTTTTTTTACTTTTATGCTGATTATTTGAAGAGGGTATTCAACTTTTATCGTAGAAAAATGCTGATTTTTGATGATTGACAAAAAAAAAAAAAATCCTTAATGCACTGCATAATTATATAAGAAACTAGGGGGCTCTGCCCCCTACGAGCTACGCTCGCTAACCCCCCGTTCAGGCACACCAAAATCCAAAAAGCACGCTAATTTGATCGGCTTTAAAAATATTGAATTTAAAAAAAAAAATTAATTAAATATGACTTATTTCAGTGACTAGACGAGACAAAGGGTGGAAATTATGAAAAGCTCTCTCTCTCTCTCCTTTTTTTTCTTTTATGCTGATTATTTGAAGAGGGTATTCAACTTTTATCGTAGAAAAATGCTGATTTTTGATGATTGACAAAAAAAAAAAAAAAAAAAAAAAAAAAAAAAAATCTTAATCCACTGCATAATTATATAAGAAACTAGGGGGCTCTGCCCCCTACGAGCTACGCTCGCTAACCCCCGTTCAGGCACACCAAAATCCAAAAAGCACGCTAATTTGATCGGCTTTAAAAATATTGAATTAAAAAAAAAAAAAAAAAAAAAAAAAAAAGGTAGTGATTTTTCTGTAAACGGTTTTCCATTCGTTTTCCTTGGATTGGAGATTTTTTAAGACCAAATCTGCTGCTGTTAAGAGATTCAATGGCTGTTTACGTATTTAATTAAAAAATTAGTTAAACATTTGAAAATAAGCAAATGTAAAATGAATTAAGTAAACAGTGTCCTTCTCTCCCGGTATTTTTTAACAGCGCTATAAGATAGTTCTTTTAAATAATTCATTTTAAATGTATCGTTTTAAATCTGACGTAATTTACACCAAAGTTTTATTTCTCTTATTAATATTCAGGTGAAAATTCTTTAGTTGTTAGAAGGAAATATTATTTGCGCTGTCTTCGAATTCACGATAATAGTTGAAAAGATTATCTCAAAATATCTCGCGCAAATATATTTTTTAATTTAAATTGTTTTACTATATTTTTTGGTCATTTTAAATATGATGTAATTTCTTCCCTTTACAAGTTTTAGCGCATAATAATTTTTTTATTGTAACATTTTGTTTCTCTTTTAAAATTCAAGTGTGAATATGGTTCTTATGACGTAATTTTCCTGCTTTTAACATGTGATCATTTAATTCTAATTTTAAAGTTTTTATTTTTGTTTACAATAGTCACGTGTAAATAAATTTTTAATTTGAAGTAAACATTATTATTTCGCTGTTTATACAATTGGAAACAGTTTAAATTAATAACATTTTCTAAAATATATAAAAAATATCTCTCGAAAAGCTGAAAATTTGAATTTAAAATAGAAATAAAACCTCAAAAAATGAGTCAAATAAAAAATACAAATGCAATCTGCACACCGGGAACTTATAACGTATAAAATGATCTAAAAATTATTAAATTTTCATGTATAGTTCCGTCGTTCCGTGGTGTAGTCGAGGGGAGACGCAGGGGGACGGCGTCCCCCCACTTTTTTATTTTATTTCAAGCGTCCCCTTACTTTTTTTTCAAGGGGGACGCAGATCTTCCTGATTTATTAAATGTTTAAAATAAAAAGCACATTAATAAATTAAGAATTTTATGAAGTAAAGAATTGATTTTTAAAACTATTTGAGTTTTTTTTTTTGAGTATTCGGAAAACAAACTGAAAGGAGTTGGGGAGAAAGGGATATTTACTTGCCGTTTCACCATAATTAACAGTAGTGAAACACCTGGAATACCGCACTAACATTAGTTCCTTCAGATGCATACATTAGTTTTACTTGGAATTTTCTAATCGAAAACTATTATCCTCCTCTTTTTTCCTAACATAAAGAGAAAGACCACAAAAGCTCTTTGAAAAAGATCTTTATACACCGCAGTTTCAGTTTTGAAAGACTGGTCATGTTTTTCTCACATGGTAATTAACAACAGCATGTTTCCATTAGTCAGTAAATAAGGTATTTAAAGACGTTCGGGGTAATTGTCATATCTGTCACATACTGTTGGTTAGTAGGGGTCCTCAGATGACTGGTATGGTGTCTGCAATCGAATACAGAATAAATCAACAAAAGGGACACCAATGCAGACCGACAACTCTTGATATATTGCAGTGCCAAGAATCCCACAAAATCATTATCCCCCTTTCTCCTATCTTCCTGTATCATTCACATTGACAATTATTTCTTGGTTTACTATTCGGAGATTACTTCTTTAGACAGGAATAAACTACAAGCATTGGATTATTTTGAATTCCAGCGAATATCTCTGAAGTATCTATTTTTTAAATTCTAGCCATAAGTATTTTGCATCAAAATTTCAATTTTTGAAGGAAAAAATAACAATGAAACGATATAGGCAGCCAAAATTGGAAAGTTTTATAATTTCTTTGAAACGTTGGTCGTCGATGATAGTATAACAATGCCGTGATGATAGATACGAAATTATCGAGCACAATTGAAGAACAAAAGTCCGATGCAAGAGAATCGTAAGCATATTTTGAGTTTTGATCAATAATATTTTTAATTATATGCTATGTTATACCATGAATCTTTGATAAGGGTTTCATATTTTCCAAATATCAATATGTTTTTGTATAAAATTATATCTTTTGTACAATGGGATGGAAAGGAAACATGGGTGCCAGAAATGGTAGTTGAGCAGAATTGCCCCTCTTTAGATTTTCAAATTTAATTAACTAAATTTTCTTTCCCTCTCGAAAATTTCAAAAAATAACAAAGTTTGTTCTTCGCATAGGATTTAAAGTAATTGAATAGTAAAAGAAAGGATACCAAGAATTATTCATCAGGGAGAGGGCCTGTCCTCCTGAAGCCCCCGTAAAAGACTATTTTTAGTTCTGTTTTTCTTTTATGTTTGTGTATTTTTTTTCTAAACCACCGATTAAAATATATCAGGTGTGCAGAAAAAAAAATAGTAATATGTTTCACTAGTTCCTTTTGTAAAAAAAAGCTGATAGAAGTTTAATTTAGGAGTTTTTAATATGCGTTTTATTTGTTATATTTCTAAAATACTTTGTTTTAAAATAAAGTATAGATTTTATTTAATAACGGCAATATTGTTTGAAAATGCCTGCAATCTCAATAAAATTTGCAGTAGCATACACAATACAAAATTAAACTACAACATTGTAACACTTTCTAACATAGTTGAAAAATTTATGACTTTGGTTCGTCATTCCGATTGCCCGTAAATAAACTTGGATTGCCACTCTATTTATATACATTATTATGATTTACTATTTACTACAAAGATTCTTTAATGAAAATGAAGTGTTTAGCACTTATAGTTCGTTTGCAGGTATACATAAAAAAATATTCCGTTAAATTATGTCCTATGGAAAGAAAATTCTATATTTTGTATTTTAATGATGTTATACTACTTCAAACATAAAGAAATTGATATATATCACTGAAGGGCACAACACGCTTAATATAGAATACGTATCGTGTAGCTTCTTTCGTTTATTTACAGGGATATAGAAATAAATTACATTGTATTAATCTCGGTTTACAATAATCAGTGTTGAATTCAGACACTTTCCTCGAGGGGGGGGGGGGATTTCTGTGGCTCTGAGGGGGACATTATAGAGTTCCGAGGGGGATTGCACTTTTTGACCATTAAAAACACGAAATCTCAAATCTTCCGGGGGAATGTCCCCTCCGGGCCACCTCCTGAACTCTCTAATGACAGTAATTGTTTGAAAAGCGTTTTTTGAAATTTATATACGTTATTGAGGAGGGAGATAACGTCATCCACAGAAAGCATAGGGAATATATCATATCAATTTTCTTTAACAGTGTATAAGCAACATTGTAAGATGTGCTTTTTCAATCTCAACTAATTTTTATTAAATTCTGTGGAATGAATTCTACAAATTATATGCAGTGCAACAATTCAAAATATTTAAATTGTGTGGGCGGGATTTGATGAAAATGCATTTTCAAGAGTGTTATTTGTTTTTTAGCAGAACTAAGTCTTACTGTGTGAATATAATATAAATAAATTCATACATAGGACTGCACAAAAGACATGGATACACAAATATTGTCGTCAATGAACGGTAAAAACCTTTTTCTTAGTGAAAAGCGTTGTTCTATTTAATTAGACTTTTAGTTTTACTGTGTGGTATGCATAAAATACAGGGATTATATTACTGAAGATTTTGCATGTTAACCCTCGCAAATTCTTCACACCCGCTTTCTAATGTTAATCATATGGAAGATTTTTTTTTTCTTGTTTGACTTTTAATATTTGTAAAAGATTTTTTTTTTTCATTGAATAGCTGAGGCCAATCTCTACAAAAGCCGAATCTTTTTTTTTTTTTTTTTTTTTTTTTCAATTTAGATAATTTTACTTTCGGAACCGGTTTCGAAAGTCGACCTATCCTCATAAAAAATGACTGCGAACAAAATCGAAAAAGTAAAAAACGGGCATTGTGAAAATCAACCTTGGCTATCCAATGCAAAAAAAAAAAAAAAAAAAAAAAAAAAATCATTTAAAAATTTTTACATGCAAACGATATACCTTTTTAAAAACTTCTCCCATAGGATTAACATTAGTAAGCGAATTCAGTTCCCGTGGGTGAAGTAGTCCCTTAATGTCTTTAGGGACTACTTCAGTCTAGACAGTAATTACTGAGATAAGGCTTTTAACTTTGTTAAGTATTTTCTAAAATGTCTATTAACGCATCGCTGTTCCTTGTATGAAAAAAATAATTATAATAAAATATTTTTCATAGTATTAGAAAATATTTCATATTCTATGCATGGTGCATGATTTTTATTCTAGTTAAAGTTGTATTTGGAATAAAAAATGTAAAATCGTTGTAACATAAATTACGTTTAATGAATTTCTTTTTCATTTTGAATAACTGTGTACAAAAAAATAAATTAATTAAACAATATGTACCATTTTCAAAAATTTGAAAGAAAATCTTATCTATAGTACGATGTTTAAAACTAAGATTGAAGTAACAGATGTTATTAGTACTAAGAGGCGCAAAACTTATTTATTTTATTAAATGGGAATGTAGTAACAGATCTTACATTTTTCTATTACAAATGCTGAATTAAATTGCACAAAATTAAAAAATAAATATTTTAATTAATCAGAACACATTTATGAAACTATTGAAACTGTTAATTACACTGAAACCGAAAAAGATGGTATAACTTTTATTTAGTAATATAGTTTATTAAAGTTGCGTCTATGCATTTGCGATTTGCACCACGGATGGATCCATCTTTCCTTGTAGATGAGTTGGAGTCTGTGTGTCATGTGCCTCTTTTTGTAGGGAAGAGTGATATCGGTATAATATCAATTTTTATATCTTACGATTTTTCTTCGTCCACAATTCCAAACTGGCTGTTTTATGACACGTTATCAAAGTTACATTTTCTGTTTGTAAATGCATAAAATTTACCAGCTCTATTCAGACAATAATAGTTAAAATAATCGATTAGGGAAGTGCTTTATGTAACGTGGTCTGGTTCAAATATGAACACATTTTAAATTTTAAACACATTTAAAAAGTGCAGCAATTTTCGAAAATTACTTTTTAGTCCCCGGTATGCTTTTTCTTTTTCCCAGCTATTAAAGTGTCGTCTCAAAAAAATAACTTCCGTTGTATAAGCCAGACGTAAAACAAAGCAGATGTATCATTGTACGGTTAAATACTCTACTGCAATTTTTTTAACTTCTAAGCATCGCATATTTTCAATTTTTATACCGTCGTATTGGGAAAAAAAAGTACTTTTAAACGCAATTTGTTTGTAAACTGCATCTCAATTTATTTTTTAAATATTAATTCTTTTGTAGTTTTTAGCGCATTTGTTTAATCTTGGCAGCTCAAATACTCCATTTATGTTGAAAGTAAAGGAAAAATAGTTGGAAAATAGTAATTATATCTTTTTGTTTCCATTTTCCCATAACAACTTTTAAAAAATGTAATTAAAATACGTACTATTTTGAAAAACTATAGATGAATGATTTCTGATAAAACATCGAGCTATTATAAACCAAATTTAATTTTAAGTATCTATATTAATATTACAAACAGATGAAGGCATATGAATCATTAGATAGCTGTTTTTTTTGTCAAGTTTCTTGAATGACATCTCTTTTTTCGAGATTTGTGTATTATTCAGCGATAGTGACATCATATGCGTACTTTACTATAGCTCATAGATTAACATACGAGATGGAACATTTATGGCGAAATCTGTAATGACAACAGTACTAGCGTTACTACGGACCGAAATTTACATATGTTGAAGAAATATGTTTAAGCTTTATGTTTTGAATATCTATTATTTCCAAACGAAGAAGAGGCAGATGATATTGTATTTACGCTTTATTTATTTAGCTGCTTATTTTTTTATTGTGCTTGTATCGTTGTTACTTTTAATTTACGAAACGATAATTAGAGTAATGATATAAAAGAAAAACCCTAGAAAATTCTGTTAAGAACGGAAATGTGTAAGTTTATGAGATTAAATTGTAAAAAAAAAAAAAATCAAATTCAGGCATTGTGTTAATTTATTCATATCGAATAAAATTTTACTGAGTGTAATGTCTGTACCTCTATTTATTTTTAACTTTTAGATTTATATAATTCTAAAAATTTGTCGAAAGAAATTTTTCAAAATCTGTAATTTTATTATTATTTCTTATATGTCAATATTATAAATATTATTCAATTGGTTGAACGTTATTTACATTAAAAGCAATATTTTTACTTTATCTGTAAGAAAGGGAAAATGCGTGAATTTTAAAAGATTGTAACGATTGTTTAATACGTTAAACTTCATAAATTAATAAAACATTGGCTATAAAAATTTTCCTATTAAATGGTAATATTTATGAAATTTTCTGGGACTTGTAGAATGCAATATTTCGTATAGTCTTATATTACACCATTGCTTTTGATATATAGCATTCAGGATTAAATGTTTACTTTGTTTTCGTTGCACTTAAATTGTTCACGCATCATGTTAAATAAAATTAAAAAAATGCGTATACCAGTACATGAACATAGAACAGATATTAGATATATAAAATAGAATATCTATTCTATATTCATGTATCGGTGTAAGATTTAATTGAAAACGTAAACATGCAACATTAAAAAAAGAAAGATCCCAATGAGGTAGATACTCAATAATAAAATACTACAGGGATGGGGAGTTTCTTCCCCATTGTCGCTAAAGGCGCTAAGATCGCAATCGCATTACCATTACGCTCTATGGAAGTGTCCCATCTTGTATGTTAATTTATCCTGTAGATGTTGTTTAAGACTGGATAGTAAATGAAGAATTCTCTAGCTTATGCGGATTACGTCATTTTATATAAAATAAAAGCGTGTATTTTAAGTCTTAAAACTGAAATATGTTTTTTACTATCTATATTTATATACATATATATATATATTTTTTTTATCGGGGGTGACACTAAATTCTGAAAGTGTCATTTCTTTTGTTCAGACATGAAAAAGGTTTCAATTTTTTTAATCCTACGGTAAGCCAACAAAAAAAAGAACCTTTAATTAAATTAATTTTAATTAAATTTAAATTTTTAAATTTAATTTTTCATTTATTTTTTAATGCAGTTGAAAATGTGAAAAGCAAGAAAGTTTGCCCTATGGGTGATGTAAGACCCTAATGTTCGAAATTATGAGCGTCCCCCCACTTTTTTTTCCAGGACTACACCACTGGTATAGTTTTTGTTCCAATAAAGCTTTTTTAATGGGACGATTTTGTCCAACTTTAGCATTAAATATCTCTTAAAATAATTCTTTGATTTGAAAACTGTCTGCATCAACGTGTTTATCAAACATTTTTCTATAATACCACCGATTTTCATATTTTTGTTTGCAACAGTTTTTTTAATATTAACGAAGAAAGGCCATGCTTAAGCATTCAAATTGGATGCCGATCTACCCGGAATTTCTACGCAGATTTTCATTGGTCCATTTCCAATTCAAAACTTTTTTTTATATATAGAAGGAAAAAGCTGACAAAATTAGAAGTGAAAAACAATTCAGTATTATTAAAGTAATCGTGCCGTGGTCATCTATTAAAAAATGCAATTTTGAGAAAAAAAACTAGTTTCAATTTTATGTTATAATTATAATAGAATGCTTATTGTATTTTTTTATTTTTTCTACTTACATATAATTGTCTATTCCATATTCTGGCCACATAAAGAAGTCTCAATTCCGTTGATAAAGCCGCTAAAATAAAAACTCGATTTTCCGAAATTTATAAGTTATGATTACGTGTAAATCCTTAAAGCGGTTCTCAAAAAAATTTTTTTTAACGTTCAATAATGCGAAAATTTCTGCTCATTTACAAACATAAAAATAGTGTTCGAAAAAAACTGAATTTCGGTTACCTTCCTAGTATCGACTGAAAACGAAAGCGAAATTGTTTTAAAAATAAATTCAAAGTAACATAAACATACATATACGCATGTTATCTGAATAATGTTTTGCGTAGAAACGGCAGTACATAATTAACAAAATAATTTGATTGAAAAATAATTAATTAAATATAAGGTGCTATAAACATAAAAAATATATTAAAAATAATTTAATTTAAAAATAACGAATTTAATCAATATTAGTAATACCTTCTAGATTTATCCCCTTGTGAAAATATATAGTATGTACGGCTCTTTGGATGGGAGTGCCGTTTGGGGGAGGCTAGGGAGGGGCAGTTATAGTAATACCGAATATACGGCAGTATTTTCGCCGAAACAAGGATTTTGGGCTGAAAACGAAAATGAAACCGAATATTCGGCCAAACTCCACATAAAAGAATGAGACTTGCAGGCTTGGTTATTGAAGTGATTTGTAATACAATAGATTCTGTTCTTTAAATTAATTACATCTTGAGTTAAAATTGATTGTTGTCTCATGACAACAGTTTTCTTTCTCTTCCTCCACTGTCGCGTCCGGAAATTCGGTTCAAAATGCCACATTTGGCAGCCTTTTCTGAAAGATCTTCTTTTTTTCTCAAAAAATATAAAAGACAGTTCTATTAAAAAGTTTCTGTTGGGCAATAAAAAATAATTGGTATTTTCAGCCAAGTAAAGCAGTCAGCAGTTATAATGAAATTTAATGAAAACATTTAAAAGAAAACTATCATGCAATAAAATTCAAGTAATACTACTTTTCAAAATAATACATTCAACGTAATACTTTTAAAGAATGTATTTCTTTTCCAAAGATTTTCTGCCCCCCCCCCTACCCTGCGGACACACATGAATCGCGGTAAAAAAGAACAAGATCTTTGAAAAACAGAAACAACTCCATTATTGGGCATAGCCTTTGTAAGTTTGCCGATTTGAAAGCAGGGCCGAAATTAAGGGGGGCAGAGGGGGCATGTGCCCCGGGTGCCAAATGAAGATTTTGTTTGTCGATTTTTCTCGCATCTGCGTTTTGCACGGTATTGTTAAAATCATTCTGTCTGGCGTATGACAAAACATAGAAGAATCTAAAGATGATATGGCATAAGGATCCTGTTTAAAGCGGAAGTTTTTTCGATTCCGTTTCCAAGATTTTAATCAATCAATATTCGACAAAGCCAAGTACGGATTCAGCTCATCATTTAGAGGGGGTCATGGATTTCCTTTTTTGGGGTGGGGGGCGATCACATCCTCGTTATGAGAATTTTTTATATTGAAAGCTATTCCCAAATCCAAACTACTTTTCTGATACTTTCGCGAAGTCATTTTCATTCGTAAATACAAAAAATTTGCATTAATATTCGTAAAAATATAAAATTTGCCGATTTTGTTCAGATACCAGGAAATTAGAGTTTCCCATTTTTTTTTATAAAGGCAAAGATTCATTCAGAAAATGTTGTCAAAGATAGCACTTTTAGCCAAGTTTTACGAGTTGAAGCCACAGAAATGTCGTCGCAAGGGAACAATTGGCTGTGACTTCCGGAATTTCAGTTTAAAAAGTCTAACAATTGTCAACGATTAAATATGGCAAAAATTTGTGTTAAATTTTAGAGGTAACTAAACCGTACACATTGGCAGCTATGGGATTCTATTAGTGTCATAAAAATTGCAGGTGAAGCCTCTTCTTTCTGCTCAAAGTATTAAATAGTTTTTTTCAATCGAACTTATACCTTTGGAATGGATCATTTTCTTCTGATGGACTGGTGTCATCCATTATTATGAAACAACCGTTATAAATGAAGTGTTAGGTGAAGATGAAAGAGCTGTCGTAAAAAGTTAGAACTCTGATTTTCTGGTCAGAAAAGGAAAAAAAATGGTCATAATTTTTTTTTTCTGGTCAGGATGAAAAAAAAAATAGCCATAATTTTGTTTCTGATCAGAATGGGAAAAAAATGGCCATAATTAAAAAAAAAATCTATGATATCTTTTGAATGTTGAAAAAATAAAGAAATAAAACATATTTTTAAAATAATTCACGTAAAATAGACGTCACTGTTGAACTAAACAAAAATAACTTTCCTGAAATTTTATACACCATAATTAGTATTTGTATTCTAGAGATTGTATTATATAAAATATTATTGAATTGTATTAAATAATGTTTTGCACTTTTGAGTTTTGACCCAACGAAATTGTTTTTGTTTGTTTTATTTTAATATTTTATTTTCCATTTGGAGATAATTGTATGGAGATTGTTATTCAAATATTCGGGGTAAAGTTTGAATTAACTCATTAGATAAGGTGAGCGAAATTCGAAAATAGAGATAGCTTTCTTAGAAAAATGTGGTGGAAAAAAATACCTCTAAATTGGCAACACTGGTCTAACGTCAGATTTTTTTTTAAGTGCAATGTCTTAGGGGAACTATTTTTGTGCATAGTACATTTCTATAGTGTAAAATACTAATTTGGGTGACATAATTATTTTAGGAATAGAGTTTTCGCTATAGCAATATACTCGTATATATTTTTAAAGTGATTTTTTATACATAATTTATATAGTATGTGCGTGTGTATGTGTATGTATATATATATAAGCATTTGCGCCCTTTTGTAAGGCAATCGGCGCCCTTTTTATCCGTTTTGCCACCGCCCTCTCAGTTATGCCAGTACGACCCTGTTAAGAATAACTAAAAAAATCTATTTTGTTTTTTAGAAAACGAAGGGTTGTTCTATTTAAAAACTTAGTAAAACTAAAAACGGGTAACAAAGTGTCTTGTAAACAATATCTATTTTTGCTTAAAAATTGAAACTATTTTTTATAAATGTTTATCCAAACATATTTCTTTAAATAAAAAATTGCTAGTTTAAAAATAAATTAAATGAGCTGTTTTTAAGTTATAAAATAAAATAAATTGTGAAAATTCCTTTTCCTAATTATAAAGTAAATTAATAATCTCTAATTAGGTAAAGAACATGAAATTATATTTTTAACCTTAAGCAAACAGAAGTTATGAATTTTTTCAGCTGCCCATTTCTTGAGTTGCAATATAGATTGTGTGAAAGAGAGGTAGATAACAGATATTTCCTTCGATAAGGAAATGCTTGCTTATTGTACGACATCTCTCCCCAACCAATTAAGCTAAGGGTAGATGCATATCAGAGGGGTGTCTGAAACCGTGAGATAAAGGTCCCTATATGAAAAGATTGCCTTGCAAAAGAAACGCAAGGGAGATCTCGTGACTCGATAATGCGCGTGCAATCGAAATTCTTAGAAAGTTACTTATTTAAAACTTACATAGAAGGTAAACAGAAAACTATACGTCATTTTCCAAGACTCTCATTCGTTCAAAGCAATGTTAGTTTCAGCAAATCAGAGGGTCTAAAAATGATGTCATTGAAAACAAAATAATATGACAACACTGAAAACATTCATTTGGAAATCATTTGCGGACTGCTATCTTTCTAAATTGTTTGCTAGTGTGTTTTCAAGATCAGGATATTAAATGAGGATTTTCAATTTGAAGAAGTAAGATTTTGTTTACAGATGTTGAGAAATTTCGTTTTAAAACATATATTACTAAGAATTAAAGATTAAAATTTCTGTTTTTAAAATATTTATTTTACTAGTTAAAAAACAATTATCTAATTGTCTACATTGCTATATGATAAAATATATTATCATTAACCTTTTTTGGTATAAGATTCAAACTATTGAAAGAACTTGTTCATTCCATTTGAAAAGAGTTCAGTAGCTCGCACATTTCAAATTATTTTCTTTTAATATAAACAGTTGTTCAAAATATTATTCTTTGTTTTCAAACGCAATTGAAATAAGCACATTTCTTTATGCTTTTGCAATAATAACCTATTTCAGCAAATCTGTGTAAAATGTATCCTCTACGAGAGAGAGATCTGATAATGATCAAGTTTTCACCTGGGCAGGAAAAAAAAATTCCGAAGATATACTGATATAATCTATTTACTTCAAGGGGAGTGTGTTGCAGGGTAAACTAGAATATTGCTTTCTTAAAAAAAATATTAAAGGTTCTAGAAAATAGTCATGTCATTTTCTGATTATTTTTTATAAAGTGTTGTTCGCCCTAAGTTATATATTTATTTTGTTTATGATATCGAACTTTGATATGTAATATTTGTTGTGATATATCTTGTGACTTGAACTAATATACAGGATTTTAAAAAGGTAAGTTTTTAAACGTTATTTATATATATTTTTGAGAGATTGCTAAAATAATTTTTATAAGTGTTTTCAATGTGTGAAAGTCTTTTTTTCTAAAACGTTAAACTAGTTAGGAAAATTTTTATTATCCAATGTTTATGCATGTTATTTTTGTTAATCGTTAAATTATGTGAAAGCTAAAAATAGTTATATGTTAATCTGTTTGAAACCTATGAGTAATTCTAAAGACATTTCTATAAAAACTTGAATATGTTAACGTTTTCACTTAACCTCTCTATAGTCTATGCGGTATGTCAACGACAATATTAACTATATTTATTCAGCAGATCTTGTCTTGAAATCAATGAATTCTGTTGATCTTAAGAAAAAAAATCGAATCTTTAACTATACTGATTGATAAAAGTAAGTAAATAATTGTTTTTTATAATTCAAAAATAAAAAAAAATTCTAAAACAACTAACATGTTAAAAAAATATATTCAATTCACACCACTTTTTCTGGAAAATTATACTTTACTTCATCAGTCACTGAAATAACTAAATTAAAGAGTTTAGTTTAAGGGTAAACTAATTTTCAGCTTGTGTTTCGATAAACATCCACTCTTGGTTAATTAAACAGAAAACATTATTATCAAAAACTTATTCACGCTCTTTAGATTAAAAAAAAAAATGTATTCTTAAAAAAATTACTTAATGAAAAAAATTAAACTTGTTTATTAAAAAAAGCTTTATCTGAAAAAAAAAAAACTTGTATCGAAATGAACAAATGATTATAAAAAATATTAACTAATTTATTTAAAACTTTATTTGTAATAACTAAATAAAAAAAAAACATGATTTGAAAATTAAAAAATGTCTAAAAAATAATTATAACTTATTTCGTTAAAACTCAGAAAAAAAAATGTATTACCTCTTTATGTCAGTTCAAATAGGATGATGATGTCATCACAGTTAAAAATGAATTAATTATTAAAGCTTTATTTGCAAGGCCTAAATAAAAAAATAATGATTCGAAAATTAGCAAATGAAAAAAAACTTATTTCGTTAAACTCATAAAAAAATGTATTCACTTCTTTAAGTCAGTTCAAATAGGATGACGACATCGCAGGTAAGTGAATCATCCTCTCAAGAGAGGGCGCTGGTGTTCATGCCCTCGGGGGAAAGCGATGGTGCTGCCCCCTAGGTTCGTCTCTCGTCCAATCAGAAGCAAGCTCCTTATCTTGATGAAGCCGGTTGTTGCACGCTTCTTCGTTCATTAGCCCGGTGGATGTCATACAGGTAGGACGTGTCTCTGCGCTGCTCCGTGGTAAGTATTTTTTTAATTGCATGCGATCTTTTCTAATCACCTCATCATTATCTTTGTTCTACCTTTCTCTTACAACAGACTTTCCTTCATTAATCATCCTCATTAACATTTTCCTTTGTTTAATTCCTCTCTTACAGTAGACTTTTATTAATTCATTAGACTTTTATTGATTCATTAACATTATCCTTTGTTCTAACCCCTCTCTTACAGTACACTTTTCATTATCGCTTCTTTGTTTTAACCCCTCTACTATAGCATGACGCGCGGGCGCCAGTCTGTCTCGACTCCGCCCACCTGTCTATCACTTTCTTATCTCCCCTCACCTGTCAATCATTCGACTCCTCCCACCTGTCACTCATCCTTGCTCCCTGCTCCCTGCTCTTGGCTCCTGCTGGGGTAGAACCCCCATTTTCCTTCTACTAATATACAATCATACAAAAAATATTTTTTTGAAAATAATATATACATAAAGATTTTTCCAATTACAAAACTTCCCACCTGACATTCTTTTCGACAACTTTAAAATTGGACGTCATTTTTATTAAAAGTTTATTGGCCAAATTAAAGTTATTTTTAAATAAGGTATTCCAGCCAGCGGTTACCAAAATGTCTCAAAGGTTTCTAGTGAAAAAATCTTGTGCTGCGTTGCCCAACTCCTTCTCGTCATATTCTTCAGCCAAAACAACCACCTCGAAAATGTTCTCCACTGTCAAATTATGCTCCATGTATTCTACGCAGAACTCCTTGAGCTCCCGAATATCGTATTTGTCAGCCGTTTTGTACAAATAAAAAGCTCTGTGAAATGAAATGTTCTTCAGATAACCACAGTACAGATATTCTAAAAACTCTTGAAATGATTCAGGGTCGCAATCAGGTATATTTACTATTCCACTCTGTTTTTCTGATGTCTCATGCTTGAACATGGCGGCAAATACGGGCGATCGGGCAGCAAGAATGTTCCTATGCGCCTTGAATTCTGTATCTTTGACATTCAAAGTGATGTCGTAAAACTCTGTATCCGTGAGAAGACTTTTAATGTTTTCTGACAACAAATTCGGCTCTGGAAACAAAGAAAAAAGTAAACAAATGAGATACTTTTAACTTTAGAAAATTTTCATAATTTACCGTGTTTACTCCCGTAATTGCCGCACTTTTTTTGCCAATTTTTCATTGTGAAAGTGTAGGTGTGACTATTATGCGGGGGAAATCTAGTACACAATAATGTACACTCTAGTACCAAAACATTACTGGTATAAAAAAACACATTATAATAAAATTAGTAACTTACCAAATGTTTCCAAATTATGTGCTGTTTATTAAATACCATTTTTCTTTTTATGGTATTTTTGTTGACATAAAATTTACAAATAATCTTTGTGAAAATTTTAACAAAAAATTCTCATTATAAATTTCGACTATTACTGACGATTTTTTTGCTTCAAAACGGGGGGTGCGACTATTACGCGAGGACAACTATTATAGCCGGAAACCCACATGCGGAAAAATACGATAGAATTGGACAGCGGAACGGCAAATTAACCCCATATTTGCCGCGTACAAATGCGAAAATGCAGCGGAATTGTAGTTAAACACGTTTTAACTTTTTCCGTTTTCCGCGACGGCATCTGTAGAAATCAGACATGTGCAGTAGTTAACGCGGAAGCGCCAGTGAAAAACGCAAGTGCGAATAGTCGGAAATTTGACGTAGCGGAAAATTTGCCGCTGCAGATTTCCGTCGTATTTTTCCGCATGTGGGTTCCCGGCTTATGCGAGTAAACACGGTATTCACAAGTACAGCGTCTAGAATACCTTGTGTGGAAATATGCTATCCAAACAGTGCTAAAAAATTTTATCCCTTAAATGTGCGACGACACTGCTAAAATGCCAAGTGTCGATCACAGCGACATCTGCGGGATTTTCGTATTACTAGTATTACATTGTATAGACTAGCAATACCTTGCAGTTGTAGAAAATATCCTGCAGATGTCGCTGCGATCTGTATATTGCAGCAGCATCGTTGCATATTTAAGGGATACAATATTTTAGCGCTTTTTTAAGCATTACAGAGATAGCCGATTTCCACACTATGTATTCTAGTCGCTATAGTAATAGTGCTTACGCAGTCAACAAAAAGGAGAAGACGCATTATTTTCACGTGATCAACATAAACTGATTTCCGCCAATAGAGATGTGCAAGTCACGTGTCTTTGACTGCAGCACCGTTGAAAAGATCATGTAGCTGTTTGTTTGTTTTATTGGACACATACATTAGACTTGTGTGCTTGACAACAAGGCCCGCTTATAAGTCATCGTCGATATACAGGGACGAGGTAGCACAATGAAATTTACAGCCCAGAGAATTTTTTACATCCGGGAGCTCCACAAAGAGTGTGCAATGGAGCCAGCGGGAGTCGAACCCGACAAGTCTCCTACGCTCTAAAGCGATTAGCAGCGTGGTGTCTTAACCACTCGGCCGCGGAGGCCCCGTCATGTAGCTGTATGACACACAAATAGAAAAACAATGTTAAAAGTCTGTAATTGTCCTACAACAGCAGAAAATAGCTCTTCGTGACGTCACCTTGCCCATCTCCGAGGCTAACGAGAAAGACAGGCTACCGCGGTGCATTCCACGTATCTTTTTTTACAGACCGCTGGAGTCGCATGATGCCCGAATGCACCAATGAAGGTGTGCGAAAAGAGCATCACGTGGCTCTAGCGGTCTGTAAAAAAAGACACAAGGGGTGCACCACGGTAGCCTGTCTTTTTCGTTAGCCTCGGCCCATCTCTAGCCAAACGAAAAAGACAGGCTGTCGCGGTGCGTTACATGGGTTTCTTTTTAGGTGCGTTCGTAATTATATAAATACGTAGCACCTATAGTTGTCGTTCAGTCCGTCTGTCTGTCCGTCCGTCTGTCCGTCCGTCCGTCCGCATATAATAGAGCAAAAACTACCCAACTGAATGGTCTGAAATTTTAAATATATGTTTGTTGTAAAATTTTGTCGAGCCATTTCAAATTTAATGAAAATCGGATGTATAGTTAAATTACAGGGACAGTCAAAAGTTTTTCTTTACATTACGGCCAATGGGAAAAATTATTGCACGTGCATTTTAATGATGTTAAAGCTTTCCGAATGGTCTCAAATTTTAAACATATAATTATTGCGACATTTTGTCGAGCCATTTCAAATTTTATGAAAATCGGATGTATAGTTTAATTACAGGGACAGTCAAAAGTTTTTCTTTACATTAAAGCCAATGGGAAAAATTATTGCAAGTGCATTTTAATGATGTTACAGCTTTCCGAATGGGCTGAAATTTTAAATATATAATTGCTGCAAAATTTTGTAGAGCCATTTTAAATTTCATGAAAATCGGATGTATAGCTTAATTACAGGGACAGTCAAAAGTTTTCCGTTACATTAAGGGGAGTGGGAAAAAATTATTGCAAGTGCATTTTAATGATGTTACAGACTATGCACTTATGAATTGCAAATAAATACACATTCAGTACAATATGGGGTGCAAAAAATAATTATAAAACTAGTTATAGTACGAACGCACCTCATTTGCCACGTTTGACGAGCAATTTCCAACTTGTTTCAGACCGCTTGAGTAACGTGATGCATGAATGCAAATGTCCGAATAGAGCATCACGTGACTCTAGCGGTCTAACGCGAAAGACAGTGCGGCAGCTTGTCTTTTTCGTTAAGCTCGGCAAATCTCTATTGTCGCGCTGCTTTTCAACTTCCCTTGATCACCTGGCAGCCCCTAAAGTGCCATATCCGGTCCCCTTTCGATGGCTGCTTATAGTGGTTACATTCATTTGATGATTTTATTAGCCCCCGGAACGGTATGCTATTTCTTTCTCCCAACTTATTTTGTGTCCAAAAAATAACGTTAGCTTACAGACGCTAGCAATAAATAAAGTAGATGTATCATTGTACAATTAAATGCTCTATAGCATTTTTTAAAATTTCTAAACATCGCACATTTTCAGTTTTTATACCATCGTATTGGGGAAAAAAAGTACTTTTTAATGCAATTTGTTTGAAAACTGCATCTCCATTTGTTTTTGAAATATTAATTTTTTTGTAGTTTTTAGAGACATTTGTTTCATTTTGGCAACTCATTACTGTAAAAAGTAAAGAAAAAATAGTTGAAAAATAGCAATTATATCTTTTTGTTGCCATTTCCTCATAAAAATTTTAAAAAAATTTAATTAAAATACGTGCTATTTTGAGAAAAATATAAAGAAAGGATTTATGATAAAACAGGGAGCTATTATAAACTATATTTAATTTTAAGTTTCTATATTAATACAAATGACGTCATTTTGCATAAAATAAAAGCGTGTGCTTTAAATCTTAAAATTGAAATATGTTTTGCAGTAGAGTCCCGATTATCCGAGTGACGCTTAGCCGAGTTATTTTCTTCTGATGGACTGGTGACTTCTATTATTATGAAACAGCCATTATAAATTAAGTGTTAAGTGAAGATGAAAGAGCAGCCGTAAAAACTTAGAACTCTGATTTTCTGGTCAGAATGGAAAAAAAAAATGGCCATAATTTTTTTTTAAGCCACCAGTCCACCAGAAGAAAATGAAGTAATGGAAATGCCGGGGGCGACACTAAATTCTGAAAAAGCAGAATTCCTGTTCTCTAGTATATTTATCTTTTTGGTACAGTGAAAAATTATGAGCTATAAATTTAGTAATACAGTGAAACCCCGCTATAGTGAACACGGTTTATAATGAACGAAATGTTTGGTCCCGTGCCGTGCAATACATGTATGTTTTTTTTTTTTTTTTTTTTTTTTTTTTTGTGGATATAAAGAACCCAAAATAAATGAGGAGATTGGATATAATGAACTTTTTTCTGTCTTTGACTGATTTTTTTTCTTTGTAGCAATTTTGAAATTGCTACTTCAAAATAAATGCATATATACCGATTTTTAAAACCATCCATAGACTGGACTGTAGCAATCATCGTGGTTGCCTCTTTTATCTCCCTTCATCCTCACTAAACAAAGGCCATCCCGGACAGATGTTGCACCTGTAAAAGGTCTGTGGGTTCAATAGCCATTCCCGGAAATTCAGGGGAGACACGTAGGAAAACGTACTCATTATTGGTCAAAAGGACGGACACGGATTGGTGTTGAAAAAGCCCTCCTTTCATCCCGTTTTTACTCTCAGTTCAGTTAAAGAAGCAAATTTAAACTATGGCGAGCAGTAAACGTAAAAGTTTTCCATTCAAGATAAAATGGGCATGATAAGAAAAATTGAAAATGGATACAATCAAGCCAATATCTGCAGGGATTATAAGTTATCCAAATCTACAGTTTCTAACACGTGGGAAAATAGGCAATTAATAATTTCTGCTCATGTAAAAAATTAAGATGGATTTTAGATTTAGATAAGGGATTAGATATTGAATTAAATTTAGATGAATAATAAAAATAAGTTAACATGTTTTTTGTTATTATTTTTCAGTCTTTTATTGGTCATTTATTTAAATAATGTGGATTTTGAGGGAGGAGTTCGGAACCATTTAGTTAAAATTGTTTGCGAAACGTATATAGTGAACCGAAATTTCGGTCCCTTGAAGGTTCACTATAGCGGGGTTTGACTGTATATATAGATTAAAATTTATATTATACATACAAATAAACAAATTATATTTGGTAAATGACTTTTGAACCATCCTTTCCCATATATATGTCTATTTCATGAATTTTCGTAGTTTAACGAAACTAAAAATTTCTTTCAGTTTTTGGGACAGAAAACGACGAAAATTAATAAAATCGATATTATAAATAGCGTGGTACGTTTCTATCGTAAAAGAATTTTTGTCTGTTTGTTTTCTTCTTTAGAGCATAGTGAATATTTTGAAAATATAATTTAGGCACCATATAAAAACTTAAATTTTGTAATTTTTAGTAAAGGTCATTCACAGAAATGGCTTTTAACCCTTTATGCTCGACGGCACTTTAACCCTTTATGAATTCATGAAAATTTTATCTTCTAAAGTTTTTTTCGTGAATTGTTTAAACTACATTAGAAGATTTACATAATCATTTAATAAATTTTAGAAGGATTTATTAAGGTTTAATTTATAGGGATTTTGTGCAATATTTATAACCACATTCAAATCTTTTATTTAAAATATTTTTCTTAGTATTTTCTAGAATTAGGAAATGTACAAATACAGTCGGACCTCTATTTAACGAAGTCGCTAAATCCCGAAAAAAAGTTCGTTATGTGGAAAATTCGTTAAATAGAGATGAACCTTTTTAAATACTTTAAACTACACAAAACAGATTTTTAATTCATAAGCACTAAACATTATTAAAAAACTTAACTAATCACACTTTTTTTTTTGTAAATCATATTTTTTTTTTATTATTATTATTCATTTTACCCATCAAAAATAAATCTATAAGGACAACAATAATTAAAAATATATTGTCCGGAAATACACTGTATTTTCAGTTTTAAGAATATATTTACATTAAAATTAATGAATTTTAATGACATTATCGTATTTATTATAACAAGTAATTTTAAGCAATGTATTACTACATGCGTCCTTAAATTTAATTACTGAAACTTATTTACTACAAAACAGCCTTTTTGAGTGTGAAAGGGGGATATTGAAAGTTTGCATTTCCTGGATGAAATGCAAAGAATGATTGTCACTTTACTGCTCTCGTTGAGTTAGGCACCTGGTAAAACTAATTCAAGGTTATTGAGCATTATAAAATGTGTGAAAGAAAGAATAAGTCTGAAGTGTCCGGAAATATTTTGAGAAATAGGGAGAGAAAAAAAATTATATCAGAAGAAAAAGTTCGTTAAATAGAGAATACTCTTCGCTATTTGGAGGTTATTTTACGAAGAAATTCGCAAAATCTTGTTGGTTCCGAGAAAAAGTTTGCAAAATAGAGGTTCGTTAAATAGAGGTCCGACTGTATAACGTTCTTACAATAGAAATATAGAAATATTCCCGAATTGAAAAATTCCCCCTCCCCCAACGCCAAGATAGCTGAAAAGATGCAAAAGCAAGAGAAATCATCCTTTAAAATATATATATATATTGTAACCAATAATGTTTTTGGAACAAGATATATTAATATATCTATAACTAATTCTAAACTGTATTACAACTAATCGATGTATTAAATGAATTTTATAACAAGTTATTTTAACGGTACTTATAAGTACCGTCAGTACATAAAGGGTTAAAGTACCAGTAAAATAACTTGTTATAAAATTAATTTATTACATCGACTAGTAGTAATAAAGTTTAGAATGAGTTATAGACACTTCCCGTAAGGCATGGTGACGTCACGTCGACGTCGTTGTGAAGTCACGCTGTGACATTGTGACCGTCGATGTGACGTCAATGTGAAGTCATTGTGACTAGAATGTGAGGTCGTTATGGCCGTTTTAGAGCTCTTTTGTGACGACTTTGTGAAGTCACGGTGTGACAAATTTGTGAAGAGTGTGTCATTTATGACTATTTTGGTATTAACTTTGTGACGAATGTGACAATGCTTTAAAGTCACATTGAGATCAATTTGTGAAATATGTGTCATTTGTGACGAAATTGTCTTTAACACCGTGATGATTCTGTGACGACAGCGACACTGCTTTGAAGTCACATTGTGACAATTTTGTGAAAATTGTGTGATTTGTGACGATTTTGTCATTAAAGTTGTGACGAATATGTGACTAGTGGCAATGTTGTGAAGTCACACTATGACATACTTGTACAGTTGTAAACACGTATGCATGTCACACATAGTCATAATTATGCATGTTGTAAAATCATTTGCATCTATAACGTTAATATACTTCGGCGATACATCGCAATTAAAACTTGGGGGCCGCTATAACAAGGGTATACCAAAAGAATTTTATTGAATCAAAATGCAATGCCCCGCAGACTTCAATTTTGTTGCACCTTTCTTTCCTATTGCAATAAATGAGAATATTGAAGACAACTGAATGATCGATCTATCACAATATTTTTTTTTCAAAATTAGCTATTTGTTAAAAGCATCAAAATTACGAAAGAAACAATTTTTTTTTAATTTTCAAATCTTTATCAAAATAAAATTTGTGTTAAAAATATAATATTTTATAATATATACAGTACTTTTTATATTCTTTAAACTATAGAAAATACTGAATGAAATTAATTTATTTCATTTAATACGCATTACAAACTCGAAGTCACTGGTGAAGTTGAATTTTTTCGATTACACAACATTTATAATTAAAAAAAAATAATAATAATAATAAATAAAAAAATGAAGGATAAAAAGAAATGCCGATATTAAGTAATTAAATTTTATATGTTTTATGATATTGATTACCATAATATATATATATATATGATTGTAATTCAAACAAGTTGGGGCTGAGAAAATAGGATACTTCTTTGTTATAGAGGCCCCTATAAATTTGATTATGCAAAAATTGCAGTAACGACATTGCTAAGATCATTGTGAAGTTTATGCATGCGTTATATATATATATATATATATATATATACACTCGAAACGCTCATCATGTGCCATATAGTCATTATATACGTATTGTTGACGTCTTTTATGCCACATACATGCATTACAATATTTCCGAAGTACATTTTAGCAATAACCATTTCAAAACTACTCAAATGAAAAATACAGCTTTGGTATAGAAAATTAACTGAGTATCACCAGTATCATTATGTTGAGAATTCTAAGAACAATTTCGGCAATAATCGTTATGTTGGAAGATAGCAGCAATAAATAAAATCGTATTTTTATGCTCACTGTAAAAGTAAGTAAAACTTTTGGGTATGCATAGAACGGTGATACAAAGGGTTAATTTATTTTACATCAGGGTTTGCTTGAAGTAAAATCCATATATAAAACAACTTTTTGATTATTAAAAAATAACTTTAATAATTGATTGCCAAAATTACATTTTTATTTATGAAATTATATATTATAAAAATAACTCTTACTATCTATGATTTTTTAAAACAATAATACCTTATTGTTTATAAAACACAGCACCGCAGCTGCTCTATTTTGCGTCTAATGTGAAAGTTTTTATGTTTTGCCAAAAATCTATCTGGCTGGATATATGTTGTCATGACATCTATAACTCTGATATTATCATAAATAGTACAAAGAGATTAGAATCTACAACGAAATTTTTAGAATAAAGTCTGGTGAAAGTTTTATAAATACAGTAGAATGCCGATAATCGGAACTCCAATTAATCTAACTTTCAATTATCCGAACAGCATATTTCTCTCAAAGAATTCTTTTTAACCGAATTTCCAATTATCCAAATATTTCTCTCTCTAAAAAAGAAAAAAAACCACCTAACTTCCAATTTATTTTTTGCTTAAATTATAATCTCTGAAGTTTAGAAAATGATAAAAAGAGAAAAAAAAATTAAATAATAAAAAAGTAAACAAAAACAATTTAAAAAAAAACATTTTTTAAGCACTCCAGTATTAACTGGTGCTGTCAGTCCTAAACCTAGATAAAGTGTGAAGGTTTTAGAATAGTCAGGAACATCCCTTAAACTGTCTGCCCATTTATCCGAACTTTTGCTTATCCGAACTAGGGTCGGTCCCGACTTGTTCGGACAATCGGCGCTCTACTGTATATATTGTATTAGAAATACAAATAATCATATTTATTTTTATATGACACAATAAAACAAAATAATGAACACAGTATCAAATGGTTAACTACTTTTTAATGTAAATAAAGTATAAAAATTGAGACCATAAACACAAAATAGAGCCACACATAGGTTCATTATTATTATTATTAATTTATTTACAAGATTATGGTAATTATAAATAAGAAATCCATTTTAATCACGCTGTTTATAAAGAGTGTATAATATGGATACTTTGAAATTTATCTCGATAAAATCATTCAGGAAATAAAATGATAAAATTATCCAGAAAAAGAAAGTAAATAATAAAAGATGGTTATTACATTTTAGATTCATACCGTTCAAGTATTTGCGTTATTTTTAAAGTAAAATAATATTTAAACACTTACTGATTGCGTAACTTCTATATTTTCATTTGCCAGTAGACTTCTAGTTCACTTTGAAAACATTTCAGTAAGAATGTTTAACAACTGAAAAGCTTTCACCCGCTATGACTATTTCTTTATAGATTTTAAAACATTTCTCAGGTTGAATAATACATTAAATAATCATTTTTTTTTCTTAACATTACATATCAACGATCTCTTTTAATAGTATACGTTTCCGTTGTGTCTTATTTTGTATAAATTCCTCTTCTGAGCAGATGCAATTTTTTTAAAATAAAAATATGCAATGCAAATTGTTTAAGACCATCACTTAATACAAAATTAAAAAAATATGTTTGCCAATAATTTTATTCCATAAAAAGCCTTTTTTAAAATAATTTAATTATCTTTAAATGTTTATTAATTATATTAATGATTGATTTTAATGCTTGTCCATATACTTTCATATTTATGACACCATGTGGTTTTAACCAAATATTTAAATAAGAAAATAAACCAGATTAAAATGCAATTTAAATCACTAATTTTAATAATCTGATCAAAGCTGTTGAAAAGGAAGTTAGATATTTTAACAAAATAAAAAATAAATGTAATGAAATATTTGTGTTCTATAACATGTTTATTAGAAGATAACTAAAATCATTGTAATTAAAAAAAAAAGCAAACAGGGAAAATAATATTTTAGATATTTCAACAAAATAAAAAATAAATGTAATGAAATATTTATGTTCTACAGCATGTTTATGAGAAGCTAACTAAAATTGTTGTGATTAAAAAAAAGCAAACAGGGAAAATAATATTTTTACATACCTAATTTCATTGACGTTGTACGTGATACTTTGATTTTGGGGAACCAATTAAATCCGATAATAAGTACGATAGCAATGACTTGAATCATCTTCAACAAGTCAAAGCTACCGTAATTTTCTCGGGTTTATATTTTGTTAGCTGAACTAACTTGGATCATGAGAGCGTTCTTGTTTCAGTTTTTAAATCCGTGTCAACACGTCTATGCTGTCCAGTGTCCACAGAACTTTCCGCGTTTATTTTAAAAAGCTTCACTGTTACTTTTATCCGTTATTCTGCGGTCGAGTCGTAACAACTGAAATGTGCAGATGCAGACGATTTTTAAGTTTCGAAGTTCGAAGCAGATGTTTTCGGTTTTATTTGTTTTTCTATACAACAGTTTCGGAAGGAAATTAAATGCGTAATAATTTTATCAAGTTGTCTCTAATTCAATTTCCTGTTTGAAAATGATTTATTGTATTTCACCTTTTATTTTTATCAGTTTTATTGAATTGTAAAGTTTCATTTACGCAAATTATGATAATAATATTATCCATAATTAGAGTTTACTAAATAAAACATTGCTTAATTTTTCAAAATGTGTACAAATTAATTTAATGGTAATAATGATGACCCCCTCCTTTTTTTTTAAAGTAAAATATGTATCACAGGTAATATATACAAAATATCTGCTTAGAAAATACAACAAGATTATCGAGAAGAGATATGAGTTTTTCTTTGTCAATCTGTCATTCTCTTAATATTAACTTTTTGTAGAATAAAACATCTTGTAAAATAATTTTTAAAGATATATTTTGAAAACAAAAAATAAAATATGAATAATTAATTATGTCATGGGCTTTGCATAAATTTTGTACATTAATTTTATATTCGGAAAATGTCGATTTTATTTTAAGCGTCTGAAAGAAGTAGAATTTAAAAAAAAAAAAAAATGGTTACTTAAAATAGTGAAACACTGAGAAGAAAAAAAATGACTTGAATGCAAATTATAAAGCAAGAAATGCATATATGACTAAACTTTGAAGACGCTTTCTGCATGCTCATTAAAATGTGCAGACTTAACTGTAATAGAAAGTTTTTAGTTTGAAACCACAGAAATGTTTCGACTACTCTTTGAGAAACTTCTAGTATAACAGATGATCATTTACAAAAATCTTATAAAAGATAAGTCGAGGTCTGTTTACCTAAAACATTTTTTTAATAATATGAAATTCGCATAATTAGGAAATCTTTTTGTGTTGCTGATGAATTAATTACATTTTATGTTATGTGAAAATAAAAAGTTTTGGTTAGAGGCACAGAGGCAACTTGGACCACGGTTTAAAAAAATTTTAAATCCGGCAGAAAAATATTTTTTTACAGTAAATAACATGTTTTTAATAATTTTTGTAATTTTTTAAAGTTTTCTAAGAAGTTCACATCTCAGTCACAATGTGACATCACTGAGTGGTGGCATTTTGGTCACAGATGTGACGTGACCACAGTGACTTACAGTGACGTCACTGTGACCAAGCATGCTATGAGGGTTTACATTATCTTGTTCCAAAAGCATTTTTGATTGAACAAATCATTAAAATAATTGAGTGGAATTATAAATATTGCACAAAATCCCTATAAATTCAGATTTAATTAATTTTAATAGGTAAAATGCTGTTAAAATTTATTAAATGGTTGTGTAAACCTTCTAATGTAGTTTAAAAAGTTCACGAAAAGTGCTTTAGAAATTGAAACTTTTATGATTTCATAATTTGAGACATAAAGGGTTAATATGATAAAAAATACCAACCTCTTTTTTTTTTTTTTTTTTTTTTTTTTTTTTTTTTCAATTGAAAATATGCTTCTACAGCTAAAAGTTTAGGAATTGGTTACATAGGGCAGCAATAATAGGAAATACACTGTGTATGTACAGTCGTGGAAAAAAAAAAGTAAACACCCCCTACTAACTCCTCAACAAATTATCGTAGACGAAAGTTACTGGTACCGAACGATTGGAAATAATGACTACTTTTAAATGATGGATATATAATTTGCTTAGGGGGCCATCTACAGATTAAAACGAATCCAAACTTCATTTTTTTCAATGGCAATACCCAATTTTAACGAGATATTTCAAATCTTCGGTTCAAACTATGCCTAGTCACCCAATTTCAATTCATTTGGATATTAAGTTTTTGAATTATAAACATTCAAAATTTAGTGCTTCTAATGTTAAATTACATTTTCATACTTTTATTAATATCTCCTGAAATTATGCTCCTAATGTGCTATTTTTTTTTTTTTTTTTTTTTTTTTTATAGCAATAATACTAATATACCCAAACATAAATACGCTGAATTTGCAATTTTTATAATTTTATGATATGAATTATGAATTATGAAATTAATATTCGAAAAAATTATGAATTGCAACCTACAATTTTTTTGATGGATTTAGATTTATTATGTCCTGTTTTATGGAAATCCGAAATTTCACGTTTTTCTACCAAGTAGTTTTCAAATTATGCTTAAAAAACGGTAAAATGGTGGTTTAAGGGGCCGTCTATGATAGAAGTGAGTAGATATTTAGAAATTTACTCTGCTGTTCTGTAATCTAACGGGCTTCATTGACTCTCTGAGCCGCGCTTAAGGTGCCTTGATCAAGAAGGGGGCTCTGTCGGTTAACAATTGAGTACGGAACTTAAGTTTGGATACAGCCCTTAAAATACGCTCGTTTTAAAATAATTAATTTCTCGGAAACTTATGATACGAATTGCATAAAAAATTGTTTTTGGGATAATTGAAGGGTGTAGAGTTCATTTATGCTGTCAGAATTGTGTACTGCTATTGAAAAAAACAAAGTTATGGTTCATTTTAATATGTAGATGGCCCCCTAAGCAAATTTTATATACATAATTTAAAAGTAGACTTTATTTCCAATTGTTCGGTACCAGTCACTTTCTTCTACGATAATTTGTTGAGAAGTTAGTAGGGGGTGTTTACTTTTTTTTTTTCCACGACTGTACATATATATATATATATACACAGTGTGTCCATGTATAAACTGACCTACCTTTATTTTCGCAACCGTTGGTCCTAGATGCATACTTCCAATTACAAAAATAGTTTAATGTGAAGTAATTTTTAAAGCGATTTCTGTCAAGAAAAGCATTTATTAAAAAAGTACGAAATTTAAATTTTTATACGGTCCCCCAGTCCTATAAGTTATATTTCTAAATTTTCCTATTACACTGACGAGTAAGACAAAAAAAGTGCCGTTCATATAACACTAAAATCGCCCGAAAGTTATTGAACTTTAAAAATGCATGACTTATACCACTTTACTGCATCTGAACACAGATGAGTTTCGCCATGCTTTGAGGGGTCATATACCAAGTGCTTTAAAGTATTCGAAGAACTTATTTCACGTATATCTGCGCTTTGAAAAAAATCGTACAAGCATTACGATTGAGTTAACTTTTATTAAGTTTCAGACTGACTAAAATAATTGTATTTTAACATATGTTTTATTTTGTAAGGATATGAGACTGTTTCTTTTTATGATTTCTTTTAACAAAAATTATATTATTTTTAAAAGTTTTTATTTAACTTCAACGATCGTATGTATGCTTTTCCAGTTCAAAATCTGTACTCGAACTTTAACTCACTTTCAAATATCCGATCGAGATTAAATTTTACATAGTGACATAAATCCGATGTCAATCTAATATTATTATCTTTGGTGGTTACCATTTATACTTATTTTACAGGATAACACAAAACATTTCGGATAGATTAACGCCAAGAAGTTTAAAGAAAAGTTTTAGATTAAACACAAAACTGCGATGGATGTGTTTTTTAACTTATGTATTTTTTAGCACTGAATCCGAAAATTTCCTTAATTTTTAATCATAATGTCAGGATTTTTCGCAAATCATAAATTGCCAAAGTTAAAAAATAACAAAAATCGGATACTATAAAATAGAGGAGAAGACTGTATTTTTTAACTTCTATAATTGATTTTTTTTTTCTTTTGTGCACTTTTTAGCACTGAATTTGAAAATGACCTTCATTTTTAACCATCACGTTAGAATATTTTGCAAATCGTAAATGTCAAAGTTTAAATATAGCGAAAATCTGAAACTATAAAACGGATTTAAACCTTTTTATTTTTAATTTTATTTTATTTAATGCAATAGTTCATTCTATTTTTTCGCTTATACTGGGATTCTTACAGCTAAACAGCTGAGGGGTTCGATGAGGTGGGGGAGGAGGTTCAATTTTAACTTTGAAATTTACAGTTTGCGAAAAATCCTGACGTGATGCTTAAAAATAAAGGTCATTTACGTAAAAAATACAAAAAAATCAATTATCAAAAGTTAAAAACACAACATGACATCTATTTTATGGTAACAAATTTTCGCTGTTTTCTAACTTTAAAATTTACGATTTGCAAAAAATCTTTATGTGATGGTAAAAAATGAAGGTAAATTTCGGATTCAGCGGTACAGAATACATAAGAATCAATTATCAAAAGCTAAAACTTAATTTTCATATTTTTATTTAACAGAAATTTTGTTTTTCCTTTTCTTATATGTTTATTACAAATTGTATATTTTGGATTAATATGTCTGAATTATTAAAAGATTTCGAATTTATATTGTGCAATGTTAATTTTACTCTCAAGCATTTTTTTAATATATCTGACGAAATAATATTTTTTACTAAATTTCTGAATGATCCCTAATTTGCAGCAAAAAATATGCTCCAACTTTAAACAGTTATTACTCAGTCATTTTTTTTTTAGAATAACGGGACTTTTTTGTCTTGCTTCTCAGTGTAGCAGTAAAATTTTACTAAATAGGGCCTGGGGTCCGTATAAAAATTTAAATTTCGTAACTTTTTAATAAATGTTTTTGTTGACCCAAATCGCTTTAAAAATAATTCTTTACCTTATTTAAACCATTTTTGTAATTGGAAGTATGCATATAGGACCAACGGTTGCGAAAGTCGGTCAGGTTATACGTGGATACTAGAGATGAGTTCGGGCTCGTTTTTTGGAGCCCGGGCCCGCCCGATCCCGACGGTTTTAAATCCGAGCCCGAACGATTTTTTGTCATCAGAGCCCGAGCCCGATACCAATCTTTAACTATAATCGATTCCTTTCTCATAACAGTCTTCCGTGATTGATGTGAACCGGAAAATCAACGTAAATTACAAAATTGACACCGTTATCTTAATGGTCAGATGCTTTTATATTAAAAGAAGTAACACTGACTGATTGCTTTCTATCGGAATAACAAAGTAATTATATTTACTTACGAAGCAAAGTGATCTCGTAAATCTACTACAGAGTTCTCAGCATGCGCAGAGTACATGACAAATAGATATAATAACCAGTAAAGTTATTTTCATATGAAGAACGATTATGACTCGTGCGCAAATATAAGATTAAATAATTTGCAAACCTCAAGCTAATTCTGGTCAACTAAAAATCGAAGAAAACATTCTCTTTGTGTTAGATAACTAAATAAAAAATAAATAAACGATCGGATTAAAAAATATCTTCTGTCACAAACGAAAATCCTAATAAAAACAAATTCATTGTTTATGTTTATTTTGATTGGCGCCATATTAATTGATCGTCGTCGAAAATGCCGTAGACATAAATCTGAAAACATCACAAATTTTCTTTTGAAACAGCAATCAAATACTAAAATAAATAAACACGATTTTTGCTAACCCTTCTTTTTGATCTAAATAACATTGAAAAGACTTGAAAAGTAATTTTAAACGGGGAAAAAAGTTCTTTCAATCTTTTCTATACATAAATGAATATAGTTTTCCGGTTTCAGAAAGAAAGAGCCCGAGCCCGAAGGCTAGAATAAAAATAGAGCCCGGGCTCGGGATTTCGGACTCGGGCTGAGCCCGTCTCATCTCTAGTGGATACCATGTATATATTAAGGTTTATTGGAAATCGGTGGGGGGTCTAACCTCCCCCTTCCGAATGAGAAACATTTACTTAATCAGATACGAAAGCATTAAAAACTTCGAATGCAGAAACACAAGTACCAATGAAATATTTCGTTTTAAACAGGTTTCCGTCTTAGCAGGTAAAATTACAAGATACTGAATATAAAATTTTTATTTAAGACAGGATTCTATTATAAAAAGGTTCCATTTTTACAGGTATCCACAAAAACTGTTAAACCATCCACTCTATAGTATAGCACTGAAAAGCATAGATGTATTATTACGTTAAAACTTGTCAAAATGAAACGTCTATAATTCTTTCTCAAACGGAAAAAATCGAATTTTGGCGAAAAAACATCATACAGTTAAACTTGCTAAGACGGAGACCTGTCTAAAATGGAACTTTTTTCTAGTCCCTTTTGAGTCCTTCTTTGACATTTTACTGCAGGGGCACCATTTTATGAGCTTCCAGGCGAAGAACAGGGCAAAACTTTCTTTGCGGAACATAAATTGAAATAACATTCAGAATTGCCCAAATCACATACAAAATGGAAAATCCTGCACAAATAAAAATGCACTGTGGAATTTTGTCTCCTTAACTTCTTTTATAGACATGTAATTCTTCCGCGAATATTTTTAATTTTCGTGAAAGTCCGCGATATTTTTTTTTTTTTTCAAATTTCGTAAAATCAATTCGTCAATCGGTCGCAAAAAAAAAAAAAATAAAATAAAATAAAATAAAATAAAATAAAATAAAATTGCGAATTTTGCAAATTAAAAAAAAAAAAAAAAGTCCCAACTATTCGCGGCAAAAATTGCTAATTTCTTCAAACGACCGTGTAAAAATATCACTACTTTCGTCAAAGATCGCGGAAAGAAATGCAGTTTTCCGTCAATTGAGGGTACAAAAAAATATCGAATTTTGTAAAAGAATTGCGAAAAAAAAATAGCGAATTTTTTCAAAAGATCACGAAATATGATTCAAAATTTCGTCCACCAATCGCTCAAAAAAAAATCAAATTTTATCAGTCGGCAGCAGGAAAAAAGATCACTCATTTCAGCAAAAGATCGACGAAAAGAATCGCGAATTTGGTCAAAAGATCACGGAAACAAGCATTGAATTTCGGCTGTTGGTTGCACGAAAATATCGTGAATGTCGACAAACGGTCGCGAGAAAAACATTAATTTCGTATATCGGTTGTAGAAAATAATCGTGAATTCCGTGAAAGGATCGCGGAAAAAAATTTCGTCTGATGATCGCGGGAAAAGAAATCATGAAATTCAATCAATCACGTGATAAACAGCCCACGAACGTTATCAATGAGTCACGAAATTTGCAAATTATATGATCTACAGGGATAAAAAAAAATTTCCACTGATGCCTTTCTTCCAGTAAAGGTAAGGTAAAGCATTCATTGTTTCGGGTTGAGTTTTCACTATTTTAAGGTGGGTTCGTGTTGACCCGACTTTTCAAAGAAATCCTGAATATTTTTCAGATGAAAAACTATATATTTGAACATTAATGAATATATATATATATTAATTTTTCTTACATAAAAGGTAAAATTGATATTAACGATATAATTATAGACTTCTTTTACAATAACTGTATTAAAATAAGGATTAATTTTCTTTCATTTCGGGTCGGGTTGCCAAACAATGTAAATCTTCTCAGCGGTTTTCGGATTTACATGGAATTACAGTCATGCATCGGATCAGGTTCACGTAATTTTTTCGTTGCGGGTGAGGTAGACATTAGGCTTTTTGTAGCCTTTGTTTATTTCGGTCGGAATCGGGATCACCCGGTTTCAGTCGTACGCGGGTCGAGTTGTACCCGACCCGAACCCGCAAATTATATTTGAAGTCAACCCGCAACCCGGTAAAAAAAAAAAAAAAAAATCCTTGACACACAACTCGACCCGAACCCGCCAAAATAATTTTCGGCAACCCGAACCCAAAATACTTTAATCCGCAACCCGAACTGAACACGAAATGAAAGGAAAGCAAATAATGTTTTAATGCAATTATGAAAAGTAATCTACAATTATATCTCTAATATCAATTTTATGTTTTATGTAGAAAAATGGACAAATATATATATTCTTAATATTCAAATATAGTAAAACCTCTGAATAGCGCACACATGTTTAAATAGTTTTGCATCAGGTCGGATTGTCTTTAATGTTCTTTTTGGGGGTCGGGATGACTGGAATTATCTTTCTGCAGGTCGGGCTCGGATTCACCCTAGAATATTTCTAGCGAATCATGTTTAGTTTTATTGGAAGTCAGGTTGTTTAGATTTTCACAAAAAGTTTGAGCAGATCTATGTTTCAAATGAAAATACAATACTTTTTTGAATATGAATGAATATATATTCAATTTACTGCATGATAAATAAAATGTATATAAAGTAATTGTGGTAATAGATTATTCTTTCTTAAGGATCTTTTTTTTTTTTGGGGGGGGGGGGGGGGTCTAGGAATCTGAAAAATACTACCAACATTTCGTTTTTGATAAACACACATATACACGCATCATATTTGTGATCGTTTATGCATAGAGACACGTGATTTTGGAAGGTGCAGACTGTTCAGACGTATAAGCATACGGATATGTGAGTTCGGAATTGAAAACGTGTTGGCAAGATGTTGGTATCCACTTTCCGGGAGTGTGTATATATAGAGGTCTTATTGTATATAGTTTTTTAACCCGAAAATTATCTTGGGCGTGGGCGTTATCTTGAAAAATCGGATCAACCCGAACCTGAGCCGCAAGTGTGGAAACCGATCTGAACCCGAAACAATGAAAGCAACCCGACTCGCTGCAAAAACAGTAAAAGTCAACCCGACCCGCAACGGAAAATATAGCGCCAATCTGACCCGACCCGATCGGGTCCGGTACAAGTGGGTAACACGACCCGATGAGGGACTCTAGATTTGGTTTTTCAAAAAGGAAGTCATGAATATTTTTCAAATGAAAAAACTATATATTTGACTATTAATAGATGTATATATGTGTTCATTTTTGTACATAAGTTATAGGCTATTTTGATAAATGTGTTAAAATAAGGATTAGTTTTCTTTTACTTCGGGTTTTGGAGAAAGTGTGTCGGGTTTCTAGTTCAAGAAATTGTTTTGTCTGGTGAGCGCAGACCCCATTGAAGATTTTTAAGTGTTCCATATATAATATAATTTAACAAAGCAAATAGTTAAATAATTTGATAATATTGCAATGATTGCAGTAAATATAATGTGACACTAATAATGGAAAATAAATAAATAAAATATTAAAAACTTGAATTATGCTCGACCCCCCAAAAATTGATTGAAAAAACTCCTAAATTTTGGACTAAAGTGGGAAATTCACTCCTGAATTTCCAGCCCTGAGGGGGACGAGTTTTCTTACGATCAAGTTGGACACGGCTAAGAGCCTGATAAAATATTTTTTTTTTCCCCTCACATATTTTTAAAACATTTGAAAAAGTTCGAATATTAAGGTTTAGATTTTTTTTTTAATATAATGATTAATTTCTATTATTTCGTTTATTTAATGCATATGTTTAATTGCAATCAAATCTGATGGAAAAAAGTTATTTTAGCGTTTGAGCAGTTTTTTAATTTTTGTTTGACATTTCGGTGGATGGCCGATAACTTTTCTGAAATATCAGAATCCTTGGGGAGGAGGGGGGGGGGGGGCTAAGATTACACCTAATTATAGAAGATTAAAATGATATTATCACAATCAGTAGCGCTTTTCTGTAATCGCGTTGATGTTCGTTTCCCTGGAAGATTTTTTAATGCCCAAGACCACATTCACCGCTGTCGTGACAGCCGATGAGCTCTTTTCGTGATTATTTAAGAAGAATCAATTATACATTTCACAATCAGCATGTATAAAATGGTTACGCAATAAATTAAAATTTCTCTTTCTTTTTGTCTCTTTAATTGTAAATATATATTTCAATTAAAAAAACAGCGTTTGGAAACGCTATGTGAAAATGGTTTTAAATGTGATGTTTTAAATATATCGTTTTAAATATGACGTAATTTTCACCCTTTAATGCCTTTCGTGCGCAATAGCTTAATTATATCGAAGTTTCCTTGCTTATTTAAAATTCATCTGTAAATATATTTTGCAACTGAAAAGTGCTTGTAGGTGTCATTATTTGAGCTTTTTAAAATCTAGCAAGAGTAAGTAAAAGCTGGCGATATATAACTATGAATTAAATCTTTATTCAAATAATGAAATTTTGAATAAGAAATTAGAAAAAAAATTGGCAAATTTAAAAAAAAATGATTGTACACTGCACACCGCAATCTAATCAAGTATGTGCCTACGAAAGATGGTTGAATTTCTATGCTTAGTTTTTTATCCTTATAAAACTTTTTTTAACAGAAATATTTTGGCAGACTTCAGCATTAAATAGCTTTTTAAATAATTCTTCGATTTAAAGCCTGCCTGCTTTAGCGTATTTATCATACATTTCTCTATAAAACTACCAATTTTCATGTTTTATATACAGTAGTTTATTGTTGTTATTATGAGCTGAGAAAGGTAAAGGTCAAAATAAATGCAATTACGGCAGCGGCAAAAACAGTAGTATTAGTTACTTTTTTTTTTTTTTTTGTAATAGAGAGATAATAAAATTTCGTTAATTAAAAGATCTATATTTATACTAGGGGGCTCTGCCTCCTGCAAGCTACGCTCGCCAACCCCCGTTCAGACATCGCAGAATCTAAAAACACGCTAATCTGATGGGTTTTAAAAATATTAGAGAAGTTTGAATTATACTGAAAAAGCTGTGCAGATCTCCCTGTAAACGGGTTTCCATTCAATTCCCTTTGATTGCAAAAATTTAAGGGAGAATCAGTTGCTGGTAAGACATCCAATGGTTGTTTTCGTTTTTGATTAAAGAGGATCAGTTAAACATTTGAAAAGAAGCTAAAATAAAATAAATTAAGTATTTGAGTCTTTGTCTCTCGGTATTTTAAAACAATCTCTATAACAATAGCCTAAGTCATGTGACTATCATCAACAGTTCCAGGCGGACCACTTCGCTTTTTATACTCTAGGTGCCATTTTGGTACTTTAATGTTAGCCAGGCACAGGTGATAAGTCGCCAATTATTATTCTATCGCCATCATTTCATCTATATTATAACAGTTCAAGTCATCAACTGCCATAAACAAATACGGTCTGATCCCTTCGTCGTTCATATGAAAGTTTGGCAAAGATGTCATATACGTCCCATATTGGCGTGATTTTTTAACGACGCAAATTTGGGGAATGCATAAACAGCAACATCCGGCTTACCATATCAAGCAAAATAACGATACTTTGGCGCCAGTTATGTACCCGTTCCGTATATGACATTGGCGTCAGAAAAAAATTTCGCCAATATATGGGACCGTAAGTTTTCCACTTTGATTAAAAAATCAAAATTTTTTTTTCGAATAAAACTACATAAAAGTTGCTATGGTCGCAAAGAATTCTAGGGACTGTTACGCTAGCAGGATGCAAATCTCGCCAATAGCTTTTTTTCAACTCGCCAGTTAGCATTTTTTTTTTAGAGTGGTAATATTTGGCCAGATACGCACCACCGCAGGTTTGGCGTGATTTTTATTTTTTTAAGAAAATTTAGCGAAAACTTCGTTTTCAAATACCAGTTACATATGCATTTTTGGTATTCCTTAGATATCCCGACGACCAAAAATCTGTCGCCAAACTATAAGATTAAATGCCAATAATGGTTGATCGTAAATGTCACATTCACTTGACTTTAAGCAAGTTACACGTGTTTACGTCATCAAGTGATTTTTATTTCGACGTTTTATTCGTATATTTATTAATGTTATACTAATTTATTTGTTCTTTCGTTAATTAAAATAAAAATTATGTCAATTTAATCGGATAAAACTACATAAAAGTTGCCATGGTCGCAAAGAATTCTAGGTACTGTTACGCTAGCAGGATGCAAATCTCGCCAATAGCTTTTTTTCAACTCGCCAGTTAGCATTTTTTTTTTTTTTAGAGTGGTAATATTTGGCCAGATACGCACCGCAGGTTTGGCGTGATTTTTATTTTTTTACGAAAATTTGGCGAAAACCTCGTTTTTAAATACCAGTTACATATGCATTTTTGGTATTCCTTAGATATCCCAACGACCAAAAATCTGTCGCCAAACTATAAGATTAAATGCCAATAATGGTTGATCGTAAATGTCACATTCACTTGACTTTGAGCAAGTTACACGTGTTTACGTCATGTGATTTTTATTTCGACGTTTTATTCGTATATTTATTAACGTTATACTAATTTATTTGTTCTTTCGTTATTTAAAATAAAATTATGTCAATTTGTATAATTTGGTGAGTGTTTTGGCGATTTATATAATTTGACGAAATTGGTCGACGGAATAACTAAGTAGTACTGTATTTCTTAATTATTTTCTAAAGGAAATATAAAAAAAATAATTAATAATCATAGAACAAAATAATTTATATAATTTGTAAAAAGAAATAAAAGTAAATAAACATTTATTATCAAATAAACAACAATAGCCGGATTACGATGTCAAACTTTTCTGAAATATAAAAAAAAATATATCTGTTTGATTAAAATTTGAGTTGCCATCATTAGAAAAATGTATATAAAATTAGAAAAAAAATAATATTTCGAAAACTAATTCGAATTTAAAAATTCTAATACCAGTTTTGAAATCTGCGGATCAATATTGATTTTCGGTGTTAATTTCATCGCAAAGTATTCCATATTTTAGGAGAAATCGCCGTGAAACATAATCAGTTGTTTATCCCCTTGAGGGGCAAGCAATTACGTTTGTGAAATGCTAAATTCCCACCGGAATCTTTGAAAAATTCTATTTCAAAATAAGTAAAAGCAATTTTACGGTTTTTTTCCACCAAAGTTAGAAAAGTAAAACTTAATAAAATTTTTCTGGTGTAAAACTTCATTAATCGTAAGTGGTATATAATATATACCGGTGCCCCTCAAGGGGTTAATCAGTCGATTTATACTTCCGTTTCATACTTCCGTTTCATAAATTCGTTTCATTAGGATTTTATATGTACTAGGGGATCGAACCCGAGCTCCTCGGGTTACAGAGTATAGGTGAAAACCATTCTTTTTTTTTTTATTGTAATTATATTTTTACATGTAATATATATTTTAGATTGTCCACTAACATCAAAAAGAATTTTTATCTGAAAAATATCAATTAGGCATTAGGCAATCAAATAAAGTTTTAAATTTTATTAAAAGCGATACTTTAACATGTCAGCGCATGCCAGGAGTTATTAGCCCAAGATTTTACGACTTACGGCAGTTTTTCCGATCATTTCAGTGCTTTAAGCACGTGGTTCAATCACATGTCTGTTAAATTGTTTTCTTATTTACATTATTTTATTAATTTTTCTATAGAGGAAGTTTTAATTATGTTATGCAACATTAGACGGAAACAAATGCTGAACTTTTTACATTTTTTTTACGGCAGATTAATCTTTCGTAATCGAGCTACACGGGATAGATAAATTTAAAAATAATTCATGCTTGAAAATCTATATATTTTATGCTATCGTAGGTGGCACAGAAATCGCGATTATTTGTTAATTGTTTAATGGCAACACCTGAATGTAACGCATCTCATTGGTTATTGTGTAATATTTTTAAAAAGGGAATAACAATAAATAAAAAAAGTTTAATTAATAACTATAGAACAAAACAATTTATATAATTAAAAAAAATAAAATAAAAGTAAATAAACAATTTATTAATAAATAAACAACAACATCCGGGCTACCATATCAAGCAAAATAACGACACTTTGGCGCCAGTTAAGTACCCCTGTGCGTATATGACATTGGCGTCAGAAAAAAGTCGCGCCAACGTAGTGCGTATATGACACCTGTGCCGTCTTTTATTCATCTAATTTAAAATACAACAAATAAATAAATAAATGAAGGTACTTTTCCAGTATAGGTACTTGGCGAAATAGAGAAAAGGTCCATGGCGAGAAAAGAAATTTGGCAACGTATTTTCTGGCAACCTATTTCATCAAAATATTTTTTTCGAATAATACTACATAAAAGTTGCTATGATCGCAAAAAGTTCGTACTTTCATATTAGCTGGGCGCAATTATCGCCAATAGCATTTTTTAACTCGCCAGCAGCATTTTTTATTTTTCGAGGTGTAAATTAAAACAATGCTTTGATGTTGAAATTAAATGGTTTATGGTATTTATTCTTTTCTTTTCTTTTTCCTTTTTTAAAGATTTTTTTTTAAAGTGAAATTCGTGAATTTGAAATGTTTGTTTTAAATTAAAGTTATCCATTTTAAAATGAGTGAAAGGGTTATATTTTAACTTAATATTTCATATTTCTTTAGAAATATGAGACCAAACTGGTCGCCACGGGCAGCTAATTATTTTAAAAACCGTAATAACTCAGTCAATTAAGATACAATTTTCAAACACATTGCATTTGAAAGTAGATTTTTTTTCGCTATTTGACGGTGTAAAAATTAAAAATGGCTTTGAATTGGAAACTTAAAAAATCGCTGACATAGCATGCATTGTAATTTCAATTTTTTTTTCAGTTTTTATGAGAAAACGGCAACAAAAGCTACAGTAATATATTATTTTCTTTACTCGGGGATTATTTTCCCTCTAAACACTCCATGACTTTCAACAGAAATGGCGGACTTCCGTTGCCACAATTACAAAAAATGTATTAAAAACTACAAAAAAATTAATATCTCAAAATCAAATTGAGATAGAGCTTTCAAACAAATTGCATTTAAAAGAGCATTTTTTTCCTTATACAACGGTGTGAAAATTTAAAATGTGCGATGTTTAGAAGTTTAAAAATTTACAGTAAAGAAAATTGCAAAACCGAATTTCATTTCAAATTTCAAAGTGTTGCCATTTGCAGAATGACGTATGCGTTACGCACAGATATGTTTGTCCTTTATAATATAGATAGGGTAGATATATAAACTTATTTTTCTGTAAAATTTACATTTTTTTAGCGACAATATTTCAAAGAAGAACTTCGATATTCTGTAATGCGGGATGTTGAAATTTGGCTATTACAGAAAAGCATTTTTAAGTCCACCCCCTCCCCCTCATAATTTAATTTGAATATAATTTGATTCCAATTTCATTTGATGTTTTAGGAATTTGAGAAGCAATTCTTCCCTTCTAATCAATACATACATATGACTTTAGAAAGATTTTTTTTTTCTTTTGGAGGAATAAATTTAATGTTACCTATTAGTTTCACAGGATCCTCCAGCTGGTTGAAATTGCACACGATGGTTAATTCGTTCGATGGCACCAGTTCAGATTTATGCTGGAACAAAGCACTTCTCGTGAAAAACTAATGAGCAATTATTCCAGACTTTCCAGCACAAAATGAATGCTTGAAGTAACTAAACCCAATCAATGAATCGTCAGCCTTTTTAATGCCAAATGTACACCGCACGTTGTAAGACACTGTTGTCACATAAGTTAAGTATAAATGCAAAGCTATGTGATCTTTGTTATTCTTTTCAGATGGTTCAATTTTTAACTGCCAATAGACATCAAGACATCTTTTGTAGTCAAAATATCATTACCGTAGGTTGTCCTAACAAGCAATTTATTAGGTAAAGATTTGACTAAGTTCTATTTAAAACAGATGGTTATAATTTTTTTAATACATTTTTATTTGTTAAGATGCTACTAATTAAAAAAATATTTATTTTCATTAATTAAACTTATCTATAATTCTTAATTATTTTAAGGCGTGTCTTAAGAAACAGTGTCATTGCCATGCTTCTGACAAAAAGTTCATCTGAAATTTTTTAGAGGGCAGCACATGCCTTTTTATCAAGGCAAAAATACTCCTTAAAAGTCAACTTGTTATCAGGTTTAGGTGAATAGAGTAGGGGAGATGGGGGCACATGTGAACATCGCAGTTTTTCAATAGTTATTATAAGTTTTTTTATTTGAAAAAAATTACCAAAGATGGCAGCACCTGTAGACATATGGTAAAAAAATTTTTAAGCTTTTTGACATTTTGTTTGTCTTTAGTAGCCAAAACACCGTTTGTAGATGTCAAATGTAAAATGTCGGTTTCAACTTTGGTAAGTGATAAAGTTTATTTATTTAATTAGTTATTCGAATTTTAATGTTTTAACATATACTATGACTACTATTGAATATTTTGGATAAAGTTGTTTTGTTCCCTAAAACTGATAAATGTTAATTATTTATCAATTTAACTCTAGCAGCCATGCGGGGCACTTGTGAACAGACTAGTTGGGGCAGATATGAACAGTTCACAAAAATCAAAATCTTTCTCTGTTGTGCGAATAGAAAGAATTGATAATGATAAAATGTATGTTAAATTCCCGAGAAAGAATCTCAGATCCAATTCATATAATTTCCCTGAAATAGTAGACATTTCTGTCATACAAAAAAGTGATATTGTATTGAAACTTCCACTTCTACATAAGTCAGGAAGTACACAAAGAGCAAGAAGCTCATTTGAGTTCAATTATAATTTAAATAAATTCAATGTTTCCTAAAATGCAATAAGCGTTATGTACTATTTTAGTAAACGGTTTAAAACAATATTTTTTATGCATTGTTAATACAAAGAATATTATGACAAACAACTTTGTATTTTTTTTCTTTTCATTTGTCTCAAACTTGCTGTGATGGCTTACTTCCATCTCTCAAACAACAGCTATGAATAGGATAATTTGAATTGGGATGGATATCAGTAACATTCTTAAAATGTAAAATTTTCAAATTGATAACTAATATAATTCTTGGGTATGGTGTCAGAACAGCTTTATATATATTTACTTTCATTTTAAAATCTTTTGTTTAAACATGTCACTCAGAAACTAGAAAAAAAATATTTTTTATTTTATTTATGGTGAATTTAACTGATAATATAAATAATGGTTATGATAACAAATTAATAACAGGAGAAAAAGCATGTCAAAGGATATTTTATCCTTGTGTTCACAACTACCCCGCTGATGGGGCACATGTGAACAATTTTTTGAATTTATAAAACTATTAAAAAATGTAAGAAAAACTATACAGGTGATTAAAAAAAAATTTCCATGTGTAAAAGAAAGTTCTGTTTACTATACTGACTACTTTTTATTTATAAGAATTAATCCAATTATGAGAAAAAGATATATTTATGCGAACTGTTCACATGTGCCCCCATCTCCCCTAAATAGTTTTATAGTTTCAATAAAACAAGGAAAGACTTTGAATGTTTTGGTGAGTATATTTTTGTACGTCATTACCGTACCCACTTCTAATTGATAAATGAACTTTTATTTCTTAATATGCTTTTATTATATAAGAAATAGAAAATCATTTTATGGGCTAGGATAAATGGCTGTCATTTATGCCTGGGGAAAAATAAAAATATTTTGCTTAATTTGTATTACCGTGCTCACTTTTTGTGATTACTAAGTTCATTAAAATTTAAAAATTAGTTTTAAAATGTTAAATTAGTAATTTGGTCTCAGCTGATGCTTGTATATTAATGTTTATGAGATAAGGTAATTATTTACAAAAAATTAAAACTTTCTAAGTATTTCTAAAAATTTGATTTTGCTATTCCAAAACATGGACAGATTTCGAAAATGACCCATATGTCTTTAGAAAGATTTTTTTTTTTTTTTTACTTTTGGAGGAATAAACTTAATGTTACCTATTAGTTTCACAGGATCCGCCAGCTGGTTGAAATTGCACACGATGGTTAATTCGTTCGATGGCACCAGTTCAGATTTATGCTGGAACTAAAGCACTTCTCGTGAAAAACTGATGAGCAATTATTCCAGACTTACCAGCACAAAATGAATGCTTGAAGTAACTAAACCCAATCAATGAATCGTCAGCCTTTTTTATGACAAATGTACACCGCACATTGTAAGACATTGTCCTCACATCAGTTAAGTATAAATGCAAAGCTATGTGATCTTTGTTATTCTTTTCAGATGGTTCAATTTTTAACTGCCAATAAACATCAAGAAACTTGAATTTGTCAGAAACATATATACCGGGTGTCGACAGCGATAAAAAATTTGGAATTTTCCAGTGCACTTCTTTTTCTTTGAGGGTGCTTTTTATTTCTTTGAGTGGCATATCTTTAGCGAAAACCTATTTGAGAGAGACCATAAATGATTCCCTTTTCTCTAAGTGTACTTACTGCCAGGTGAGGTTATTTCCACAAGAAAAATGCAGCTGTCTAAAAAGCAAATAAATGAAATAGCTGTCAATTTTAAAAAGAGATTCGCAATGAAAAATATACACAAAATATGCAATCATTGAGAAATAAATGTAAATGTTTAACAAACAATCTTGTTTAGGCGCAATGACCTTGAAGAAATAATCCAAAGTCTGGTTATTGTTTATATTATGAAACATAATTATAAAACTGGTTGATTTATCGTTCGATCAAATTTATTTACATTCTTGGCTCTCAATGCGTATTTATGAGTAGCATAATGATTTGAAGGTAATTTAATATAAATTTATTAGCTTTTATAATAGTTTTGGAATCTTAATGATGATTTATTAGTAATTTAATAACGTTAGGATTTCTTGATATAAACTTAAGTTTATATTGATTTTGGGATCATTTAAAGAGATTATTAGTTTTATAATTACATGATGTCATTTAATGAACATTATGGCTATTTATAATTATTTATAGCTAATTTAATGTGTTTTATGATATTGGAATTAAAGTAATGCAGATGATTTTGTAACCGGAATATTGTAATTTTATTTTGGTGGGGGTTTTTTTGTTTGTTTGGTTTTTTTTTTTTTTTTTTTTTTTTTTGTTATTATATGTATTTTTTTGAAAGTTTTTAGTCCTTAGCAGACAGATAACATGTAAAATTTTGCCTCTGTTTAATACAAAGAATTTGTGCTATGATGAAAACATAAGTTAAATGATTAACTTCTTTCTCATGATGCATTGAATTTAAATATATTAATTCATTTTATTAAAATAAACTATTTAACCACACTAATGGATCTCCTATCCTCGCTCTTGAATTGTCATTTCCTTGAAATTTTGCATAATCATCATTATCTATCTAAATAATAATAATAATAATAATAATAATACTAAAATTGCATAAGCATGAAATTAAGGCTGTTCTCAACTGCTCTGCTCAACAAGCGCAAAACTTTTTGACACATTTACAGATTCATTTTTTAACGGAAAGATATAAAATTGGAAAACCTGGCCATGGAAGCAATTTGGAATCGAACTGTTTTCCATTTTTGGATCCATCAACTACCTATTGAGTTATAAGCGATTTTGATCACGTGACACGGCATTTTTCTCCCCTTATTGACTGGATTTTCTTCTTTCGTTCGGAAGTTCAGTTCAAAATACCAACTTTGACAGTATTTTCTGAAAGATCTATTGCGTTTACAAGAAAACGGAAAAAATAGTTCGATGACATAGTTTCTGAATAACAACACCTTCTAGTTCCATGCGTTTCCGAACAAAAATGAATTAAAACTTATGTCAGAAAGTTGACCCTTTGGATTTGAGAACAGCCTTAAGTAAATACCTATTCCGAATGAAATCTTTTTTCATTAATCTTTCATAATATATGAAATATTTTTAAGCAAAAAGGTGTAAAGTGCATAAGTAATTTTAGTAATGGGAAAATTATTATTTTATCATGCTTTCATTAAAGTTTGGCATTCCGTTTCTTGCGTAACACCTGTAAAGCTATATCATATGATATTGTAAATAATCTAAAAATATTTATGCCATTATTCAAAGAAAGTATTATATGAACATGAGAAAACAAAATGCATAAGCACGAAAAATGTATAGAGATTATATTACATATTAATTTTGAATAAAAAAAGCAGTTAAAATAAATATCGAATTATAATAATAATAATTTTAAAAAATGCGTTTACTATTTTTCTCATACTCACATTTCAAACTCTTATCGTTGATGTCGATATTTTTCTTCATGTCTTTGACAATTTAAAGTTAGATGAATGTACTACTTTTATATGATTCTTGATATGCTTAGAATTCACCAGAATGTTTATATTCATATGTCACTGTTAACTTCCTTTTTCACTTTCTTCTAGTGATGGGCGATTCTGGAAAATTTGAGTATCGATTAAAATCGACATCGTATAAATCAGAATCGATCGCAATAAGAATCGATTCCCAAATTCTAGAATCGATACTTGAATCGATATTTCGATGTTCACAGATTCACACAGATAAGCTGAAAAATAGTGTAATTCCAAAACGTAGCGAATCAACAGGGCCGTAACGACTATCCCTCACCTCCATTAATGTTAGCGGCCCAGAAGTAAGCTACTACAGACCTTTGAGTCAAAAATAAGGTTTTTAACTTTTAAAATTATTATTTTTAAGATGTAATTTTGATAATAATTTATATTATATTTAAATATATCTTTAAAAAAAGATCTCTGTCAGATAAAAAAAAAGAAAGAAATGATTTTTTTTTTCATCCGGAAAAGATGTACTTTCTACTCTAACTCTTATTTCCTTCAACCAAACAGATGATCTTTCTTCCTATAAACGTCATTCTTAAAAATGCGCAGATGAGCGAAATTTTGAAGGCTCTAAATTTATTTAAAAACTTAAATGGTTTTTCAGTCTTTTTAGGGTCTTCTATAAGTGTGGGGGAAATGCAAATATTGCAAAACTTCTTTTAAAATAGCTGGGATGAATGTAATTAACCAAGTATCACATACTAATTATCACCCAATTAATAATCAAAATTCTCCTTTTAATAATATATTTAACTAAAATTTCTTTCCCTTTTTAAAATATATATCTTCTTATCTCATTTACAGTTTATAAATATCTTTCTTTTTAATGTTTATCAAATATTTAGCTGTTAAGAAAAAAAAGTTCTCATCCTAGAGTCATTAAGAATGAAATAACATACTTTTCTCTGGTTAACAAATAAATAAAAGTACATTCCTTGATTTTATGTTTTTTTTCTTTCACCCCCCCCCCCCCCCCCCCCAGCAGTAATCTAAAAACCATAAACAGTTATTGACTCATTCGCTGACATGCAGAGTGCACTCACTGAAACAATAATAAATAGAAAAGAAAAGTATCGAGTTAAACTGATGGCATTGAGCTCACAGTCTATTCATACTAATTGTATTTTATACTCTTACTTCAAAGAATGCCTTTCGAAAAATAAATTAAGGGGGAATCCCCCCCGCCCGTCACATCTCTATACTTAAACAATAAGCCTCCAAATCTCATCAGGGAAGCGCGTTATCAGAATAAACTAGTTACCGTGCCTTATGAGAATGAACCTAGAAAAAAAAATTGAAGCAAATCGGATATTTCTATCGAGAGTTATCGCGTTACGTATGTACGTACATACATACATACAGAAACTGCGGGCACATTAGCTCTCAGACTTTGATAGACTGTGAGCTAAAAAGAAAAGTGCCCAGTTAAACTGATGGCATTGAGCTCACAGGCTATTCACACTAACTGTATATTATGCTCTTATTTCAAAGAATAATGCCCCTCGAAAAATAAACTAAGGGGAGGGGGGGATTGCCCCTCCCCGTTTCCCCTCTTTATATTTAACCAATGACCCTCCAAATGTCATCAGGGAAGCGCCTTATCGAAATAAATCGGTATACCAAATTTGAAGCAAATCGGATATAAAAACCCATTCATCTAAATTAAGGGGGTATTAGCCCCCGTTTTCTCTTTTATATTTAACCAATGAACTTCCAAATCTAATTAGGGAAGCGCCTTATCAGAATAAACTGGTATACCAAATTTGAAGTAAATCGGATAGCAAAACCCATCTATCTAAATTAAGGAGGGTATTATCCTCTCGTTCCCCCCTCACCCCTTTAGACTATAACAATGAACCTTCAAATATAATCAGAGAAACTCGTTATCAAAATTAAACGGTATACCAAAATTTGAAGAAAATCTGATAATTCTGCATGAAAAACCCATTTATCTAAGTTAGGGGGGGGCTAGCCCCCGTTCCCCCCTTTATACTTAACCAATGAACCCCCAAAACTAATCAGGTAAGCGCTTTAGCAGAATGAACATAGAAAAAAAATTGAAGCAAATCGGATATTTCTATCAAGAGTTATCGCGTTACGTACATACATACATACATACAATACCGACGGGAGCATTAATCTCAGGCTTTGATAGCCTGTGAGCTAAAAAGTGCCAAGAGCGTGTAACTAGGGAGGGGGGGAGGAAGGACAGAAAATAAAAGAGGACGTTAAAAGCTTTCCAACAATATGTTACACGAGATGGTTTGGAAGAAACAATAAATATGCCCCCCGGGGGGCAGGTAAGTCTCAAACGGTGGGGGGAGCGACCTCAAATGTATCTTTGGTCAAGGTTTCAAAATGTGGATTTATAATAAAATAGAACGAGAATTGGGCATTTTTAGAATAGCATGCATATTTTGAACGGCCCTGTAAATTAAAATTGGCGAGAAAGGGGGGGGTGGTGGACGGAAAGGATTAGAAGGGATGAACTTGAAAAATACAACATAATAAACTAGTAAACCGAATAACTAGCCTTATAGACAAAAGTATAACGATTTAACCTAGTATTGAATTCGGGGGGGTGACCCGGGGGAACATTGGAATATCCCTCCCGAAAGTTTTGAGATTTTATGCTTTTTAATGGAAAAATGTGCATCCCCCTTACGGAACTCTAAAATCTCCTCCCCCTCTCATTCCGACCGGAGCAGTCAAGAAATCAACCCGCCATTCAACACTGAACTTAGAAAGTAAAAAAAAAAAAAGGCTCTTATACAAAATTTTACAGCAATTCTGCCACTAAAACAGTAAAATTGGAGGAATTTATTCAACCCGAATCGTGGATCATACGCGATGCGATTTGAATTGAAGTAAATCAAAATATAACGATTTCAGCCGCATCTAAAAATCGGCATCGAATCTGAACTGAATCGATTCGCCCGAATCTAAAAAATTGAAGTAAATCAAAATATAGCGATTCTGCCCGCATCTAAAGATCGACATCGAATCTGAATTGAATCGATTCGCCATTTCTGATCTTAATTTACGGGCAGAATCGATGCGGTCATTTTTTCTTGCTTTCTTTTGTCTTTAGAAAAGAAAGCGTTGGATTCGCGAAAATTTTCGACTTTCGGTTTTCGAAGGATTTATAGTTTTAGAAGATCTTGCCTGGAATACGATTTGACTATTTTTATACATTGTCTGTCTGTCAGTCTGTCTATTTGTTTGTCTCAGACAAAAAAAATGTGGGCGGTCTATTTCAAGAACTAATGCATGGAATCTGTTGAAACTTTAGATTCAATTAGACTTTCATATAAATTGGTGCTGATTACTTTTTGATGTAAATCTACCGACAGGTGGTGCTGCTATGCTGAATTTTTTCGATTTTCGCAATAGCTCTATCTCAAGAACTAATGCACGGGTTTTCATCAAACTTCACATTCAGTTAGACGTTGGCATAAATTGTTGCATATTAGATTTCGGTGTAAATCGCCCAACAGGGGGCGTTGTTATGCAGATTTTATCAGCAGTGTTGAATTCAGACAATTTTCTCCGGGAGGGATTTCTTGCGGATCCAAAGAGGGACAGTTCAGAGAAAAAGGGGACTTTTGTACATTAAGCATAAGATCTCAAACCTTCTGGGGGGACATTTGAATGTTGCACAGGGGGGGGGGGGCGCATGTCCTCCGGACTACACCCGGAATTCAACACGTTTTTCTGGATTTAAACGATTTTAGGGATCATATCTCAAGAACTAATGAACGGAATTTCATCAAACTTAATATTCTGTCATAAGTTGTTCATGATTAGGTTTTTGGGGTAAATGATATAACAGGTTGTGCTGCCATGCTGCTTTTTTTTAGCAGTGTTGAATTCAGACATTTTTCTCCGGGAAGGATTTCTATGTTTCTGGAGAGGGATATTCTAGAGTTTTTTTTGTTTTTTTTTGGGGTGGGTGGGGTGGGGAATTGGGACTTTTGTCCCTTAAGCATAAAATCTGAAATCTTCATGAGGGAAATTTCAATGTTCCGTGGGGGGGGGGGGGGGGGGTGTCCACCAGTACCAGCCCTGAATTTAACACTGTTTTCAGAATTTACAAGATATTAGCGATAGTATCTCAAGAAGTAATGACCGGATTTCATCAAACTTAATATTATGTGAACTATCATTTTAACACAATCAAACTGATTGGTAAAGTTATCATACGAATTTGAATATTTCCAACTGAGCGAAAAAATCAGTTGTTCATCTACGTATCCATCGTTTATATGGAGTTCCTTTACCTGCGTTTTATTCTGTTGAGCTGTCTACATGACAGACCAGATGTTCTACCAATAAGGTTTTCTGAGCGAAATATGCTGGCTGGTTGTCGGCCCAGTTAGCTTAAACGGAAAAGCATTGGCCTTGTAAGCCAAGGATCTGGGTTCGATTCCCAGCCTGGGCATTTTTTTCGCTCAGTTGGAAATATTCAAATTCGTATGATAACTTTACCAATCAGTTTGATTGTGTTAAAATGATAGTTCATCTACGTATCCATCGTTTATATGGAGTTCCTTTACCTGCGGTTTATTCTGTTGAGCTGTCTACATGACAGACCAGATGTTCTACCAATAAGGTTTTCTGAGCGAAATATGCTGGCTGGTTGTCGGCCCAGTTAGCTTAAACGGAAAAGCATTGGCCTTGTAAGCCAAGGATCTGGGTTCGATTCCCAGCCTGGGCATTTTTTCGCTCAGTTGGAAATATTCAAATTCGTATGATAACTTTACCAATCAGTTTGATTGTGTTAAAATGATAGTTCATCTACGTATCCATCGTTTATATGGAGTTCCTTTACCTGCGGTTTATTCTGTTGAGCTGTCTACATGACAGACCAGATGTTCTACCAATAAGGTTTTCTGAGCGAAATATGCTGGCTGGTTGTCGGCCCAGTTAGCTTAAACGGAAAAGCATTGGCCTTGTAAGCCAAGGATCTGGGTTCGATTCCCAGCCTGGGCATTTTTTCGCTCAGTTGGAAATATTCAAATTCGTATTAATATTATGTGTCATTGACACAAGTTGTTCCTGAGTTTTTCGTGTTAATCATGTAACAGGCTGCGCTGTTATACTGTTTTTTTTGCATGATATTCGTGATAGCCATATCTCAAAACTAATGCACGGAATTTAATCAAACTTCATATTCTGTTACACTTTCAGATAAATAGATCCTTATTAGGCTTGGGTGTATACTGCCCATTGCCCAACAGCTGTCACTTTTATGCTCTTTGAATTGGGATTTTCCGTTGCGGACATCTAGGCTAATATCAGACGAACGTCTTTTTGCACGCTTTTTTTTCGCACTTACACCGTCCCTACACATGCTAGCGAAGGTGTAGGGATGGCGTAAGAGCGAAAAAAGCGTGCAAAAAGACGTGCATTAGCCTAAGAGGGTGTGAGCCGAAATTCAATGACTTGTTAGGAAAATGCAATGCTTATATTTTCTTTTAAAAGGCACATACTTCAACGAACGTATGCTTTTTGAATCCTCATGATGCGCATATGTTATCATTTAAATTTGACACCGTGATAGCGAATTTTGAAGTTTTAACATTTATGAGGCAGATGAAAGTTTTGGGATTGGCACATCCAACTACTTTATCTTCAATTTTTGAAGGAAAATGAAAATGATATTACCTTATTTTGTCTTAGAGACATCGATTAAAAAATTCATAGTATCGATTAAATCGAGTTGGCCATAGTATCGATTAAATCGATTAAAAAAATCGAAATCGCCCATCACTACTTTCTTCTACCTTCAATAGAAAAAGTATTCGAAATTTTTTTATACTTCCGGCTTTCGACGGATGTACACGTTTTAGGGGTCAGAAAAAAACCCCATATTTATACAGAATGTCTGTCTGTTCGTTTGCCGTCATTGTACCATCGAAAAGTGTATGAAATTATGCATAGAACCTAACCATTTTTTTTTTTCGTGCCTTTTTGGCTATGGCCAGCAGGTCCTCCTTGAGTTTCGAAATATTCTGCCAGAAGGAGACTCTGTAATAGAGATTTTTGTGCAATTTTCATTGTTGATCGAAAAGTGTAGGCCAGGGACGGCGAACCTATGGCACGCGTGCCATAAGTGGCACGCTGCAGATTATTTTTGGCACGTCATAGATTCGGGTTCTAGATCAAAATATAGTACTATTTCACAAAATGCATTAATTAATCTAGATGTTTTGTCTCTGTTTATTTGAATTCGATTAGTTCTGTCGGTTGTCATTGTCATACAGGTTGAAGAAACTGAAATATAACTTAATGTATCCCAATCTAGCTCAATATTGGCTCACAAGATTTTAGGAAGTGACAATTAGGAGATTACTGTAAAAGAAAGATTAAAGGTATTACTTGTATAAGCAAAAATGACGATGGTAAAATTACAATAACTTGGAATTAAATTCCAGACACTAAAAACTGTAGATTCTGGCGCTTGCTATTTTGACATTATTTTCTGCGAGACATTTTTTTCGGAAATAATTAGTATGAAAAATTCAAGTAAAACATCTTGTACAATGAGTCCAATTCAACTTGTATTCTCTTAAAAATAACTAAGTACGAAGGTGGTATAAATTATTTGACATCTAAGATTAGACAACAAAAATAATATTTTTTAAATAAATTTCAAAAGCATGAGATTAAATATTACCCATATTTTTTTAATGCTGAAAACAAAATTCTAAGTAATTTTAATTTATTATTATTTGATTCGTTGATTTTTTTTTTATTGTTGGCACGTCATGACTACGTAAAAATATTTCTGGACAAATTTAGCACGCGGATGTCAAAAGGTTCGCCGTCCCTGGTGTAGGCAGTTACTCATAGAATTGAACAAAATTTTTGTGTATGTTTTTGGCTATGTCAAGTAGGTCCCCCTTGAATTTGGAAAAATTCCGTCGGAAGGGGGCGCTGTAATTGCGATTTTTGTGTCATTTTCATTATTGTACCATCGAAAACTGTATGACGTTATGCATAGAATTGAATGAAATTTCATATTTATGTTTTTGGCTATGGGAAGCAGGACAACTTTGAATTTTGAAATATTCCGCCCGAAGGGGGCACTGCAATAGTAATTTTTGTTTAATTTTCTCGATTTTTTGTACACTGTTAAAAATATCGTGAAAAATTACCTCTGTTTTTAAAAACTATCTATTTTCTGACCAATGAGAACGCTCCATAGGCGTTCATGCAGCGTTCTTATTTGCCAGAAAATAGATAGCCTTAAAAAAAGGAGGTAATTTTTCTCGGTATTTTTAATACTACAGTTTTATTGTACATCGGTGGCTCGTGCGACGACGGGAACTTCTAAGCCGGCTATCGTAAACAGCTGATGTACAATAGAATAACGAAAAACTATTGATTTTAATAAATATCATGATCGAGATTAACTCATTTTTACTCCGATTAAGGGGGTCCGGGATACATTTTAAAATAATTTTTATTTATTGAGTTAAAATTTTGAATTTTTTGTGTGATGGTTAACCATATCATTTGTAAACAAAATCACATGATAAAACATCTCATAACTTAAAAAAAAATTAAAAAATAAAATTTATTAAAAAAGTGGGGTAATTTAAAATCGATTTAACTCGAAATATTATTTGTAGAATTTTTTTTTTCTTTTGTAGAATTTCAATTATTTTTTCATTTAAATAAACAGAAATATATAAGTTTTAACTTTGATTCAGCATTTTTTAAAATATTAATTTTAAAAAAGTTAAAAATATTTCAAGTAAAAATTTGAAAAACAAATTACTTAATTTTTTTTCAAATCATATTTTCAAAAGTAAATATTTTTTTCAAATTTGCTGACTCAAAATTAAAGTAAAACAATTGAAAAGACATGTTCAGAGTTTGAACCATTTATAATATTTATAACAATTTAAATACAAGAAATGGTGAAAAAATCCATGATGAAGAAAAACTCATTTTTACAAGAAGTCGTTTCCATAACAACCATTGCTTGAAAGCAAGATTTTGAAAATAAACCAAAACAAAACTAGTATGTTGTGGCCATCACAAAACTTTCTTCTATATAAATCACATCAATTAAATCATTTAAATAGTAAAAGAAATTACACCAATTTAGAACCAATTCATATCAAAGTATACCTGAATTTGAAGTTTGAAAAAAAATCGTGCATTAGATATTGAGATAGAGCTGTAGGGGAAATTCTGAAAAAATGCAGCATAGCAGCGCACCTGTTGAGCGATTTGCACCAAAACACAAACAGCACTAATTCATATTCAGGTATACCGGAATCTGAAGTTTGATGAAAATCCGTGCATTAGTTCTAGAGCTAGAGCTACTGTGGAAATCACAAAAAATGGAGCACAGCAGCGCCACCTGTTGAGCGATTTACACCAAAAGGTACAAAACATCAATTCATGTCAAGGACTAACTGAATTTGAAGTTTGAAAAAAAATCGTGCATTAGATATTGAGATAGAGCTGTAGGGGAAATTCTGAAAAAATGCAGCATAGCAGCGCCACCTGTTGAGCGATTTACAGCAAAACATAAACAGCACTAATTCATATCCAGGTATACCTGAATCTGAAGTTTGTTGAAAACCCGAGCATAAGTTCTTGAGATAGAGCTATCGCGGAAATCACAAAAAATGCAGCATAGCAGCGCCACCTGTTGAGCGATTTACACCACAAGGTGCAAAACGCCAACTCATGTCAAGCACTAACAGAATCTGAAGTTTGATGAAAATCCGTGCATTATTTCTTGAGATAGAGCTATTACGAAAATCGTGTAAATCCTGCAAAATTCATCATAACAGCGCCACCTGTTGAGCAATTTACACCAAAACGTAATCATCATCAATTCATATCAAGGACTAACTAAATCTGAAGTTTGATCGAAATCCGTGCATTAGTTCTTGAGATAGAGCTATTGCGAAAATCGTGAAAAATGCAGCATAGCAGCGCCACCTGTTGAGCGATTTACACCAAAACCTAATCAGCATCAATTTGTATTAGGGACTCATTGAATATCAATTTTTTTTTAATTCCGTGCATTAGTTCTTGAGATAGAGCGCCCACAAAATTTGTGTCACATACACACAGACAGACTCACAGAGTCACAGACAGACATTTTGTAAAAACATGTTTTTTGGAATCTCTGACCCCTAAAACGTGTAAATCCGTCGAAAACCGGAATTCGAAAATTTTCATGAATCCAATACTTTCTTCTTGTAAAGATAGAAGAAAGTAAAAATGATTATTTCCTGTTCTAATTAAGATAGAAACATGATTTAAATGTCACTTTAAGCAGAAAAAAAAAAAAAAAAAACAGAAAAATTTTTAATGCGATAAAATGCGTTTCGAAAATTTGAAAATTTTTGTGTCCTGGACCCCCGAGTCTGAAGCAGAAATTTAAGATGAAAATCAAAATTGGTAATAATTTTGAAGTATTAACATTTGTAACTGCTTTGTGGAAATATTAAGATGTATGAGATAAAAGAAAGCTTTAGGATTGGCCATCCAACTAGTTTTGTTAATAATTTGAAGATACAAATAGTGACCAGGAATAGAAGCCTGAGAAATGAAAATAACATAGCATCAAAGTACTCTTAGGCTGTACTGTCATTCTTTAGCTAATTTTTTAAATGTCGTACACGAAAAATAGACACTAAAGATGAAATATTCAGAGTTTTTATCTGCCCCCCCCCCCTATTTATTCAGTTATTTATTTATTTTTTAGCCCCCGATATGCTATTTCTTTCGGCCAGCTATTAAAGTGTCGTCTCTAAAAAATAACGTTGCGTTGTATAAGTCACCGTTAAACAAAGCAGGTGTATCATTGTACGGGATAATCTCTACTGCAATTTTTTAAACTTCTATGCATAGCACATTTTCAATTTTTATACCGTCGTATAGGGGAAAAAAGTACTTTTAAATGCAATTTGTTTGAAAACTGCATCTCAATGCATCTTTTAGATATTAATTTTTTTATAGTTTGTAACGAATTTGTTTAATGTTGGCAACTGAAATATTCCATTTTTGTAGAAAGTAAAAGAAAAATAGTTGAAAAATAGTAGACTATTGTATCTTTTTGTTGCCATTTTCCCATAATAATTGAAAGAAATAATATAATTAAAATACGTGCTATTTTAGAAATATATATATAAATGATTCCTGATAAACCATGGAGCTATTATAAACTATACTTAGTTTTAAGTATCTATATTAATGTTACAAACAAATGAAGGTATCAGATAGCCGATTTTTTTTGATCGAGTTTCTTGAATGACGACATCGCTTTAGTGACGTCCTATGCATACTTTTCTGTAGATGTTGTTTAAGACTGGACCTTAAATGTTTAATTCTTCAGCGGATGCAAATGACATCACTTTATCTAATATATAAAATTGAAAATTTGTCTGTCTGTAATGCTATACAAATCCATTGTTTGGAAGCGAGAATAGAGATCTGCACGGCTCGGGCCGATTTTCATTCACGGCACTCGGGCCGGGCTCGGGCTCAACTCTTCTCGGCCCGGGCCGTACATTATTTCTGAAGGCTCGGGCCGGGCCGGGCCGGGCCCGGGCCATATTTTATTTCTAAGCCTCGGGCCGGCACGCACCTAACTTATTTTTTCTGTACAGAGTCGGGATTGGTTTCATTCCTAGTCTTCACGGACCAAGCTTTTCAGTCCTAGTTTTGACTCAGCCCGTATGAAAATCATTGTATCAGCTTGGCCAGATCCATTCAAAGATCAGTCAAATTAGGCCTGGCCGAAAATTTTTTGCAAAAAATACATGCATTTTTAAATTGCCATTATTCTACACTTATACATTAAATTTTTTTCTTTTTAAAGAATAGTATATTTCTACGCTTATTAAAATATAGTAAAACGTGTGAAAAGGGACCTGCCTATGACGGAATCCTGTTTTAAACTGAAAAACGTGTTGATCCATGCAAAATTAATATACTAATACGTAAGAAAATAATATATGATACATTTACACTTGTCTATAACGCATTTTTTTTTTCTTTTCTACGCAATTCCGTCTTAGAAGATTTTACTGTATAGAATTTTTCAGATTTTTGGCATACATGGAATACATGTATGTTAATGCATGGAATACTGATTAACAATATTAATGATAACCTAAACATTTACATACAAGAAATAGAGATTCGTTAAAAAAAATAAATATCGCAGTCTGTGTCACTTCTTTAAAAATGAAGAAACATGAGAAAAAAAGTTAAGATAAATATTTTTGGTCAGAGCTATCTCGTACGAGACAAATTTTTAACCAAATCGACGTAAAAATCAATGTTTTGTAAAAAATTCACTCGGGCTGGGTTTTTTTTTTCTCCGTCCGAGATTTTAGCTTTTTTCCGGGCCGGGCTCGGGCCGATATTTTAACTTTTTTCCGAGCCGGGCCGGGCTCGGGCCGAACTTTTAAGATTTTTAGCGGGCCGGGCCGGGCCAATATTACTTTTCCTACGGGCCGGGCCGGACTCGGGCCGAACTTTTAATTTTTTTATCGGGCCGGGCCGAATTTTTTTTCGATGAGTCGGGCCGGGCCCGGGCCTGGAAATTTCAGCCCGTGCAGACCTCTAAGCGAGAATTCTGAAATGTTCGCACATGTGTATTAAAACACGGCCGAGGCAACTAAAGTAATCCGGAATCGAAATAACTTATTGTTAATTTTTAATTAATAAAAGACAACAAGGTAACAGCAATTTCCTATCAAATTTAACCCTTTTTCGTTATAGCAGTTGCCAAAAATTAAAAATCCACAATAAAATTCTTAACACAACAATTACCTTTCTATTGCAAGACGCATTGCATATTACGTACGCCACGCTGCAATACTAAAAAGCTGTAGCGAGTATTACGATAATTCTTTTACCTCACATGCAAATAATTAGCGATATACATATTACGTACTCCACGCTGCAATAATAAGAAGCTTTAGCGGGTATTACGATAATTATTTTACCTCACATGCAAATAATTAGAGATCATTTAATTGCGCTTAAGTATTACAAATTTTTAAAAATGAAGAAACACAACAGAAACATCAACAAAACTTTTTATTCTATTTATTCCCTTATTCCAAAGATATCGTTTTATCGTTTGCTGCAATAGTAACATAATAAATTAAATTTCATTTTAAAAAGGCACAGTAGTAGAAAAATATTTTACTAAATCGAATAGTTATTTTTAATTTTGTTTTTAGAATTAAATTCATGAACTCCCGTGCATAGGATGGGTTAAACAGCTAGTATAAAATAAAAGTGTGTGTTTTAAGTCTTAAAATTTAAATATATGTAACAATGTAGTAAGAATTTAAAAAAAAAAGGAAATTATTTTAAAACTTTTTTAAATTTTTAATTAGATATGCAGTTATTTATTTATTTATTTACTTTATTTATTTCGAAAATTCACTTTTAGTTGAACATTGAAATGTAGTGAGTTAAACCACGTCTTTAAAAATAAACAAAATTTTTGAAAAGTCCGCCTGTATTGTAAATTTTCTAAATCAAAATTGTAAAGTATACGAACTCACCTTTGTGAAAAATTTATTTTTGTAATTTTCCAGCGTTTTCAATTTTACAAAAGTTACGATGTTCATTTTATCAATAACAATGTGAAAATGATAAGTAAAACTTTGGTATGAAAAATTAACTCAGCATTGTCATCCGTTGTGAATTCTTTGAACAATTTATAGTAGCCGTTGTGTTGGAAGACAATAGCAATCAGTAGAATCGTCTTTTAAACTCCACTGTATAAGTGAGGGGCTCAAAACCACAATAGTCCCAGTCCATTAAAAAAAATGAGATAGTCCATTTAGAAGGTGCCTAAAATCTGTTTTATCCACTCCCACAGTAAAACAAGTCTGTAAACAGATGACATCAAGGCCGTACACTATGTAAAAAAAAAAAAAAAAAAACACTGTAGATTTGCCAGAACAAACTCGATCACAGTGAATGTGCTGTATCTTTCATTGGTTTCCTGACTATATTAACATGGTAAATACAGTAGTTGCGTAAAATTAACAGCCCAATGTGCTGGCAATTTGGACGCCAGCAGTTTGTGCTGTAAAAAAATGCGTCCAAATTGCCAGCACACTGTGCTGTTAATTTTACGCAACTACTGTATTTTCCATGTTAATATAGTCAGGAAACCAAAGAAAGATACAGCACATTCACTGTGATCGAGTTTGTATGCGAGATGACCAGTACTTTGTACTGTAAAAATGTTTTTTTTACAGTGTAGCCAATGGAGGGATCACCAAGGTTTGACCCCCCCCCCCCTACGAAATTTTTGCGGGGATGACTTTAAATATGCCATTAACTATCAGTCAAGATGGTTGGTTGGCTGATTGGGGTTTAAGGGGGCTAGTCACTCAGCTTCCGATTTCCTCTCACTAATGTAAAGTCTATGGGCATTGGATGCATTCGTATATTTAAAATATGTCCTCGGGAAATTAATATTTTAACTTCTATTTTTTGTGTACACTTTCTAAAAGGTGTCTCTTTTTTTTCTTAGTTCTCAAAATATTTCTAAAGTATAGACTTAATTTTATATGAAGTCTTAAAATCTTACTCATAGTTCGCCCGCTTTAAGCACATAAAATATTAAATTCAGCATAGATTTTAGAAATACTTTGAGAGCTAAGAAAGAAAGAGACATCCTTTAGAAAGTGTACACAGAAAAAAGATGTTAAAAGTATGGATTTCCCGAGAAGGTATTTTAAATATGCGAATGCATCAAAAGTCCATAGAGTTAGCAATACGGAGAAAAATTCCGAAGCTGAGTGACGAGCCCCCATAATGGCGCAAAGTCCCATTACGGACATGTTGCACCACAGTCGAGACGGCCAAAATTCGAAAATCAACTACTAGTCCAGGCAATAGAGACCGTATAGGGACTCTACCTAGCAAAATTAATGGTAGTACTGGAAATCGGCTTTCTAAATGTTTTTTGGGTCACTGAATCCGAATTTGTAACTTCCCACCAAAATCCCCCCCCCCAACTCCCCCAAATTTTGGTACAATGCCCCCCAAAAAAGGTTTTTATTTTAAAAAAAAATTTATCGTTGTAGGGGGAATGTAGCTAGAAATTCAGAAAGTAGACAAAATTTGCAACAAATTAGATATATGGCATTATGACTTAGGATGAAGGGGAAGGGGGGATCTGCCTCGGAACATGAGCCACAGTGCTGCGTAGACTAAGTTGCGCAATTCCACTTAACCACTCACACGTTTACATTAGCCCTCCCATCTTATCTCCGAACTTTCTCTGTAAGGTTTACTTTAAGATTTTTGGGTCGCTGAATCCGAATTTTTAACTTACCCCCAAAATTTTCCTCCCCGAAACCCCCCCTTCCCTCCCCCAAATAGCTGTTTTTAACTTAAATTTCTTATTGTTTTAGGGAAAAGCATTACGAAATTCAGAAACTAGACAAAATTTGCAACAAATAGGATATACGACATTATGACGTAGGATAAACGGGGAGAGAGGGGGCTGCCTCGGAACATTCCCCGCGCGCTTTTCTCAAAAACCAATTTTTTTCAAAAAATCAATTTTTTGGGGGGGGGGGTTGCCGGGTGAAATTTTGGTGGGAAGTTACAAATTCGGATTCAACGACCCAAAAAACATCTAGAAAGCCGATTTCCAGTACTACCATTAATTTCGCCTGATAAAATCCCCTATTGCCTGGACTTCATCATTTAGTGCACGTAGTGCCGCAGTGCATGTTCCGAGGCAGCCCTCGCCCTCCCCGTTCATCCTAATTCATAATGTCATATATCCTATTTGTTGCAAATTTTGTTTCTGAATTTCGTAATGCTTTTCCCCTAAAACAATAAGAAATTTAAATTAAAAACAACTATTTGGGGGGGAGGGGTTTCGAGGGGGGGGGGATTTTTGAGGGAAAGTTAAAAATTCGGATTTAGCGACCCAAAAATCTTAAAGTAAACCTTATAGAGAAAGTTCGGAGGGGAGATGGGAGGGCGAATGTAAACGTGTGAGTGGTTAAGTGGAATTGCGCAACTTAGTTTACGCAGCACCGCGCGCATGTTCCGAGGCAGGTCCCCCCTTCCCCTTCATCCTAAGTCATAATGTCATATATCTAATTTGTTGGAAATTTTTCTGAATTTCTAGATACTTTTTCTCTAAAACAATAAAAAAATTGATTTTTTTAATAAAAACCTTTTTGGGGGGCTTTTTACCAAAATTTGGGGAGGTTGCCGGGGGAAATTTTGGTGGGAAGTTACAAATTCGGATTCAGCGACCCAAAAAACATCTAGAAAGCCGATTTCCAGTACTACCATTAATTTTGCTATGTAAAATTCCCTATTGCCTGGACTATTTAGTCAAGATTCAAAAAATCAAAATTCAAGGCTAGCATATCTTTATTGTTTAATTCTGTTAATAGGGGAGAAAATAAATGCACTTTCAAAGCAATTTGTAAAGTTTATTCGAAATTTTTAGAATGGGACTCTGTAAAAGAGGAATGTTAACGCTGTTAAAGTAAAATGATCAACAGCCCGATAGAAATCGTCAGACTGAAAAATGCTAGGCATTCATTTTAAATATCCACATTGTTGTCCCAATGTATGCTAATGGGGAAAACTTTTTTGGCAATAAAATATTTGAAAACATATGTAAAAAATGTCAAACATTAATTTGATTGACACTAACGTTAATGCTTCACCGAAGAAGTATGTATCTAAATGAGATTATAATTTTATTTGCAAAGAAAAAGGCTTAAAGTTCCTTTTGTAATTCTATTAAATGGAATTATTTGAATTCCCAATAAAACTTAATTAAACTCTATTCAATGAGTAAAAAACAAATCTAAAATAAGTCAGTAGTAAAATCCATGATCCTAAATTCCCCCTCCGACATATTGGCGATTCAAGCGGTCGAATACGCTATCTGGTGGAGAAAAGATGTAACTTCTCGCTTCAGGATAGTGCGGTGCAAGCACATTGCATTACACGTATTTTAAATTTGTTCAGAATAATTATTCTTTTGCACAATTTCAGATTTCCTGTGACATTTGTGTTCTTTCTTATATGACAAAGTAAAAATTATCCGAATTTGAATATCTAAAACTTTCAAATGCATTTACAATAAAGTATTATTTCAATGGCACTTTAGCATTAGTTAAAGGGAAATTAAAGGGACAATTTTCCTGTACCGAAGACTGCGAGTAGCGCCTCTATAGGTCGTTTTAATTCCCAATTTTTCTGACTACGGCCTTGGATGACATATACGAGAAAGTGTCTGAAAACAGACTTGCTTCACTGTGAGAGTGGATAAAACAGAAACGGGCTCTCTCTTTTTTTTTTTTTTTTTTTTTTTTCCAAAATGGACTTAGTCTAATATGGTCCCTCAAGTAATATATTAACTTTTGGGTATGTTGGCAGATGTGTTACATGATGACAGAAAGGGGTAAATGAAAACAAAATTTGTTTTCGTGATTTTCATCAAGAATGGATCCATGTGTCTTGTTATAAAAGCTAAAAAAAGGGAGCAACGAAATGCAGTGCAATTTTTTCCCCCCCCCAAAGTTATGAAACATTTTGAGCTCATTTTCGGTACTTAAAAGTATCGCTTTTGTTTATCAGTTCTAATTAAAGAATCGTCTTTTTAATTTTATATTATTATTATTTCTAATCTGCTTTTATAACAGTTTTAACTATAATACAAATACAGTACAAAGTCTAAAGTCCGGAATCCTCGGGACTTTACCAAGTCCGAACTTCAGATTTTTCCAAATTTTGGGTCATCAAAAATACAGCTTTTCGAATAAAAAGAAAAACAAATTTCACTACTTAAAAATGAAAAATATGACGTTCGTATATTAAAAATTGCATATAATAGTTATTAAAACAAAATTAAACAACCATTTTAATTAAATAAATTATAACAAAATGAAAAGTAAAATAAAAAACCTTTATTTAAGGCAGTGTTGCCAGATTGGGGACTTTTTTAATTCAAATTGTTTGATTGCCACCGCTTTTTTGAAATAGAAATATTAGACATATTAAAAAATGGATTAAAAATTCTGAAAAATAAGCCGAATTATACTATTTAAAAAAAGTGGTGACAGTCAAATAATCTGAATTAAAAAAAGTCCCCAATCTGGCAACACTGATTTAAGGGAACATACAATTTAAGAAAAATTCTAACTATTGAACGTTTCAGGTAATGTGCGCTGCTTTATTAACTTAGGTTTCTCATTAAGAAGTTTTTATTTTATACTGTTACATAGACATAAGTTCTGATTAAATAATAAAGCTTCTTTCCTCAAGATCTTTTTTTGTTTGTTTGTTTCAACAATTTTGTTTTTCCCTCCTTTTTTCAATATTGTCGCTGGAAAGTCCGAACTTTGGGTGTCCGAACTTAAAGACTTTCTACTGTATATCAGTGCAACTGCAACAAGCGCAGAGGAAATATAAATATGAAATACTACTAGCATAATGAGCAAAAAATACTGTTAAAAGTTTTAAGATGAAGTATAAAGTACATACCTGTAAGCGCTAATTGGCTTATTTCCAAAAGTGACTAAGTGAAGTTAGAATTTTCAAAAGGATATTGAAGATAGGCCTATATTAATGTTGTATAAAGAAATGAATTCCATTATGAAGATAAAATAGCATAAATACGCAAATTAAATTCGTCTTTTATTTTTCTCGCGAATCAAATAATTCTGTTTGGAAATGTTTCTGATATTTTCTGAAATCAATTTTTACCGATAGCTAAAATTATCTTTACGTTAAAGAAAAAAAAAAAAAAGCTCATCGGTATCATCCTAGAATCAGTTACTTTAAACGGATGAAACCTTATCAGAAGAAAATACAATGCTTTTTTTATGCAGGAATTTAAACGTGCGGTTATGATAACTGCAATATCTTAAAAACTCGAAAAAAAAAAATCATTTACTCATCAATAATGTAATACCGTAAAAAAAATATTGCGCAGTAATTAAGGGGTCTCAAGGAGTCTTAAGACTCCTGTCCCTGCCGGAGAAGACACTCACGAGCTAATGCTAATCCTATGGGGAGGGATTTTTCTAATATCTCGTTTGAATTTCGACATTTTTAAATAATGTTTTTTGAAATGGATAGCCGAGGTCCGTCTCTACATGGCACCTTTTTTATTTTTTCGATTTTGGTCGCAGATATTTTTTATAAAGTTACTTTCACTTTCAAAATCGGTTCTGAAAATGAAAGTGTCATTCGAAAAAATATCTGCAACCAAAATCTAAAAAGTAAAAAAGATGCGATGTAGAGACGGATCTCGGCTATCCAATTCAAAAAACATTATTTAAAAATGTCGAAATGCAAACGAGATATTAGAAAAATCCCTCCCCATAGGATTAGCATTAGCTCGTGAGTGTCTTCTCCGGCAGGGACGGGAGCGGATTCTTCACTCACTTGAAAACAGGCTCGGACTGGCCCGCCGGCCCATCGGCCCGAGGGCCGGTGCGTCCTCGTCCACGGAAAACTTCGCTTTTTTGGTTACTTTAATTTATTAATTTTTGCATACAACAAAGATCAATCGTTTAAAACATCAGAGTGTAAGTTTATAGCTAATTTGAATAATTAGTGTTCGAGATACGGATAAATTTTGCCTTTCCATAATTTAAGGAGACCATCTTCTTTTATCAAAAGAGCCACTGAAAACAATCGTAGAAACTTAACAGAAATACTTTGTAAGATTTTCTTTAATATAAAGTTTATAATAAATTTAAAATTCCTGTATCATTTGACTGGTGAGTAATTGAGTGTTTTCGGTCGTATTCATTTTATTTTCCGAAACTTATGGATAAACCCCTAACACTTTTTGTTTTATAACTGTATTCAGATTTAAGAAAATTTTATAAACTCTATCTCTTTATTTTCTGGCAAATAATTCAAATAAGTTAACAAAAGTGGATGTTACCATTTGAAAAATCAACGTTCACCATTTGAAAAATTAACGTTTGTGCATTTTTTAATACCTTCACTATCTCCAAATTGGTACCTATGTCATTTTTATACAGTCATTTGCAAGAGAACTGGTAGCGGTGATCACTTTTTTCCCCCCGTGATTCTTATAAGATACCTATTAACAAAATAATAAAGCCCTAGCCTTGATATCGGTCATCTACTACAAAGTAATCTGTGTTCAACTCGGAACTTTTAGATATTTCTAGATTCGTTTTAAAAAATTCCGTAGCATTGTGTAGATTTGATAGAACTTTAAAATTGCATGAGTGATATATCGAAGTCTTCTATCTAGACTCAGAGATGTAATATTAAGCCACTTTCATTCTTTGTGCTGTGTGAATGTGTTAAACCTTCTCAAGCCAGGAATAACACAAACAAGAAAAATTTACATGAGTTCGCTAAAATTTTTGCGCCCTCTGAAAATCCAAGGTCTGCGCCCTTTTCCCTGGCCCAGTCCGACCTTGCTTGAAACTTGAAAACACCCGTTCCGTAATGTTAAATTAATGGGGAAGTTGTTTTTGAATTTCTCGTTTAAATTTGAATATTTTTAAACGATTTTTTTTTTTTTTTTTTTTTTTTTTTTTCATAGGATATTTGAGCTCAATCTTTAATATGACACTTTTTTTGCTTTTTCAATTTTGGTTGCAGATTTTTTTTAAAAAGGTACTTTCAGTTTCGAATCGTTTATTCTAAAGGCCGGGCCGGGTTCGGGCTGAACTTTTAATTTTTGTATCCGACCGGGCCGATTTTTCTTGTCTATGAGTCGGGCCGGGCCCGGGCCTGGAAATTTTGGCCCGTGCAAACCTCTACAACATATTATTCTAAAATTTAGTTCAATTGAAATAAAAAAAAATCGTAATATATTTACTCGATAGGGACTAAACGCTTTTGCTTCTAATCATAATGAATATTTTATGAAATAATGTTTATAACTTTATTTTCACAATAATAAATTACCGTATATACACGTGCATAAGTCGACTAAACGCTTTTGCTTCTAATCATGATGAATATTTTATGAAATATTGTTTATAACTTGATTTTCACAATAATAAATTACCGTATATACCCGTGCATAAATCGACTTGTGTATAAGTCGACTAAACGCTTTCGCTTCTAATCATGATGAATATTTTATGAAATAATGTTTATAACTTTATTTTCACAATAATAAATTACCGTGCATAAGTCGACCCCCAAATTCTTAAGAAAGAAAAAAAAATAAAAATAAATTAATTTTCTTGTATAAGTGAAAACCACATCTCTGGTAGTATCTTGAAAAATGATTTGTAATCGAGGATAAGAAAAAAATAATAAATTTTCATTAAATTAGTAAACTTTTATGCGTTTGTAATTAGACATTTAAAAAAAAATTAACGTTTTATGCAAAACCAAAAGAAGCTTAAACTATTTTGAAACCTATTCACATCAATTCAATGACATTTAAAAAGAAAAAAATCTTTCAAAACTCTATTCAAGCCTTATTTACAAAGGTAAACAAACTTCCGAGACTGCTAAAATACTGTACTTCTTTGTATTGTATGACTTTTAGAAGAGATATCTCGAAGCATTCTCAAGTTGAACTCTTTTTAAAAAGTTTGAAAGTTGTATTAAAATGTTGAAAGGAATGCCCATCTATTGACCATCTACTGTCTCAAGAGAAAATGGGTACAGAACAATTAAAGGGACGTTATTGTTGAGCTTCTTTTTGTTCAGTCACAGAGAAATGACCATTGTATTATGTGATTATTTAAAACACTTGCCTATATGCTGATTATCCGCGATTTTTTCTTTCTTTCTTTTTTTTTTTCTTTCTTTTTTTTTTCTTTTTTTTTTTTTACTTTCTCATGTATAACTCGACCCCCCATTTTCAACACCCAAATTTTGTCTAAAATTCTTCAACTTATACACAAGTATATACGGTAGGTAAGAAAGTATCGCTTAACTTTTAAGTCTTCTGCTCAATTCTTATATCAAACTTATTTTTCTATAATATCCTTTTTTGTTCAGGACTTCATTATAATTTTATTAGTCGATCCTATGATATTGGCCAGGGTGATGTAACACATGTTATTGCTTAAAGAACTATGTTATGTGGTGTTTTTTCTGCACTGCATTAAGCTAAAATATAGAGAAATTTTTTAATAAGTATTCTACACATTTTGGAGCGTAACAACACTGCTCCTTTCATCTCTGGATTACATGATTTAATTACATAAGAAAAATTAATTAGTCCAGGCAATAGGAGATTTTACCTGGCAAAATTAATGGTAGTTCTGGAAATCGGCTGACTTTATGTTTTTTGGGTCGCTGAAACCGAATTTGTAACTTCCCACCAAAATTTCCCCCGGCAACCCCCCAAAATTTTTGTAAAATGCCCCCCAAAAAAGATTTTTATTAAAAAAAATCAATTTTTTTATTATTTTAGGGAAAAAATATCCAGAAATTCAGAAAGTAGACAAAATTTCCAACAAATAAGATACATGACATTATGACTTAGGATGAAGGGGGATCTTCCTCGGAACATTCGCGCGGTGCAGCGTGGACTAAGTTGCGCAATTCCACTTAACCACTCACATTGTTTACATTCGCACTGCCGTCTCCCCTCCGAACTTTCCCTATAAGGTTACTTTAAGTTTTTTGGGTCGCTGAATCCGAATTTTTAACTTCCCCCCAAAATCCCCCCCCCGAAACCCCCCCAAAATAGTTGTTTTTAACTTAAATTTCTTATTGTTTTAGGGGAAAAGCATGACGAAATTCAGAAACTAGACAAAATTTGTAACAAATAGGATATATGACATTATGACGTCGGATGAACGGAGAGAGGGAGTCTGCTTCTGAACATGCACTGCGGCGCTACGTGCACTAAGTTATGAAGTCCAGGCAGTAGGGGATTTTACCTGGCAAAATTAATACTAGTTCTGGATTTCAACTCACTTTATGTTTTTTGGGTCGCTGAATCCGAATTTGTAACTTCCCACCAAAATCTCACCCGGCAACCCCCCCAAAAAATTGATTTTTTGAAAAGATTTGGTTTTTGAGAAAAGCGCGCGGGGAATGTTCCTATGCGGGGGTCATATATCCTATTTGTTGCAAATTTTGTCTAGTTTCTGAATTTCGTAATGCTTTTCCCCTAAAACAATAAGAAATTTAAGTCAAAAACAACTATTTTGGGGGGGGTTTACGGGGGGGGGGGATTTTGGGGGGAAGTTAAAAATTCGGATTCAGCGACCCAAAAAACTTAAAGTAAACCTTATAGGGAAAGTTCGGGGGGGTGGGGGGGCGGGAGACGGGAGTGCGAATGTAAACGATGTGAGCAACTTAGTCCACGCAGCACCGCGGCGCATGTTCCGAGTCAGATTCCCCTCCCCATTCATCCCACGTCATAATGTCATATATCTTATTTGTTGCAAATTTTGTCTACTTTCTGATTTTCTAGATACTTTTTCCCTAAAACAATTGATTTTTTTTAATAAAAAACCTTTTTTGGGGGGATTTTTACCAAAATTTGGTGGGGTGGGGTGGGGGGTGGGGGTTGCCGGGGAAAATTTTGGTGGGAAGTTAAAAATTCGGATTCAGCTACCCAAAAAACGTATAGTAAGCCTTTTTCCAGAACTACCATGAATTTTGCTAGGTAGAGTCCCTATACGGTCTCTATTGCCTGGACTATACATATAAAGTATCTGCGTAATTAATGTTTTTTTAGTGTCATAAATTGTTATTTTAGTTTAATGTCTTTAGTCCATAATAAAGTTTATTTATATGTGGAAAAACACTGTTCACTTAAACATTAGTTATTGCACACTTTAATTGAAATGTGCTTGTGAAGTTTTTCTGCATTTAAAGATGAATGTTTATTTAAGGTGATTTATTGTATGCAATCAAGAGTAATATTTCTTTAATGATTTGGTAGTTGTGAGATGTTGACAGTTATTGATAGTTGTAAACACATGATGTAATAATAATTAATTGAAGAGATTTATGATGTTTTTCTCTGAAGATATTAATATTTCTAATTTCTAATAGTATACATACTGCATAATATTCTAAAATTTAGTTCAATTAGAAAACGTAATAGCGTGAGAACTCTCCTTCAGCAATTTCTATCAATAAAAGGAAATGTACTCGAGATATTTTGTGTATATCGCCCTGTATATAAAATAGAATTTATACTCACCAAGAAATATGCATCGCTTAAATTTAAAAAGGCGTACCACAACTAAAAATGCAATTCCAGCAATTTGTTCATATACAGTAATATAGCCGAATTATTTTGGATGCCCCTGTAAATGAACAATGAATGCTGTGTGCAACATATTCTACTGTAAGCATCTAGTAATGTCCCTCAGTGATATATATCACTTTCAGTATGTTTGAAATAGTGTAACATCATTAAAACATCGATTTTTTTTCAATAGACCGTAAAGTAACGTAATTCTTTTGAGTGTCCCCGTAAATAAACAAGGAATGCTATGTACATCATATTCTACAGTAAGCATCTAGTAATACCAATGTCAGTATGTTTAAAATAATGTATCATCATTAAAATACAACGCAAACGATTTTTTCCTATAGACCGCAATGTAACGGAATTGGTTTGAGGGACCCTGTAAAAGAAATATAAATGCTACATACTTCATTTTTAATACCGAACATACCATAGTAATCTTCAATAACATTGTCAGGTTCTGAGAAACATCTGCTATTGGAACTGGGGTTATATATTATTCTTTTTACTTGTATATTTGTTGGAATGTTATTCCATATGGAAGGCATGAATACGAAATTCCTCAATAGGTAAACAATAAAAAGTTAAAAGTTTTACCTTTATGTTTTGATGCATTTCAATAGAAATATATTCTTCTTAGGATGAACAAAAAACATTTATTTGAAGATTAAATACACTAGAATAATATATATATGCTGGACACAATACTGATCACATTTCACAATAAAACAAAACAGATGAATAAGACTATTTACAAAACACAAAGAAATATTTTGAACTATGGTTTGTTGCAGTTTTTTAACATATTATATTATTCCTTTGGAATATTATTGGATTTTTAATCCACCAGCATTTTGCTGCCAACTGCTATAAGGGAAGGAGAAATACTAACTTTCTGAGTGTCTGTCACAGTAGATCAAATAAAAAGGATTGTCTGATGCTGCCATCTGGTGGAATGTTCTTGAAACAAAAGAGCATTTTCTAACATCTCTCCCGTTTTGTGATAGAATCTGACACCAGGTGGATAAGTTTTCTACAAAGTTCAAATTTGGCCTTTGGCAGCGGCTTCGTCATTATATCTGCTATCATTTCATTTGTTCATAGATATTTGACATCTATAACATTTTTAGTTTTTAAATCTCGTATGTAATGATACTTTGTATCAATGTGCTTAGTGCGAGATTTAAATTTTTCACTTTCAACCAATTTAATTGTAGATTGGTTATCCTCAAAAATTCTAATAGGAAAATGTTGTTGTAAATTGAGATCTTTACATAATTTTAAGATCCATAGCACCTCTTGAGTTCCTTGTGACAGTGCCACATATTCAGCTTCTGCTGACGATAATGTCACATATGATTGTTTTTGTGAAAACCAAGAAATGCAGCTATTGCCTAAGAAGATTACATTTCCTGAGGTGGATTTTTTGTCTGTAGCCTCTTGTCCCCAGTCTGCATCCGAGTATGCAACTATATTAGCATATTCTTTTGAAGAAATGTGGAGATCAAGGTCTTTCGTTGTTTTTAAGTATCTTATTACCCTCTTAACAGCATTCCAGTCCTTTTGTCTTGGATTATTGCATCTTCGACTTAGTATGTGTGTAGGAGCGGTAATATTAGGTCTTGTGCATGAGGAAATATATAAAAGACTTCCTATAGCTTGTCTATAATTATAATTTGATGATAAAAGATTTTCTTCTTTATCTAAACGATAATAGTTAGTTTCCATTGGGGTATAAGTTGGTTTGGCTTCTTCAAGCTGAAAATCCTTAACTAATTGATTTATTTTACTTCTTTGTGAAAGTAAATAACTTCCATCTTCTTTTCTGTAAATGTCTATACCTAAGAAGTATTTTGCTTCTCCTAGTGATGTTATGGGATAAGATTTCTTTAAGTAATTTATTACTTCATTAACTTCATTTTCATCTTCTGAGCTCATCAGCATATCATCTACATACAGTATGAGATGAATTGTCTTCTTTGATTTTTCTTTTATGAACAAACATGGATCAGCTTCACTTTGTTTAAATCCATATGCTTGTAGAGTATTCTGTATTTCTTCATTCCAGCACTTGGCGGCTTGTTTAAGACCATATATAGCCTTTTTTAATTTATAGACTTTGTCTTTATTTTCTTCATCATGAAAGCCTTCTGGTTGATGCATGTATTAGTGCTTCATTATCTAGTTTACCATGTAGAAAGGCTGTTTTAACATCTACTTGAAATACTCTGGCTTTATGATAAGCTGCCCAGGTCAGAAAAGCTCTAATAGTTGTATGTTTGACGACAGGAGAGAAGGTTTCATCATAATCAGTGCCTAATTTTTGAGTGAAACCTTTGGCAACTAATCGTACTTTGCATTTTATTTCTTCTCCATTTTCATCACGTTTTGTTTTGTAAACCCATTTACAGCCAATGGCGTGCTTGCCTTTGGGTAAAGTAACAAGCTCAAATACTTCATTTTCCTTTAAAGAGTTAAATTATTCCTTCATAGCTTGAAACCATTTCTGTTGATCTTTTACTGGTAATTGTAAAATATCTTTAAAAGTTTCAGGATCTTGATTTTTGGAACAACTGTCTTCAGTTTTGTAAGAATATCTTTCTGGTGGAATTCCTTTAGTCTCTCTGTTAGATATTCTTCTTTGGAAATTATCTTCACTTTTTTCAGTTGTTCGGCTATCTACTGATTTTTCATCCATTTTTATTTCTTCTGCAGTATTTTCAATTCGGATAGCTTCACTATCATTTTCAAGATTTTCTTCCGAAAAATTGAAATGTATTAAATCTGAGATTCGCTCTTCAGGATTTTCTTTAAAGACATTTTCACAGTTCATATTTTCAAAAAACTTCACGGTTCTGCTTATCACTATTTTTCTACCGCCTATATAAATTCGGTATCCTTTGCTTCTTAAATCGTAACCACTGAAGACTCCTTCAGTTGCTTTTTCGTCAAATTTTTGTCTTTTCTGTTTATGAACATACACATATGCTTTGCATCCAAATACTTTAAGGTGACTCAAATTTGGCTTATGCCCATTCCACAGTTCATATGGTGTCTTTTCAATTGATTTTGTAGGTAATCTATTTTGTAAGTAGGCTGCTGTATCTATGGCTTCTGCCCAGAATGTTTTTGGCAATTTAGCATTTATAAGCATGGCTTTACTCATTTCAATAAGCGAGCGATTCTTTCTTTCTGCGACTCCATTTTGGGACGGTGAATATGGCGTCGTTGTTTCATGATTTATTCCTAAGTTTTTAAGGTAGTCTTTGACAGATTCATTGCAATATTCTGTTCCATTGTCACTACGCAAGGATTTAATCTTCAATCTAAATTTATTTGTTGTTGATGCAACATACTCTTTTAATTTATCAAATACTTCATCTTTATAAGAAATAAAATATACTTGTGTATAACGAGAGTAATCATCAATAAATGTAACGAAATATCTTTTTGATCCCATACTTTTTGTTTCTGCAGGACCGCATACGTCGCTGTATATCAGATCAAGGTGTTTTTTACTTCTGTGTTGTGTTTCTTTTGGAAACGATTTTTCTGTTAGCTTAGCTTTTATGCAACTTGAACATTCAGTATTATGAGAACAATTATTCACAGTAATACCTAAAGCTAAATCATCCTTTTGAATTTTCTTGATGGATTCCAAATTTCTATGGCCCAGCCTTTGGTGCCATTTTAGAATGCAGTTAACATTAGAACAAACGAGTAATATTTCTGAAGCACTATATACCTTTTCATTTGTAGGTATTATTTTTAATCTGTATAACCCCTCATCAGCTTTTGCATCTGCAACTAAGATGTTGCCCTTTTTAATTAAACATATATCATCTTTAAATGTTACAACAAAACCTTTCTCAGTACAAGACTGGACAAACAATAAATTACTATCTAACTCGGGAACATAAAGTACATGATCTAATGTAACTCTACTTGTTTGACCATTAAGTGTTTCAATATTAAAAGTACATTTACCCTTTCCCTTTGCAGTTAATTTAGTTCCATTAGCAATTGTAATTGTATCTTTATTCGAACTTTTTAATTCTGAGAACAGTTCGAAGGAATTAGCTAAATGAACAGACGCACCTGAATCAATAACAAAAGACAAATTTTTGTTTTTATTTCCATTTTGTTGAGATTTCATAACAAAACTCGAAGAATTTGATTCTTCCATTAATTCATGATAGTTTTGAGAATCTGATAGATTTTCATTTTGACTAGCAGTAGAGGCAGGGAAATTGTTTGGTTTTTTAAACTGTTGACGTGATCTATCTTGGGTAAAATTTGGTTTTGTTTTGTTAGTATTATTAGCTTTTAAGTGAAAACAATCTTCACGGTTGTGATTATTCCTTTTGCAATGAGAACAAAATTTTTGCTTATTCGAATGCTTTGGTTTATCCCTATTACCCTTTAAAGCAATAGATTCAAATTTTGTTGAAATTTGTTTCGTTTCAACTCTTCTAAGATACTCGCCAATTAATTTGTTTTGAACATATTTTAATGATAAATCTATTTCATAATTACTTTCAATAGCAGTTATAAAGATACTATAAGAATTTGGTAAGGAACAGAGCAAAATAGCTATTAAATTATCATCTTGTATTACTTCACCTATACTTCTTAATTTTTCTGCTAACTCTAAGACAGAATTAATATGTTCCTGCATTTTTACACTTTCATTATATTTAGTGGAATACAGCTTCCTAAGAAGATAAAGTTTATTTGTTAAATTTACTCTTTCATGAACAGATTTCAACTGATCATATGTTTCTTTAGCATTTTTAGCATGTCTGACATGAACAATTTGTGAATCTGAGGTATTTAAACAAATTAATGCCCTAGCATTTCTATCATTTTTTACCCAATTATCATCATTTTCCTTTTTAGGTTCAAATACAACATCATACAGACCTTCTTTGATTAACAATTGTTCTATTTTGAACTTCCAAACTGAATAGTTGTCATCAGTTAATTTATCAACATAATGAGATTCTTTAATACTAGACATTATAATATAATAATATTTGCTTATTTCACAGAAAATAAAACTTTTTATCTTATTAATACATCAAAACAACAATTATAAACTCAAATATAATGCTAATGATGAAATAAGAACAAAATAAAATTCTTGAGAACAATTTTTGAAGTTATTTTTGATTTCAGAAAAACTGTTCTTAAATGTTCAATTCTTTGTTTAAAACATAAATTTACATTTGCAACTTGTATAATAAAATTTGAATAAGAAATTGGAAAATAAAATTCAAAATAATTTCTTTTCTTATCAATACACAATACATACTTTTGATTTCAAAATAAGAACAATTCTGTGAATTTTCTTTTATATCATTCACTTGTGAAAAATAACATTCAGAAAATAATTATTTCTTTGAATTTAATTATATTATATTTTCTTCTTTTATATTATTACATTTAAAATTGAGATAAATTCAGTCTCATAATCGACTGTTGGAATGTTATTCCATATGGAAGGCATGAATACGAAATTCCTGAATAGGTAAACAATAAAAAGTTAAAAGTTTTACCTTTATGTTTTGATGCATTTCAATAGAAATATATTCTTCTTAGGATGAACAAAAAACATTTATTTGAAGATTAAATACACTGGAATAATATATATATGCTGGACACAATCAGGGGCGTAGCTACAGATATTTTTTCGGAAGGGGGGGGGGGGTAAATTCGAAAATTTCCCAACTTGAAACAAATTCCTCCAATTTTAACTGAAGTGATATGCACAACATGTATAATAATAATAATGAAACTTACGCATAAAAAATTCCTTTCTAAAGAAAAATTTTGAAACTAGAAACATAAAAATTCTAATTATTGATTTGTTTAATAAAAAACAAACATGCAGGTCCTGAACAGGATTTGACTGTTTTTAGAAAATGTTTGTCTGTGTGTATGTGACACAAATTTTGTGGGTGCTCTATCTTAAGAACTAATGCGCGGGATTTAATAAAACTTTAGATTTTGTTATATCTTGATAAAAATTAATGCTGATTAGTTTTTGGTGTATATCGCCCAAAAGGTGGCGCTGCTGTGCTGCATTTTTCACGATTTACATGATTTTAGTTATAGTTATCGCTTAAAAACTGTTGCATGGAATTTGATCAAACTTCATATTCTGTTAAATCTACGTAATTTTGTTAGCATTTGCTAATGTTAAGAGCAGCGAAAAATATATGAAGGATGTTTCATTTAATCTGGATTAAGTTTAATATAAAAAGATAGTAAAATATCAGCTACATACTTCGCGCTACTTGCGAACAGAATCGACAACTTACAACTGATGCCAATACATATTACATAAAATAGTGTTGCCACTGGGAAGTAAATATTAAGTAAAACATGGAGAGTGTAATCATACAGATACAGTTAAGTTATTTTTAACAAATTTGGTGCTTATTAGACTTTTGTGTATATCATATGACAGGTAGTACTGTTGTGCAGCATTTTTCACGATAGCTATATCTTAAAAACTTCATATTCGGTTGCACTTCCTTATTAGGCTTGTGTGTATACTGTCCAAAGGTATCGCTTTTGTGCTATTTGGGTTTGGAATCTTAGTTGCAGACATCTAACAGGATGAATGCCAAAATTCAATGATTTGTTTGAAAAATGCGATGCTTGTATCTCCTTTTTAAATGCACACAATTAAACGGATCTATACCTTTAGAATTCGTTATTATGGGCATAGAATTGTTATTTAATTTTAGCATTGTGATTGCAAATTTTGAGGTATTAACATGTATGGGATGGAATAAAGTTTTGGAATTAGCACATCCGAATAGATTTTTTTCATTTAACATTAATTATTCGGTTCTTCAAAGAAGCCAACCTCATGATAACATCGTCCAGTTTAATAAAATCCACTATTTCACTTTCACATTTTAAAAGCATTAGGCTGTCAAGTCTGTCATCCCTCATTGTAACTTGCAATACATATTTTTTACATTTTTTATTTGACTAAAGACTCTTTCATTAGATGCAACGCCATAAAAATAAGCTGCTGTGAATGTTAAGATACGAGTATATAGTTTAACGGCGCAACCCAAATAGTCTTTGAATTTCATGGCATGAGTAGAAGGTTCCTTAAGTGAGTTGGGATTTGGTTTATTTCTATTTGACTCTGCAAGTCATGTACATCCGGTTTCTCATATCCAGATGGAAACATTATTAACTTTTCTAACTTAGTGATACTCAAATTTGTCTTGCACAATTGTAATTTAAATATGAAATGTATTGGTGCAATATTCTTCTGATATAGGGAACAGTGTCATTTAAGCCTATTACTAAATTGCCGAAATTTTCTTGTATTTCTTATAATTATTTCCTGTAAAACTTATGTGTATCAATGTTCATTGCTGTGCTATTATTTTTATCTATTCCCTTTGGTGAAACCGTTTACCAACGGTGCTTTTTGAAGTCAGCTTCTTCAGTCACATCCTAATATTCCTAATTGTTTGTGAACTTGTCTATAAGGAAATCTTTATTTCTTCAAAATTTTATTCAAGTGTAACGCGTCAGTGTTACAGTGCATTTCGAGTTTTTCTTCAGTTGACGGATTGCTTTCATGGTCATATTTCTGTTCCAAATTGTCCTTTTGCTTACCTTTTTCATCCTCGAATTGATTTTTAGATACTCCAAAATCTTCCACGAAAACTCTTTTCCTATCATGAAGGGTTCTTTCATGCTGACATTTATAGTAATTTTTTAGAACAGCTTTAAACACACAGCACTGGACTTTTGGTTTAAAATTTCAAAAACACCTATAAATATAAACGAACAGGACTGATGTATATTTCGCACACAAATAAAAGTAAAATGTGACAAATTTATCTAAACCTAAACTAACGACTTTTTATATTCACATTTGCTCATACAACACTTTTTTCTTAACTGCAAAGGGTTTACTAATTTTTGAGGCAAAAAATCACGAGAATGAGTAAAATATTGTCCAAAAATCACGAAATTAGTTAAAAAATTAGTGGAATTTGTGAAAACTCATCAAATCTTCTTGCCCAGCTGAGTTTCAAGTAGCTGACTACATTCTTTTCTGTTGTGAAACAAGTGATCTCCAATTGTCAAAAGAAGATGCAATCCCTTTGGATTAAAATAGCTGGATTCTCTTTTGGGAGGAGGAGGAGAGGTAGGGTGAAATTTTTGAGAAATGAACAAAGTTTTGCAGGAAATACAGGAGCTGGATAGTCAGACTATTGATGGACAGGAGTAAAGAAATTTAGGACTGGTAGATGTATAATATTTTTGTATAACTGAAAAACACAATGATAAGTTGAGTGTGGCTGATTTCTTTTTGTATTTATTTTGATAATTTAACTTGTTTACTGTTACAGTACTCAGAAACATAATCACCAAAACAATAAAAATTTTGTAATTTTTTTACTATATTACTTTAAAAAAAGAAAATTTCTCAAAAATCTAGAATTTCCCAACTTTAAGCTCAAATTTCCCAACTTCACAAATATTGGGGGGGGGGGGGGGGCTCCCCCCCATGGCGACGCCCCTGGACACAATACTGATCACACTTCACAATAAAACAAAACAGATGAATAAGATTATTTACAAAACACAAAGAAATACTTTGAACTATGGTTTGTTGCAGTTTTTTAACATATTATCATTCCTTTGGAATATTATTGGATTTTTAATCCACCAGCATTTTGCTGCCAACTGCTATAAGGGAAGGAGAAACACTAACTGTTCTGAGTGTCTGTCACAGTAGATCAAATAAAAAGGATTGTCTGATGCTGCCATCTGGTAGAATGTTCTTGAAACAAAAGAGCATTTTCTAACAATATAGTATTCATGTTGTTGGTCTGTGTACTGAGAATTTCAAAGTGATATTCTTTTCTTATCTAAAACTTAATCCAGGCTGGTGAGTTAGACAGAGAGGGTGAAGGGAAGTAGTTATAATAGAAAGGGGTTTGCCCTGCTATTCATGTGCCTGCCTGATATAAGGAGACAAGGGTTTCACCAGAGAGGGAAAGAGCTGACATGGGGGTCAGAGTGGAAAACCCGGTTTTATGTTGGGGAAAGAGGAGGAGTTCAGAAAAAGCAGGGGGTTGCTAGAAGCAGTCGCTTTGGCTGCGAGATAGTCAGTTGAAGGCTGGAGTGCAAGACGCAAAGTTAGTTCCTGTGTAGAGCTCTTAGATAAAGTATAGGGTTGAGTAAAGCTCGCAGAGCTTAGGCTTAGAGCCCATGTGTTGGGAGATTGAGAGTAGTCTCCGGTAAAGCTAATTTAACGAGTGTAGATTGAGAGTGATATAACGTAGTTTTAACAGTACACAGCCAGCATTTGCTGTATTTAATTTAATGTTGAACCGGATCACCTACTTCCGAGTTTTAAGTGTAAATAGTGTTTTGTGTTGTGTAAATAGTGTGTAAACAAACTGTTAATTTAGTTAATTGAAAGCGTTGGTTTTCATTTAAACAATCATCTCAGTGCGTGACCGATATCACGTAATCATATCGGTGGTGGCAGCATATAAATAACAAAGGATGTTCTTCAAAGTTGTGCGGACTAAGAGGAAACTCCGACAAACATATATCAATTGCATGTGGCAATCCGAGTATATTTGCGCGAGTTAGAGCACGGACAGACAGACAAATCGAATTGATAAACACTTTTTAACTATGTTTGAAAGTGTTATAAATGTATTATTTATTAATTTTAATAGCTGGTATATTTAGGACCAGCCAGAGACTCAAAGGCCCTAAAAAATAACTGACATTATTTTCAAAAGAAAACATCTGTTTAAAAACATGAAATGCAAAATTTTCCCACAACTGCGTCGAAATCATCTAGAAAGATTTTTCATTCCACCAGCTCTGAAATTAGATATCAAAGTTTCAAGAAGAAAATGCTTTCACTTGTAAAAATGATGTCATGTCTAAAGAAAATGCAACTTAAAACGTACATTTTCATTTAAATGACATTATTTACAATGGCTTTTCATTCCTTTTATATACTAAGATTAGCCCCACCAGTGGATGAGAGGCTCTGCTTTCAAAGCTGGTAGACGGGATGTGCTGGATTCGAACTCAATCGCGCCCGTCGGCCTAATCGTTCGCAGTTTTCCGCGGTTTTCTTCGAACCATTACGTAAATACGCGTTCGGATCCCGTAGGAAAACCCCCACGGAGGACATCCGCCCTCGGGTCTATATCCCCTCTTTAGATAAGGCCATCATAAACAACATCATATACTAAGATTAAATATAAAAGCCTATTAAACTGAACATTCCTGCTACATTGCAAAGGATCGCAGTATGTTTCTATCAAAGAAAAGGGAGAAACTGAACGCTAATGTTAAACCTATGGGACAGATTTCTCGCTCGCATTTTCCTATTATATTTTATTTATTTATTTTTGGCATAGGATACCTAAGGTCGATATTTATTGTTGTGCGTTTGTACTTTTTCGATTTTGGTTACTGTTTTTTTGTTTTTATATAAGGATAGTTTCACGTTCAGAACCGGTTCTAACCGGCTCCAAAAGTGAAAGCATCCGTACATCTGTTTGGTGAGAAAGTCACTCTCGCTACCCGGCGATTTTGATCAATCAATCACATATTGAGTTATAAGCGATGTTGATCAGGTGACAAACACGTTTTTGGCCCGCTTTTGAGTGCTCTTTCTTCCTTCGATCGGAAATTCGGTTCAAAACGCCCACTTTGACACTGTTTTCTGAAAGATCTATTGCGTTTGCAAAAGAATGGGAAAGCAGCTCAATTACATAGTTTCTGAACAACAACACCAGCTAGTTTCATGCATTTTCGAGCAAAAATAAATTAAAACTTATGTCAGAAAGTTGCCCTTTTGGATTTGAGAACACCCTTAAAGAACTATATTTTTATGGTGAAGGGATTTAGACGCTAATACAGAGGGGGGAGGGGGGGGGATAAAAGTCCCTGATATTTTTTTTTAATTTAACATAAAATCAATTAATTCTTTTTTTTTTCTTCCTTGGGTTAAAAAGAGTATAGTTATTTATTCTAAAGTTTTCCATATACTCACAGAAAATCCCCATGTTTTTGTATTAAAAAATTCACAGAAGACTTAGTTTTTGTATGTAAAGATCGAATTTTGTAATTGATTTTTAATCCACTTCTTGATAGGCTAGATACAGAAACGGCAAACCTTTTCACATCCACGCGTGCCAATTTTTTTTTTTTCAAAAATACATTCTTCGTTATCATGACGTGCCGACAATAAAAAAAATTTAATGGATCAAATAATAATGAATCAAAATTACTTAAATGCTTGTTTCTAGCATTAAAAAAGATGGGTAATACAGTAGAACATCTTTTATCCGAAACTCTTTTAACCGAAACTCTCGATTAACCGAAATCCATTTTTAAAGATTTTTTTTTTTTTTTTTTTTTTTTACTATCACATTCCTTGCGCGCAAATTCCATTTTGAAAGCTTTTTTTTTTTTTTAACTACCATATTCCTTGTGTTCAAGCAGTCTTTCCGAACTACGAGTTCATATAAATATTTTCGATCCCCTTTCATAGAGTTCGTTTGAATTGAACTTCCTTAAGCTGCGGACTGGAACGAAGAAAACGAACAAATTAGCAATTGCGCAGCTTTTGAATGCTTTGAAAAAAGTTTGGCATGATTGGAGCAGCAGAAAGACCGTGATACTGGTGAACTAATAATATTAAAAAACTCCGTGATAGAGCTTCGAAGCAAAGGCAATCGAAAGTGCGATAAACAAAAAAAATTTTAAATCCTTGTGATATATGTAAAAGGTACTTCATTTCAAAATTAAAATATATGTAATTTATTCTTGTTTCTATTTTGCTATTGCTTTATTTTTATTAAGCACTTGTTACCATAATACGAAATATTGCATAGATTTCTCCTTAATCTGAAAATGGAAGCCTTCTCGATTATCCGAAAATTTCGATTTTCCGAAAGAGGGTCGGTCCCAATTACTTCGGACAATCGAGGTTCTACTGTATTTGGTGTTATACTTTAGAAATTTCTTTTAAAAATATTATTGCTGTTGTCTTAGATGCCAAATAATTTATATCAGCTTCGTACTTAGTTATTTTTTAAGAGAATGCAACTTGAATTGGGTTCATTTAACAGCATGTTTTACTTGGATTTTTCATATTATCCATTTCCGAAAACACAGTCTCGCAGAAAAAATTGTCAAAATAGCAAGCACCAGAATCTACAGATTTTAGTGTCTGGAATTGAATTCCAAGTTGATATAATTTTACCATCCGTATTTTTGCTTTTAATGCCTTTTAATCTTTCTGTCTTATTCTTAAAATTTTATGAGCCAATATTGAGCTAGATTGGTATTCATTAAGTTATATTTCATTTTCTTCGTTCTGTATGACAATGACAATCAACCGAACTAATCGAATTCCGATAAACAGAGAAAACATATTGCTACTGTAACTATAATAACTAGGTTAATTAATGCATTTTTTGAAATTCTACTATATTTTTATATAGAAAATGAATCTATGCCGAGCCAAAAATAATCTCAGCGTGCCACTTATGACACGCGTACCATAGGTTCGCCGTTCCTGGGCTAGAATGATAAAAGTTACGTTCACGGGTATGTTTTCGATGACACTACAACATTTTAATATTTTTAGAACTTAATTATAAATTAATATGCTCACTTTAAGACTTTTTTCCGTTAAGGCTGCTAGTCACTTAGTTTCCGAATTCTCGTCGGTGATGTTAAGTCTATGGGCATTTGATGCATTCTTATATTTAACCTTTAAATGCCGGATGTTGCTTTTCGGCAACATACCCAATTTAGGCTCTAAAATACTATTAGAGTAATATTGAATCTATAAGGCCTAATGTCGCCAATAAAATACATTCTGAAAATATTATTAAATCGATTTTCAACTTGTAGATGGCAACATTTGTGCTGTTTAAGAATAAAGATAGATTTATTTTTTCAATTGTTGCTACTTGTTCTTTTTTGTTTTGTTTGGAAGCTTGCGAAATACCCTATTTTGTTCTGCAGTGATCAAGTAAAATTTATTTCTTATTATAGTTCCTAAAATTCTTGTGTGTTTAATATTATACAATTTTATCAAGGAAAAATATTTTTTCAATTAAAGACCATGCCGATTAGTAACAGACTGTTTTTTAGCCGTAACCAATACTTAAAACAAAATATGATTTTTTTAAGTATTTTTCCCATGATTTATTTAAAAAATGAAAGCCGAAAAATATTATTACTATGATTTTTGAAAAATCAGGCATTTAAGGGTTAAAATAGCTCTTCGGGAAATTAATATTTTTTATTTCTGTTTTCTGTGTACTCTTCTTAAAGGATGTCTCTTTTTTTCTTAGTTCTCAAGATATTTCTAAAATCTATGCTTAATTTTATAGGAAGTGTTAAAATTTCACTCCCAGTTCGTCGGCTTTTAACACATAAAATATTAAATGCAGCATAGATTTTAGCAATATTTTGACAACTAAGAAAACAAGTTGGAAATTGCTCGTCAAACGTGGCAAATGAGGTGTGTTCGTACAATAACTAGTTTTATAGTAATTTTTTGCACCGCATATTGTACTGAATGTATATTTTAGTGCACTTCATAAGTGCATATCAATTTCATCCTGTTCGAAAGGCTGTAACATCACTAAAATGCACTTGCAATATTTTTTTACCATTGGTCGTAATGTAACGGAAAATTCTTGACTATCCCTGTAATTAAACTATACATCCGATTTTCATGAAATTTGAAATGACTCGACAAAATTTTGCAACAACTGTATATTTAAAATGTCAGACCATTCGGTTAGGTAGTTTTTGCTCTGTTATATGAGGGCGGACAGACAGACAGACGGACTGAACGACGACTATAGGTGCTACGTATTTATATAATTATGAACGCACCTAAAAAGAAACAACCTTTAAGAAGAGCGCACAGAAAACAGAAATAAAAAATATTAATATCCTGGGGAGATATTTTAAATATAAAAATGCATAAAACGCCCATAGACTTAACATTACCGAGGGGAATTCGGAAACTGAGTGACGGGGAGCCTTAAGGTGAAGAATCGCCAGATATTCTCTGAAAAGCGTACAATTCTATGGGAACACTCGTTTCATTTGAAGAACTATATTTTTACGGTAGAAGGATTTGTAAGCTAATACAGAGTATACCAAAAGTCCCTGGTAATTTTTTTTTATTTAATAAAAAATCAAGTAATTGAAGTTCAGTTTTTTTTTTCTTTCTTTAAGCTTATAATTATTTTTAAAAGACGATTGTTGAGGCAAGACCATTTCTAGCCTAATCTCTAAAAAAAAAAAAAAAAAAAAAAAAAAGAAATTATACACAGTTCTATTATTTGTACCGGCTTTCTGTAGAAAATTTTAAAATGATAAAATAATGAAACGATACCGTCATTTTAAATTGTGTTTATATTGGAAGTATTTGAATTCAGTGGTGCCAACTTATATAGGTTCGTGGGGCGCGAGCCCACCCAATAATTTGATCCCTCCGTCCACCCAATTTCCATTGATTTATTTATTTAATCGCTAAAATAAAATTTGGTTTTATTGAAGTTCTCAAAATAATTTTGTTTGAAAAATAGATAGGACATCAATTAGACTTACAAGAGCACTGAAAGCCCTTTCAGCGAATGTAAAAATAAATTTCTCTCAAAAACAAATTTCCTGCAAATTTTGCCATCAATTTTAATGTCTTGATGAAGTTGACTACAATGATATTTAGTTTTTTTTTTTTTTTAATAGTTAGCAATTTTTATGTTATTTGTAATAAATATTAATGTATGTACAAGGAAGAACTTTTAAAAATATAATTTAATAAATTATTTACTAAATTATAAAATTTTTATAGTTTGCTTAGAAAAAACATAATTTGATTTGGAATTATCATCTTTATTCATTCACTCCTCCTCAGCCCATCTCTCCACATACACACATTGGGGGGAAATTGTATGTGTTATTTTACTCAAACTTTTTTGAGCCCACCCAATATTTTTAAAAAGTTGGTGCCACTGTTTGAATTTAGTTTTTGTTTGTTTTAAATCACTTTTACGAGGGAGGCTGAGCTTCCCCTGCAGGGGCGTAGCTACAGATATTTTTTCGGGGGGGGGGGAGGGAGAATTCAAAAATTTTCCAACGTGAAACAAATTTCTCTATTTTCCAACTGAAATGATATGTACAATGTGTGTTTAAGAATAATGATATTTATACATAAAAAAAAAAAAAAAAATTCCAAGGAAAAATACTGCAAATTAAAACATAATAGTAATTATAATTATTAGTTCATTTAATCAAAGATTTTGTCTTCTGTTGTGTAAGAGTCATAATCGTACTTCATATTAAAACAGTCTCATGATATTTGGAGATTTTTAAGAAAAGAACAAAGTTTTAGACGAAATAGATTAGAGAACTGGTGATGGACAACAGTAGAAAAATTCGGGTGTGGCAGATGTATGATATTTTCGTAGCACAGAGAAACACAATGACAAATTGAGTCTGGCTGCTTATGTATTTCTTTGGATAATTTAACTAGTTTACTGTTACAGAACTCAGAAAGGTAGTCAGCAAAACAATAATAAATTCTTATTTTTTTAGTATTATTTAAAAAAAAAAGTATTTCAAAATTCTGGAATTTCCCAACTCGAAGCTCAAATTTCCCAAGTTCACATATATTGGGGGGGGGGGCTCCCCCATAACCCCCCATCGCGACTCCTCTGTTCCCCTGCCTCCCCCGATGATCCGCCCCTATAAATATAGGTAATATTTTTTATGCAGTTACTTATAGCTTCAAACGAAAAAAATTGTGCTGCGTCGGGTTAAATCAAACATTATCAGAAAAATTAAGATTAATAAATAGATTTTCTTCGGCAGGTTTGGAATGAAATTATAAATTTATTTATTTATTTTAAATCTATAAACACAAGGGTGATAAAAAATTTAAATTTATTTTAAAAGAATCCATTTTGTTCCAATAAATTTGATTAAAAAAAATATTTTCTTATCACCCTTGTGTTTATAGGTTTTTTATATAGTCACAATAGCTCCAAAGGAAACATTTTTGCACCGTCGGCGTCGGAGTTAATAAAACATTATCAGAAAAACGAAGATTAAATAGATTTTCTTCGGCCAACTTGTAACAAAATTGTAAATTTATTTAAAAAAAAAAAAATTCATGAACACAAGGGTGATAAAATCAAATTACATATATGTTTAAATAACTTTAGAAAACGTTTGCTCTGATGTCTTTAAGGCTGTTCTCAAACCAAAGGAGCAACTTTCTGACATAAGTTTAAATTGATTTTTGTTCGGAATCGCATAAAACTAGCAGGTGTTGTTATTCAGCAACTGTGTCATCGAACTGTTCTTTCCGTTTTATTGTAAACGTAATAGATCTTTCAGAAAATGCTGTCATACTTGACGTTTCGAACAGAATTTCTAGACGAGAGAAGAAAAAGAGTCAGGAAGGGAGAAAAAACGCCTCGCACACGTGACCCATTTCGCTTATAACTCGATAGGTGATCTATTGATCAAAAAATGGAAAAAACAGTTCGATTCCAAATCGCTTCCCTAGTCAGCACTGCCAGTTTTGTACTTTTACATTTATAAATGAGTTAGTGAATGTGTAAAAACATTTTGCGCTAAATAAAAAAAATAATCTATTTTGTTGAGACGAGACAACTGGAAAGTTTATTTCTTTTTGTTGCTCATAGATGAAGCACTAAAAATTATATTTCTTAGAAGTTTTTTCCTAATAAAGATAATTTATGAAAATAAAAGAATAAAAATACATTTTTAAATAATTCCGTCAGCAGTTTAATTTTTGTATATATTTTTAGAAAAGTCTTTCAAAGTTATTTAAGATAATTACTATTATACAATTCTATGTACACCATCATGTTTACATTTTATTAAATCAGCAGACAAGAAAAGTAAGGATTTCATTTTTTTTACTTAAATGTTTGTCTTATTACAGTTGGTTTTTAAAAATTCTTAGGTTTAAAAAATTTCACCAACTCTCTCTCTCTCTCTCTATATATATATTTAAGATTTTTAAAAGAATTTAAGTAGTAATAAGTGCATTACTGAATCTTATGAAGCTAAATTTCTTAAATAAAAACTCTTTTTACTACATTTTCGTACATGTATTTTTGGGATATTTTTTATGTCTTCCTTTTTATTTCAGATCTTGCAAAATTAGATTGCGCCAAATTGATATTTTAATGTTTGGACTATGCGTTACGTCGTTGCATTATCCTGTAATTAGTTGATTCATAATCATTATTTCTTTATCATTTATATTTAGTTTACATAGGTTTGAATGTGCAGACGATCTTGTACTTATATATCTATTTACATTTAATATAGTTATGCTTATAATTTCCTGATTGCATAGATTAGAATACTTTAATTCCTTTTACTGAAGTGGTTGAAATGTTATTGATATGAAAGAGTTTACTTTGTTTATAGCCAATAGATGGCAGTGAGAAGAAATAAAATATCGAACATCGATTTTTTACTAATCGAATATTCGTAATTTATCGAATCAAATAATAGATATAAATCAAACGTGAAACACAACATGTGACTTTTATAAACTAGTTATTTATACTATCATATTATAACTTTTATTTATTTTACTACTCAATAAGAGTTAAGGCACGATAAGTAAGTTGTCATTATGTAAAAATTTTTCTGCTTATTTATATAAGTGTCCGTTTTTCTATTGTTCTCGTTGACGTCATGATAGGGGAAATTCCCTGTTTGTAAAAGCTTTAACTGAATTCAGCCCATTTATAAGAATATAATTTTCAGAATAAAAGTGTGAAACACATTATTTATTTTAATATTCATTCATTATTTGAATATTCATTTTCAATTGAGGAATTAACGTGTATGCTAAGCGTTTGAAAAGGTTTTTATCTTCTTTAGTTTTAAATCGTTAATTAATAAACATTTATTCCAGTTCGCTAATGAGTTTGAAATAATGCAGAAATTTAATTTAATAATTTTGCTGCCCGACAAAATTTATTTTTCTGTAAAAATATTTTTAATTAACACTTGCAAATGAAGTATTTGAAAAATTGAACCTTTTATTGCCGTTTATTTATTTATTTATTTTTTTAATTCTTTTTTTAAGCATGGTTGCTTCTATTGTAACTTTTTATATGGGTTCTTTTGATTAAAAATTATGTAAAAATGTTTCATCTGAAAAGTTACTCTGTTTTTGCAATGACGAATAGTTTTAAGAGAAAAAAAAGTATGTGAATTATAAAATTATTTAACTATTTGTATCATAATGTTTGAATAAACGTCATTTAAAATTTTATGGCGAAAATTTAAAAAATTACTTAAATCTGAAAATTGATCTAATTATGATTCTTATCTTTGTTGACCTAATTGTGATTCTTAACTTTATTTATCTAATTTTGATGATTATACCAAAATCAAAAATACATTCGCTGTAAGCACTGCTGGAAGGTACAAATAAGAATTTTCGGTACTTTTCGGTTAGCCGGGCGCCAGTGTTATATATACATATGTATGTATATATAAATGTATGTATATATACATATATATTTACATATATATATGTGTGTATATATACAATATGTGTATATCTATATATATATGTATATTTACATATATGTATGCATATAAATATGTATATATAACACTGGCGCCCGGCTAACCGAAAAGTACCGAATTTTCTTGCAAAACTCTTTTTCTACTATTTCTTCATATTTTATTTCTGATCTAATATTAGTGTCATAATTATTCTGGAGTCTTCTCTTTTAGATTATGTAAGTTAACATCACTAGTAGTGTTTTTTCACTAGTAAGTGCTGTATTTTTCTTTTCTTAGGTGGATTTTGAATTTTAGATTGTTCTTCATGTACCAATTCTACACAGGATTTGTAAATATCATGATATTTTGATATGTATATGATATTTTCAAAATTGTCAGATTACTGCTGATTATAAATGTTTTTAGACTTAATATAACTTAGAATCTAAAACATATTACATTTAGAATGAAAACAATATTCAAAATGTCTTGTTTTATTTTTTCTTACAAAATTGATGATCAAATAATTGAAAACACAATTTTCTGTACACTTCAAAAGTTGCTTTTTCACTAACACAGTTTCAAGTTTATACAAAAAAAAAATATTTTTAAACAACGAATTTTGAATTACAAAATAAAGTTTATTTTTCTATTGAAGAATTTGAACACGAATTTAAGTTTGTCTGCTTTTTCATTCCCTAACAATACCTTAACACTTTTTTAATGTGACATTCTTGTATTGAATATTTCATTTTGTTAAAACATTCAACAGATTTTATGAGGGTATATGACCCAGTAACAGAAAGTTCCAGACGGGTGACGTGCGTTGCAGGTTTTCTTTTCCCTTTTGCAGATTTTTTTTCCATTGGATCTACTTCCAACTTTATATTATGTTTAGTTCCTTATTATTTATTACTAAAACTTAAGATTATTATTAATAAAAATAAGTAAAATGCTTAAAGACATTAAAAGTAAATGATAAAATAATTAAAGGTTCATTTGTAACATTTTACCTGCAGATTATTTTCAGTCCCTGAAAGATCTGTCGCAGACATTTGGAGAATTTTCTGCTATCAATATGAGAGCATTAATGCTATTTAAAAGGAAGATACAATGTAAAAGCTCGCTCCTACTGAAATAAGAATTTGTAATGAGATGATCAGGATTAGAAAATAGCCATCATTATTTGTATTTTGCAATAAAATATTTCATTTTATGTCCTAAAATTCCCACCCTTGGCTCCAAATTAGACGCTTAGAATTGTTCGTTAAAACATGAGTTTCTTCTATCCTGAGATAATTTTTTACATTTTTATCCTCTTCGGACCTGAAGATAAAATAACCTTACAAATGCACATCCATTACTTTTGCACAAACAAAAAGACACCCTAGATGACAGAAGAATCCCTTTTTCTGAAATGGGTACTTTAGGGGACAGGTCATTTAGGTTCACAAACAGGGATCTAAAATGACTAGCCTCCTTAAAATATCAATTTAATGATCAATTACCTAAATTCATGCAATAAAAAATTTAAGGACTTTAAACTTTAAGCAAGTAAATGATCTGCAAATCCTCAATTTTTTTTTTTACTGTAAAGCGTTTAAGTTAAATAATTGTGATTTTTTTTTTTTTTTTTTACTTTATTGACCACACTGTCTTGAAGGCATTTTGCAAACTTAGATAAAAATAACATTTATTTTATGAGGGAATAAGCATCAATGCTGCCATTTATTGGATTTGTTCCAAAGCCAAAAACATTCAGTTACTTAAAAGTAAAGTCAAAATGTAACAAAATCAAACAGTTTAGTTTTTATGAGGAAAAGAATAGAGGTGCACATTTGTGTACCTCGGGTCTGAAGAGGTTATGAACGAGGATTTTTAGTATAAAACAAAAATTTCATAACAGAATAGAATGATTAAGCTTAAAGCCGCAACGGTTGTCTGATGGCTTCAGAGCCCCGAACTCAACCCTTCCCGCTTTTCAATGCATTAAACTTATTGAATTTTGCTTTTAAATTTGTTCAGTGACGTCTTTTTAATTTTTTTGCTTAATTTAGACTAAATTAAACCAAAACCAGGAAAGATTATTTCTAATGCAGATGTTGAAGGAGAAGTTGTAAACAACTGGTTAGTTAAATTATCTTTCGTGGGCTGTTCAAATTTAATATTATGAAAATGAAATCAAATTATTGGTTCAACATTTAAGTATTCAGTTTCAAACATAAAGCTTAGAAAATTGAGATTTTTTGCTAAAATCCAATCAGCAATTTACCTCTTTATCCCACTCTAGCAGGTACAGCCTAAAAATAGAATCGAGACAAGGACAACTACAGGTATTGTTCAAAGACAGATTTCTTATGATAGGAATGGGAAAGTTGCAGATACAGTCAAAAAATAGTTTTTGGAGGGCAGGGAGTATTTTGTGAGCTATTGCTATTGTTTTTAGTTATTTATTTACAGATGGGCTAATTTTCAATAGCAGTTGAAGAGTTCATTTGCACTTCTTTTGGCTGAAAATATTTTGAAATTAAATATCAGATATAAGATAATTTTGAAAATATCAAGAAACATAATATTTTGAAAATAAACATCAAATGTATGAAAATATCAAAAACCTTGATATTTTGAAAATATCGGATATTAGTGTTGACTCTAGAAAAAAAAAGACTGCCGGGCAGGAGTTTTTTAAAAAGGGAACATTATTCTAAAAAATGGGAACACTTTTTTTCAAAAAGGGCACACTTGTACCTTGTTCACAAAAAATATTTTGAACTGGTTTGTTTAGAGTTCCTAGAATTTGTGATATTTTTCCCGGGATCAATTGAATTGCCACGGGGTGCATAGGAAGCATTAAAAAGAGCAGCCAGGTGCATCAGAAGGGTTTAAAAGAGCTGCTAGGCGCAAAAAAGAAATAAAAAGGGTCGCCGGGTGCTGCGGCCTGCTAAAGCGGCTTAGAGTCAACACTAGATATATATCAAGAGAATCCATTGATATATAAATATATCAACGAACCTTGGTTCTACATCTTTTTTTTTTTTTTATTCAACATTTGTATTTTTAAGTGAAAAATAACAATTTAAATCGAGGATCAACAGCAGTTGCTATAAAATAATGAAAATATTCTTGGATTTAAATTTCAATAGTATCCTGTTGATTTTCATTTGCCTTGTTTTCATTTTTCACAAATCTGAAGCTTTTCCCTTTTCACTTTTTAATGCCCCTTTTGGAACTCCCAAAAAAAGTAAATGTTATTTTCCAAAAAATGTAGCAATGTTTTAATTGACAGTATTACTTGTAATATTATCTATTCATCTGAGCTCATCAATATTGTGATTACTTTGAATGGCAATAGTAATTTCATTACTTTTTCCAATAATTGCCACTGAACTGTGGTTAAAATATTTTATCTCATTTTCAGCAGCATAAAGACAAAGAAGCCGCTTTAATTCATGCAATCTTTTTAACATACTATATTTTGAGTTCCATCTTAAGATTGATTACTCTTATGATTATTTTTTTTTCTTTTTATTATCATAAATAAAAACAATCCAGAACATGCTATTTAGAAAAGATGGATTGAAAACAATTACATCAGCTGCTGCATTGTTTAAACTGTCTCATTAATTTTAGACATTATACTCACAGCATTTTCATCTTCAAATCTAATATTATATTTTTTTTATATAATTTAAGGGTTTCAAATTATTGGATAGAAATAATTTTTTTGTTATAACACTTTATCTCAGCTGTCAACTTGAAACATAATAACTCTAGGTCATCTTATCTGAGAGCTTAAAGACTAGGTGTAGATTCATAGTTGCCAGCTGCCATTTGGTGATTAAATTTTTTGCTGTGGCCACTAATTTTTCGTTTTTAAGGCGACTTTTTGTGATATTTTTCTTTAAATGTATTTTGATTTTATAGTGCAAAATAGTCTCACACATATGCATTTTTTTTTTTTTTTTTATATGTACTTTAGTGAGACAAAATCAAAATCATCTAGTTCCTAGTATTTCCCATTATCATGTTTGCTTAGCTTATTACATATTTTTTTAAAGTGTATTTTGCCAAACATAATTTTCTGAATGTCCATAGTTTAAGATTTATATTATACTTAATTAATTCACCTTTCAAGAACTTTATGATTAAAAAATATACACATTAATACATATATATACAATAATAAATATACATATTAATGTCATTAGTCTGTGTTTTGTTGTACATGTGTGCATATTAAATTATTTGGTACTTTTCGGTTAGCTGGGTGCCAGTGTTTTATATACATATTTATATACATACATATATGTAAATATATATATATATTTACATATATATATATGTGTACATATACAATATTTTTATATGTAAATATATGTATATTTACATATATGTATGTATATAAATATGTATATAAAACACTGGCGCCTGGCTAACCGAAAAGTACCAATTATTTTTTACTAATAATTCATGAGATTTTTTTTTTTTTTTTTCAGATTTTTTTTTTATATATATAAATGCTATTGTTTTTATGCATTTGTTGCACAATGTGACCACTGGATTTTTAGGTTTAAGAGCCACTGGCTTCTTCCAAATTTTAGGAATCTGCATTAGGGATTGACCGAATAGTCGATTCGGTATTCGGCATGTAAACCAAAAAGTATTCGGCCGAACAATTGCGGATAAGAATTTTCTTGTACTTAGAAGTAGAATATGAGTTTCAATATTAAGTGCATGAGTTCAGAGTTCAGCTGTACTAAAAAAAAATGAGTCAAAGGCCAATTTTAATAATAATAATAATAAAATATTTTTTCTTCCTAAAATAGTCTATATAGGGGTAAAAGCAAAATAACTGTCTTGATAGAAAGAAAAAAAAAAGTAAGGAAGATAGAACATTTAAATTAATTTAATGTGCATTTTCTTTAATATACACATGAAATAAGTATACCCCCTATGCCTAAAGGGCAAAATTATCACCAGCCACAGGACCACTAAAGGAGAAAAAGTGGCTATTAAAAAATTGTCTGTGACTAGCCATCATAAGTCACTTTCATACAAGGACAGAGTAAACATTTTCTTGCATTTCATCAAGGATTGTACTTTTTCTGGTTGAAATATGTTTATATTAACATATTTATTTCAGCTATTCAATTTTAGGTTAATACTAATAGAAATTTTAACAAAAGTTTACTGTTTAGTACTTTTCAATAAAAAAGTGGCCAATAGTTTAAAGAAAGTGACCACTTATAAAACTGGTACCACTGGCCACTAATGAAATTTCCCAGTTTTGTCCTTTACCTATGCCTATCCTATAGCTTTTATATCCATTAAGTTAAAATCGCTCAAATTTTTTATCTTCACCATAAAGTTAAACCATTAATCAAAATATAAATATCAATAATGTACAAATTGATATAGAGAACATTTCTATTCAATATGTTTATAATCAGACTTAGGCAATCAGTAAATCAGGTTATCAGTCATCGTTTCTTTTTATTTGAATGAACTTTTGTTTTTCTGACAATCCTTATCCTTAATAATAGCCTATATAGTTTAATACTTTCATAGGTTATTTTGGGTATTGTTATTTGGTCAGGGACCCAGTAGCAAAAATTTCTCCAAGTGCCTGCAACATATATTTCAGTATAGGTCAAAACTGGGAAATTTCATTAGCGGCCACTGGCCGGTAGGACTAGTTTTTTAAGTGGCCACTTTCTTTAAACTAGTGGCCACTTTTTTATTTAAAAATACTAAACAGTAAAATTTTTATAAGTATTAATCTAAAACTGAATATCCCAAATAAATATGTTAATATAAATATATTGGAACAAAAAAAAAAAAAAAATAGAATCCTTGATGAAATGCAAGAAAATTTTATTCTCTCCTTGTCAAAATGTGGCCGGGAGGTGGCCGCTGATAGACAATTTTTCACTAGCCACTTTTTCTCATTTACTGGCCTTGTGGCCGGTGGCTTGTGCTAATTTTGACCTTTATATTTCAGGGGCAAAAAATAATCTGCAGGTAAAATATTTTTACAACTGAAGCGTTAATTAATCAAACAGTCACTTACCTATAGCATTTTTAGGCATTTTATAAATTTTTATTAATAATAATCTTAACTTTTTGTATTGGGTAATTCTTTGGTAACGGAATTACAGATCAGAACAAATTTATAAGTTTTTATTAGAATTAAGACTGTTTATTATTTTATAAAGTTCTAATTTTTTGCAGAAATAATAACTACAGACACAGAACTAAAAGTACGTGCATTTGAAAAATTTCTCAAATAATATAGAAATTTTTGAGAAATTTTTAAATACTTGGTAACGGAATTACAGAAAAAAGACAAAGACAAAACTGTTGTTTGGTCAAATTTAAATTCCTATGAATCTAACCATGCTATCATTGTTTGTTTTATGTGGTTCTATTAACTAGATGTTATACTCTAAGAAACACTTGTTGCTCAGAATATACTCATTAGTGAATATTTTTAATTTCAATTTAAATAGAAGTAACGGAATTACATCTTCTAAAAATTAGGCTTTTTAAATTCATAATTTTATTTCTAGCACTAAGATACAACACAAATGTTGCTATGATTTTACTTTACATTATATTTTTTTACAAATTGGTCATCTTTAAAGACTAAATGACCCCGCCGATCCATTTGTGGTTCAGAAAGGGTCATCAAAACATCTTTCTGTTCAACATAATCAAAGTCATCTTGAGAGGGCCAGATAAAGGTGTCCCCATTTCGTTTTAAAAACTTTACATATAACCGAGAGGATTCTTTGGAAAGTACTTGTCCTATATAATGGTGTGCAATTTCTATTTTCTTGCTTGAAGAAGCAGGCACATATTTTACTAAAACCCACTGTCCACTACAAACTGGCAGATTAAGTTCATCTCTAAGCTGCTCACAGAAAGGCTCGGGATTAAAGTTGTGACATGTAGAAACACTTGAAAAAGACATTTTTTTTAGTTCCAGCATATATTCACCGACAACTTTAGCAAAATGTAGACTACGTACATTAGGAATAGGTAAAATGTTTTCCCAAATTTCATTATACTCTTGCATATTACTTTCTATTTCTTTTGTTCCACAGTATAACACCATAAATTTTTCACATCTTGATTTCGCCACACGGAAAAAATCTGCAGCATTTTGTATTTGCTCTTCCTTGGATAACACTGCTGTCGACACAATTCTTTTCATCACCCTACCAATCCCATCTGCGGCACCCTTACCATGGCTTGTGGCGAAAAACTCCCATGTGATATGTCTTTTTAGATGAGTGAGAGCGCACAACAAATACTTTTGTTTAAACTGGCTAGATGCTCCATCAGAAAAAAATACTATCTCATCATATTGTTTATCTTTAGTTTCTAGTTCCTGAATTATTAATTTCAAAAATGTTATTACTGCGTATTTATCGTGTGACATATAATCAGATACAATAACCATGGAGTGTATGTTTTCTCCTTCCCAAGCACAGACAGTAAGTAAACAGAGTAATTTGGTTGTATGACCAATAAGATGATTGAATTTCATTTTGGTTCATCGTCGTATTGTTCTCTGCGAAATCTACTTGGATTACTACTTTAGAACTATTCTGTTGGACATCTAATTTTTGAAATTGGAAAGATTCACTTTGTCTTCTCTTTATGTATGTGTGACGCAGAAAATTTGGAATTTGTTCTTCTAATTCAGCAAAGCATCTCTCTACAGTCCCATTTTCAACAGTTTTAAGCACTTTGGTATTATCTGTTTTCCACTGATACCATTCTATTTCCAAATCTTTGACTTCCTCAAAATCATCACAAGCTTTAAGAGAAGAAAGTTGAGGGCAGTTGTTGCATTCAGAGAACATACATTTTTCATTATCCTGATTACAAGTGATAACAGAACAAAATTCTCTGAAAGATATTGGGATTTGTGGTAAAACTTTTTCTAAAGCAATTAGCAGCAGCCTTACATTTTCGTGGTACTTGCATAAGCAAGTAGTGTGTGGGATATCTTGTTGTAGCAAAACTTGCCTTGGACGCAGTGCTGCAAATTTTGAAAAACTTATTTTCACATCATTATTTTGCTGCAAAAACATACTATGTGCTTCTTTTAGAGTTGAAAGCATGAACTGCTTTTGAATTTTAATTTTCTTTGTACCTTTTTGTATAGTCACATAGTCTTTTTTTTTCCTGGACAAACCCATGATGTTTCCAGAAAAAACATTTCTACTTTACTTTTGATTTCAGAACTTAATGCAAGAGTATTTGTTTTTTGGACTTCTTTTTGTTTTGAAAGCAATCCAACATCATAGGCTAGTTCCTCTAATACAATCTTTTTTTTCCTTGGTGATCTTGGTAAATGTTTACTAACACGTTGTTTTGCTTTTCCTAGTGTCTGAGGTGTCATCAGACTTGTCACAAGCATTTTCACTGAACTTTGATTATTCGTGTGGTCTTCTGAAGATTTTTTGTTTCTCATTCTATGCTCTTGAACACGCTTTCTGTTTTTCACTCTTTCACTTGCTAATTTCTTCTTACTCATATTAAACTTTGCCATTTTTTTTCTTTTTCTGTCTTGTGCTTTTATTTTTTTCCATTCTTTCAGGATTACTTTTTAATTTTTCCCTGTATCTCTTCATCTTTTCTTTAGCAGTTAAAGCCATTTTCAGTCAATGTTTACCTGGAAAACATGTGTGTTTGCAAACAAGTTTAGTTGTATTACAAAGTTTAGTTGTTTCATAACTAATCTTTTTTAAACAACTAAACTTTTAAAAGTTTAATTGTTCATTTTACTTCACAAAAACTGTACACAACTAAACCTATTGTTTACATTGTATCAGTCATAATACAGCTGCTTTTTTTTTCCTTTTAGATAAACAGAACTGAAACATAACACTGAATATTTATTTTAAATTAAAAATACTTGAATACAACAAAATATTATATAAATTTGTTTAAATATGCTTTTCCCATTACCTAGAATTTAATAACAACATAAAAAATTACAATGTAATTCCGTTACTGTAATTCCGTTACTCATTATGTAATTCCTTTACCACTAAGTATGCCACTAATTAAAAAACATATTACAAAATTTTTTGTATTACTTTATTCTTTCAGCGAACCACTAAGAAAAAACTGAATATCTAATTTTTAGTAGTATTATTCTTAAAATAAATAAAATTTTCACATCATTGTAGTAACGGAATTACATCATATATTCCCTTCATTAAAATTTATTAATTAATATAATTAGAACCTCATATATATTTATTTTAACAATATTCCTTGCTAAAATATTCTCTTTAGAAATCAGCAGACCAAAAACAAATAGAAATATAACATATTTTATGTAGTATTTATGATCTTATACTTTTGTATGGGTATTTAATCTAAATTATACTGTTCTGGATACCTGTTTAAACTTGTCTTTCTGGATTTATTTAAGACCATAAATGTAAAGAATTTGCTAATAAATGAAAAGTGCATACTTTTTACTACAAGACCCCAAGTTTTGATAAAATTCTGAGTTATTTAAGTTTTTGCTATCCATGTCATGTTTCTCAAAGAATTGCCCTATTAAGTAATAAAGAGCTAAACATAATCTGAAGCAAAATAAAGGTTGAATGAAAAAGAATCTGCAAAAGAGAAAAGAAAATCTGTGACGCCTGTCTTCCGTCTCGAACTTTCTGCTACCGGGGTCAGTGATAAAATAATAAAAAAATAAGTGATGGATTAATGAATTTGTGAATGGAAAGAAGTCATTAAATTTTTTGTGTAATTAGATTTAAGAATAAAAATGTAACTGAATTAAATTATTAAGAATTCAATTTTGAGTAAAGTTTATTAAAACAGCTAATATATGCAAAACTGTTTATTAAAATTTTTTAAGTATTCGGTTGCCAAATACCGAATATTCGGCATACACTTTGACTGAAGCTTTGGTATTTGGCAAAATTCCTGCTTTGGTCAATCCCTAATCTGCATCTATATTAATGACAACTTAAAACATGTGAAATTATCAAAGATTAAAATAGATTAAAAATATTGTTTATTTAGCATAAAATATTTTCATTAAAAAAATGCAAGCTATTTACGTCCTTTACATAACAATATGATCTTTAAGAATTTGGTCAAGCTGTAAAAGAAAATTTTCTCGATTGGGGAGATTATCCTTTAAGAATTAAAAGGAACTCAAGATCAGAAGTCAAGTAAGAAAGCTTTCAAATATTGGATTCTAGTTATAGCACTTCAGTAATACCAGTCCACCTTTTTTTTTGTACTTGTTGAATCGAATGACCAAAATGCTGACTTGGATTTAACACTCGAAAAACAAAATCACAAGAAATACTTGAATATATATTATATATATATATATATATATATTTTAACAGCCGCAGATACTAATATTTTATATTTAAAAAAAAAAGCTAATCATTCTGAAGATACTATCTTCAAGATGAATTTGTTTATAAATGTGAAATAATGATTAGCTCAAGAAGAAAATATTAAAATGTTCAGTGAACAAGTTTTTACTGCTAAAAAAAATTACTAAAATCAAGGTAGGGAAAATATTTTATCGCTGTGGGTTAATATTATCAAAATATTACAGAAGATTAGATTTAAAAAAATAAGAAGAAAGCTAGAAAAAAGTTAGTTTCTTTTTAAAGTTTTTTAATCAAAATTCTGTTGGAAAAAAACACTTGTTTACTTTGAACTAAAACATGAAATAAGATATTATATCTAATATGCTTTTTAACACAATCAAACCCACTATCTTGAACCTAACAAGAAAATGGGGAAGGGGGGGGGGGGATTGAGATAATGTTCACTTGAGACATTGTTTTATTTAAAATGCCTAAAAATATATAATAGTATTAATAATTTTTTGTTTAAGCTTTTAAAAGTGATGTGTATTATAACATACCTTAGAAAAAAGCCTGTTTAATAAGTTTAATGGCTGTTTAACTCTTTTAATGAATGACAACTTTTGTAAAACTTATATGTGCAATTTAAGAACAATATTTCAAGTCTAAAAAGTTGATAACTAGGTATTTTCTGCTTTTTTTACTGTCGCTTTATTTTAAACCCGATAGTCTTAGATTCAAGTGCCAATACACAAATGCTAACTGTCATTTCATTCCAGGAATTCCTTATGAAAAGCTTTATTTTAAATAAAAGATCATAACTGCTTATGTAGTGTTCTGACAAGACATATTTGTTACTAATAATATTTAAATTATAAAGTATTTTTAATTAAATTTAACTTATAAATGATATACTCGCACATTTACATTACATGCTTATGACATTTTCTGTGTTGTTTCATTTATTTATAGCTGTGTAATAAGAATGAGCCAAAAATGGATCTTAATTGGAAAAGTATTGTTTTACATGCATTTATGAGAAGAAAAAAATATAAGAATTTTTCATGTGCAAATTCTGATGTTAACGACAGTTTCAACATATTTCGTAGAACTTTTGAAAAAAATTCTAACGTTTAGTTTATTACATAGCATGACTTCAAACCATCATAGATATCAAACAAAATTGAAATAACTTTATAATAACTGCTTGCTTTTTCATTAAAACATCTAAAAAAAGTGCAAAATCGTAAGAAAATATGTAGCTCTTAAAATTCAAAATGTTGCTTGTTTGTACAATTAAAGATTGAAATGTTGGTTAAAAACTGTCTGTTACATAAAGTATTTTTATTTTCATGCTTACGAATAATCCCGGTAGCAGAAAGTTCGATATGGGAGAGGTCGTCGCAGATTTTCTTTTACATCCAACCTTTATTTTGCTTCATATTATGTTTAGCTCTTTATTACTTAATACAAAAAGTTAAGATTATTATTAATAAAAATTTATAAAATGCCAAAAAAACTACAGGTAAGTGATTGTTTGATTAATTAACGCTTCAATTGTAAAAATATTTTACCTGGAGATTATTTCTTGTCCTTGAAGTAACTGTCGCAGATACCTGGAGAATTTTCTGCTACTGGGCGAATAATCTATACTAATCTAAAAATAAAATATTTAAAAGGTTTCTTAAAGATTCTTAATTTTAAATAATTTCTGCTTGGAATGATGTCGGATACTCACATATATGTTGTTTGGTTTACATACATGCTTATGACACTTTCTGCATTGTTTCATTTATTTATAGCTGTGTAATAAGCCAAAAGTGGATTTTAATGTGAAAAAATATTATTTTACATGCATTTATGAGTTGAAAAAAATAAGAATTTTTCATGCACAAATTCCGACATTAACGACATTTTCATCATATTTCATAGAACTTTTAAAATAATTTCAAACTTTTAGTTTATGACATAGCATGAGTTCAAACCGTCAAGGATATGAAATAAAATTGAAATAACTTTATAATGACTGCCTGCTTTTTTTTATAAAAATATCTATAAAAAAAAATGGAAAATATTGAAAAACGTGGAATGCTTACAATTCAAAATATTGCTTGTTTGTGCAATTAATGATTGAAATTTTGGTTAAAATGGTGTCTGTTACATAAATTATTTCAATTTTCATGCTTATGAATAACCTATAATGTTCGAAAGTAAAAAAAAAAAATTGAAAGGTTTCTGAAAGAAACTCAATTTAAAATAATTTCTGCTTGGAATGATGTCGAATACTCACACACATTTAGTTTACATACATGCTTATGACACTTTCTGTGTTGTTTAATTTATTTATAACTGTGTAATAAGCCAAAAGTGGATCTAAATTAATGTGAAAAAATATTATTTTATATGTGTTTATGAGAAAAAAAATTTTCTTTTTCATGCGTACATTCTAGCATTAATTACATTTTCAAAATTATTTCATAAGACTTTTGAAAAAATTTCACTCTTTTGGTTTCTAACACAGTACCAGTTCGAACCATCAAGATTATAAGAACAAATTGAAATAACTTTATAATAACTGTCTGCTTTTTCTTAAAAATATTTTTAAAAAGGTAAAATCTTAAAAAAACATGAAATGCTTAAAATTCAAAATATTGCTTGTTTGTGCAATTAATGTTTGAAATGTTGGTTAGAAAAGTGTCTGCTACATAAATCATTTTTATTTTCATGCTTATGAGTAATCTATAGTGTTCAAAAGTAAAATATTTAAGAGGTTTCTTAAAGAAACTCGATTGTAAATAATTTCTGCTTTGAATGATGTCGAACACTCACACACATTTAGTTTACATACATGCTTATGGCAGTTTCTGTGTTTTTTCATTTATTTATAGCTGTCTAATAATCCAAAAGTAGATCTTAATGTGGGAAAAGTATTAGGTATTTTACATGCGTTTATGAGAAAAAAAAATAAGAATTTTCATGCACAAATTCTGACATTAACGACAATTTCAACATATTTCATTGAACTTTTGAAAAAATGTCGAACTTTTAGTTTATTACATACACGAGTTCAAAACATCAAGGATTTTTAATAAAATTGAAATAACTTTATAATGACTGCCAGCTTTTTCATAAAAACATAAGAAAAAAAAGATAAAATATTAAAATATGTGGAACGTTTAATATTCAAAATATTGCTTGTTTGTACAATTAGTTATTGAAATGCTGGTTAAAACAATGTGTGTTACATAAATTATTTTTATTTTCATGCTTATAAGTAACCTATAATGTTCAAAAGTAAAAAAATTAAAAGGTTTATTGAAGAATATCAATTTTAAATAATTTCTGCTTGGAATGATGTCGAATTCTCATACACATTTAGTTTACATACATGCTTATGACACTTTCTGTGTTTGTTTAATTTATTTATAGCTGTGTAATAAGCCAAAAGTGGATCTTAATGTGAAAAAAAATTCATGTGCAAATTCTTACATAATGAGAATTTCAACATATTTCATTGAACTTTTCTAAAAATTTCAAACTTTTGGTTTATTACATAGAACAAGTTCAAACCATCAAGTATAATAAAACAAAATTGAAATAACTCTATAATGATTGCCTGCTTTTTCATATAAAAAAAAGATAAAATATTAAAATATGTGGAACGTTTAATATTCAAAATATTGCTTGTTTGTACAATTAATTATTGAAATGCAGGTTAAAACAATGTGTGTTACATAATTATTTTTATTTTCATGTTATAAATAACCTATAATGTTCAAAAGTAAAAAAATTAAAAGGTTTATTAAAGAATATCAATTTAAAATAATTTCTGCTTGGAATGATGTCGAATACTCATACACATTTAGTTTACATACATGCTTATGACACTTTTTGTGTTGTTTTATTACGTTGAGTAAAAAGTTTTCAGCCAAATTTTTTTTATTGTAAAATGATAAATACATACCAAATCATCGAAACTAATAAGGATAGTAATCTCCGTTTAAATCTGCAATAATCTGCCAACGTTTTGCCAACTTTTCAATCCCTTCTGCGAAAAATGAGGGCGTGCACTAGTCCAGAAAGAGATTGACCTCATTTATGACCTCCTCATTTGAATCTAAGATTAACACACCAAGATGCAACGGCATATGAGAAAACAGATAGAAATCTGAAGGGGCCATGTCGAGGCTGTATGGTGGGTGTTGCATTAAACCCCTCTCTAGCTTGTAGAGCGTCCAGCCGGTCATTGTACTAACGTGTGGCCGGGCGTTATCTTGATGAAGGAGAACCGCCTTCCTTCTAAACTCGTTTCTTCGTTTTTCGCGAATGGTCTCGCGAACTGTGATTAGCATGTTGCTGTGTATTGTTTATAGTCTGTCCGCTTTTCAGGTACTCTTTGTACAGTATTTCGCGACAATGCCACCAGATTCAGAGAAGCACCTTCTTGTCAGTTAGGGCACGTCTTGCAACCGAGCCTGCTGATTCCCCGGGTGCTGACCACCCTCTTTTACGGCTTGTATTGTTGCAGTATACTCATTTTTCGTCACAGGCCACAATTCTGTCCGGAATGTTCTCTTTCCTTTGATCTCTGAGCAGAGCCAAACAACAGTTTTATCTCTTGCACTTGTCTTCAGCAGTCAATTCGTGAGGCGTCCAGCGGTTGAACTTAAACGTTAGCTTTATGCGCTTCAGATCATTAACTATTGTTTTTTTGGGAAACGATAAGCTCTATCGCAATAGTTCGTGTTGAAACATTTCTGTCTTGATCAATGATTTGCTTTAACTGTTCAAAATCAACTTCAATAGGGCGGCCAGAACGTGGTTCAACTTCAATGTCGAAATTTCCAGCTTTAAACTTTCGAAACCCAAACTTTGAGTGTATCATAAGAAACAGTATTGATGCCTAAACTTTCACACATTTTTCTGTGGCATTCACCCGGTAATTCTCCGTCAACTTCAACCTCGCGTTTCGAGCTTAACTCTCGGTTCATGGCCGTAGCCAGGTGGGGGCCAGGTCGGGCAAAGCCCGACCTGGAAAATGTTTTGCCCGACCTAGCGCATTCCGATAAAAACATTAAATTTCCAGTTTTCCCCACTTCTTGTCCAACCTAGAATGAAGCTCGACATTCTGATCATTTTTTTTCATTATTTCCCTTTAAAAAAAATTATGTAATACAACATCAAATTTTCATTTTCCCATGCCAGACCTTGCCCTCTACCCCTAAATTTCCTTTCTAGACTGGAAACAAATGTAGCAAAATTTCATCTATAAAGCTTTTTTTCTCTCCCTCTTTAACAGACCTGTCGAAAATTGCTCCATTGTGCGTGCCTCGCTTTTTCACTTTGTAGAAATTGTCCCATACCGCTTCAACAACAAATCGGGTTTACCTTAAATCCCTAAAGCTTGCTTTCTTTATACAATTGTCACCATATGTAATTTATCGTTAGGAGGCGGGGTTGAAACCAAAGGCTTCTGAAACTAATCTTGAAGCAGCCCACAATACTGTTTCCTTAACTTTAATTTGATGTACATGACAGTTAAATGCTTCTTTCGTGGAAACTTGGTCCGATTACAACAAACTCCAAAGGACACTCCCATTCCACTGAAATTTTTTAAAAAATGTCGCTTCTAAAATAAACCAATCATTATTTCAAATTTAAACAATACAATATGTCAGGTTACTTACGATTTTACAAATCCAAATTTATTACTTACTGACGCATTCATAAAGCCATTTTTATTCTTAAATTAAAAAATGTTACAGATGCTTTTATTAATGAACGAAGAAACTGAATGCATTGTTTAATGAAACTATTCAACTATTCTGCACTTTTTAAAGCAAATCAGTTTCCAAAGTGGTCGTCAAAGTTGCCAATATAAGCCAATTTTTGCAAGGCGACAGCCTGATATAGACCATCATATGATAGAAATCAATTACAACTCAAAGTGTAATGCATTTATTGAAAAGTGAAAAACGATATTCGATTCCAATTCCTAATTAAAAGAAATACATTTTATTTACGTTATGCCCAGGGCCGTAGGAAGGTCTTTTGAGGCCACCCACAAACTTTTTTTTCATCTCCCCCCCCCTCTAAGATTTTGGAGAAATATCTATATTTAATTTTGCTATCCGAGTTCTATTTTATAACAACACCAGCGGAGCTTCACTAGTTGATTTTTTCAAAACGAAACTCAAATTAAACGAATTTAGAGTTGGGTTGAACTGCTTTCGGCAATGTGCGTACACCCATTGGGGCTATGCCGGCTCAGATCTCGAATCAAACAAACCTTGAATTATTGTAAATTTTTATTTCGACCCGGATTAAATTAAAATGTTCAACATTTTGTTCATGGTGTTACAGTAACAGATTTGATATTCTTACAACATGAATTTAATCAAAGCACTAGCAAAATTTAACTGGGAATTCCCCCATTTAGAAAAACAATATAAAAAAATCACTGCAAAATGCAAAAGGATGCCAAAAATTGATAAAGATATTTCGAATCATAGCGAGCAAAATTTACTATATTGTGCTAAAAGATTGAAACCGGATTTTTTATTTACGAATGTTAAAAAAATTACCAGAAACACAGCTAAAAATTCTCGAAAAATTATAAAATAGCAGAGAACAAAATTTGGACAAAAAAAAAAAAAGTTTCAAACTGAATTCCCTTTGCAAATGAACCTTCACAACAAACCCCCAAATATTGCACATAAATAAAAAAATATGGAAGTCTTTTCGTATTCTGTTTTTTTTTTTTTTTTTTTTTTTTTCCTTCTCCTGTTTGACAATGCCATTTTTTTAAGCAGAAAATACTCACTTATAATAACTTTTTTTCTGCTTTGAACGGTGCCTTTTATTAAATATATATATATTTAGAGATTTACTAATTCCAAGAAAATTACCTTTGGGATGTCGTTTTCATATTTTTCAGTTTTCTCCAATTTAAAATTGTCACCCAAGTGTTCCGGATAGAAATTGAAAAAGAAAGGCTTCGGATAGACAGTACCTTTCTGTGGGCAACGAAGATGGATTTCTTACTAGATCATAATAAAGACATACAGAGTCTTTCTGTCCATTTTTTTTCTTTTTCTCTTTTAGTCTGACCAGATGTTTTTCTGTTCACGACGAGATTTGACAGGACGGATATCTGTATGCCTTAAATTATACACATCGAAATAGGTTTTTTTTTAATTTAATTTTTAAATTTAATTTTTTATGCTATTTTTAGTGTTTTTTCGAGTTTCGTGCTTTTACCCCCACATTCATAAAAGGAATCCATTTTCAATCTATCTTTCCATTTTAGCCGAATATAGTAAAGTAGTCTTCTGCGATTTTTGAATATTTCACGAAGTCTTTTATGTGATTTTTAACTTTCTTTCGCATTCCGACGGGATTTTTTTACATTAGTAAAAGGAGTCAGGTTTCGATCTTTTAGCCACAAGTACAAAATTTTGCCCTCTGCAATTTTTTGAATTTTTTGCAAACATTTTATGCGATTTTAAACGCTTTTCCCGTTTTTAAGCTCCTGTGATTAGAAGAGATTTTTCTCATATTTGAAGAAATTTTCGTCTTTTGAAAATTTCTAGAAATTTTGATCTTTGATTCGCGACTTTTTCGTGTTATGAAGGAAAAAATATTAATGCGTAAGTTCAGTTTCTAATTATGAAAAGTAAAATGCAACACAGTTGACGGAACACTATTGGGATTTGATTTGATGAAACTGCATCTTTATATTGAAGGATGTTGGGTAATTTATTTTTACGTTAGATTGGTGACTTTCTATATTTTTGCAAAAAATGGGCAAATCAAAACATTTTTTTTTTTTTTTTTTTTTTTTTTTTTTTTTTTTTTTTGCGTGTGTGTGTTTGAACGGAAAAAAAATCTCCAGTCCACTGATTTATTTACTTTATTTATTTATTTATTTATTTTTTTGAGAATGTAAAAGGAATCCGGTTTCAATCTTTTATCCCAATATAGTAAATTTTGCCCTGTGCGGCGTTTTATTCGCTTTCCGCGGAGGTTTTTGTACATTCCTAAAAGGAATCAAGTTTAAGTCCTTTAGTTCTATATAGAAAGTTTCTCGTTTGCAATTTCTGATTTTTTTTTTTACAAACCTTTTATGTGATTTTTAGAGTATTTTTTAAAATTCCACATTCAATCTTTTGGCTCGATATAGACAAATTTTGCTCTCTGCGATTTTTGAATTTTTGTCCAATTTTTTATGCGATTTATACCCTTATTTTCGCGTTTTGCGAAGACCTTTTGGAAAGTTTTTCTGAACCGAAGAATTATCCAGTAGATTTTGCCGCTGTCATGAATAAGATGAAGGTGGGAAAATAACAAATTGGCTCCTGTAGCAAGATGAACGACGATGCTGGAAAATTTAACTTTTACCTGGAGACTACCATTTTTATGGAAATAAAAATTACAATAATTCAAGAATCAGATTGGTATATTCCGAACGGGTTTACGCTGTTGAAGGCAGTGGGGCCTCCAAGGGGAATCCCCCCCCCAAAAAAAAAGGTTCTTTTTTTGAAAAACCAACCGGCAAAGCAAGCGAAGCTCAGCTAGTAGATTTAAATAATTACAGAATATAATTTATGTATAATTAACATTAGTAATTTATCGAGAGAAGAGAGATGAAACGTTAAAAAAGAAACAGGTTGAACGTAAGGGGATAGGTGGCAAAGGCATGGCACACAAATAAATGCCTGCTTATTGGGACCCCAACGAGATTAAAAAGCACATTTTTTTTTTAAACATTTGAATAACAATAATGAGGTTTAAAAGTTTTGAATCTTGGGTTCCAACTTTTCCTCCATTTAATAGGGACCCTAAAAAAGACATTTTAAAAAGTATTTAGAACTTGCAAAATTTCTTTCATCTGGGCACCTTTAAAAAGAATGGTGGCTGTAGAAAGAAGCCCATATCTGTTTTGGTTGAAGAAAGTAATACTATTAAGGAGGTTTTGAACCTGATTGGGACTCCCAACGAAATTAAAAAGCACATTTTTTAAACATTTGAATAAAAAAGTGACAGCTACAAGTTTTGAATCCTGGGTTCCAACTTTTCCGCACTTTCATAGCCCCTCCCCCCCCCCCCCCCAAAAAAAAAGACGATTAAAAAAATTTAGAGATGCAAAATTTCTTTCATCTGGACACCTTAAAAAAAATGGTGGCTAGAAAGGAAGCACATTATCTGTTTTGGTTGAAGGAAGTAATTCTATTAAGGAAGTTTTGAAGCTCATTGGGATCCCATTGAGATTAAAAAGCATATTTTTTAAACATTCGAATAAAAAATATGGGGCCTAAAAGTTTTAAATCTTGACTTCCAACATTTCTTTATTTTTATTGGGCTCCCCCAAAAACACAATTCAAACAAAATTTAGAGCCTGCAAATTTTTTTTCATCGCCTTTAAAAAGAACAGTGACTATAGAAAGAAAGCACAATTTTTTTGAAGGAAGTAATGGCATTAAGAAAGTTTTGAAACTTATTGGGGGGCCCCAATGAGATTAAAAAGCATATTTTTTAAACATTTGAATAAAAATTTTGGCCTAAATGTTTTGAATCTTGGGTTCCAACTTTTCCTCACTTTTATAGAAGGCCCTAAAAAAGACAATTCAAAAATAATTTAGAGCCTACAGAATTTCTTTCATCTGGGCACCTTTAAAAAGAATGGTGGCTGTAGAAAGAAAGTGCATATCTGTTTTGGTTGAAGGGAGTAATAGTATTAATGAAGTTTTGTACTTTTGGTTTCATCTTTTTCTCCCCTTTACAGGACCCCCCCCCCCCCACACACACACACACACACCAAAAAAAAAGAGACTAAAATACCATTATATTTTAAAAATAGAATTTAAGCTTTCAAAAGCTCTTCCATCTGGGCACCTTTATAAAGAATAGTGGATATAGAAGGAAAGCGCATATCTGTTTTCTAAATCTGACCAAGATCTTTGACAAAAAATGAATTTGGATAAAACAAATTAAAATGTTATTAAAAATAATTATAAAAGTTAAAAGATATTATTCTACTCAAAGGTACAATAACTTACTACTGGACCCCTGGCTTTGCTCACCCCATATGGGAGACTATTCCTACGGCCCTGGTTATGCCAAATATCTTATTTAACTTTAATACATTTTTATTATGTCTCTGAAGAAACTTTAAAAATTTCGTACTGACTTTAGAAATTTCTTATATTTTAAATGAAAAAAAATTCCCTAAAATTGCAATGCATATTTTTGAAAAGCTACGAATAAGAGATAGAAAAAAAAATGAAGAAATAATCTGCCACCCCTGGAAAAATCTTTGCCCTACCTGGAAGTATGGTCTAGCTACGGGCCTGTCTCGGTTGAATGCGAAATCCAATTCTCCGTTTAACCAACCTGACGAAATTCGAGGTAAATACTAACCTGGGGTTGACTAACTCGACCAAGCTCTGGTAGGTAGGTTAGTGAACCGCGCATGCATAGTTGAAAGAAAAATGGCGGTCGTTTTAAACTGTGCGCTGATGCTTCTTGTTTAAAACAAAGCTTTTTGGAATTTACTAATGAAACGAAGCATTAACTATTAAAGATGGTATTATAAAAGAATGTGTCACTTACATTTCCCCCCTTTTTTTGGATATTTTTACTCTATGAATGCAAAATTAAACTAATTTATGTGTCGAAAACGAAGCTTCAAATTTTATTGATTTACAAAGTATTTTTTGGTGGCGCCATCTAACGAATCTGAATGGATCTGAAATATGTTCTTTCGATACCAATTTTGTAAAAATATATGATTCAAATCTCTTTCTTTCTCTCTCTCTTTTTTAATAATAATGAAAAAATAGAAAACAAATTTTCTTCCATTTGAGTCTCTCGTTCATAGTTGCTTAAAGCATGAATTTTCTACCAAATTGTGTATATGTGATCAATTGTTCATAATAGATAAATAATAATTTTTTTTGTTACATACTTAGTAAGTTTGAAATAATGATTTTTGTTTTAAAGTAACATTTTTTCAGAAGATTTTTTTTTTTTTAATTTCGCAATACACCAAGAACATTAATACATGTTCTCGGCCTTCTTCTAAAGTTATTAAACATGATCTCTAAAAAAATGTTCAATATAATAAACGCAGGATTTTCTTTAAAAAGGCCTCTTTTTTTTTTGCTACCGGCATGCTATTTTATCCAAGATATTTTAATTGAATCTGTACAGACATTTGTTAAATAAAATATATATGCATTAGAAATAATTATATGAAAATATCTTCATATCTAATATTCATTGTAAAAAATAAATAAATAAACCTATTGCATTATTTACGTTTATTCTACTTAATACTACTAGTTTGATCAGATAATTGTTTATTAAATTTACATTAAAGAAAATGATTTTTTTAATCAACTGTTTTTTAAGAATTTTATTGAAACTTTTGTTCTGTAAACGAACAAAATCATGAAATCAAAATGATAATTGCACATTTACTTATAAGAATTTTTTATTTAAAAATTAAGCATAAGTATGCATTTCCAATTTCAATACTGCCTTTAGTTTCGTTATTGAAAGGAAACAGATTAAGATGGTGTCAAGGAAGGACAGAACTCCCAGAGAGGATTAGGTCATGGTCCGCACTAGGTCATGTGATTCCTTTGGCCAATCAACTACACAGATTTCAACCGAGAGTTGACTAACTCAGGTCGACTAATCGCGGCTTGAAAGTTATCGATGAATTCGAAATATTAACTGGCGGTTAGATTTGTCAACCGAAGGTTTCTCAACTGAGAGTTGAACCGCGAGTTAAACGTTGGTGGAGAATCGATCGGTTAGTCTCACGGAGTTTGTTACGGAACTCATAGTACATAATCGTTCTGAGCTTCTAACGTAATAGCTCTTTTTTCACACATTTTTGAAGCACAAGCTAATAAAATTTTAACAAACAAATTACACAGTCATGTAGTTCCTGTAATCTGCTTTCGAATGCAAAAATTGGTTGGTTGAAAAACTAACAATCGCATAAGTGACAGATGTTGGCGCGAAGGTACCTCCCCTTGGCGGAAAACTTTTTACTCAACGTAATATCATGGGAGACAACAGTATTTCGGATTTATCTCAAGAAATCGTAAAATATTGGAACTCAGTTATGTACAGCTAACTCAACATCAAAGGAAATGGGGCCATTTAATAACTCAGTAAATATATCACATTATGTTTTTGTTTTTTTAAGTCTTATACCTGATGCCTAATCTTATTCTCTAAACGCAACTTATTTAACAATAACAGGCTGCTACAGGCAATTATTTTTTTTTCTAAATTTTGCTTATATTCTTTTAATTATTATTTCTGAACAATAATAATATACAACAATTATTATTTTTAAATAGTGGTAGAAAAACAAATAGTTGTCAAAGCATTCCAGCATTAACTGAAATAAAAATGATCACATACTCTGAAAAAAGTCCTTCCGGCCAGTGCCGGTAAGGAGGGGTAGCTTTCATATTCCTTATTTTTAAAGAGCCAGCTTATACTATTCAAACACACGAAGCTCAAATTAGTGGAGCCCGATTATAGAGGATTCAATACTAATTATTGTCAAAACTGAATGTGAATGAGAATTTCGCGAAATTAGTCAGCTGTATCTAAACTAATTTTATTTAAAGTGACTTACATTTGGTCGCCAAATTCGGCGATATCTTGAAGTGCCCCCAATGAACTTAGTCGAAACCTTAGTAATTCCTGTGCACATGCTCACTCACATTGGAAGCCGTTGATATATACGAGTGCTGTCGCAGGCAAAAAATCCAATTTTTCAAAATGTCACCGACATTAGAAATTCAAAGTGCTATATTTCAACCATTTTTAAAGATAAAGACAAAACAAAAAATGCTCCGGAATCCTTGTATCAATGTCAAACACTTAAGAAAGAAATCTTTTTCAGTTTCTAATTTTTTTGTACCTCATTTTAAATTTAAATTTAAAAAATATAATGGCCGCCATTTTTAAACAAGATGGCGGATGAAGCTGGCCAGCTAACTTGGTCGAGACATTGCTATATACTATGCACATGCCTTTTCACATCCAAATCGGTTCATAAATACGCGTGTTATCGCCTGACAAAAATCAAATCGTTTCAAAATGTCAGCCGGGCCATTTTCAAAATTCGCTTACATATGCTGTCCAAGAGAAACTAGTATGTTGTGGCCATCACAAAACTTTCTTCTATATAAATCACGTCAATTAAATCATTTAAATAGTACAAGAAATTACATGAATTTAGCACCAATTCATATCAAAGTATATCTGAATTTGAAGTTTGATGAAAATTCGTGCATTAGTTCTTGAGATAGAGCTACAGCGGGAATTCTGAAAAATGTAGCATAGCAGCGCCACCTGTTGAGCGATTTACACTAAAAATAAACAGCACTAAATGATATCAAGGTATACCTGAATCTGAAGTTTGTTGAAAATCTAAGCGTTAGTTCTTGAGATAAAGTTATTGCGGAAATCGCAAAAAATACAGAATAGCAGCGATTTTAGCAGCACCTGTTGAGCGATTTACACCAAAAATTAAACAGCACTAATTTACACGTCAATTCATGTCAAGGACTAACTAAATCTGAAGTTTGATGAAAATCCGTGCAATAGTTCTTGAGATACAGCTCTTGCGAAAATCGTGAAAATGCAGCACAGCAGCGCCACCTGTTGGACGATTTACGCCAAAAATTAAACAGCACTAATTTATATCAAGGACTAACGAAATCTGAAGTTTGATGAAAATTCGTGCATTTTTTCTTGAGTTAGAGCTATTGCGATAATCATGAATAATTCAGCATAGCAGCGCCACCTGTTGGGCGATTTTCATAAAAAAGTAATCAGCACCAAACTATATCCTGGACTAACTGAATCTGAAGTTTTATGAAAATCCGTGCAGTAGTTCTTGAGATATAGCTATTGCAGAAATCGTGAAAAATGTCGCATTTTCACCAAAAACTAATCAGGTCTAGTTTATATCAAGGTATAACTAAATAATAAGTTTTGTGAAATTCTGTGCATTAGTTCTTGAGATAGAGCGCCCACAAAATTTTTGTCACATACAGACTCACAGACAGAGTGACGGAGTGACAGACAGACTCACAGACAGACATTTTTTAAAAACCATCAAATCGTGTTCTGGGCATTCTAAAACGTGTAAATCCGTCGAAAACCGGGAGTCGAAAATTTTCACGAATTCAATACTTTCTTCTTGTAAAGATAGAAGAAAGTAAAAAGAAGAAAATTCAAATATAAATTAACATTTAAAGTTTAAATTGAGCTATGCATTGTATAAAGAAGACTATATTAAATATTTCTAGCATTAAAAATAAAAAAAATCAATAAAAAATTTTGAGATATAAATCTTTAAAATTGCGATTCTAAGCAAAAATGCTTGTCCCATTTCAAGTTTTATGTAATTGACTTTTATTTTTTTAATCTAATTTAGATTTTTTTAAATAAAAAGCTTTAATTATTTTAAATATGAACTATTAGTGTGCTATATTAGTGAAAAATATTAATTACCAAAGATTTTTTCTTTAGCAAATGAACAGAAATATCTTGTCCCTCACTTTATGTCAAGTCCGTTACCTTATTATTATTTTAATCAAAATAGGTTTCTAATTCTGCCAAAAGTTGGAAGTACATATTCAGTGGCATTGTTAAACTGTTCAAGCAACTGCTACGTGCCATTTTTTATTCATCAATTGAAAAACATTGCAATAGTGTCAAAAACCGGCTTTCTTCAAAGTTGGTATTTTTTTTTTCATGGTCAAGTCTGTTACCATAATTAATAATACTAAAATAAAACTTTTTACACTTTTGTATTTAAATATTGATCACTAAATAGTTTTAGAAGGCATGTGTATTGTTATCTAAGTTAGAAATTATACAGCTTAGCTCCATTTCTAATGGTTTGATTTGAATGTTCAGGGTTCGCACAGACTCCTTAGACTCCTTGGAAACTCCTTAGAAATGAAAACATTCCCAAGTAGTACTTAGAACTACTTAGATAAGCAAACCACTACTTAGAAACTCCTTATATTCTATTGCGGCTTCGGACGCAAGCGATATTGCTGCCGAGGGGAAAAAAATCGTGTTTGAAAAACGCACGGTAAATCCTTTATGCACGTCATTCATCTGAAGCACAGCATTGATTGTCAGGGCTCCCACTAGGTTCGTTTTACAATTATTAGCTCCGTCTCCGTAAAGTCCATTTTTCGACACTGTTAGCCGACCTTTATTTTAAATTTTATCGATGTGTGGCATTTACCCAAGAATCTCGGAAAAATCGCGTTTTTCGCAAATATGTTAAAAAAAAAAAATACCGTCAAATTTCGTCAATCGATCGCGGTAGAATTTCGTAAATTTTGTCAAAGGATCGTGAAAAAACGCGAATTTCTCCAACAGATCGCGGGAAAACGTGAATTTCGTTAAAGATCGAGAAAAAAAGCAGATTTCCTCAAAAGATCGCGAAAAACACACGGTTTCCATCAAAAGATCGCGAAAAAAACGTTAGTTTCGTCAAACGGTCGAAATGAGACGCGAATTTCCCCAGAAGATTGTGAAAAACACAAGAATTTCTTCAAAGGATCACGAAAAACACGCGAATTTCGTCAAAGGATCTTGAAAAAAACATCAGCTTTGTTAAACAATCAAAGTAAAACGCGAATTCCATTAAAAAATCGCGAAAAAAGCTAATTTTCCCAGAAAGTCGCGAAAAAAAGTGAAAAAAAATACCGTCAAATTTCGTCAATCGATCACAGAAAAAAATCGTAAATTTTGTCAAAGGATCATGAAAAAACGCGAACTTCTCCAACAGATCGCGGGAAAACTCGGATTTCTTAAAAAAAAAACACGCGAATTTCTTAAAAGACAGCAAAAAAACGTGAATTTCGTTAAAGATCGAGAAGAAAAAGCAGATTTCCTCAAAAGATCGCGAAAAAAACGTTAGTTTCGTCAAACGATCGAAATGAAACGCGAATTTCCCCAGAAGATTGTGAAAAACACAAGAATTTCTTCAAAGGATCACGAAAAACACGCGAATTTCGTCAAAGGATCGCGAAAAAAACATCAGCTTTGTTAAACAATCAAAGTAAAATGCGAATTCCATTAAAAAATCGCGAAAAAAGCTAATTTTCCCAGAAAGTCGCGAAAAAAGTGAAAAAAAATACCGTCAAATTTCGTCAATCGATCGCAGAAAAAAATCGTAAATTTTGTCAAAGGATCATGAAAAACGCGAATTTCTCCAACAGATCGCGGGAAAACTCGGATTTCTTAAAAAAAAACGCGAATTTCTTAAAAGACAGCAAAAAAACGTGAATTTCGTTAAAGATCGAGAAGAAAAAGCAGATTTCCTCAAAAGATCGCGAAAAACATACGGTTTCCATCAAAAGATCGCGAAAAAAACGTTAGTTTCGTCAAACGATCGAAATGAAAGGCGAATTTCCCCAGAAGATTGCGAAAAACACGTGAATTTCCTCAAAAGATCGCGAAAAACATGCAAATTTCTTCAAAGGATCGTGAAAAACACGCGAATTTCGTCAAAGGATCGCGAAAAAAACATCAGATTTGTTAAACAATCGAAATGAAACGCGAATTCCATTAAAAGATCGCGAAAAAGTCGCGAAAAAATACCGTCAAATTTCGTCAATCGATTGCGGAAAAAAATTCGTAAATATTGTCAAAGGATCATGAAAAAACGCGAATTTCTCCAACAGATCGCGGGAAAACTCGGATTTCTTAAAAACACGCGAATTTCCTCAAAAGATCGCGAAAAACACGCGAATTTCCTCAATAGATCGCGAAAAACACACGGTTTCCATCAAAAGATCGCGAAAAAAATGTTAGTTTCGTCAAACGATCGAAATAAAACGCGAATTTCCCCAGAAGATTGCGAAAAACACGTGAATTTCCTCAAAAGATCGCGAAAAACATGCGAATTTCCTCAAAGGATCGCGAGAAACACGCGGTTTTCATCAAAAGATCTCGAAAAAAACATCAGATTCATATAATCCATAACTTTAAGTTTATTTACCTTATCAGGTTTTACTTTATTTTCCATGTGCAGCAATACTTTATTTTGTATACATCCTTCATATATTTAAAAGCATTTTCATTTTGTTAATGTTTTCTTTATTTATATTAAAAAAGGCCACATCATTTTAAATTGTTTTTAAAAACTATATATTATTTTACAGTTCTATATAAAAAAACATTACATTTAACTTCACTTAGTATTCCCCTTCACTATCCATTTATATACTTTGTATTTCGTCTGTTCACAAATATTTCATAAAGTTACAGTTCAATCCATTCCAAAATTGTGGATATAGTTTTAAGTCTATAAAAACTCTTCAATTTTCCATAATAAAATTATCATTTCTTCTAAGTATCTTTCTATAAAAGTTCGTTCTTTTATAAGTTATTTTTAACACATTATCCTATTTTCCATTCTTGTCTATTTAAAAGTTTCAATTTCATTTAATCCTTAAAAACATATAAAGTTCTAAAATTCATATATAACTTACTATATTATTTTCCAACATTCATAGTTCTTTCTTCTTATTCTAACGTTTTTCTAGTTAACTAAATTCATCATAAGTTCAGATGTATACTATTATGCTTCGTTCAGATTCGTTAAACAATCGAAATAAAACGCGAATTCCATTAAAAGATCGCGAAAAAAACGAATTTCCCCAGAAGGTCGCGGAAAAAAATGAGAATTTCATCATAAGATCGCGAAAAAAATGCGAATTCGTCAAAATTTCACCTTCAAAGAAAGCGATTACCGCTGTCTAAAAGAATAAATTCAAAACTTGTTATATTTTTTCTTGTATGTTGCATTTAGCATTCCTTTTTTGCTTTTTAAATTTTTCTTTAATATGTATCATGTATGTGATATACATAATAAGTGTGTGGGGGGTTTGACTAATCTCTATTTATATGACTTAGGGGTAATTCTTGTCCGAAACTTCCGAAAATGTAAGGCCTTCATTTCCGAAAAATTTAAAAAATCGGCCACCAATTCGAAAGATCGGACATATGGTCGCCGAAAGAAAAACATTACTTCAATCGTTTGCAGGAAAATCGCCAATTTCGTCAAAGGATCGCGATCGCGGGGAAAACACAAATTTCATCAAATAATCGCGAAAACACCCGCAAATTTCGTCAAAAGATCGCGAAAAAAACCCACAAATTTCATCAAAAGATCGCAAAAAAACCCACAAATTTCGTCAAATGATCACGAAAAAGCCCACAAGTTTCGTCGAAAGATCGCGAAAACCCAAAAATTTCGTTAAAAGATCGCGAGTAAACGGCAAATTTCGTCAGAAGATCGCGAAAAAACGGCAAATTTCGTCAAAATATTGCGAAAAACCCCACAAATTTCGTCAAAAGGTCGCGAAAACCCCCACAAATTTCATCCAAAAGATCGCGAAAAATCGACAAATTTCGTCAAAAGATCACGATAAAACGCGAATTTCGTCAAAGAGCCACGGAGAAAACGGATAGCTAGTGTCGACATTGGATTTCCCCCTCCTAACCCTCGCTGGTGTAACTTTTCAGGAGATTTGCTGTGAATTTCAGAAATTTTTTTTTGCTCAGAATCACCCCTGTAACACGACCATTGGCCACTGCATAAAAAAGTAGATTGTCAATTTTGTATTTAAACTTACGAAATCAATAAGCAATATATTGTGAATACTGTGCAATTTCAGCACTAACAATTAGATTCTAATAGAGTAAAATTTGTTTTTGAAATATTTTTCTCTCCAAATTGGGCATTAAAAATTGGAGTGTGCATACCACATAATGATGCAGCACATAAAAATATCGACAACAAAAAGAAAAAGGCAAATCCTTAAAATTTTTTTGGACTCCTTGGATTTTTTTGGGTACTCCTTGGATTTTTTCTTCCCAACTCTGTATGAACCCTGATGTCAAATCCGTTACCTGTCAAGTCTGTCACCATGCGACTGGTAACGCAATTGACTCACGGTAACAGACTTGGCATTGTTTGCGAACTATCATTTATAAAGGTTTTTTGCATCAAGAATGGCTTTAGCAGCTGCAGAAATGCAAAGGTGCTACTATTTGGAAAGACTGAAATAAAACCCAGAAAAATATAAACAAGCTGAAAACAAACAAAGAAAGGTAAATTTAAAATATTTTCAATCACTTATGGCAAACCAATGGACAAAATAACTTAATTTTCATATTAAAATGTTAAATTCATATTTATTTTGTATGCAAATTATTAACAGTATTCTATTTTTTATAGGAAAAAATTCTTTGCAAAGAAAATTATAAATGATTTATTGATAAAATATGAGGAGGTATAAAAAATAGTATTGGCATGAAAAGCAAGTTTAATGTTGCTTGTGCAAACTTGCTTGTCCAGTAACTCTATGTTAATGGAAAAGTTTGAAGCAGTCTTAATATGCTTTAAAGAACAGTTTTAAAATATCAGCCCCACATACAGGGCGATTTAAAACTAGAGGAACAAACTTCTAGGAGGGGTGGAGGTATACCTAGATGAATCGGAATCATATATTAATGCAGGTTTGGAAATGCAATCCTAACGAGACAGGGGGTTGTTAGTCCCTGAATCATTGTGATAGCAATTGACATTTAAAGACCCAAAGCTTAAAATAAATCAAGACTTTCCTGATAATGAAGTTTTCTGCCTACGTGCCTGGTTCTTATCTATATTTTTGCATGTTTGAGGTAGTAAGTGCGTTTTGAAATGGCGCATCCTCATTGCTATTGTGAAGTCTGGAGGATGCCTTGCATATTTCAAAACATCTGAGATTCCATGAGGTGCCTATGTTATGAAACATCGTGCAACTTTATTATCATGAAATTCATAACTCAATTTAAGCTTATGGTCCTTAAATGCCGATTTTCGATCACGATGATTCGGCCCCTAACAACCTCCCTATCTCGTTAGGATTGCATTTCCAATACTGAATTGCTGTGTGATTCTGAGTTGTCTAGATGTACCTCACCCCTCCAAGAAGTTTGTAACTCTAGTTTTGAATCACCCTGTATACTGGTGAGGAAATTACTCTTTTTGCACTATGACCTCAGTAAGATCTATTAGAATTCCTCAGAGAGGGAAATATTTATCGATACTGATAGTGAATTTTATATAGAAGAGAAGTAAATAAAAAGCGTGCGGATGTTCATGTTTTGGTAAAATTTATTGGAGGAAGTAGAAAAAAAAAATACACATCCTAAACAAAGCAGATGAAGAAGATAAAATTAAAATTATGTGGGTCTGAATGTGAATGACTGCAACAGGAGAGTATTTCACATCCATAAAGACATTATGTTAATTTTGAGCAAATCATAGCAATTTTTCCTATAATCAAATTTGTCAATGCGAGACAACTGAATATTTTATGAGTTTCCAGTTCCACTTAATATTATATGAAAACTGAAATTTGAGTCACGTTGCACTTGAATATATGTCATGCACGTATTTCGAGTATAAGTAAATACAATATATATATAAACTTTTTGTTGAATTAAATCATTTAAACAGATGCTAATTCTCAGTTACTTCAAGTTCTATTTTAATATTTAGGTGGAATTGCTTGATAAATTATTTGTTTGAAATTCAAATCAAATTCAAATATAGTAATTGATCTGAATATAAAATAATAAAATGATTTCTCTATATCATAGCTGAAAGAAAAATACTATTTAAATAAAAAAGTTTATATATAAAGTTGAAAATATGATCATTAAAAACTGTGCTGTAATAGACTTGACGTATGGTAATGGATTAGTGTCAAATCCGTTACCAAATGTCAAGTCTGTTACTGCACACTTTTTTTTTTTATGATATTTTAATATTAAAATAACTTTTTCACCATTCTGTTGTTATTTTTCATTAAACTACAAAATAGAGCTGTAATTTTCTTAAAATTCAATAATTTACATGAATATATATTGTTATTATTAGAAAAAGTTATTGTATAATTTTCTATGTGGTCAAAAATTAAGACTATAAAAGTCTCTCCCTTCAATTTTATTTAAGTATTATTGATAAATATCATGTTTTGAAATTTAGGGACATAAGTCACTTCAAAGTAAGTTGATTTTAGAAAATTTAATAAAATTTAAAGCTGAGTATTTTCAGTAATTTTGTACGGTAACGGACTTGACAATTTGCCTTACAAGCTGACATTAAAATAGCATTTACATATTAAATTATAAGCCAAAGTGCATGACCAATTACTTTTTCATATACCTTAAACATTTACCAGATAACACCTGTTTCCATTTTTAAAAAAAAATATTAAATTTTAAAAAAACAAAAAAAATTCTGAAATGTAAGCGAATGGTAAAAATGGCCCAGCCATGCTGGAAATTCAAAGTGCCATTTTTTAAGATATAGCCGAAAAAAAAAATACTCCGGAATCTTTGTATCAAGCAAGGTCAAACACAAAATAAAAAAATCTTTTTCAATTTCTAATTTTTTTGTACCCCATCTTAAATTTTAAACTTAAAAAAAAAATTTTTTTTAAACATCCACCATTTTGAAACAAGATGGCGGATGAAGCTGGCCAACGAATTCGGTCGAGACATTGGTATGTACTATGTACACATCCAAATCGGCACCTTATTCTTCAAATTAGAATCTTTAATGCATCGATATTATGTGCAGGATTCGCAAGTTAACTTAATATCAAGGATCCAAGTGGGGAAAATGGAATTACTCCAAGCATCTGATTGAATTTTCCACCTGTTTGCATAATAAAAGGGTGAACTTTTTAAGATATATAATTGATACTTGTGCAGACATAACATAATTTTACTTAAATATGCAGAAATTAATAAACAAATTGAAGAAATGTACTATTTTGCATTATTTCTGGTTCCACAGTTTAAGGAAAAACAAGAAAAAAAAAAAGAAAATTTTCCTCTTTCAGCATAAATTTGAGGTTCTACGAGCTTATGTTCTGCAAACCCAAAAAATCTGAGAGAGTTTAAGAAAATTAAGAGCCAAAATGTTGCTATTTCAAGGTACTTTTTGGTACCATGGATTTGTATGTGTGTGTGTGTGTGTGTGGGGGGGGGGGGGGTTAGGATTTAATTAGAAGAGGGGTTAGGAATTTTATAATTATGATTTTAAAGCGTGAACATTTTACAATTTTGGTGCTATATGAGATCTCACAGACTCTTAAAACGGAGAAATTTATAATTTGAAAATTATTTCTGGTATATCAGAAGTAATTTGGAAGGGGCAGGGTTATATAATATAGACGCACGACGTGCGCGGAAAATTTTCCGCAAAATTCGGAGCTTTGCGGAAAATTTTATAGAACAACAACAACAACAAAAAAAAAAAACATAATTTTTGCTTTTGTAATTTTTTTTTTTTTAAGGCCGAAAATTTTAAAGTGTTCCCCAATTTTATGTACGATTTATTTATTTTTTGCCAGGGTGATTCTGTTCCGAATTTTCCGAAAATTCAGGCATAAAAAAATATCACTGAAATATATTGCGGATTTCAACAAATGGTCGCCGAAAATAAATCAATTCCATCAATTGTTCGCAGAAAAAATAACCGATTTTGTCAAAGCATCGCGGAAAAAACGCGAATTTTGTCAAAGGACCGCTGAAAAAACGCGAATTTCTTTAAAGAATCGTGGAACGAAAAATAAATGTGTCAAAGAAGCGCAGAAAAAACACAAATTACGTCAAAGAAACGCAGGAAAAAACGAATTTCGTAAAAGAAGAGCGGAAAAAGCTCGAATTTCGTAAAAGAATCGCGGAAAGAAACTAATTTCGTTAAAGGATCGCGAAAGGAACACAAATTTCGTAAAAGGGCCGCGGAAAAAGCGCACATTTCGTCAAAGGATCGCGAAAAAAACACGAATTTCGTCAAAAGGCCACAGAAAAAACGGGAATTTCGTCAAAGGATCGCGGGAAAAAGCGAATTTCGTAAAAGCATATCGGAAAAAGCAAGAATTTTGTGAAAAGATCGCGAAAAATGCAAATTTCGTCAAAAAACCGCGAAAAAAACTAATTTCGTCTTAGGGTCGCAAATTTCGTCAATCCGCCGCGAAAAAAAAAACATGAATTTCGTCAAAAGATCGCGAAAAAATGCGAATCTCTTCAAAGGTAGGAGAAAAAAAAGCTCATTTTATCAAAGGATCGCGAAAAAAGCGCGAATTTTCTCAAAGAATCGCGAAAAAACGCAAATTTCGTCAAAAAATCGCGAAAAACGGAAATTTCGCCAAATGATTGCGGAAAAAACGAGAATTTTGTCAAAGGGCCGCAATAAAAACTCATCGGTTTCTTTCATGATACTTATGAATGCACCTGTCCTTACAAAATGTGATTCAGTTGTTTCAGAAGCAAAGTCCATTATTTCTGTGAACAGGGTGATTGGCACTTTGTGAGAAGAGGTCATAATATTAAGGATTGGGCTGTTTCTAATTGCATTGACAAAATAGCTGATAAGAATTCACCCCTTCTTATCATAGATTTTTAGCTTTATTATTTTTTTTAGCCAACATAAGTATTCTGTAATTATTTTTTTTAATTAAATGGTAATTATTTCAAAACTACTGTTTAAAATTCATACCGTCAAAGTAATATAACACGTTATTTCATTAAACATTAAATTAATTTGCAGAAAGTTTTTGACCCAGTATTTATGTGCGCAGAAAGTTTTTGGTTTTATACAAGTCTGGGAAGGGGGTGGGGGATATATATTTAGGTTACTAAAATTTATCTAAGAAGTATAGGTGCATCAAGCAATCATTAAAAAAGAAATAGTTTGATGTTAAATAATATGTAAATTTTGCAAAAAAATGTTTTAAAAATCAATACTTTGGGCTTCAGAATCACTTGTGAAAATTTCACTGTCAAATTCACAATTTTAATTTTTTGTTTTGTGTGTAGCATCATGAAATCTTCATACCTGGAAATTTTTTTTAAAATTGGCATGAAAAACCAGGGAAAGCCAGAGAAATTTGTAGCTGAGCTGTGCTAGACACCCCGATACAAAATATAAATATTTTCTACCTTTTAATATTTCTTCATATAATTCATCAAAAGTTCGATGTTTGGAAGTTTCATGTTATCGGTATGGAAAAGTCTGGAAAATCTGTGGCTAAGCTAGAATAGACACCTGGTTACAGCAAAATATTATAATGTGTATAACAGTAAAATAAACAATAATCACTAGTGTACTTACTTCGACTATTTCATGTATTGATAGTCAGAGAAACATACATGTTGTTTCTTGACGTAAAGTCCAAGTTTTGTGGAAGATGCCATTAAAGTTTAGCTCGTGTTACCACTCAAACGTTGAACTGAAATATCAGTTAAAGTGCATCCAACATATAATTTTCTTTTCTATTTTTAATTTAATGAAAAACTTGGTAAAACCTCTTGCTTTTACCAGTTTTTAGGTGAAAAGTTAATTCTTTATTTTTAACAGTGTAATGAAGCCTGCATGCGATGGAGATAGATTAAAAAAGTTCATGCTTGAAAATTATTTAAAAAAGCCATAATAAATCAGCCAATTACGATACAGTTTTCAAATAAATTGCATTGTTAAGTAATTTTTTTCCTATTTCACGGTGTAAAAATTTAAAATGTGTGACGTATAGAAATTTTAAAAAATGTAGTAGCAAAATTTGCAAAACCGAAATTTTATCGTCAAGTATTGCCATTCGCAAAATGGCGTCATCGTTACGCACAAACTCGTTTATCCTTTATACAGTGTGAAAGTCAGGGTGCACTTTTGACCGGTCACAGGAAATATTCGAAATAAGATGGAAATGTGAAACCTTCACCAAATAAAAGAAAAACTTTTCCAAGTTTCATATCTGTGCAGTGCAGTTCGATGTGGCCTCCATTTGAAACAGAAAATCACAGACGTTATTCACTCTGTTGCACCAGACATCCTTAACTGTGTGTGGGAAGAACTTGAATATCGTTTAGACGTGTGTAGGGCAACAAATGGAGGCCACATCGAACTGCACTGAACAGGTTTGAAACTTGAGAGTTTTATTTGGTGAAGATTTTACATTTCCATCTTGTTTCGTTGATTTCCTGTGACCGATCAAAAGTGCACCATGACTTTACGGACACACTGTAATATAGATAAGATATCCCAGGAACAGAAAAACAAATTCTGAGTTTCTTTTTCAGGAGATTTTCAAAAATTTTATTTGTTTATTGCTTTATTTTACCTTTCTTAATTTTTTTGTTCTTATTTACATCTTCTTATTCTGTCATTTATTTTCAGGATTTTTATTCAATATTGTTGCAGAGAAATCTCTCGGTAAGGACTTTGAATTCCAGAATCAATGGCTAAGTTTGGTACCATTAAAGAAATTCAATATTACGAAGAAAGAGAAATCGAATGGAAGATAACCGATTTTCCCTCAATCGCTAAAGATAAAATTATCCAAAGTGCAACTTTTTCTTTTGCCGGTTCTGTGTGGTTTTTTGCACTAGTTAAACAATCGATCAAATTTCCTGGGTTCTCAGGTTTTTCTCTCTGCAACGTACAGCCTTGGGAATATACAGTGAACTATGATTTAGGCTTCAGAAAACATGACGGCAGCGTCGATCAATTAAGCGAAGGAATTTTAAAAGGGAACAAAACTGACTGGAAAATTTTCCCCTTCAACTTACCCAAACAATTAGAACGAGAATGTGAGGTGGCTTTGAATGTGTTTACTATCACGTGTACACTGAGGCGAGAAAGCAATGACTGTAATCAACCAAGTATATGGAACAAACGAAAACTTATAAGTAAGTAAAGAGGAGATTTTAAAGGAAAATAAGGATACAAAACAAACTAAAAGTGCTTTGAGATTGTATCTAACCATCAGAGTATTTTACATTGTTAAATGCAATTGTAGCGTTAGTTTATTCCCAAAGAAATTTTAGCAAATATATGTATGAATGACAGGTGGGGTGATAAAATTTATCAAGAATAAATCAGTCTCCAAACCCAGTGGCATATTTTTAGGCGCGTCTGAAGGCCAGGCAACAAAATTCGACTCCGGGTTGGTCAATGTTTACTCAGCCTTTCGTCCCTTCGAGATCGATAAAATGAGTTTGCTTGGGAACTAAACATTGAGGATCCCGCGTTAGGCTGACCACCTAACCTGGACATACACTGTATGGCCATTGATGATCGGGCACTTTCAATTTTAGACATTTTGTCGAACATTTAAGGATATATTTGTCGGATTTTTCTGGAACTTCAGGATTATGAAGAATATGTTCGACTTCATATTTATCAACGGCGGTTTGATCAGAAGGACAATTAAGGGTCAACAAAAAATAAAAGAAAAAATGTTTGGGATCACCCCGTAAAATAAAATGCACGAAATGATCTATCGCTGTAGCTTATGAATATATGTATATTGTACAATATATGTATTCAGGGGTCTGTCCAGACTTTTTAGACAGGGTCCTGTTTTTGTGAAATTGTGAAAAATGTATTATTAATTTTGTGAATTTAAAATTAACGTTAAATTCAGGTACCTTCGGACTTCAGTGACAGAGTCCTGTTTTTGTAAAATTGAGAAAAACAAAATTTTGCAAAACTAGTACAGTTGAACCTCGTTAACATGAACCTCAAGGGGAATCAAAATTTCGTTCATGTTAACAGTAATTCACGTTATCAGTATCAAATTTGTGTATTCGTTTTTATAGGGGACTGTGAAAACAATTCATGTTAAAAGTAATTAACGTTAAGCGTGTTCATGTTAACGAGGTTTGACTGTATTAATGTTCCCGTTTGGATGAACCACACATAATATGTATATACAGGGTGTCCCACAAGGTATGCAGCGTCTGATATGTACAGATTCGAATAGAGCACGTCAATATGAGTATTTTGAATGGTAACGTGGAGTCCCCGAATATAGCGTGATAGTGTAAGTAAAGTGTGAAGCTTGTCATATGAAAAACACAAGAAAAGAGAAAAAAAAAAACAAGAAATCACGCTATATTCAGGGCCCCCACATGTTACCATTCAAAATACTCATATTAACGTGCTGTATCCGAATCTGTACAAATCAGGCGCTGCGTACCCTTTGGGACACCCTGTATGTGTGTGTGTAAAAACATTATATAATTCCTTTCAACTTTTAATTAAGTTCTTTAAAATGTACATAAAAGATTTTTACTTTAATGATAATTTTTGGTTTTCAAATTCTTAACTAGATAACAAGAAACAATCTTAGTAGCAGAATTTTTTGTATCAATCTGCAGCAAACCAAAATTTATCTGCAACCCAAAAATGCTGCACCTAGCTTACTATCGTAAGAAACTATAGTAACTCATAAGCAAAATTTGTATTTATAAAGAAAATACAATAAATTTTAGCATTTTTTTTTTCTTTTCTTAGCCCAGAATTTTGTTAACGCTATTAAATTAGTTTGTTTAGTTGTTTGTTTGTTAGTTAAATTAGTCATCAACAGGTTCTTTTTTGGCGTCATTTTTTGCAGCACATGACGCATCATCAACAGGTTCTTTTTCGGCATCATTTGAATCTTTTTTTTTTTTAAAACGACTGAATTTTGGGGCATCCCCTAGCATCTGACTTCTTAACCTTTTAAACGTAGTAATCAGCATTTCTCGTACCACCCAAATTCTGATTTGGACGCTTCATACCTTTCATGGTAGTTCAACACATTAATTTATCAAAAAACTATACGCAACCACGAGTACACAATAGCTTTAGGAAATGAATAAGGAGATGTGTTGCCAAACAAGAGAAAGAATTTTTACTCCCAAAAAATGCGGAATCACTTTTCATCTCTGCACTGTACCGCTCAATTTCAGATTGCAGGGATGAGATTGACCGAAAAGCAAAAAAGCTGAAAACAGCGCGAACGACGTTTGAACAATGACAGTTATGAATTTCAAGCGCAACAAATATAATTGCTATTAATATATGTAATTTACACACAATTTAGCTTTGTGTAAATTAAAAAGAAATAATTAACACGAATTAGGCAGAAATTATTTACTTACTCTAATGAAAAGTTTATTTTACCAAGATACAGAACATTAATGTGAAATTTGTCGGTTTTTTTGCGATCTTTTGATGAAAATTGCCGCTTTTTCGCGATCTTTTGACGAAAATTGCCGTTTTTCGCGATCTTTTGACGAAAATTGCCGTTTTTTCGCGATCTTTTGGCTAAAATTGCCGTTTTTTCGCGATCTTTTGAAGAAAATTGCTATTTTATCGCGATCTTTTGAAGGAAATTGCTATTTTATCGCGATCTTTTGATGAAAATTGCTGTTTATTTCGGGATCTTTTAAGGAAAATTGTCGTTTTTCGCGATCTTTTGAGGAAAATTGCCTTTAATTTCGCAATCTCTTGAGGAAAATTGCCGTTTATTTCGCGATCTTTTGACGAAAATTGCCGTTTTTTCGCGATCTTTTGACGGAAATTGTCGTTTTTTTTAAGGAAATTGTCGTTTTTTCGCGATCTTTTGACAGAAATTGCCGTTTTTACGCGATCTTTTGACAAAAATTGTCATTTTTTTCGTGATCTTTTGACGAAAATTGACATTTTTTCCCGATTCTATGACGAAATTGGCGATTTTTCTTTGAACGATTGACGAAATTGATTTTTTTTTTCTGACCATTTGTCTAAATTCGCGATATATGTCCGAATTTTCAGATTTATGACCGATATTTTTTTTTAATTTTCGGAAATGACTGCCGTAATTCTTCGGACTTTCGGAACAGAATCATCCCTGGTTCAGCGATCGCGATGAAATAGGATAACCACCGTGCGCGATAAATTACTTCTCGTAGTTCAAGTGTTGAAATATAAGCATATTTTGATGCGGATTAAAATCATTTTATGACTTTTTTTCTTATTTAAACGAATAAAAAACGGATGTCTGCACGAAATAAATTCTTGAAAAATGATAAATTAAAAATCGAAAAAAATGGCAAAAAAAAGTGAAAATCAGAAAAAAAAAAAACGGAAATTCAAAAATGACTAAAAAGCGGAAAACCGCGGAACCGCGGAAGAATCTCATGCCTGAGATTGTATCTCTCATTGGCTGTGATCGGCGCTCGCTCAATACGTCACCGAAAGCTCTTTTCGGCGCAGGTGCTAGTTGGCTGTTTTGTGAAAGAGAAGAACCCGATTTCCGCCGTTGCGTTTCAATTTGACTGAAGGCGAAGGCGATTTATGAAAGGTTTTACTTTTACGGGGAAAAATTTTATGAAGGGTCCATTTTTAAGATAAAATATTTTATGAAGAATCCGTTTCTTAAACAAAGAATTTTGTGAAAGATCCGTTTTTAACCTAATAAAAATTGTGAAGGGTCCGTTTTAAACTTAATAAAAATTTTGAAGGGTCCGTTTTTACCGTAATATAAATTTTGAAGGGTCCGTTTTTACCGTAATATAAATTTTGAAGGGTCCGTTTTTACCGTAATAAAAATTGTGAAGGGTCCGTTTTTACCGTAATAAAAATTGTGAAGGGTCTGTTAACGGACCCAAATTTTTCCTAAACAGATCCCTGGTATTCATTTGTGGAAGAATAGAACGTATATTCATGGAGATATATCGAGCTTTTTTTCAAAGTTCAAAAAATGTTTGCAGGTTTTTTGTTTATATATCATACAGGGTTTTTTACCAAATTTAACGCCAGTTTTAGAAAATTTGACGAAATGTAGTAGAAATAATATGGTATAGTTGGAATGTAAATATATTAAATATTTGATGAAATATGAGCAGTTGAATGAAATATTTTTTATCTACGCATACGCGCTCGATAATATATATATATTTTTTTTTCATGATTTGATAGTCAACTCTATGGTCATAAAAAAAACTCAAAAAAAAAAAAAAAAAAAAAACAGTCACATATTGGGAAAATTCAGAAAGATATCGGCAATAGACTAAGCTGATTTTCAGTTGTTCTCTAAAAGCAGCTAAATGATAAGGGGTTTTCCATAAATTGTCGTTTTTAATTTTTACTTTTTTAAATTTTAAATTTTTTATTGATGCTTTAGTTCTTGGAAAATCACCAGAACGAGCCTATTCCAAGAAAAAAAGAAGTATCAAAATCTAAACATTTCTTCTAATTCTACTCGTTGACATTCATTAAGGCTGTTCTCAATTGCTATGCTGAACAATCTCAAAACGTTTTAACACATTTAGAAATTCATTTTTTAACAACGGAAAGATATAAAATTAGAAGATCTGACTATGGAAGCGATTTGGAGTCGAACTGTGTTTTCCATTTTTTTTATAAATAAATTACCTATTGAGTTATAAGAGATTTTGATCACGTGACAAAGACGTTTTTCTCCTTTTCTTGAGTGGTTATTCTTCTTTCGCACGGAAATTCGGTTCAAATCGCGCACTTTGACATTATTTTCTGAAAGATCTATTGCGTTTACAAAAAAAAAAAGGGAAAAAACAGTCCGATTACATAGTTTCTGAACAACAACACTTGCTAGTTTCATGCATTTCGGAACAAAAATAAATTAAAACTAAAGTTGCCCTTTTGCGTAAAGTTGCCGTTTTGAGAAAAAAAATTTACTGTTCGCGCATGCGCAAATGAAAAATATTTCATTCAAGTACTCATATTTCATCAAATATTTACATTCCAATTACACCATATTATTTCTGCTACATTTTGCCAATTTTTCTGAAATTGGCGTTAAATTTGGTAAGAAACCCTGCATGAAATAAACAAAAAACATTCAAAAAATTTTGAACTTAAAAAAAAAAAAATTGATATATCTCCATGAATATACGTTCTATTCTTCCACAAAGGAATGTATATATTGTACAATATCCACATATTCGTAAGCTACAGCAATAGATCATTTTGTGTAATTTTTTTTTTTACAGAGTGATCCCAAAAATTATTCTTTTTCTTTGATTTTTTGTTGGGCCTCCAATTGTCCTTCTGATCAAACCGCCGTTGATAAATATGAAGTCGAACATATTCTTCATAATCCTGAAGATCCAGAAAAATCCGACAAATATATCTTTAAATATTCGACAAAATGTCTAAAATTGAAAGTGTCCGATCATCAATGGCCATATACTGTATGTTGTGTAGCACCTTAGGGTCCATGGTCAATAAAATAGAGTTAAGGCTGTTCTGAACTGCTCTGCTTAACAAGCGCAAAACGTTCTGACACATTTACAAATTCATTTTTTAACGGAAAGACATAAAATTGGAAAGCCTGGCCATGGAAGCGATTTCGAATTGAACTGTCTTTTCCATTTTTTGATAAATCAATTACTTATTGAGTTATAAGCGTATTTGATCACGTGACAAACACGTTTTTCGCCCGCTCTTGAGTGCTTATTCTCCGTTCGCGCGGAAACTCTGTTCAAAACGTTCTCTTTGACACTATTTTCTGAAAGATCTATTGCGTTTGCAAAAAAATGGAAAAAACAGCTCAATTACACAGTTTCTGAACAACAACACCAGCTAGTTTCATGCATTTTCGAAACAAAATAAATTAAAACTTATGTCAGAAAGTTGCCCTTTTGGATTTGAGAACACCCTTAAGCACCGTAGGCCTTGATCTTTAATGATCGTAAATCGTATCGTCACATTCTTAGTTTTAAGTCGGTCACTCATGTAAATATGAAATGAAAAAAAAAACCATCACCTCGCTCTTCATTGTCCGATTAATGATTCTGTCATTTTGCTGATTACTGGCAGTTTGCTAAATAAGTATAATAGCAACATTTTAAATTATTTTGAATGAATAAAAAAATTGCATTAAAGATAGGTTCTAAGTTAATGTACTGAAATACATTTTTAAAAGAAGCGAGCTCCAATAAAAAACAATTATGTTATTTCAACAAGAAATTCTTCCAAGAAATGTTCTCAATAAATATTTGAGAAAAAATCAATTTACTGAAAAATTGAATATAAAGCTACTAATTAGTTTAAAAAAATACATGTTCTATGCATTTCAATTTTTAAAATATTTACTTCATTTTTATGTGAACTTAATTAAAAAGTTGACAACTTTATTAAAATGTTTGTGTAACCTTTTGTTTGTTTAACGGAAAATAAAAACAGGAACAGAATTATTGATATTTATGTATGGACCTAATAAAAAGAAAATTAATCCTAAATTTTTATTAATGACAAATAATTAAATATTTATTAAAAATTCATCTGTTAAAAATTTTTATTACTATTATCAGACATTAATAAACCAAAGTTTAAAAGCGTATGAATTGTTGTAGTATGTTATATGTATCAAAATTGCCCCTTAGAGATATGGAGAATTTTAAGCAAATAATTTTAAAACACAATATATTTTTTAATTATTACACTTTTTATGTTTCATTTATATTATACATTATATTTCTACCATTTAGTGTCTTAAATATTTCTTTGTTGCAGTTTCACAGTGATTTGGCGCACCCTTAATCCCATTGTTTTGTAACTCGTAAACTGTTATAACCAGGCCCTTATTATCACATGGAAAAATCAGGACTTTGCCCAGGTGTCCCGGACCTCAAGGGCCCCCCAAATCCATATACTAATGTATAAAATATTTGCATTTCCCCCCTCAATTCCAACTCTAAAAGTTTACAAATACAAAATTCATTTTTAAAAGATTTTACTAAATTTTCTGGAAAACAAATTTCATTTTGAACTCGTAGAGCTCAGTGCTTTCGCAAAGCTATAACCTCAACCACTATTAAATAACAAAGAATGTTTTGATTTTAATAGATTGTATTAACAATGAACTTAAATCATATCTAAATTTTAGTGGTTGAAAATAGTCAGTTCTAATTGTCATGAGATAAATTTTTTCCCGTATTCAAAGTTTTTTCTTTGACTTAAGGCTGTTCTTAAATCTAAAGGGTGAACTTTCTGACATAAGTTTAAATCATTTTTGTTTGGAAACGCATGAAACTAGAAGGTGTTGTTATTCAGAAACAATGTCATCGAACTGTTTTTTCTGTTTTCTTGTAAACGCAATAGATGCAGAAAATACTGTCAAAGTTGGCATTTTGAACTGAACTTCCGAACGAAAGAAGAAAATCCAGTCAGGAAAGCGAGAAAAAGGCCGTGTCACGTGATCAAAATAGCTTATAACTCAATAGGTAATTGATTGATCGAAAAAAGAAAAAAACAGTTCGATTCCAAATCGCTTCCATGGTCATGTTTTCCAATTTTATATCTTTCCGTTAAAAAATGAATTTGTTAATGTGTCAAAACGTTTTGCGCTTGTCGAGCAGAGCAGTTGTGAACAGCCTTAAATATGAAAAACAAACCCGAAAGTGCCATCTTTTTATATTTATTAAAAAAACACTTTCTACTTGTGAATGTATTTTATTTGATATTACATTGTGTATAGTACAACTTAAAAAGATGCAAAAGAAAGTAACTTGATTAACTCATTTTTATATGTTAGAGTATTTGACACTCTTCCATAAGTTGAAGTTATTAAATTCATCGTAAAATAAAATAACAAGTTTCTAAAGTTATACCAGGGTGAATCAAATATTAACTGGAATTTCTGCCGGGAGGCCTGAAAGTCATCGCGAGGGCGCTCAAACCTCTGCGCATGGCAGGTGGGGATGTCATATGACTGTTTATGCTCCAGTATGTACTACCCTTTCCGTTCCTCAGTCGGCATCAGGATGAATAAGGGAGATGTTCACCGCAACGTTGCGCAACGCATTATCGTTAATTTTCTCACAAATGAAGACGTAAGACCGGCTGAAATGCTAGGGCTGGGCGATGTCTAAAATGAAATATCGTGATAAATCGGCAGCTTTATATCACGATATATCGATATTGCGACATATGAACAAAAAAATATATGTACATTTATAATATATGTATAACTTCAATATACATTATATATTTTATTAAGGATTAAAATTAATATATATATATATATCATTCTCAAATAGATTAATAAAAAACTATGTATAAATAAGCAAATCTAAATAAATAAATACTAAAAGAAACAATCAATGGCAACAATTTCTTCTGTTTCTACGTGTTATTACTTCAAAATTCGCTATCACAGAGGCAAAATTAATAACAATCTATGCCCATCATGAATATTCTAAAGATATAGATAGGTGCACTAAATTGTATGCATTTAAAAGGAAATATAAGCATCGCATCTTTCAAACAAATCATTGAATTTCAGCACCAACCTTATTAGATGTCTGTAACCAAAATTCCTAATCTAAAAATAATAAAAGCAATACCTGTTGGATAGTATACACCCAAGCCTAAGAAGGATCTACTTACGTGAAACCGTAACAGAATAAGGTGTTTGATTAAAATTCGTGCATTAGTGTTTGAGATACAGATATCGCTAAAATTGTGGAAAATGCAGCATAGCAGCGCCACCTATTGGACTATTAACACTAACACTTAATCAGCAACAAGTTATATCAACGTCTGTCTGAATTTGAAATGTCATGAAAATACGTGCGATAATTCTTGAGAAAAAGCTATAGCGGAAATTTTGAAAAATACAGCATAACTGCGCCACTTATGGGCTATAAACACCAAACACTAATCAGTAAAATTTATGTCTACGTCTAAGTCTAACTGAATCTGAAGTTTGATAAATATCAGCGCATTAGTTCTTCAGACAGAGCTATTGCGAAAATCGTGAAAACTCAGCATAGTAGCTCCGCCTGTTGGTCCATTTACACCAAGATCTAATCAGCACCAATTTACAAGGTATAACTGAATTTGAAATGTGACAAAAATCCGTGCATTAGTTTTTGAGATAAAGTTATTGCGCATATCGTAAAAAATGCACCTACCTGTCAAGTAATTTACGCTAATTTATAACGAGATATAAAATAATCTAAAATTTTGTTAAATTCCGTGCATTAGTTCTTGAGATAGAGTGCCTACAAAAATTGTGTTACAAAGAGACAGACAAAGTTTTTTAAAAATAGTCAAATCGTGTTCAAGACTTTCTAAACATGTAAATCGGTCGAAACCCGGATGACAAAATTTTCATGAATCCAATACTTTCTTCTTGTAAAGATAGTAGAAAGTAAAAGAACTAAAAAAAAAAAAAAAAAAATCGTTAACAGAGAGAGAAAAATAATAGTTTGGTTAAAGTCAATTTTTGAATTGTTTATATTTTATAATTGTTAAATAATATTTATATTGCTGTTATGCTTAAAATTGTCTTACTATGCGTCGGCGTCCCCGACAAAAACTCTTAGTTTATTTTATTTCATTTTTATATTCTACATTTTTTTTTAAGAAAAAATAAAACTCTGCGTAATCTGTGAATCATAATCAGATGTGTTTCAAAATTTACCTTCCACTTAATTTCGTTCTTCCATCGTCCACATATGCTGTGTACATGAACCGCAATAATTAACCCTTTGGACTCCGGCGTCTCTTACACAAATTTTATTCGGTCGGCACTACTTTTATAAAAGAAGTTTCCTTCAAGTACACAATTTCAAAAATGCTAAGATTAAGTAAGGAAATTTTATTATCCTTTATTACAGGTGCCAAAAAACAAATTTTGAAAGGAAAGATGGTGTCGTCACAGCAGCGACAACGGAGTGCAAAAGGTTAAATAACTTTATGCAATAGCGGATAAGGATTTTAATGAGTTACTGTCTTTTTCAACTAATTTCTTGCTATTACATTTAAAAAATCCGTGAATGTGCTAGAAATTTTTGCGTGAAATACTATTTTTTTTAGAACAGCCCTAAGAATTTAAACTTAAAAATTCTGAATTTAAAAATATTTTTTTCCTAACCTTTAAGACTATTTCTTATGCTTGTTCTATCGGGGAACTTGGATGAGGATCTCCTGCGTTTCGACCAACGTCCGTTAAATGAAGAAAAAAAAACTAACAATTTACGTCTCCTCTTTTGATTGTCAGTACACAAACTTTAACTGCTTAATTTTTCTGCCCTGTTTGTTATTTTGAATTCTAGTGACATTAAATAAATATTGACTTCTAAATATTCTCCCCCTCTCCCCACAAACAAACAATGACAGAGGCAGTAAATACCAAATACTCACATATGTCAATTTTTAAAAGAAACTACCAGGAGAAAAAAAAAACGAGCTTCAGAGAAGTAAAAATATCTGCATAAAAAAAGAACCTGGAATAAACATTAATATATACTGCTATGGAAGTATTATTTCATTTGTCCAATTAAATCCACTGTTGCAAATAAAATGTAATATTTCATTTATTTATCTCCCTGATTCACATAATGTTCATTAACAACGAACAAATATTCATTCAAAACTGCTGAAATCTAAATACCAGATTGAAAAAAAATATATATATCATTTGCTATCGGCAACTGCATGAGAAAAACCAGCTGTATCATATTTATCGCCCGTCATCTGAACACCGAAACTATCACTTTTTTCCCTTTTGAAAAACCGGTTAGGCTGAGAGAAATCACAGCGTAATACCATGGGAATACCATGATAGTATCATGCTTATTGAAAACTGAGGGTTCGGTTAATATCACGGTTGAAGCTGGGGGAATCTTGAGGAGTGATCATGGTTTAGGGTGAGACGTATCATGATGATCGAAACCGATTATTCGGTATTTAATGTCATCATGGTTTAAGCAGGAATCATAAGGGTTTAGGGAGGGAGAAACTACTCCGTTAGTATCATGATCATCGTAATAACCTGCGGTTTAGAATGGTACAATTTTGAGTACTCGAAGTTGAAAAAGCGCTGATTGCAGTTTAATAAAAAAGTATGATAATCGTGGTTTGCATCACGATTAATGATAATCGCGGTTTACACCACGATTACGATAATCGCGGTTTACATCACGATTACGGTAATCGTGATGTACCGTTGTACAGAATTTTTGATATCGTTATCACGATTTATAATTTATATCGGTTTTATCGATATATCGCCCAGCCCTACCGAAATCTTACGAAGACTTCAAGCGCAGTTTGGGGAGACATGTCTGCAGAAATCCCAAGTGTATGACTGGCACAGAAAGTTTGTGGAAGGATGAACAGAAGTTGAAAACACCCCCTCACCACCCCCCCCCCCTCGAACAAGTTTGACTGAGGAAAACATTAGCGCCATGCGGGACATTCTGTGCTGCTTGCTACACGGGTGCTGCCTACTACTGTCAGCTGTTGGATGGAACAAAACGTGCATATCGGCGGAAAAGACGTGAATTTCCGATCAGAGAAGTGATTTTGCTTCATGACAGTGCCCGTCCCCATACAGCCAACCTGACTCGCGAAAAGTTGGACGAAATGCATTGATCATCACTGGAACACCCTCCCTATAGTCCCCCTGTGATTATCACATGTTTGGGCCTTTGAAAGAAGCATTAGGAAGTGAACGATTAGGTGATGACACTGCTGTTGAAGCCTTCTTGCGCAGTTGGATGTAGACACACCCCTCTTCTTTCTGTGATGACGGCATCAAAAAACTTCCGATCCGTTGGGAAAAATGTGTTTTGAAATCAGGAGATTATATAGAAAAATAATGTGTAACTTTCTGTTTTGTAGCTTGTACCAATAAATTAAAAAACAAAAATTCCGGTTTATATTTGATTCACCTTCGTATAAAAGAGTTTTGTTCTGTACTAAGAAAATAAAAAGAGTATTTTTAGTAAGGTACTGAATTTAGAATTGAGGGAGCTAAGAATTTTCTTCTATTTTAAATCCAAGGTGCGAAAATATTGTTTATGCATTACACATATGACTGGCCATCAGTTCTATTTGAATAATGTTGCAATGATTCGAATGGGGCCCCCTAATTTATCTTTGCCCAGGTCTCCAATTAGTTTTGATCGGGGCCTGGTTATAACTACAAAGATTATCTCGAGATTTATCACCTGCGGTCGGCTAACGGAAGAATGTCTTGTAATTTATTTGTAATTAAGTTTTTAAAACATTAAAATGCACTGTCATTTGAAAAATACCTCTGTGCATTTTTTATATATATATATAATTCTAAAACATCAGGAAGCTAGTGAAAAATCGATCAGAAAATTACATAAACATAATTTTCATACAAAAAACAAGAATTAATTAAATGAGTGTAATAAAACCGACTTCGGGGAATTGTATCTTACCTTGGGATTTTCGTGTCAATCTTGTATTGTTACCGACATCAGCATCCTGTACGGGCTGGTTTATACCCCATCGCAGAGGTGCCAAGTATTACTATTTGTCCGTAATTGTTACGGATACACTACAAAAATTACTACGTTACGGACATCGGTTATAAATTACGGCAAAAAAAAACGCAAATTTCGTCAAAGGATCACTTGAAAAAACGCAAATTTCGACAGAGGATCGCGGAAAAAACGTTAATTTTATTATAGGTCGCGTAAAAAACGCAAATTTTGTCAAAGGGTTGCGTAAAAACGCGAATTTCGTCAAAGGGCCGAGTTAAAAACGAAAACATTGTTAAAGGATCGCGGAAAAAGCTCGACTTTAGTCAAAAGATCGCGGGAAAAGCTCGACTTTAGTCAAAAGATCGTGGAAAAAGAGCGATTGTAGTCAGAAGATCGCGGAAAAAGCACGAATATTGTCAAAGTGCTGCATAAAAAACGCAAAATTCGTCATAGAATCGCATACAAAACGCTAATTTCGACAAAAGGTTACGGAAAAAGCGTAACTTTCATCAAAAGATCGCAGAAAAAGCGCGAATTTCGCCAAAGTACAGCGTAAAAAAGCGCGAGTTTAGTCAAAAGATCGTGGGAAAAGAGCGACTGTAGTCAGAAGATCGCGGAAAAAGCACGAATTTTGTCAAAGTGCCGCGTAAAAAACCTAAATTTCGCCGAAGGATCGAGAAAGAGACACGAATTTCGTCAAAATATTGCAGAAAGAGCGCGAATTTGTCAATGGATCGCGTAAAAAACGCCAATTTCGCCCCCCCCCCCACGTTTTACGCAGAATCACCCCCCACACACACACGCACGCGCCAGAGAACTCTGGTTATTGGTAACTTTCATTGAAACTTGGCACCTCTGCGCCATGCACTCAAAACTCATATTTTACCGCACTTTCGAAACAAAATCCAAATTATAAGGAAACCTGTCTACCTTGGGCCACTACCCTCTATCTTCTATATTATAAAGGACAAACATATCTGTGCGTAACGCATACGTCATTCTGCGAATGGCAACACTTTGAAATTTGAAATGAAATTTCAGTTTTGCATTTTTCGCTACTGCAAATTATTAAACTTCTAAACATAGCACAGTTTCAATTTTTACACCGTCGTATAGGGGAAAAATGTACTTTTAAATGCAATTTGTTTGAAAGCTCTATCTCAATTTATTTTTGAGATATTAATTTTTTTATAGTTTTTAGTTCCAATTTTGTAATTGTGGCAACTGAAATACTCCATTTCTATTAAAAGTAAAGGAAAATAGTCATGGTTTATTTATTTTTATTGATTATATCCTTATTGATGCCATTTTCACATTACAAATAAAAGTAACTTTTGTCTAATTTTTGAACAGAAAATGACATCAGCCATTAAAAAAACACGCATTCTTCTTCATAAATTAAAAGATTGAAAAAGATGTTTCAATATTTTTACATTAAGCTGATACTGAGTTTGAGACGCTGGGCAAAATGATTCAGTTGTTTTGACGTTTGCCCCCTATGTTTGGCAGCATTTTTGATGCTTAAAGCTTCTTATTGTTGATAATGTTTTGATGTTTAGGCATCAGGTAATATAAATGTTGCTGACCGCCCTTATATAAAATTACTTAATCATTAACATATGAATAATAGTTGAAGTCATGCATGTAAGTGGAGTCATCAGAAATTGGGTGTCTAACAGGCCGTGATACACACCCCTTCCTATCCCGAGTTTAGCATGAGATCAATGTGTTCAGCAATAAAATAGACAGATTAAAGATTAAACATTTTAATTTTGTATGTTAAAGTTTACAATTGGACAATTAGTATAGAAATTAGGACTTAAACACAAAGTCCAGAAAATAATAAATAAGTTACGAACAAACATAGTAGCCTCGCCTTGCCTAAAGTAGTCCGCATTAAACTAATTCACATTTACTGCGAATCATTACCAACGCTCGCTAACATTAAATATCTAAAAATCACAGTGCTGAAGTGGGAAATAATAGATAAAATTTAGCTTACCCAATATACAGGCGATGAACAAGTATAATGCCCCAGGCATGCCACAGTCTTTAATGAACATTCTCCAGAATGTTTTCTTTCGCTAGTGAATAAAGTCTCAGGCCGTACGCCAAAGGGGTTCAGTATTCAAATACTGACACAAGAGCTTTTAGCATTTGCTTAGAACCACAGATAAGGTTCGACGAGTAATTTTAACATTTTCCTTTACAGGCGGTTGTCAGACTTAAACATATCTCTAGGTCACTAACTCCTCTCTTCTCCAAGCACCCTCTAAAAAAAATCTATATGAATCTCTGAATTATTTCTCTCGTCTAACCTTTTTACTCTGCCTCTCTTTCCCTCTTTCATCCCCTTTACTTCAAATCCTCCTATCTTGCTCTTCCCAGTATCTCATTGGTTTTTACTCTTACAATACGGAAACGTTCCATTGGTACTAGCACCTCTCTAGAACCCCTGTTTTAATATTTAAATTTTTATTGTTAAATCACTTGATACGTGACTATTCTGTTATCATGTGGTATAATTGTACACCTGGATGCTTAGCAATCGCCCCTCTAACCAAGCCCAAAATGCCATCTCGCCCCTTCTTACACACCTTTTACTATTCTCATCACTATTGCTTTGTAATGAAAGATTTCTTATTCCTTTTTTAACCAGGTGAAAGCCACAGTATTTCAACTGCTATCCTAGTAATTTAATGCGAAAAGACCTCCCGCATCTCGTTTATGACTCTCTTACGATTTTCACGTTATATGTTTTAAAACGGCATGACTGACTTTTATTCTTCAAAACGTACCCTAAATTCCTATCTCGCACCTGTATGAAATTCATACTCCTTTTACCTACTATTTCTTTTCTATGACACTCTCTTCTAACATTTTATCTTTTCACTAAAATGTCTCGTACTAAGCTTTTACTATCCTTTTTTTTCTTTTGAACATTATTATTCGTTACATACTGACTTTCTTTTATTATTTAACCACCACCTTAAATTCCTTTACTCACCTGTGTCCCACTTATTTTCCATTTACCCATCTTTCCTCTCTTTATATTTTTCTCAATATTTTAGTGCCTGAAACCGTACTAGCATCGCAATAATATATCAATTGCTTCAAAAAAGAAAAAAAAAGAAAAATGCACTGAGTTCCGGTCTACCATAGGCAAGTTTTGGCAATAACACAAATTCTATATAAATTTCACTGTAATACTGAATTGAAAATTTTACGTATACTTGTTATGAACAATCGTAATATAACATATAATACTACACAATTGAAATACTGAAAAGAATAATATAAAATTGATATATCAATACATAGTAATAACTAACCAGGAAATATAGAACATGCATAGAAAAAAAAAGAAAATATAATAAATGATTATGAAAGAATAAATCAAAATAATGATTTTATAATTACGACCAAATTTCTAGTATATTTCCTGTTTAGTATATGATAGTATAACATTCATTTTGAACGACAGCAGCATGTTAAAATTGTTGAAAATATCGTTATGAGAATGCATACAATAAACAATGTAGAACCTATAAATTTCAAAATAAAAAACGAAGTTGAAAAATTTGGCAAGGTGAAAAAGTCCAACCAGTTAGAGTTAGATGCACTGTTAATAGTCTTAGTATAGTTCATGTTCAGTTGCATAAGTTCTACAGTAGGTTCATCCAAGCAAAATTTTAAAGTTTGACACTGTACTAGTGTCGTAGATTTTAAGCAGAGTTTTTCAGAATAGCATCTTGCCATCGCGAAAAATTGAATATCAAATTTTTGAGATTCTGTTGTCAATCTGATCGCTTTTGTGTGTACATTTATTTCTTGAAAGTGAATGCTAACTACACCTGAGTCACAAGTGCTGAGAGCTACAAGAGTTAACCTGGCAAGGATGGCGCACTTATAACATCCCTTAACCGAGATGTCCTCCTCTATAAATTTCGGGCATACTGTCTGTGATTTTACAGAGAGTTTGTAATCAGCGAAATAAAGTTGCACTCGAACAGCTGAGGATAATAATAATGTCGATTGTAATTTCTCATCTACAATTTTAAACAAATGCACATCTCTTTGTAAGGGTAATGCATTTTCTTGAGAAGATGCAATTTGTGCGATTGCATCTGGCGCATTAAGACATCGTAATGTGTCTTCAAAAAAATCACAATTCGTAATTTCAGGATCAAATATGAAGTCTTTCGTAAAAGAGGAATTCGCTTGAATTGCCCCAATTTCGCCAGCTTTAGGGACGTTTTTATAACTTGCTTTTGCTAAGTATGATTCAGATGGCTTTCCTACCCTCTGAATCAAAAAATCATCCATATGAAAATGTGCCTGATCATAGGCTCCTAGAATAGTCACCTTTATGCCTGACTTCGTGAAAGTCGAATCTGTTACTGTTATACTAGAGATTGTATTATTTTCCTCATGTTTTAATGAAATATGATATTTACAAGTATGGCCTCTAATTTTGGATACCTCATAACTATGTAATAAATCCGGTTCATACCAAGTCCTATAGAAGGCACAAGAAGATCTGAATAAATTACAACCTGTTCCCGCCCCAGATTGAATGCACGCTGACATTCCTGGAAAATCTCTACTTTGAGGTGTTTCTGCTTCAAAGTTTATGCCACCTCGTCCGACCTGTCTTTTAATGCAGTGAACTCCGCGTCCACAATATTCGTTGAACGTACAGGATACTTGTGAAATATGATTATTTTTTACGGGAAAAGTGAAATATTGTCTCTCAGTATTAAAATCACAAGTAACTGCATCTAATTTCAAAGTCATTGAAAAGAGTTGGTTGTTCATTTTATCCGTAAACCACAAACAAGATTCGGACTTAAGTGTCTGTAGAGTGATTTCTGAAGTTGAATGTAATTTACAGGATTTTGTACCATCTTGTAATGTTTCACATGTTTTGAGATCAGAATTTATGATTGCATGTGTGTTGCAATCAGCGTTTGACACAGTTACTACTAAAGCGCAGGCTACCAAAACCATTGGAAGCGAAGTTAATTTTGTGTGCTGTCTGTTATGTAATTCTAAGTGTCCATAACACCTGAGTAATATTTGTCGAATGGTGCTTCCTAAAAATGCCCCAATTAATAAAGAGCATCTTGCAATCATTTTTGTTATTTTATATAGCATGTAAAGTATCATACCTAAAATTTGCACAATATAATAAAAACTCTTCAAGATAGTTTTAATAAATGATGCTAGCAGTAATGTAAAAATTATCAATATACAGTATGCTGAATACTGCATAGGTTTTGGCAAACACTTAAAATGCGTTAGAACTTCCCGACAAAGAAAACATTGTCTTAACTGGCAGACAGTTTTTCCAGAAACATGTATTTGACCTGAGACAGTTTTTCCACTTGTGTGTAGATATATTATCGTTAAAACTGTTTTATAGGCCAAAAGTTCGAAAGGAATTTTTATCATTAAGTCATTTGGTACAGCTAGAACATATTCGAACTCAGAATTTCGGAGAATTACTCTTCCCTTGTCTGGCAAAGTGAGAATAGGGTCATCGAACTTAACCGTAATATTATTGTTACTAAATTCTGCGTTTTCCTTTTCTAATAGCTTACGAGAATGCGAATGTTCTTCAAAAGTTGATTTACTGTCGAATAAGCAGACATCCCACGTTATTATATCGGGATCGTAAAACGTTTGAATTTCCGTAACTGCTAACAGTTGTGGTTTTTGGTGAGTGAGGGAGCAATAACAAAGACTTTCTTGGGAACAGTTTCTGAATTTACAAAAGTCTTTTGTACCTTGGCAATCCACATCACACTCACAGGTTTTCCCTTCATTATCACGGCATTCATATGCTGTACTGACCTGACTTGCTTCATTTTCCAAATGTCGTAAGATAAACGCTCCTGGCTGTATTAGTTTAAAATCGCGTGTAAGTACAAAAGATGCTTTCCCCACAAGACATCGTGAACAATCATGTATGGCACACGAATTCGGGGGAATGTCAATACGTCCTAAAGTGTGTCTTGTAAGTGGGATGCATTCATAATGTCCATTGAAATGACAAATTTCGCCCTTCTGTTTCTTTGCAAAACTGGTAACAGTAAATGCTGTAATAAAGGGAAAAGCAAAATTTCACTACCAATTTCCCCTTCAGCACTAAATAAAATATCACAATTTATTTTAAATACAAATGGTAATATTTCCATTACCTAAGAATATTACACATAATTTAATGCCTCACAATACTAAGAATGGAGTTCAATATAGCACACATATAGTGCTTTATTATTATTATTATTTTATTTTCTTTTCTTTTATTTTCTTTTTTTTTATATTTATTTATTTATTTATTTATTTATTTATTTTTTTGAATAGACATGAATTTATTGTACTGTAAGTCTAGATATTAATAATTACGTAAAGGTGATACCTACTTAATTTTAACACCCATACTCGACTTAACTGACGTGCAAACATTGCTGTATAATCGTACATTCGTAATCCCTTTTCCATATACTTTTAATATGGTACCATTAATTAAGTGCCCATGACAATTCTATAATTAAATTAGACATAAATCTAATGCATAAATAATAGAATTTTGAGTTAAAACTGCTTACAATAACTATAAGAATTTGAATAATTATAACCTATGTAAAATGAATTAGGCATTAAAGAAAAAAAAAGAACATGTGGTTTATCATGATGTGATTGTGTAACTATTCTTTTTCTATGTATTTTATTTGCTTAATAAACAATATTACTAGCAATTTCAATATTAGCCCATAAATTTTCTTTCAGGGAAAAAAAAACACGAAAAGGTAAAAAAAAATAATTCGCCTGCAAATTATTAGCTATACCCTCCCATATCAAAATCCCTAAAAGAAAACAAATGAAAGCTAAAGGTAACAAAGTTTTACATGCGCGCATTTGCAAAACTAAGTCCTAATTGCCGAAATACTTTAGTAAAGTAAATTCAGAAATTTTAAGGTAAAATTATAATTTATTGTTTAATAATCCTTTCTTTTTTTTCTTTTTTTTTTTTTTTTTTTTTTTTTTTTGTTAAATTTATTATAGTAATTTATATATTCTATCGACGTCATATCAATCCAGTACGTAAATAAAATTCAATGATCTAACTTGTTTGCCACGAAATGTCCTTACATTTAATAATATCAATAATAATAAATATATACTTATCTATATACCTAAGAGTATGTAAATGTTAAATAATATTCTAGTTTACCACACCAACTTATAATTATAATTATTGATATGCATGATTTCTTAGTATACACTAAATTGTGATAATAATCATTTTTCACATAGCTGATAAAAGTTATAAGTCACTATATTATAAAGCATTTTGTAAGTGTTATATAATAATAATAATTATAAGAATTATAAAAACTAAGACAAACATCCAATAAACACGTGTAAACTAACATACCATAATTTTATGAAATGAAAATAAATACCATATGCGAAGAAAAGATGATTAATTTTTCCAAACAAACTGAAATTGATATTACATATGTACATGAATAGGAAAATTAATTTATCCAAAATACGAATTTATTTACAGAATTTTACTATTTCCTATGTCCGTCCGATTTTTTTCGGTTTTTTTTCGGGTTTTTTTTTTTCTTTTTTTTTTTTTTTTTTTTATTAGTTTGTAAGATTTAGTGCGTAATCAAAAATCTTTTCTGCATAATAATTTATTGGTTGCCTTTGTCTAAACGAGTAAGGAGTTTCTTCCGGTTTTTCCACTACGGGAGAATGTTGCAATTCGTTCTCTACATTGGGATTATAAATTTCCGTGCTGTCTGATGATTGAGAGGATCCTGCATCTGAAGAAATGGTTTCAACAATAGGAGTGCTCCTATTTTTCTCTGCCGTAGGCGAAATTTCAATCCGGGGGGATGTAATGACCGTTTCTCTATTCACGGATTCCGGCTGTGAAAATAGGATCTGCGTAAGATCGGGGTCATCGAACACTGCGTGGGGTTTTGAAACACCTTTATCATTATTTATGGTCAAATTTTGTGGGGATATAGTATTTTGTACAATATTATGGAATAAGTCTAAATCTGGTTTCCTTGGGGTATACTTAAGTAATCTACTAGAATGTACTTTCATTTCCTTTGCTCTTTCATCTTTTGAATCCAATATTGTGTAATCCACTTTATTATGCCTTTTAATTATTCTCATGGGACCGACATAATTTCTTGTTTTAAGTAATTTGTTATATCTGTCCTTTGCAGGATTATATAGATATACCAGTTCACCTGGTATGAAATCTTTGTATTTTGAATTTTTGTGTTGGTAAGCCTCCTGTTTTTCCGCCGCAAGTTTAATACTTTCTTCCACTTTTTTGTTTGTATATTGCAATTGCGCAATTTTCTTTTCTACAAAATCCGTGGAAGAAAGATAGTCAATATTATTATACTCATTCAGTATGTCAGTAGGTAATAATGGGTCGTATGCTAAGTGTAAAATTGCAGGCTTAAATTGAGTAGTATTATGGACTGTAGAGTTGTAAATTAGAGAGTAATAATTGACATAATTGTCCCACTGACCCGTGTTTTCCGCGAAAATTGAAAGTGATTTTTTTATATTTCTGTTAATAGATTCACTTGCACCATTACATGAAGGATGGAGTGGCGTGGTGAATAGTTTTACAACTCCTAAACGCTTACATAAACGCTTAAATAAATCTGCAATAAACGAACTACCTTTATCACTTAATAATTTTTCTGGGACACCAAATATACTGATAAAATCTAAAAAACTTTCCGCCGTTGTTTCAGCTGAGAGATCTGGTACCGCATACAATCTTAAATATTTTGTAAAATGGTCTAAAAATGTTAAAATATAGACATTACCTTTATCTGTTCGCCTGAAAGGGCCTACATAGTCACAACTGAGATATGCCATAGGTCTCTTCGGAATAAAATGTCTTTGCATTGAAACGGGTTTCTGCATATTCGGGGATTTAAATTTGTTACACTGTATACACGATTGAACGTAATTTTTAGTATCCGCATATACCGGGTGTCCCAAAAAGGACTGACTGATTTTAAAATTCAATAACTTGCAAACGGTGACAGATATTAAAAAAATTCTTGCAGGAGGGTTATGCATAAGGTCAAAAGTTTTATTACAGTGATTTTCAATTTTAGTTCGATTTACAAACAATAGATGGCGCTGTAAGCAGTAGTCGCTAAATACAGGCTCGATTTTTGGTCCTTTATCTTGTTCCATGCAGAAAAAGGAGATGGAAATGTATTATCCGGGCCACGAAGTACCAAAAATCGAGCCTGAATTTAGCAACTATTGCTTACAGCGCCATCTATTGTTTGTAAATCGAACTAAAATTGAAAATCACTGTAATAAAACTTTTGACCTTATGCATAACCCTCCTGCAAGAATTTTTTTAATATCTGTCACCGTTTGCAAGTTATTGAATTTTAAAATCAGTCAGTCCTTTTTGGGACACCCAGTAAATTTTCCCAATAATATTTTTCTCTAATGGCATTGTAAGTTCTCATAAATCCAAAATGAGACATGTGATGTGCTGCTAAAATGTGCGGTTTATATTTATCTGGTATGACAATTCTGTGAATACCAGATGATTTGCGAAGTTTTGGTATAAAAGCAGTATGCATTAGTAATTCATTTCTAATTACATAATCCGGATAATTATGTTTAGCATTTGTCGGGTTATTCTGTATTTCATGTAAAATTTGTGATGTTTTCCTATCAATACGTTGTTCTGACTTTGTCTTCAATATTTGGGAGATCGATTTGTAAAGAATTAATATTCACGCTAAACATATGTGATAAATTTTTAGTTGTGTTTTCCTTTTCTGACTGAGCGTCATTGTTATGATTTTCTGTGTAAATTGCGTGTTGTTCCTTGTCATTTTTATATATGGTCTTAGAATAAAAGAGTAGATAAGCCTTTTGATTCAAAACTTCTGTTATGTTAACTTTTATTATTCTAGTATCATCTAGTAAGTACCAATTGTTCTGAGAAGTTTTAACATATGCATAGTAATGTCCAGAACTATCATCTTTCCCAGAGTGTACAACAACCGCTTGTAAATTATAATTGACAGGCTTTCCTTGCGCTTTTTGTAAATATGGACGCATATTTAATCTTTCTGGATATGACACTTGATTATTGATTTTCGTACTGATTTTTCCGTCAAAAGCAAATCTTTTAAATAGAAAAGTGGTGTGGAAAATAAACATTAATCTTAATTAAAAGCGATATTATTGGAACACAATCATTAGAAAATTTTATTAAAACCACATTGCCTCTACATCTACATTTAACTTTGAACCCTTTCGCTTTTGTGAACTGTGATTGGTTGTCTAATTTTTCTTTGTTTTTTATTTTGCAGTTTCTGGGTAGTTGTAGAAATGAAACCGTCATATTAACATGTAATTTCTTTAGCGCGTGTAAATAATATATATGTTTTTTGTGTGTACGAAAGTTGTCTGTCTGAATTTACGAGTTATTTATTGATTTATGAAGACGAAAAGAATTGTAAGGACCACGCCGTGCATCCCACATCGAACCCTTAAGGTAAGAGCTTAATTTATTATGATTTTATATGAAACAAAGTTATCGTTCTTACCTATTTTGAATAAGAAATTTCACATGGCATCCCTGCGAGGGATGTACGGTGTTGGTAAAATATTTGTCTTTTGAGATTATTTAGAAATATTTGAAAGAGTACTATTTAGAAAGACTCAATTGAACTATTTAGAAAGATATTTGAACATTATTATTTTGACTCGCACATAGAAATATTATGTCAGACAGCGAAAATTTAGAAGTTCTTAAAAAAAGAAGGACAATTTTTCGATCTGCAGTCACTAAAATTTTAAATAAAATTGAAACTTCGATTAAATCAGACGATGTGTCTGTTGAAGAACTGCAAGAATACGTTGAAGGAATTACTGACAAATTTAATTCATTAAAAATTACGGATAATTCAATTGAATTATTGGTCAATCCAGATGATTTAGAAAAAGATTTAGAGGCGGCTGAAAAATATGCCGAAAACGTAATCTTATGGAAATCACGCGCGAATAAGAAAATTAGAGAATTAAATGCAGGACTTTTAAATTTTAAGTCGAAACAAGAAGTAAATAATGAACATTTTTCAGACAGTGTACTTAATGACAAAGTAAGCAGTTCTGTAAGGGTGAAACTCCCGAAATTGAATATACCTATATTTGATGGTAATATAAATGAATGGCTTTCTTTTTGGAGCAGTTTCGAATCTGCCATTCATGATAATAAGTCGTTAAATAAAGTCGACAAATTTAACTATTTAAGATCACAATTACGCAGTACGGCTTTAAGTACAATTGAAGGTTTTCCTGTTTCTGAAAAAAATTATGATGCGGCAGTTGAACTATTAAAAACTAGATTTGGCAATAAACAACTACTGATTCATAATCACATGAGCAATCTTTTGGCTGTCAAGCCGTCAAGAAATTCAGCGGATATTTATGCGTTCCGAAGATATTTTGACAAATTATCCGTTGAACTAAGAAGTTTGGAAAGTCTCGGTACAGAAATAAAACAAATTTCGAGTGTGCTGTGTACTACGATATTAAAAACAATTCCGAAAGATCTGTTAATTGAACTTAATAAATCTGAAAATGAAAAGGGCTATTATGAAATAGAGGAATTAATGAATTTTTTATCTGCTTGTTTAAAAGCAAGAGAAAAGGCAACTCTAGTGGCAAACTCGATTTATGAAGATAGGAAAATTTATGCTCCTCCTGATAAGAAAAACATTCATCCTTTTCGCGCTAATAAGCAGAAAAGCTATCCCATGGCAAATGAGTTAATATCAACAAACAATAAAGAGGATTCGGCCGTATTAAGCTGTGTTTTTTGTGAATCATCTAAACATGCATCTGTTAATTGCGAACTTGCAGCTGGCTTATCTATTGAAGAGAGAAAAAATATTCTTTTGAAAAAGGGAGCTTGTTTTAAGTGTTTAGAAATTAAAAAGCATTTATCACGTTTCTGTAAAAGAAACATAAAATGCCTAAATTGTTATGGGAACCATAATTTATTATTTTGTTATAAGAAATTAAAAAATGAAAAATCTAAAGAACAGACCGAAATGTCGGATACTGCCCTTTTTGCGAACGAAAGTTTACCGAACACTGTTTATTTGCAAACTTTATATGTATATGTAAGAAATAATGGTTTTGAATATGTAGTGCGCGCCCTTTTAGATACGGCGTCTTCAAAATCTTATATTTCAAAATTCGTAGCTAATAAAATGGAATTAAGAAGTTTAAGAAAGGTCAGAATCACTCACGGGCTGTTTGGAGGTACCGAAACAACAGTGGATCATAATTGTTATTCTGTCAATTTAAGGGGTTTAAGGGAAGGTAAAAGGATAAAAATTGAGGTCATGGAGCAGGAAAAAATTTGTGCTAACGTACCCAAGATTAGAGATATTAATTGTATTAAGGAATTAAAAGGAAAAAATATCTTTTTGAGCGATATCTGTCCTGAAAGTAGAAAATGTTTATATGAACAAGATTCAAACGAAATCCATGTACTATTGGGAGCAGATGTTGTGGGAAATTTGTTTACGGGCAAAATAGAAAATCTTTCTTGCGGTTTAGTTGCGATGCATACAACACTTGGGTGGACTACTATGGGTAAAATTGGCGGTAATGAAAGGGATAGTTCTCTTTTGGTCCTTTCATTATATGTAAATGATGCCAAAATTACGGATTTGTGGAATTTAGATTCTTTAGGCATAGTAGACCCGGCGGAAAAACAATCGAAGGAAGAAGTCCAAAAACTGGTTTTGGAGCATTTTAAAGAAACTGTAAGTCGCGAAACTGACGGTAGGTATAAAGTTTGTCTTCCATGGTTAAACGAGCATCCTCCTATTCCAAGTAATAAAGATTTAGCGATAAAGCGCCTGCAAAATAACATTAAGAATCTCAACTCCTGCGGTTTATTAAAAGACTACGAAGCAGTTTTAAATGAATGGGAAGCTGAAGGGGTTATTGAAAAGGTGAAAGGGGAGGAAAAGCTTAACACTAAAGTCCATTATCTCCCTCATAGAGCTATAATCAAGCCTACTTCTACGACCAAAATTAGGCCGGTATTCGATGGTTCAGCACATGTTAGGGGTTTTGTTTCCATAAATGATTGCATAGAAAAGGGACCTAATCTAATTGAACTAATTCCTTCTGTCCTAAATCGATTTAGAGTGGGAAAGATAGGGGTTGTAGCAGATATTCGCAGGGCATTTTTACAGATATCTCTAAATGAAAAGGATAGAGATTATTTACGCTTTTTCTGGTGGAGAGACGGGAATTCCGAAAACCTTGAAATTTATAGACATTGTCGGGTGGTCTTCGGCATCAGTTGTAGTCCCTTCCTGTTGGCTGCTACTCTTACACATCATTTACATCAAGCACCTGAGAATATTAAAGGCATTGCTGTAAAACTTAAGGAATCATTTTATGTAGATAATTGTGTAACTAGTGTAGAATCGTTAGAAGAGTTAGAATATTTTAGAACTGAAGCGCGAAAACTCTTAGCATCAGCGCAATTTGATCTACGTGGTTGGTGTTATAATCAGTGCGCGGAATTTGCATTAGGCAATAATGAGAAAGATCATTTGAGTGATGAAAATGATAATAAAATCCCGTTACTCGGTTTAATGTGGGACACCGAAAGGGACACATTAGCGTGCGATTTTCGGAGTTTTAAATTGGAGAATGAGTCCATCACAAAAAGAACGATTTTGTCCTTAACGCATAAAATATTCGATCCCATCGGTTTCACTTGTCCCGTGACCTTAATTCCAAAATTACTTTTACAGAAATGCTGGAAAATAAAGGCTTCATGGGACTCCAAACTGCCCGATGAGATAGTTAAGGAATTTAAAAAATGGACTAACCAAATTAAAGATTTAGGAAATCTTGAGATTCCGCGAAGATTGTCTAACGTATCAGTAAATATTGGAAAATTATCTCTACATATTTTCTGTGACGCGAGTAAATTTTCATATGATACATGCATTTATCTAAGAAATGAAGTATCAAATTATGTTACTTGCCAACTTATTCAGGCCCGTTCTAGAGTAGCTCCTCTAAAGGACATTTCTATTCCACATCTTGAGTTATTAGCCTGTTGCATTGGAGCTAGATTATCTAATAGCATTAAAAACGATTTAAAATTAGAAAATGTTGATACTTTCTACTGGTCGGATTCAATGGATGCACTGTATTGGATAACACGGGAAGGTCCTTGGGCGACATTTGTAGAAAATAGAGTTAGGGAAATTCGAAAGCTTACCCCCACCTCTTCGTGGAATTTCGTACCTGGACATATGAATCCAGCAGATTTACCATCACGTGGTTGTTGTGCGAAATCCCTTGTAAAATCTCAATGGTGGCTAGGGCCGACATGGCTTTCGGATTCAAAAGAAAATTGGCCTGACACTAACATTTTGCCTAACATGGACATAGTGAATGCAGAAAAAAGAAAAACGATTGTGACCGCTTCTAACCTAGAGATTAATGAACCCCAATTTTATAGCCGCTATTCCTCGTACATTAAAATTTTGCGAGTTACTGGTTGGATTTTGCGATTTTGTCAAAATTCGAAAAAGGGTAGCGCCGACAGAATATTCGGTCAATTAACAAACAACGAATTGAAAAAAGCCGAATCGGTTATTTTGAAAATGGTTCAAAGGGAATCATTTGTGAATGTACATGATGAAAAATTAAAATGTTTACGCACTTTTACAGATTCGGAAGGTATCATAAGAGTAAAAACAAAAATTTTCCAACGGGAAGATGAGTTTAATTTTAGATTACCAGTATTATTACCTTCAGATCATCATGTCGTAGAACATCTTATACTTTCGAAACATCTAGAATTGGGGCATTGTGGCGTACCATTGCTGATGTCTGTGTTAAGAGAAAATTATTGGGTACTGAAGAGTCGGAAAACAATTAAAAAAGTAATTAATAAATGTACCGTTTGCAAAAGGCACTCATCAAAACCACCTAAAGTAGAAGAAAGTACCTTACCTGTTGAACGAATTCGAGATGCTGCTATTTTTGAAATAATAGGTGTAGATCTGTGTGGCCCTCTTTATTTGAAGAATCAATCCAAAGTCTGGATTTTAATAGTCACATGTGCAATTTTTAGAGCAGTACATTTCGAGCTTTTAAATGCTATTTCGACCGACAGTTTTATTCTTGGACTTACCAGGTTCATTTCTAGAAGAGGCCGTCCTTCAGTAATATATTCGGACAACGGCACCAATTTTACTGGCTGTCATAATTTATTAAAAACGATCGACTTCGAAAAAGTGAAAACTGTTATTGTTTTTTCACGTATAGAATGGCGATTTATTCCACCTTCTGCACCTTGGTGGGGCGGATTTTGGGAAAGACTCGTCGGAATACTGAAACGAATGTTGAGAAGAGTACTAGGAAAATCATCTTTAAACTATGAAGAGTTATTAACAGTGATTTGTGATTGTGAGGGTATTATAAATTCACGCCCTTTAACTTATGTTACCGATAACAATGAAGATCTTAGACCGATAACTCCTGCAATGTTTTTGCAAGAACTAACCGAGATAGGAATGCCCGAATTAGAGTTTCTGGATCATAAGAAAATAAACCATCGTTACAATTATAGAGTTAAAGTTAGAAATGACTTAAAGTCAAGATTCCGAAACGAATATCTAGGCTCCTTGAAAAATTCCCCAGTAAGCGGCCAAAAAGCAAGACCTTTGTGTGTTGGGGATGTTGTCCTCATCTGGACTGACAATTCCAGCCGAATAAATTGGCCACTTGGGAAAATTATAGAGCTTTATCCCAGTCAAGACGGGGTTGTACGGGTAGTGAAGTTGAAGACTGCGTCCGGAATATTGGTTCGTCCAGTAAAGAAACTCTGTCCTTTGGAGGTGAGTGGAAGCCCCGAAAATCGAAGTGATGCAGCACTGCAGGACCGTTTGACTACTCGCCGGGGGCGAATTGTACGTCCTCCAGATAGATTCAAGTACACTGATGCCTCAAGTTGAGTTCTGTCCCCCAGTGAACTCAAAAGGGGGAGTGTGGAAAATAAACATTAATCTTAATTAAAAGCGATATTATTGGAACACAATCATTAGAAAATTTTATTAAAACCACATTGCCTCTACATCTACATTTAACTTTGAACCCTTTCGCTTTTGTGAACTGTGATTGGTTGTCTAATTTTTCTTTGTTTTTTATTTTGCAGTTTCTGGGTAGTTGTAGAAATGAAACCGTCATATTAACATGTAATTTCTTTAGCGCGTGTAAATAATATATATGTTTTTTGTGTGTACGAAAGTTGTCTGTCTGAATTTACGAGTTATTTATTGATTTATGAAGACGAAAAGAATTGTAAGGACCACGCCGTGCATCCCACATCGAACCCTTAAGGTAAGAGCTTAATTTATTATGATTTTATATGAAGCAAAGTTATCGTTCTTACCTATTTTGAATAAGAAATTTCACAAGTGGCTACTTCCGAAGTTTTCGCGATTGAATTAACTATTCTGGCATTTACTTTAGTAGTATTACATTTGCAAGTGTATTCGTTTTCCAAAATTTCCGGTTTCGTAAAATTTTGTAATGCGTCTTCCAATGATTTAACATTTTGTGTTATGTCTAACATGAAATCTGAACTTTGATCATATGTGAAATTTTTCTTCTTACATTTTAAACAAGTGATTTCACTCCTAATGTTATTCCCAAAAACCTCTGTAAGAGCTTGAGCATCACTGTCCGAATTTAATGAATGTTTCAATCCATTTAAAATATATCTCAAAAATTCATGAGCGTCTTGCTGTTGACTATGCACAAAGTGGGGTGCAATATGCGTTAAATTTTTGTATAATTCAATGGGTGCAATAATTTGATCTGGTTTTTCAACAACTGTACATATGTGATGTCGTAATGCACATGCGAGACAAAATTTTGAATTTTTACAATTTTTTTCATGAGACTTGTCGTTAAATAAGTAATTTAAGAAAGGAGTACAATGTGTTAAGCACTGAAGAATGGAATTCATGTAACACGAAGATCCTAGATTCTCTAAACCATTGATTGTGTATTCTGAAGTATTTTCTTTATTAGGAAACTTTTCGCTTACACTAATTTCCTTGTAATTTTGCGTATTATCATTAATTAATATAGGCTCTGCCTGAGAATGTGTAGAAACCTTTTCCGTGTAGTGTGAAATTTCATTAATAAATTTTTGTCTGTGTGTATATTTGTGTTTAGAGACATTATTTGATGAATTAGTGTGAGGATTTTGTACCTGTTTGTTTATTTGATTTGTTCTTTGAGTGTCATTTGAGAATTTTGCATTTCCGTTAGATTCATGTAGCTGTTTACTCAAATCAGGTGTACTGTCGTTGGAATCCCTAGAAAGTAAATCAGCTACAATATTTTCTTCTGATTTAATCAATTCAAATGTGTATTGATAGTCACTTAAAAAGGCCATCCACCGAGCAACTCTGTCACTGATTGATTGTAAATTACTAAGCTTAGTAAGAGCAGCATTATCGCATCTAATTGTGAATTGTCTGCCATAAAGATAATATTTAAAATGAGCTATAGCCTGTACTATGGCCATCAGTTCTTTCTCGAATATTGTGTACCTACACTGAGTTGGATTTAATTTTTTTGAAAAATAACCAATCGGGCGAATGATACCTTCTTGATCCTTTTGACCCAACATTGCGCCTAAGGCTAGATCACTTGCGTCACAGGATAGAATAAAATGCTCATCAAATTTAGGATGAATGAGAATTGGCGGTGTAATTAATTTTTGTTTTAAAGTATCAAATGCCAATTGGGTTTCCTCAGACCATTTGAATTTCTGATTCTTTCGACATAAATTCGTAAGTGGAGCAGCCAATTCTGAAAAGTTTTTTATGTGTTTTCTGTAATAACTGATCAAACCATGAAAACGACGAACTTTCTTTACAGTAATAGGCACAGGAAAATCTCTTATTTTTCTCAAATTATCTTGAAGTGGTTTAATACCTTGTGAAGATATTTCATGGCCCAAAAATTCTGTTTTTGGTAGCATGAATGAACATTTTTCTGGATTCAATGTAAGTCCGAATTCTCGGAAACGCTCAAATAATTTTCTTAACTTATAAATCATGTCGTCTTCGTCTTTTGATCCGATGCAAAAATCGTCGATGAAGTTTGAAATGTTTAAATCGCTTATGGGGGCTAAAATTCTATCAGCTAATTCGCAAAAAACTTCACTACTCAGGGATAATCCTTGAGGAAGGCATACAAAACGATAAGAACCAAAAGGAGTAGTAAAAGTGGTCATATCTCTGTCTTTTGTTTGTAACGCTATTTGCCAAAAAGATGAAGACAGATCTAAGTTGGAATACAATTCTGCATCGCTCAAATTTTCTAAAAGATGGCTTATTATCGGCAGTTTATATCGAGGGTATTTTAAATGCTGATTAAGTTTCCTGAAATCACATACCAAACGCCAAGCTTGTTTCTTTGGATTTGAACTGGGGTTTTTCTTCTTAACCATAATAATCGGAAAGCTAACATGACTGTTCGATTTTTCTATAACATGCGCCCGTTCTAATTCGTCTAACTGCCTTTTTAATTCTTTCTTCAAAATATGAGGCACAGTATACGGACGTGAAGAAGGTAATTCAGAGTAGTCTACTTCCATCTTAGGTTTAATAACATTTGTACGACCAATTGTATACAAATTTTTACTAAAAATATCCGCAAATTCAAATATTAAGTCTAATAAACGCGATCTCATTTCCGGTTTTAAATGCGATAGATTAAAATCAGACTCTTGTAACTCTTGTAGCCTTATTCTTTTTATTCCCTCTATATTTCGTAAGTCATATATTTCTGTATTTATGTTCTGGACATTTTGAGTGTTTTCATACTTCCAATTTCTTGAATTAGCGTGTTTAGCATTTAAAAGATCCGCAGCAGTATTCCCAGTAATCAAAGTGTTTGTATTCAGACACAATTTAAATTTATAATTCCTCAAAAAGTCAAAACCTATAATTGCATCATAATGCTCCGATAATTGATTATTTACAACATAAAATTTATGCATATAGTGACGGTTGTCTAACGTGATTGGTAATACCGTATAATGAGTAATATTTAGAGTAGTACCTGAGATCGATTTTATTGTAACGTCTGTATTTTTCAGAGTGACATTTTTATCTTTAATTCTCCTATAAGTGTTTAAATTCACAATGCAAATGGCGGCCCCACTATCAATTAAAAATCTTACATTAATCCCCGCTAACTGAGTTTTGATTATCGGCAGATTAAAATTTGTTTCTTCCTCCGTTAAAATTTGAGTATTAACTGCTATTCTTTGCTCTCGTCTGAAAGTACTTTCTTTTCTACACCGTGAAAAAAAATCTTTTTTTTTGTACAGGGGAAACGCGTAAAAGCAGGAGTCATTTTATACCGTTTCCCCTCGGGCCATTTAAAGGAACCTGAGTTTCAGTTTGCCTGTAACGATTTTGACGAAAGTCAGTGACTCCCCTTGCATTGTTGCGGTTTGTAAAGGATTCACGTTGTGAAAATCGTCTTTGTGGAATCGTTCTTTTGTAAAAGCAATAATACGTTTCATGATTCGAGCGACCGCAAATTTGGCAAGCAGGGAAAGACCTTAACTTCTCAAATTTTCTACTATCATTTGGTAATCTCCGATAATTTTGATTTAGATTCGAAGAATTTTGCGCTTTTTGTAATGTATTTTCTTTTAATTTTTGTACTTCATTTGAAAGAGTACAAATAGAGTCATGTGTTTGTTTCGCATGAACCTCTAGTAATGATTTAATCTCATTGTGTGAATTTTCTTTCGCAACACTGTTTATCGAATTATTCATTGAAGATGTTAGTGAATTTTGATCCTGAGGGAAACACAATTTATTTGCTTCCAGAAGTTCTACAAAATCTAGAGCCGCCTGAAATGTCTGGGGATCTTTCATAAGGGTTGGATGCTTAAATTCTGGCAATAAGCCTTCCAAAAATTTTGATAACTTAGATTGCTCAAATAAATTCTTTACTGATGCATTCGTTAAGTCTGGATTGTTGAAAAATTTCCGCGTGACAAGCGAAATCCTAGCAGCATAAATTTTGACAGACTCTCCCGGTTCCATTCTACAGTTGGAAAATTGTTGTTGTCGAGTGGCCAAACTAACCTTTTTATCAAAAAAAGCCAAAAATTTGGTTTTGAAGTCATTATAATTGTCTTCCTGTGATAAGTCAGGGCAATTTATTAACTGAGATAGCGCCTCTCCCCTAATACGTGATTTAAGGATCATTAATTTTTCTCCTTCTGAACATGAAATCAGTGCTGCAAATTTTTCAAAGTGTTCAATAAAAAATGTAGGAGTGACAGCTGAAGTTGTGTCAGATTGTGGAAGAATACTTTGTAATGCCGCGATTTTTTGCAAAGGGCCATTGCCGTGGCCATTTTCCGCGTTTAACGACATTTTAACGAAATTTGTTTAATTAAAGTAAAATAATTCTAATGTTTAATGATACACACATATGGTCAATAAAATACATAAAATCTAATATAATAATAGAAATGTAAATAAATTTCACAAATCTTCCCTTTCACTACCCAAATGTGAATGAATATATATTTTATTTATACATTATCTCATTAAATATCCAATTACCAAAATGCAATAAATTTAAAATAGTTCACTATTTCAAAATTCCCATATAGCATATAGATAAATTACTATGCAACACATAAAATATTGAACTAAATATAAATATACATATATATCAACATAAAACATACTCTTGGAGAAATTTTCCTTTTATAAATATAATTCGTAATATTCATGTCTAATTGTCGCTTCGACAATCTTTTCAAAAAGAAAGAAAAAAAAATGAAATAGAAGTTTATGTAAAAATAGAAAATTTCTAAATTTTGTGAAAAGATTTGAAACCTGTAATAAAATCACACAAAAATAATGCAAGGCTTTGAAGGAAATTTTTCTTGGTATTTTAAAAATAATATACATATATAATACTAAAACAATTCACTCCATTCTGGGTAATTATACTCATTATTCTAACAAAAAAAAATTAATTTAAAGATTCAAATAAAACATTTATTAGTTTTTATAACTACATCTGAAAAGATGTACCTGGTCGTCATGACACCATTGTTTTGACGCTTGCCCCCTACTATGTTTGGCAGCATTGTTTTGATGCTTAAAGCTTCTTATTGTTACTAATGTTTTGATGTTTAGGCATCAAGTAATATAAATGTTGCTGACCACCCTTGTATAAAATTACTTAATCATTAACATATAAACAACAGTTAAAGTCACGCATGCGAGTGGAGTAATCAGAATTTGGGCGTCTAACAGGCCGTGATACACACCCCTTCCTATCCCGAGTTTAGCATGAGATAAATGTGTTCAGCAATAAAATAGACAGATTAAAGATTAAACATTTTAATTTTGTATGTTAAAGTTTACAATTGGACAATTTGTATAGAAATTAGGACTTAAACACAAAGTCCAGAAAATAATAAATAATTTAAGAACAAACATAGTAGCCTCGCCTTGCCTAAAGTAGTCCGCATTTAACTAATTCACATTTACTGCGAATCATTACCAACGCTCGCTAACATTAAATATTTAAAAATCACAGTGCTGAAGTGGGAAATAATAGATAAAATTTAGCTTACCCAATATACAGGCGATGAACAAGTATAATGCCCCAGGCATGCCACAGTCCTTAATGAACATTCTCCTGAATGTTTTCTTTCGCTAGTGAATAAAGTCTCAGGCCGTAGACCAAAGGGGTTCAGTATTCAAAATACGGACGCAAGAGCTTTAGCATTTGCTTAGATCCACAGATAAGGTTCGACGAGTAATTTTAACATTTTCCTTTACAGGCGGTAGACAGACTTAAACATATCTCTAGGTCACTAACTCCTCTCTTCTCCAAGCACCCTCTAAAAAGTCTATATCAATCTCCGAATTTTCTCTCGTCTCACCTTTTTACTCTGCCTCTCTTTCCCTCTTTCATCCCCTTTACTTCAAATCCTCCTATCTTGCTCTTCCCAGTATCTCATTCGTTTTTACTCTTACAATACGGAAACGTTCCATTGGTACTAGCACCTCTCTAGAACCCCTGTTTTAATATTTAAATTTTTATTGTTAAATCACTTGATACGTGACTATTCTGTTATCATGTGGTATAATTGTACACCTGGATGCTTAGCAATCGCCCCTCTAACCAAGCCCAAAATGCCATCTCGCCCCTTCTTACACACCTTTTACTATTCTCATCACTATTGCTTTGTAATGAAAGATTTCTTATTCCCTTTTTAACCAGGTGAAAGCCACAGTATTTCAACTGCTATCCTAGTAATTTAATGCGAAAAGACCTCCCGCATCTCGTTTATGACTCTCTTACGATTTTCACGTTATATGTTTTAAAACGGCATGACTGACTTTTATTCTTCAAAACGTACCCTAAATTCCTATCTCGCACCTGTATGAAATTCATACTCCTTTTACCTACTATTTCTTTTCTATGACACTCTCTTCTAACATTTTATCTTTTCACTAAAATGTCTCGTACTAAGCTTTTACTATCCTTTTTTTTCTTTTGAACATTATTATTCGTTACATACTGACTTTCTTTTATTATTTAACCACTACCTTAAATTCCTTTACTCACACCTGTGTTCCACTTATTTTCCATTTACCCATCTTTCCTCTCTTTATATTTTTCTCAATATTTTAGTGCCTGAAACCGTACTAGCATCGCAATAATATGGTTGATATTCTTCTGGTTTTACCTTTCGCGGCCACCCATGTAACACCCACTCTAAAATTTGTTTAGTTACAGGATTTTCAGTTGTCCACTTAGCAATAGTTTTAGAAGTAATAGGCCAATTATCATTATTTGAAACAAACATTATTTCCGCAGGATTTCTCACTATATTTACAGTTTCTGGGAGAGGTGATCTGCTTAATGCGTCAGCATTTTTATTATTTTTACCCTCGCGATACTCAATTGTATAATCATAACCAGCTAGCATTAATGACCATCTCAGCATTCTAGGTGATAATGTATCAGGTACCTTTTTTTAACAGGATCAAACAATCTAATTAAAGGTTTATGATCTGTTATAATTTTAAAATGTTTTCCAGCTAAATATTGGTGAAATTTAGTGACACCAAACATTACAGATAAAGCTTCTTTATCAATCATTGCATAATTTCTTTCAGTTTTATTTAAAGTTCGCGAAGCATAAGCAATAAGTTTCTCTTTACCTTCAACAATGTGGTTTAAAACTGACCCTACACCATATTCAGAAGCATCACAGTTTAAAACTATCTCTTTATTAAACATCATATAATTCTAAAAGAGGAGATGTACATAATAATTGTTTAACTTTTTGAAACGCTTTTTCATGCTTTTCTGACCATGTCCAGTTTACATTATTATCTAATAATCTGTGTAAAGGTTCTAAAATATCTGAAATATTAGGGAAGAAGTTTCTATAATAAGAAATTAAGCCTAAAAATGAACGCAATTGTGACACATTATTTGGAATAGGAGCATTCAAAATAGCATTAACTTTTTCTGGAAAAGGACTAATTCCTTCCTGAGATATTTATGACCTAAATAAGAAACTTCCGAAACCATAAATTTAATTTTTCCTTATTTAATCTTATACCATGCTCAGAAAAGCATTTCAGAACACTTTCAACTCTTTCAGAATGTTCTGATTCATTACTAGCACTAATGATAACATCATCTAAAAATACACCAACATATTCAAATTTTTTAAAAATATGTTTAAGTTTTCTTTGGAACATACCAGGAGCACATTTTACCCCAAATGCTAATCGTAACACATTAAACAATCCTTTATGCGTATTTATAGTCAAAATTTTCTACTTTCATTATCTACAGGTTGTTGTAAATAAGCATCTTTTAAATCAAAAACAGTAAAGAATTTTCCACCTGATAATTTAGAAAATAATTCTTCCATTCTAGGAAGAGGATAATTATCATTTTCAGTATTAGCATTAACTGTTGCTCTATAATCACCACATATTCTAACAGAACCATTAGGCTTAGGAACAATTACTATAGGACTAGCCCATTCTGGATGATCAACAGGTTTTTAAATACCTTGATTTGTTAATCGTTCCAATTCTACATCAGTAGCTTTTCTTAAAGCAAAAGGAACAGGTCGAGACTTAAGAAAAAATGGTTTTGCATCTTTTTTTCAATTTTATTGACACGGGAGGACCTTTGATTGTACCGATCCCGTCAGCAAAAACATTAGGAAATTTTCTAATTAAATCATCTTTCGAAATGCTTTTAATCATATTTACATTAGGCCAAAATAATTTTGATGCTTTTAACCAAGTTTTTCCGATTAGACTCGGACCCTCCTCTTTAGTTACTAATATTCTTAAATCCGGAATACAATAATAATTAACAACAGCATTTACTTTTAATTCCCCCAAAACAGTTAAAGAGTCTTTAGTATAAGTTTGTAATTTAATATTAGATTTAATTAAAGGCAGCTTACCTGAGAACAATTTATGAGCAACACTTTTACTTACAATAGTATGAGCCGCACTACTATCAATTTCAAATTGTATATTTACACCATTTATTTTAACCGATTTTATCCATAACACATTATTGGAGTTGTCGTCCATAAAATTTAAACAATATTCTTCCTGAACAGTTTTAATTTTTCTGTTCTTAAAAAGTTTCTCACTTTCCATTCCAAATTTTCTATTACGACAACAAATTTTTAAATGCCCCAATCGATGGCAGAAGTGGCATTCTGCAGATTTAAAAGGGCAAAACTTGGGATTATGATTTTTAGAACATCTGTAACACTGTTTCTCAGGCGCGAATTTATCTTTTTTAGGCTTAGGTGCATGAGCGAACTTCTTCACTTTCGTTTTCTCTCCTTTCGAAACACGCACTTGATTGACAGTCGTACTATCTCCGATGTGTAGGGATTTCACTCCAGCCTCAGCTATCTCAAATGACTCAGCTATTTCTATTGCTGTTTGGAACGTTAAGTCTCTAGAATCCAGTAATTTTTGCTGTATCTTCTCATCCTGGATCCCAAATACCAACTGATCACGGAGGCGGTCATTAAGCGTATTTCCGAAGTTGCAATGTTCGGATAAATGACGTAACTCTCTTATGAAATCGGCTATATTCTCTCCTTGCTTCCTTAGTCATTTCTGATACTTAAATCGTTCCACAATTTCACTAGGGCGTGGTGAAAAATGATCTTTAGCTTTCTTTAAAAGATCCTCGTAACTGATTTCTTTCAGCGTATTCGAAACAATAATATCTCATAAAATAGCAAACGTTGTTGTTCCAACCGAACTTAGTAAAACATTTTTTTCATTTCATCATTCTTGATGCTATTCGCTGAGAAATAAAAATCAATTTTCTCGACGTAAATAATCCAAGGAACATTTGGATTATATTCTTCTAAACGTCCCAGAGAAATTATTTCTTTATCGGCCATTTTCCGCTCTCTTTTTTTTTTTTTTTCTTTTTCAAAACAAAAAATTTTCACTGCATTTTAATTTGGGTTAAATCCCATTCGTCGCCACTTTTATATCGCCGCACTCTTATTATAACTAATTACTCTTAAGTAAGGAAAAAGGCATAACTATAAAATTACTTATAGTTTATTATACATATTTACAACGGCTGCTCAACGCAGCTCTCAGAACAAGTCACATCTTACAACTGCGTGGAATACTCTCGGCTACATGCAAAGCCTCACAAATCTCAAACTCTCTCTTTATGGTGCTGCCATCTTTTAATAAAGATCGCTACTAATTCTGATCTGGTTGGTTTGGGATATAACAAATCCCTTAATACTTTACTGTCTCATTTTATGTATTTTATCTCGTTAAGCATCTAATGGGAGTACCTTTCTTTCCATGTATTGTGATGCATTTTCTAAATCGACTTTAAAATTTTGTAACATTTCATCGTGTTCGATATCTGGTGACACTGTCTTTTTTGGACCTTTTTAAATGTTTAGTTGTACTTAATTGTTTTTTATGATTAATTATTCTAATATAGTTACTTATCTAATTTCATCATATTAATATTACTTTTGGCTAAAACAATTTCTTGTAGATATTTTCTGGTCGTCTTTCTACGCAAAATCTATGCATTTTTCTATTTCTGCATTGTTGTTTTCTCACAGGTGTTAGCTTTTTCATTAATTGTTATTAATTTGTTGTTATTGATTGTGATATATTGCAAGCAATTTTCTGCATAAAATGCTTATAATTTAGATGAAATAAGTGTTTTTGAGAACAGTAGCTCCATACCTGCCTTATAGAATTTTTCGCGAGCAGCTTCTCCTCTTTCATCCTCTGCTGACGAACATATGCCGTTTCTCATTATAGGATTCGGTCTTCGAAGGCTCTGGTAAAATAAAGCCTTTTTGACAAACCCTGAGATTAACAGGTTACTTCGCTCACACGGAAACACCTGCTCGCTTTCAACATTTTAAAATGTTTTTTTGCATTGGATAACTGAAGTTGAACTCTGTAAAGGTCGTTCTTTACTTTTTCGATTTTGTTTGCAGCTTTTTCTAAAGAGGATGCTTTCACTTCTGAAACCGGTTCTGAAAAGTATCGTAATTAAAAAAAACTAATTCGAAAAAGAAAACAATGGCCTTTCTAAAGGTCAACGTCAACTCCCAATGAAAAAAAAAATTAAAAATATTGAAATGCAAACAAGATATCTTAAAAAATGTCCCCCATAGGATTAACATTTGCGACCTAGTGTTTCTGCGTGAGTAAAGTAGTCTCTTAATCTCATGGTTTGCCAAAGAGGCTTTATTTTACCAGAGCCTTTGAAGACCGAATCCTATAACTGCAGTAAATATCGAGAGTTATTTCCCATGGAAGTTGCCCTCTAATTTTCTATGAATAATAAACAAATGTTTACATGTGTTAAGAATAAAAATTTATAAAGTAGATTTTAGAACTACTACTTTATAAATTGCGATTACTGTTATTCAATTTACTGTAAGAAAAATTATTTATCTCTTCAGGAACGGACACACTATCTGAGAATTTTAAGTGTCTTTTCTCAAATAAAGAGAGCTGCGATGTTACCCTGCATGTCATGGATAAAGAGTACCAAGCACATAAAGCTGTTTTGATTGCGCGGTCTTCCGTCTTCGCTGCTATGTTTCAGCACCCGATGTCCGAGAAACAGACTGGCGTTATCAACATACAAGACTGTGATCCTGATTCCTTCGAGGCGTTTTTGGAGTTTCTGTATTGTGGAAAATTGGAAGATCTCTCATTCTGTAGCGCACTTCACTTGTATGAGACGTCAAACAAGTATAACGTCGAAGAACTAAAGGAATTTTGTCGTGGGTATGCAATAGAGAATTTGACAGTGGAAAATGTATGTGATGCTGTGATTCTCGCTGATAAATATGATGATGTGCAGTTAATAGTTTCCTTTCAAAATTTTTTCAATGAAAACTACAAGAAAGTTTTTAAAACTACTGAATGGGAATGTTTAATGAAAAAAAATTATCGCTTAGCGAACAAACTTTTGAAAGAAATTTCGTAAAAGAAAATTTTACACTGAATTGTAACCCTTCCTTTCGCTAACAAATGTTAACGGGTACATTTCTTTTTCAATGCTAAATATTTTATATATGAAAATTAATATTCTTTGTGTCAAAAAAGTCTGTACTTAATGTGAAATAAATGTTGTTAAGTAAAACATTTTGGTTAGTTTTTCTTTAAAATGCTCGGCTGCTGGTATGCTCACAGCTGTTGTACTAATTTTAACTTACGTAGATCAATTGGGACAAGAAATTATACAGGTACTGATGATACTTCCTCTACAGAACAGTAAATTTGCGTAGTGCCTGATAAGTCATTTTTAATGTTTCTTGACTGAACAAATGGTGCTGTTTGGCAAAAAAATCCCAGCTCAATCGCTCATCGACTTCAGGTTCCACACAAACAAAGAAAGGAACGTTAACTAGAAAATAAAATAAAAAATTCTTTTATTTAATTTTAATGTTTACAATAGCTTTATTTTCTGTCTTAAAAACAGTTTTAATCATAAAAAACAGGAAAACATATTACTTTAATCAGTCTTCAATTTTGGATCCCATATGAGGGCCAAAAAATTCAACTTTGGTGTTAAGCTTTGGAAGTTCCTTTCGTCACTTGATTCCACTGCGAATGTATCCATCCTTGGCTTCTGCTCAACATGTTACACACTCATCTCACTTTTTGAAGCCGAATTGTAGTAAAATTAAAAAAAAAAAAAAAAAAAAAAAAAAAAGGCGCTAAGGCCTTTATGAAAAAAAGTACCGGCAAACGTTTCCCCCTCCAAAAAAATTAACAAGTTGGAAATTGCACGTCAAACGTGGCAAATGAGGTGCTTTCGTACTATAGCAAGCTTTATAAATATTTTTTGCACCGCATATTGTACTGAATGTATATTTTAATGCACTTCAATAAGTGCCTATCAGTTTCATTCTGTTTGAAAGGCTGTAACGTCATTAAAATGCACTTGAAATAATTTTTTCCCATTGGCCGTAATGTAAAAGAAAACTTTGTAATTAAACTATACGTCCGATTTTCATAAAATTTGAAATGACTCTACAAAATATTGCAACAATTGAAGAGCTGAGTGGATGAACATGTTATGCCACATTTTCTAAAAAAAAAAAATTTATCTTCTGGATGAAAGCGTTATGAGGTATCCTATCACATGTTGAAGTTAAAATACTAAGATTCCATTTAGTCTTGAAGATTTAAGACATTATTCATTAATATTTAATAATGTCAATAATATTAATAATTTTTAATATTTGAAAATTAAATATGAATAAGTTTTTCTGACAGAGTTTAGTACCATACCTGTTAATATTTTAAAAACATGGTATCAAATAGAAAATAAATCGTTAAAATTTACAGCAAAAACTTTCACTTCAAATTTCTTCAAATGTAATTTTTGCTACTTAACATGTTCTTCCACTTAGGTCTTCAATTATATATTTAAAATTTCAGACCATTCCGTTGGGTAGTTTTTGCTATGTTATATGCAGGCGGACGGACAGAACGATGACTATATGTGCTACGTACGTATTTATATAATTACGAGCGCACCTAAAAACTCAATGAAAAGTGTGAGCTATGATGTCCCATTTTACAGTCATTTTGAAGCTCTTAAATTTTAGAGGGGAAACCCGGGCTTCACGAACGAGCCTTTTCGATAATTAGGGGGTCTGACTCCACTGTTATTAAAGAAGTCACAGCGTCCAACATTTTTTTTAATATTTTATATTTTTTTAATAATTTTTAATAACCACTATTTTTAAATTTAGTTGCTTGTACATTTCTTTAAGGCTGTTCTTAACTGCTTTGCTCAACAAGTGCAAGACGTTTTGACACGTTTACAAATTCATTTTTTAACGGAAAGGTATAAAATTGGAAAGCCTGGCCATGGAAGCGATTTGGAATTCAACTGTTTTTTCCATTTTTTGATCAATCAATTACCTATTGAGTTATAAGCAATTTTGATCACGTGACAAACACGTTTTTCGCCTGCTCTTGCGTGCTCTTTTTTCCTTCATGCGGAAATTCGGTTCAAAACACCTACTTTGACACTATTTTCTGAAAGATCTATTGCGTTTGCAAAAAAAAATGAAAAAAACAGCTCAATTACATAGTTTCTGAACAACAACGCCAGCTAGTTTCATGCATTTTCGAACAAAAATAAATTAAAACTTATGTCAGAAAATTGTCCTTTTGGATTTGAGGTGCAAATTAATTGTGCGCATCCTTTAACAGGTGCAAATGAAAAGTTTCATGACAATTACAATTTGAAAATAGAGTGAATATTTAAAAAAAACATAGGGTGCTACGATCCGTTTTTCTCGTCCTAAAATAATGTCGAACTTTCTAAAAATTCAAATATTCATTTTTAGCACTCCCAAAATCCCAAGTACGACAGGCGATAAAAATTTGTAGGGGAAGATGGGGCAAAATCGGGTACCATAAATGTGTTTTGTTCGCAAATGCAATCAAATGGAAAAACAAACTGAACATCATTTTTAATATTAAATGAATTTTCGGCTATAATAAAACATAATCTTTTCGATAAAAAATATAATTTATTAGATAAAAAAAATAGCTTTTTTTTTAGACAGAAGCAAAAATCTGGTTTTACCTCACTGGTTGGATAAAACCGGGTATCCACTTAAAACTCATTTTGGTCCAAAAAATTCTTGTTTAATATAGTAAAAAAATACATTTTTCTTAATTTTAGCAAAACGAAATTCCACATATTTGCTTCAATGTGTCAAAAATAAATCTGTAGCAAGTTTTCTACATTGAATATGCCTATCTATTGTATACTGAAAGTCGTAGAGTTATTTTAACTGCAAAAATTACAAATGAATTTATTTTCATATTCTTCTTCATGCTTCGTGTGCCCATCTTTGGCATTTCAAAATTTGTATCCAAACTTTTTTGAAATCAGAATTGCAGTAAAGTTCATTGCTAAACATTCAGGCTTCATTATCTTCTTCATCTTCTGAGGATGTCTCCCCAACCTTTTTTGGGTTTTTTTCTGTTGATTCTAAATTTCATTTTTTCTTTTTAAGGCTGTTCTCAAATCCAAAAGGGAAACTTTATGACATAAGTTTTAATTTATTTTTGTTCGGAAATGCATGAAACTAGCAGGTGTGTTGTTCAGAAACTATGTAATCAAACTGCTTTTTCCGGGTTTTTTTTTTTTTTTTTTTTTTTTTTTTTTTTTTGCAAACGCAATAGATTTTTCAGAAAACAGTGTCAAAGTTGACGTTTTTGAACCGGAGTTCCCGCAGAAAGCAGAGAAACCAGTCAGTGCAGGAGAGAAAAACATCTTGTCACGTGATCAAAATCACTTATAACACAATAGGTAATTTATTTATTAAAAAAATGGAAAACACAGTTCGATTCTAAATCGCCACAATAAGCCTATCAATTTTATGACTTTACGTTTAAAAATGAATCAGAAAATGTGTCATAAAATTTTGCTTCGTTGAGCAGGGAGTTTTTAGAACCATTTTTTTTCGAAAACATATTGAATCGAAAGTGTTCTTAGACAGAAACTATGTAATCGAATGGCTTTTCCAAATTTTTGGTAAAAGTAGATGATCTTTCAGAAAATACTGTAAAAGTTGGCGTTTTGAACTGAATTCATGAGGCAACAGCACGAGAAAGGAGGAAAACTTCTCATCACTATAATGGTGTTGAAGACCGGGTTCTAGAATGCACAGAAAAAAATAAAACTATAGAACAGGAATTCTGCTTTTTCAGAACTTAGTGTCGCCCCCGGCATTTCCATTACTTCATTTTCTTCTGGTGGTTTCTATTATTATGAAACAGCCATTATAAATGAAGCGTTAGATGAAGATGGAAGAGCAGTCGTAAAAAGTTAGAACTCTGATTTTCTGGTCAGAATGGAAAAAAAAAATGGTCATAAGTTTTTTTGAAAAGAAAAATTATGGCCATTTTTTTTCCCATTCTGACCAGAAAATCAGAGTTCTAACTTTTTACGGCTGCTCTTTCCTCTTCACCTAACACTTCATTTATAATGGCTGTTTCATAATAATAGATGCCACCAGTCCACCAGAAGAAAATAACTCGGTTAAGCGGTACTCTGATAACCGGGACTCTACTGCAAAGCATATTTCAGTTTTAAGACTTAAAGCACACGCTTTTATTTTATGTAAAATGACGTCCTTTGCATTAATATAGATACTTAAAATTAAATAAAGTTTATAATAGCTCCATGTTTTATCATAAATCCTTCATTTATATTTTTCTCAAAATAACACTTATTTTAATTATTTTTTTTTTTCAATTTTTATGAGAAAATGGCAACAAAAAGATATAATTGCTATTTTTCAACGATTTTTTCTTTACTTTCTACAGAAATGGAGTATTTGAGTTGCCAAAATGAACAAATGTCGCTAATAAACTACAAAAAAATTAATATTTCAAAAACAAATGGAGATGCAGTTTTCAAACAAATTGCATTAAAAAAAAAAAAAAAAATTCCCAATACGGCGGTATAAACATTGAAAATGTGCGATGCTTAGAAGTTTTAAAAAATACTGTAAAGTATTTAATCGCACAATGAAACATCGGCTTTTGTTTTACGGCTAGCGTACACAAGGTAACGTTATTTATTGGAGACAAAATAAGCTGGGAGAAAGAAATAGCATACCGGGGGGCTAAAAAACTCCAACTATTAATTTCCTGGAACAATGATTTTATTTAAAGCATTTTAGAGGAGGTGGTTCATCTAGTAAAATGGGAGAGAAACCCCGATGACAAATGGGGCGCCAAAGCGCCCTTCTTTTACGTTTTCGCTAGAAGTCTAGAAATCTTGGCGATGCACAGTATCGCCAATTTACAAACTTTTGGTGACTGTACTTAGGTAGGCAAAGGTTTTTTGGCGAAATATATTACAGCAAATTATCTGGTGTCCCTACCAGATGGGTGACGTCTAGGTTGCAATAACCGCTTCTAATTACGATGAGAGAGGCGACAGAAAATCTGGAGATATTTATATTACAGACCGGCATTCGCTTAAATCACTGTTTCTTAAAATTGCACAATGCAGACTGCTGCATGGGAAAATGCCGAGAGGAAAGGGCTTCTGGTTTATAGCTCGACCATTATTCACGATAACGTACATGATTCCCACAAAATACTTTCTTTTACTTTTGTTGTTACTACCTTTTCAACGGTCAAATATTAGCAGAGATTAAAAATTGCTTATATGTGGCGTGGGCGAAAGCCGATGCAATTAAATGAACACTTACTGTTACCAGCAGCTGCCTTTATAATTTTTATTTATTTACTTTTTGCACTGGAAGTAGTAACGGACAGATAAATGATTCAATGAGAAAGGGAAAAAGTAACTGAATATTTAAGCGCACTGAATTAAAGATGTTTTAGAAAGGAGAAAAACACTTTAATAAAAATCTGTATGGTTTTAAGAAATGAATTTAATTACATATTTCAGTATGAAAAAAAGAGGAGGGGGAGGATAACATGTTTTAAAAGAAATAAAGTTATGTTTTAGATTAATTTTGAATAAAAAGAAAAATATGTGACAGAAAATCTGTCATATAACTCACCCCGACAACTGAAGAAAGCTGTAACGTGTACGTTGCAGCTTTATATCTACTTAAAATCCCTTGTCTGCCCTCGCACATACAGAATTTACAAAATACACTTTAGAAATGTAAATAAAATAATAAAAATGTTTGAACCTGTTTTTCTAAAATGTTGTTGGAGCATCTTTCCAGTAATTCAAATATTAGAATACAACGGTAGTACATAAACATACTTGCTTGCTTTCAAATAATTCAGGATAATTGTGTTTTTTTTTTTTTTCATGACTGAGCGCTCTTATTGTCTAAAACAAATCTTATTTTATAACTTCATTATTACACAAGAAAAAAAAAGGTGCCACATTTGATGAAGAGTTGGGATCCTTTTGCTTAATATGTGGCTATGTGTTTGTGGTGCTGGTACCAGCTTTCTTTTTTTGTCATGAATCAAAAGAGAAGTACAGGGTGGTTATAATTAAACTTCCCCTATAAATAGCATCCTACAACGCGAACGGAATACTACGAAATTTGGTGTATAGGTTATACACGAGATGCGCTCACGGAATTTCGAAAAAAAATTTTAGTTCCAAAATGTCCACCAGAGGGCGCCTATTCCGGAAATACATTAAATTTAACGCAATAAACGGCCAAAACAGAATACAGAAACAATATTAACATTTGTTGACAATTCTGGATTCTGTTTTGGCTGTTCATTGTGTTAAATTTAACGTTTCTAAATGAAAAAGCGCCCTCTGGTGGACATTTTGGAACTAAAATTTTTTTTCGAAATTCCGTGAGCGCATCTCGTGTATAGTCTATATTCCAAATTTCGTTGCATTCCGTTCACCCGTTTGCGCTGTAGGATGCTGTTTATAGGGGAAGTTTAATTATAACCACCCTGTATTCACATTAAATATATTTATAACTTTTCACAATGTGATCTTACAGAGATCATAATTTCATAAAATGCAAGCAAATTAAAACAAAACACACTTATAAGAACTTTTTTTTTTTAAATGAAACAAAGAAAAATATTGTATGTATATTTATAAGGTAAAAGTTAAAATGCACTATATTACACTAAAGGGGAATCGTATATGAAAAAAAATTTGTGCACAAGGCACAGGACTACCAGAAAGGAGGTGCTTGTATTGTAGCACGCTCACAAACAGGTGTAGCCCTAAATCTTGTGGAGGCCACAAATATTATGGCGTCAGCTTAGGGCTTTGGCCTTAGTTGAGGAGGGAATATTGGGGCTCATACAGCGATGCATATATGAGTCCCTGCTCCCCAAAGATCATATTGATCTTCAAAGGAGCACACTTCGACTTATCTAAAAGAAACAATGTTATTTTTTTTTAATAAATTGGTAAAGCAATTTAGTAGGGGAAGATGTCTCTCAGCACACTGAAGTGTGAGACCTTAGGGTGACTTTTGAACGGTTCACAACTTCTGAGGTATAATTTAAAAAAAACTATGGCGATATATATGTCATATATCAAATTGAAAAAAAAGGCAGTCCGTCGGTGGCGAGAGACAAATTGTCATAATTGGATAAAGGGGACAACTGCATTCATTCAAAAAGTAAACTACTATTTAACATTCAGAAAAAAATTTCAAAGACATCTTAAGTTTAGGTGTAGTGAATAAAAATAGCAACTGTTGTGTTCAAAACACTGTCTCACATGGAGTAAATGTAGAGTTGTTTTTTTAGAGTACAATGCATTTTTTTAAAGTTAACTTCTACCAAGTATATTAAAAAATATTTACAAACTGTATATCATTTCGTGTAATGTAAAAGGGGACCTTACTTGATATTCTACTTACAAGCAAGGAGTCCATAATAAAAGTGTAAAAAAAAATGTGAACTGTTAAAAGTTAATTGCTTCAAAATGAATATGTCGAGTAAAAATGTCATGTGAGGGATAATTTCATGTAACTCTAAAATCTTTGTTATTAAAGAAAGTGATGGTGTCATTAGTAACTTATGACAATACACAAACTGAACAAAAAAAGGTCAAAATTTAGAGAATGAAACCAAATATCTATATCTAATGTAAAACAAAAACCTGTCATAAAATGGAAAAGTATAAAAAAATAAAAAAAACAATGGCACGTGTGTACAAACACAAAGCTCTAAATTCTTTCTCGTGAATGAGACCTGAAGTACATAATTAATGAATTACCATTATTCGATTATGTAATGATAAAGGGGTTTGCTTGACACCATGAACTAAGTGTATAAACATATGAACAAAGTGTGAAAGTTTTAAATTATCTCAATAAACAAAATGTGACAAACTCATGAACAATGTATGCTAATCTCTTAATGAACTAAGTGTAATCTCACATGAACCAAAATTGTGTAAGTATACTCATGAACTACTTGTAATCTCACATGAACGAAATTGTGTAATTATTCTCATGAACTAATGTGTGATCTCACATGAACAGAATTGTGTAATTATACTCATGAACTAATGTGTAAAAACTCACATGAACTACTTGTATTTCCACATGAACTAATTGTGTATATATCCAAAACCTACGTGTAGCACATGAACTAATGTTGTCAAAAAGCAAAAAAAAAGTACCGTCAATTTTAAAATTAAATGTTAAGTAAAAAAAAAAAAAAAAAAAACAGAAAATCTTATTAAATTATATTGTGAAAATGTAAATTCCAAAACCAAAACTAAATGTAAAGAGTGAAATGTGATGTTTCCATCACTTGTCTATACCAAGTTACAAAAGTAGAAAAATATCCAAAATCGTTTAAGTGTAACTGGTGCAAAAAAAAAGAAAAACAAAACCCATATCTACAGTGTTTGTGTGTACACTTCTATTATCAAAACCTTTACAAGTGAGAAAAAAATCTGACGACCCGCATCAGTATATTTTTACTCTACCATTCTATCTTTTAATCATCCGACAATTCCTGCAGTAACAATCGAATGAGAAAAATATATACCTAATAGTACACACATAATTTCTATTAAAAAAATTAAAATTTACAGCTAAGTGTTAAATGTGAAATAAATTATGACCAATGCCATATGGTGAAGCATTAAGGGTGTATTCGAAAAAATATTTTTCCACCCTCAACAGCTCGGAATTTTCTGAGACATTTTCAGACTCATTTTTAAAAGTAAAAACATGAAACTTGCTGGGGTGATTTCTGAAGACATGTTTAACATGCCGTGTGATTTCATTTTCAGCTCAATTAATTAGAATTTGATTTTTAAACAATTATTTTCTCAGTATGACCATTTTTTTTTCATTCCCAGATCGCCCGCTTCAGAAAATTCGGTTCAAAACGCCAACTTTGACAGCGTTTTTTACAGTATTTTCTGCATTTATCAAAAAATTAAGAAGCACGGCACATTATATAGTTTCTAAATAAGAGAATTTCCCAGTTTGACGCGTTTGGGAGCAAAAATGAATTTTAAAATGAATCAGAAAATAAGCAGTTTGGATCGGAATACACCCTTAAGATGTACATAAACGTCTAACAAAGTAATTTTTTTTTTTTTTTTTTTTTTTTATTTAAGGGGGGGTGGGGAGTGTTCAATGAAACAAATTGCAGTTGTCTGAGGTTACTCGTTCGTTCTGTATAAACTTCTTTACAGTAGGACATCTGTGTGAAAAACGTCAAAATTTGTGTTGTTTACCTCATTACATCTAACGCAATTAATGCATTTTGGGCTGCTTGAACAATGAGGATCTTTATGTGATAAGGCACATACCGGACACCTAATTTTATCTGTGCACGATTTTGCCTAATGAAGAAGGTTCTGACAGATAAAACATCTTTTTACTGAAACATATCTTTTTACAGGGTAACCTGTAGACTGAATTTTGATTTCGCCATGATTAATTAACATTTTATCTATCTTTGGGGCCATTAAAAATATCCAATTAAATAAATTAACATATTTCATCTTATATTTTTGTTGAAATTGAATAGAAGGTGTGGATATACCAATTAAGTCAGAAATTGACAAAAGAATATCAGGAAATTTAAAATTTTCCGGCAACTGACAAATTATAACTGAAATTGGTTTCAAATCATGTTTAAAAGGGGAAGAGAAGTTACTATTTTTAGGAGAAGTGGTAACTCCTGTAGTGCTTTTACTCTGTTGAGAACATTTCAAATCAGAATCAATATTTGACTTATGCTGGAAAGATTTTCCAGTCAGACTGGTGTTTTCACAAATATCTTTTCGTGTTTTTTCATTCAGCTTAGGTGATAATATTTTGCTGTATGTCTCGGATGTGGTTTGATTTTGAGAACAAGTCTCATTAATTTCAACTTTATGCTTATCTTTTAATGTGAGTACGTGTAATCGTTCCAAAATTTTTGTGTTTACAATTTGTAAATTTTTGTTCTTATTCTGCATCCTAACATAATCATCTTTTATTACCTGAAAAAAAAAATCACTCAATATTCGAAATTCCCATAAAAATTTCTTATGTACAGATGATATATTTTCAACCAAAGTGTCATTGTTTTCAATACCAATTTGTTCCTACAGTAGAGGGAATTCCGTGTTTACCTTTTCTCCAAATCTCTTAAGTGCTTCCTCAAACATGTAAGGTTAAGAACATTTTAATTCAGCCATAGACAATTCCAAGTCTGGATGGCTAATGGTCTGTGACATTTTCAAAAATGTTGAAAGAAAATGTAGCCGAAGAAAAATTAAAAAGTATAAAAGATGGCACAATAATTTAAAATTCAGCTACTGTATTTGAGCAAAACAGAAGGAAAATAAAAAAATTTCTAGCCAAATTTTCTCTCCTTTTCTCTCTTTTTTATTATTTTTTCTTTTTTTTTTTCTTTTTTTTCTTTTTTTTTTTTTTTACTGAGTGAGCAGATTAAAAGAGAGGAAAAAATGGGGGAGTTCTCAAAAAATCATTTCTGTATATTTTAAAAGAAAATACTATATTAAATATTCATACAGTAAGAAAAATTTTAAACCCTCAGATATTATACAGAAATCAGCAAAAATTACTGCAACATCTTCCAATACTATGCATGGAAAAATGATAAACAATTAAAAATACTCAGCAAAAGCAAAAAAAAAAAATCAAATAATTGCTGAGTTAAAATTTTACTAGGGTCCTTTGGAAACGACTGTCAACATGCCTATATATCGTATCGTACACAAATATTAACTAAAGGAAATTTTTTTTTATGCATGAAAAAATATTAAATCAAATAAATATGCACTGAAATACTGAAATTAAAAACCTATCTTTCAAAATAAAGCAAGAAAAGAGAAGACAAAAATTATAAATGCCAAGTAAAAACATTAAATTATAATTTTTCAATTTAGTATATCCTCTCTGCTAACAAATATAATAAACAGTAAAAATAATAAGCAGTCATTTTCTTTTTACCAAACAGCATGAAAAGGGAAATATTTATGAACTATAACATATGCAGAGAAATAAAAAGCAAAAAAAATAACAAATCATTAACTGTATTTATTAGAATTAAAGTTTAAAAGTAAAAATTAACTTTTTCCCCGTTCATGCTTTTGCAGTGAATATCATTCACTTTTTATTTATTTTACATTCTTAGCCGAAGCTTTTTTTTTTTGTTGTTGTAGTATTCGCAGACATACGGTGACACATTTCTGTACATTTTCCTTTATATATATATATATATAAATTCACGTTTTCATTTTTAGCACAGCAACAAAACAAAACAAAAGAAGAAAATCAATCTAATGAAAATTTGATAGTGCCATTTTTTTTTATCTCGTTTATGCACAAGAAGGGAATAGTTATTCTGTTGATAGCTGAAGCACAGAACAAAAGAATGTACTCCTCACATAAATTTCAAATATTTTCGGAAGCACGAAATTTGTCGTTTTTTTTTTATTATTATATTATTGACCACCAATTTCTGGTGTATGAATAAAAATATTTTCGCTGACACCACTTCCTTGAATTCAAGTAAACTGAGAATTTTGATGAAACATACACAAGTAATCTAACACACCACTTATCTGAGCATAATCACAAACAGTTCGGAGATTTCAGATTCAGCACAGCTTCTATTTCACTCTGTCGCAAGGTACATTTCAAAAAGAAACACAAAGCACGCGCGTAAACGTCAAACACTGATCACAACACTGGGAAGAAAGCTTTCAGCACACCATCGAAATCAAGGCCGCAAACACATCTCGATGACTTAGATGAACCAAAGCCGCCTCAAGACTACAAGCCGGACACGCCCTTCATCCCCCCACATGTGACGTCACAGCCCGGGGCTGGCTAACTGCCAACGCGCCAGCCCCGAACATTTGAATTTTGTATCTTCCTATTTTACGTGCACGTGCGTTTTACTTAGCCTAATAACATATTTTTTCCAAGGTAAGTTTTATTTTCAAATTATATTTATATGCTATCAGCACAAATTTTATTTCTTGTGTTCAAAATCTTTTATTTTTAATTTCTTTGAAATAAATTAACTAGCAAATCCTAGTACGATTCTATCAATAATACCGTATCTCAAAACGAAACGATATTATTGTATTTAAAATGGCAAACATCTCTAAATGGTGTCAAGACTTATATCACTTAATTTGTATCTTGTCACACCATCCTGTCTTTATAATTTGTTCTGTTTTCTCTAATTCATTAGAGTGACCTTTAATTAACGCCCATTTATTAAAAGACACTTGTCGTGTGAATAGTAACTCGGGTTATTTTGTATGCAGAATTAGTTGGACTTTAATTTGACAACAAATTTATGTATATATATATATATATATATATTCATACTTAAAAATTTAAATATTCTAGAAATTTTCATAAAAGTCGCTGTGAATACATAGCATTTTTATCTTGTTTACTTCTTTTAAAGCAAACCCCGATCGATATACAGTCGAACCCGGTTAAGACGCGTTTCAAGGGAGTGGACAAAAGTCGCATATTAAGCGGGATCGCGTATTAAACGTGATTTGTGTTGGAAAACGTCACAGTGTAAGTGATTTTATGTCCAACATCACCTCGCTTGTGAAATGACAATTTCCTCGTGAAATATGCAACGCGTTTTTTCTTTTTTAGTTGTGAAATATGTTCCAAGATGGCGACACTTCCCTGAGTTATGCTGGCGTAAGATCACAAACTCGCGAAGGATTGTGTAAAAGACTTTTGTTTCGAAAAGGCGATAACAGATCGCAGCACTACAGAACTTTTCTGATAGACTCATTTTAAATAGAACCTTTTTTGCTTGTTAAGCAGTCTGTATTGTTTCAAGTTTTTTTTTACTCTGTTTTAACTCTTGTGGGCCCCCTTTTACTTCTTCACTTGAAGGCCCGATTTTGTGAGGCCAAGACGCACGGTTTTTCGTGCGTTAACTCTTTGTTCAATGGAAGACTTACATCTCCTACTGGATTTCCAACATCATTACTTTTATAGTATCCATATTTAACCCTTTTATTTTTTTCTTTTTTAGTGTGTGTGTGTGTGCATCCATGTAACCCAGAATTCGTCGTGCATTAAATAGTTTTTCTCTACAAGTGCACCTGCATTATTCAAAGAAGATATTTTTCACGATTTACAATATCTGCTCATTAAATAAAAATTTATAGGTTGTTTTCACATGAAGGAAACCAGCGTATGTCTGCTTTACCAGAAAGGTAAGAAAATAAATTTCTATCTTTCATTATTAATGAAAAAACTTTTGGTATAACAATTTTATATTTATACTGGGTCCTTAGCTTCACGCTAATCGCGAACTCACCCTTTCTAGATATTTTAATAATTTGTATAATGGTGCAGGAACTGGGCTTATTTACACATCTAATCTTCTAAATGAATTTTAGAGCTTTTATTTATTTGTTTACAGTTGAAAATTGTGTCTTTTTCGTATTTAGATTAAAATTTAATAGAATTAATGTTTTACTCATTCTTTCCTTTTATAGGACCGACTGGAATAACAACTGAAAATAAATAGGGATTCAAACATAGCTTTATTGTCGATAAATACATTACAATAAAAAAAATAATAATAATTTTCGTGCTGTAGTACTTTTTTTAAACATAAAGAAAAAATTATTAAATCTTTGAAGCACATTCCAGTTGTTAAAATCAAATTTAGTACTTGCCGGTTGGTTGGTTGTGTTTATGACGGTGAATTATCAGCACGAGGGATATAGGCCCAAAGGGGGGAGTGTCCTTAGTGGGGGTCTTTCTAAGGGGACCTAACCCGTATTTACGCTTTGAAAACAAAGGTTCGAAGAAAACCACGAAAACTCCGAACGATTATGCCGACGGGTACTATTGGGTTCGAGCCCAGCACCTCCCGTCAACCAGCTTGGAGAGCAGAACCTCTCGGCCACTGGTGGAGCTTTAATATTTGTCATAATGAATACCATGCGGCCTACTTTTTAACATAAGAAAAACGATCCTTTTTCATCTTTGTGTAAAAAATATTGTTAGCATAGCAAAAAGTAAAGGAAACACAAAATAATTATAAAACCGCAGTCGTATTTTGTTTAATCTTTACGAGTTTCTTTTTTTTTAAACCTATAATATGCATTATAAAACACAGTTGTGATGTACGTAATTTAAAACTCACTAACAACAAGTATAAACATCATTAATCATAATAATTTTTATAATGTATCCGACCATTTTGAATTCGCCTATCTCTCTCTACTATAGTAAAAACCTACACGAAGCGAGATACAAAAAAATGTTAGGTGCAGGGGCAGGATCAAAGACGAATTCCAGCGTTGCTAATTTAGAGGGTGTTTTTTTTTTCTATTGAAATATCTACCACTATTTTCGATTAGTAATGTTCGCCTTAATTAATCTGTTATTAAATAAATTGAATAACACTATTCGTAAAACGTGTTTTTTGCCTTCATGAAAAAAATCTACTAAATTCGCAACACTACTAGATGAGAGAGATGGAATTTGCATCTTGATCACTGAATTCGCGTCTTAAACGGGATTTTTTGTCCCAAAAGATCGAAAATTTATCGCGTATTAAGCGGGATCGCTTAATAACCGTTCGCGTATTAAGCGTGATATTTTTACATTAGCATTATGGGCGATGCTCAAGGAGCTGGAAAAAATCCGCGTATTAAGCGGGATCGCGTATTAACCGTGAGCGTCTTAACCGGATTCCACTGTACTTGTATCAATTTATTGTTGTTTTTTAATCTTAAACGTTTGCTATCTTAATAAAAATTCTTTTTATAATTTTTTGTTAAATTATAAATGCTTATGTACTGTGTAAATAGAGCTATGGGGATAATGTTTTTGAATCTCTCTATTTTTGCCACAACTGTAAACAATTTATTTACAAGACTAGAGGAAGGGTTGTTAGTACCCTTATGCAAAACAGTCAGGGGCGTATTTAAGCAGAATTCATTAGGGGGGCGTATATGACGATTTTGCCGACTGACTTAAATATATATATATCTTTAAAAGTACGTTTCTGTGTCTGTATATATGTATCTACCCGGAGTCCTAAAATGGTCTGACTGATTTAAAAATTCATTAACTTGGAAATGGTGACAGCTATAAAATTAAATTCTTGCAGGAGTGTTATGTAAGATGTTAGGAATTCTGTTATTGCGATTGTTGTTTTCAGTTTAAAGTAGTGGCGGTAGATGGCGCTGCTTGAAATAGGAGCTAAATCGGGGACAGATTTTCACCTCTCTCTTATCTCAATATTGATGTGGAAGAAGGAGATTAAATATATGCAGTGAGACCCTAAGAACAAAATTGCATTGGCGACTGAGAACCATTTCATATATTTAATCTCCTTCTTTCGCATCAATACTGAGAGAGAAGAGAAACAAAACATCAGGCCTCGATTTAGTACCTATTGCTAGCACCGCCATGTTTCGCTGCTATTTTAAACTAAAATCGAGAATAGCTATAAAAAACTCCTGGCATCTTACATAACCCTCCTGCAAGATTTTTTTTAAATAGCTGCCACCGTTTGCAAGTTATTGAATTTTAAATCAATCAATCCATTTTAGGACACCCGGTATGTTCTATATAAAATTGAACATCATTAACCCATCGAGATAAAATTTTTCACTTTAGAACGTCGAATATTTTACACTTTAGAATATTGAGGAGAATATAAGGTAGATTTAAAGATGGATACACTACCCCTTCACTTACGTTACATTGCTGCAAATGGTCCAGTAAAGTATTTGATATTTTTTGCTGAATGTGCAGATGGAAATCTGCAATTCGGATTAATTACACAAGCTGAAGTTTTTAGTAAGATGCTACATGGAACTTATACAGGATCATCTTATTTATATTTACATTAAAAAGGATGAAATAAAAACTTATTTTAATTACATTTTTGTTCATCCATTGCATAACATGCATTTTAACTCACCCTTTTTTTAGACAAGACCATCTATTCACGACAGTGCCCAAATCTAAGTATTTCGAAATATCCTTCTAACATCATGAGTGTATTCAAACGTGGATCGGTCATTGTTGTTCTTAGATATTTTTTCACAATTTTTAATTTACAATATCCTTTCATTCGAGGCAACTGTGACTGGAGAAGTTAGAGCCAGACGACTGATATGGTTTGCAAGTGGAAGAATGTATCTCAGAGATTCCATTTTCATGTAAATATCGTTCATTCTTTCAGCCTCTGCGCAGAAGTCTGACAAAACTTTCAGCTCTGTGTGTAATGCTTCCATATCAGAAATTGTCACTGTTTCACGAAAGACATTTATTTACCGCTTTCTTAACCAGATTTAGTGTTTATTTCTTTCTTGCAATGAGAGGATACATATTTTATCCAGTAATGAGATTATGCTGATGCAAGAATTAAGACTTTCAGCTATCACCACTGTAAGAGTATCCAATACGTTCTGAAGCTCCATGCGTTAGAACATTAGAAATTCGGGAGCAAAGAGAATGTTTCAATTACCGTCTAAGTTCTTTGGTGCCAATCTTCGTGGATACTGCATAGCAAATTCATTTAACGGATCAACACCTTACTTTCTTTAACCCCTTAACCTACGATTTACTTTCAACAGCTCCACGGTTTGGCAAATCCATAGCTACCACTAAAATTTAATAGAGATTTTCGTCTTGTTTAATCATGGAATTTCGACGATTAAATTAAACTATATTTACTGTGAAATTTTAGTGGTATGAAGAATTTACATTTGTCTCGATCATCGTACGCGGGCTATGCCCGTCATTGTAGGTTAAGGGGTTAAAAGAGAAACTGCACTCTATATTTCCCTATTCACATTTTCATTTTCATAGTTGCCTGTTTCCAATGATTTGATACAAATCTTCAGTATTTTCGAAGCGTAAGTATTCAGTATTTTAAGAGTCTTCGTCTTCATTTTTTCAGTAAGTAACTTGCACTTGTACTGAACGTTCTTGATAACATTTTCTTTCTTAAACCTCGTGGCTTGGTCATTGTTTTGCTACCAGGAGTAGAGGAATAAACTTTTTCGAAATTTGTAGGATAAATTCATATGAGATCCAAACCGCTTTCAATAATTCCGCTCGAGCAGTCCATGTCGTCTTATAAAGATTCCGCAACAGAAGAGCATTTTCTATTTCTTGGAGTTTGTCTACTAATGGCTTCTTTGATTTAGTATTTGCTGTGATAAACACAAACATCTTCCAGCACGCCCAACACATCACCTATAATATTGCTGGCATTGCATATATGCGAAATGAAAGTGTTGAGTCTGTGACATTGACAAGGAATATAGGGCACAATTCAACCCACGATTTCTGAAAACGTCTCCTAAGTGCCGTTGAATTCTCCAGACATGCTACTTGTAAAATCGCATGACTGGAAACTACCTGTCCTATTTCGAGCTCATTCTTTGTAAAAATGTGTGATATGTAGCATGCAAGATCGACAATGGTTTTGACGACTTCTTTTAAAATTTCCAAAAGCCGATCGGAGTTTTTCCATCTTTGTCGGCAAATTTCAACCGAACAGCTGATCGATCCTGGTGCGAAGCATCTGGTGTCGTATCTGCCATAATTCCATAAAATTATGCTTCTTGAAATCCCTTACTATCATTTTGCGCACTGCTGTAGCAAAAAATTCAATCATCTCGTTTTGGGATGAAGCGGAAAGGTAGGGGAGACCGGGGCTAGTAGGCACAGTTTTTAGTTTTTGATTTTTATTAATTTTATGTTTAAGTTTTTTATGAAACTTTAACTGTACTTTTAAAGGATAGGCTTTGGGCTATAAATACCCGGAATTTTGAGATTGTAGCTTTTGTAGTTTATGTTTAGCGGAAGCCTAAAGTAAAAGGAAAATTGTGCGCCAATCTACCCCGTCACGGGGCAAGTTGCCTATACCTATGGGGTAAGTTGGCACACGCTTTATAAAAATTTAAATAAAACTCAAATAAGACACGCAGTTAAGAGAAATCAATTTCATTATTATCAGTAAGTTTAAACAAAGGCGTTATCGCCGTACAATGTAAATTCTAAATTATACAGACATAAAAATAATGAATAAAACATTAACATTGAGTATCTTCTATTCTACTCGATATCATCATCAGAGTTACAGTTGTCACAAATAAAAAATCGAGTGTCTCCGTTCGGGCAAGTATCGTATGCCCAAAATCTTGCATTACAACCCCTTTTCTCAGTGTTTGCTGTTTTTCAAGCTACCAGCACGCACCAGACACCGAGTCAACTTGCCCCGTGTTCAACGCGCCTACTAGCCCCATAATGAATTTCTTCACAATAGGGACACGTAACCATCTAACCATAAATAATCCAAGTAAATCACATATGGGGTAGATATAGTTAATCATACACTAAGAAAAACTGCGCAAGTTAAATCGCAATTATTAAGACAAGTATTAGAAATAAGAAAAAGAATGAAGCAGCAAAAAATTACTTATGAGTGCAAAAAACAGAAAAATCGTAATAAATGTCCACTGCACGTAGGTATTGCTGCAAAACTGCAATGAGGATTGTAAAAAGTAAGAAGAAAGGTACTCTGTGACTGGTTGCGCAATCTATCCACAAACGGGCGATTTATGAGGACTGCGCATACTTACCCCTGTAGCCAACTACCCCCGGTCTCCCCTAAGTTATATGGTAAGAGCTGAAACGTATGTCCTCAAACATTTCTTCAATTGTGGGTTATGTCTGGAAATTAATTTCACAGTTTTTCAAAAGTTTCCATTTACTCAGCATTCGCGTACTGTCCATTAAGATTGCTACAATTTCTGTGCTGAATGCAAGATGTTGCTATTGCTCTTCCAGAATAATCTGTTTGCGCTTGCTCTCGTCGAATAAGTGATTACCATCATCATGAACTGACAAAATAGGAAACAGTAAATTTGGTGAGAGTTGGAAGAGAAATGTTGCGCCAACTTTTTGTTCTTTTCTTTTCCTTAAACTTTTCATTTTGTGTCCTTTGCTTACACCACTCTCAAATGAAGCATTTTGTATTTTTTTTCTCTCCCCGGTCCTTCATGAAACACGCAAAAAAATTAGCACTGAGTTCTGTACTATAACGTATTTATCCAAAAACATATGCTCTTTTGTACCAAGCGCTGTTGAAATGTCGCTGTCTGTCTTGCGTGATGGTATCAGTTATCGGATATACGCTGAATTTTGGCTGATACGGACCTAAACTGATCAAACATGTCTCTGATTGTCTGACTTAAATTTAGACCTTTTCCCCCGGGTCATGGCCCCACCAGTGGCCGAGAGGCTCTGCTCTCGAAACTGGTAGACGGGAGGTGCTGGGTTCAAACCCAGTCGCACCTGTCGGCCCAATCGTTCGGAGTTTTCGTGGTTTTCTTCGAGCCGTGGATTTTCCATGCGTAAATACGGATTAGGTTCCCTTAGAAAGACCCCCACGAAGGGCACTCCCCCGTGGGCTTCTATCCCTCGTGTAGATAATCGGCCGTCAAAAATCAACCCAACCCAACCCAACCCCCGGGTCATGTTCAATGATGGAATCGTTCCCACTTTCCGTAATGCTAACCTCGCCACGGTTCTTCTCGATTTCTTTCACGATCTTACTATAAATATTTGACACAGACGAACAATTTTATTTTTCCCTGTCAATTATATCTATGGTCTCCTTTAAGGAGCAAGAAAACACGTAATTCATCAGATGGGGTCTATTTTTCAATAACTGGCTTGCAATTATTTAAACAATCGACTAAATGATTCAATTGTCGAGCACATTTCAATACACCACGAATAATATGAATGTCTTCATCGAAGTTTTCATCATCTTCAGTGCTAGTCTATCATCTAGATGTTTAGAACCCTACTAATCCGGTGCGGACTCTCAGAAAGACTCCTTTAAATATTGATAAACTAGTCTCTCCTAGTTCTTTCGCAATTTATTTTCAGCAGTAACGCAAAGTCGAAGAAAGGAGAGGAAAACTTCGGATTTTTGAAAGAAATTAAGACAAATTGGTGTTTTTTTTAGTGTATGTTTTAAGAAAAAAAGTAGAAAATTGCAAAAAAAACGTTTGTTTCAGAGTTGCATTGACTACCTAGAATTTGCCGACTGTAATCAAAGTTGCCGACATTGGGGGGGGGCGAGACGCCCCCTACGCCCCCCCAGTAGCTTCGCCCCTGAAAACAGTAGTCCCCCCCCCCACACACACACCTTCTTCGCAAAAATCCTATGTGTTTTCATATACATTTTAATGTTTAATTAAAAATAACAATAAATAAAATTATTATTCTATAATTATACATTTGCTTTTAGATCTAGTCAGGAAATACTTTTCATCTCATAAAAACTGATTATTTTAAGCTTAAAAGATGTGAACAAACATTTAAGAACCCACACAACATTATTTTGGAAATGAAATATTTTCGTGGAAGGTTTTTGTGTTTTTCGATGTTTTTTATCAGCTATTACCTAAACATTCGAGGAAAATGAACATAAATTAGGAATATTTTAATTCCAATTGATGAAAGTCTTTTCTTTCTTTCTTTTATTTTTCTCTTCATATGTCAATACATTTAAAAAAAAATCTATTGCTTGTACCTTGAATAATATATCAAACTAATACAAAACTAAATAATATTTTTCTGTTTCATGAACTTGTGTTGTTTTAGTATTATGACAGTTTTATGTTTTTTAATTTAATGGATTTTATGTGAAAATTACCCATTTCTGATAAGTAAAGTTTACAGTATGAAAATTTATTTATAAGAATACTTAATTTCATGTATACTTTAATTTTACTATTTATTATATGCAGGTTTTAAATCACTTAATATTTAATAGGATATTTACTGTATAATTTCAAGCCCAATTAAAAATAAAAGTAGAACACAACTTGAATTTGTTTTCATTTAACATTCACTTTTCTTCCACTTTAATTTAATTTTTAAATGTGGGTTTTGGTTGGCACACTTATTGTTATTTATTTATTTTGAAATAATTGAAAGCAAAAAAATTCAATTTATGTGTTTAAACTGCAAATTTATATATATATATACGTATATATATATGTAATAATGTATAATGTCTTGTTTTGAATATATACCAAATAGATAATTGATATTGTTTCTAAATTTCAAAGTAGAATAAATAATAAAAACTGTCTACTAAAATAAATTTAATACTTGGAATTTTTTTTTTCATTAACGAACGAATTTTCTTTAATGTATCTTTAATTCTGATGCACATTTTCATTGACACAGTGATATTATTTCATAAATATTGTTTTTGTGTTATCGTTATTATTGTTTCGAGTGATCGAAATTGATTAAAAAGCACTTAATTAGCGTCTTTAAACTATAAGTTTTTATTTTTTTTCCCATATGCTGTGATAATAAGTTGAAATAGGGAGGAAAGAATTAATGTTTTAAATAACGCATGTGCTCTCCACGGCTGATCTAAGCCCCGCGTCGTGACGTCACGAAATCTTGTGTTTGGCTTGTAGTCTTGAGCGGCTTTGGATGAACCGAGCTGACATCTTACGTGAAACGCTAAAAAAACACTTATGCTATCTTAGGATGAATCGAAGGGGTGACCACCAGTTGAGCGAAGAAACATTGCTTTTCGTTAAATTACTGTCCGTCGAAGAAATCGCATACATCCATCGAGCACAGGGTGCACATAAGTGCAGGTTATCACGGCACACCATCGGGACGGCACACGCTCCGCATCGTTGAAAAATACAGTCCAAGAATTTGAAGAAAATTGATGAAAGAGATAAGGTGCTTGAATGATACTAAGGGGGAGGGGGGGGGGGTCTCTCTTTCCCTTTGTGCATTTTTTTTTTCAAATACAAGTTGGAGAAAAATATAGGCGATTCGCCAAATATTTATATAATGGTATTGAAGACCGGGTTCTGGAATGCACAGAAAAAATTTAAAAAAACTCCAACTATTAATTTGCTGGAACAATGATTTTATTTAAAGCCTTTTAGAGGGGGTGGTTCAGCTAATAAAATGGGAGAGAGACCCCGACGACAAATGCTGCGCCAAAGCGCCCTTCTTTTACAAACTTTACATCTCGAAGGCAAGAAGAGAAGAGAGAGCGTTTTCGCTAGAAGTCTAGAAATCTTGGCGTTGCACAGTATCGCCAATTTACAAACTTTTGGTGACTGTACTTAGGTAGGCAAAGGTTTTTTGGCGAAATATATTACAGCAAATTATCTGGTGTCCCTACCAGATGGGTGACGTCTAGGTTGCAATAACCGCTTCTAATTACGATGAGAGAGGCGACAGAAAATCTGGAGATGTTTATATTACAGACCGGCATTCGCTTAAATGACTGTTACTTAAAACTGCACAATGCAGACTGCAGCATGGGAAAATGCCGAGAGGAAAGGGCATCTGGTTTATAGCTCGACCATTATTCACGATAACGTACATGATTCCCATAAAATACTTTCTTTTACTTTTGTTTTTAATACATTTTCAACGGTCAAATATTAGCAGATTAAAAATTGCTTATCTGTGACGTGGGCGAAAGTCGATGCAATTAAATGAACACATACTGTTACCAGCAGCTGCCTTTATAATTTTTTTTATTTACTTTTTGCACTGGAAGTAGTAACGGACAGATAAATGATTCAATGAGAAAGGGAAAAAGTAACTGAATATTTAAGCGCACTGAATTAAAGATGTTTTAGAAAGGAGAAAAACACTTTAATAAAAATCCGTATGGTTTTAAGAAATGAATTTAATTACATATTTCAGTATGAAAAAAAGGGGGAGGGATAACATGTTTTAAAAGAAATAAAGTTATGTTTTAAATTAATTTTGAAAAAGGGAAATATGTGACAGAAAATCTGTCACAATCACTTGGCAAGAATCTGTTATAACTCTATAAGTAATATATTTACCAGAAAATGGAAAACGCTATTCGATTCCAAATCGCTTCGATGAATCTGTCTGTTTTATACCGTTATGTTTAAAAATGAATCGGAAAATGTGTCATAAAATTTCGTGTTGTTAAGCAGGGAGTTTCAGAACCATTTTGTTTGAAAACATATTAAATCGGAAAGTGTTATTCAGAAACTATGTAATCGAATGACTTTTCCATTTATTTTGTAAAAGCAGATGATCTTTCAGAAATACTGTAAAAGTTGGCGTTTTGAACTGAATTCACAACGCAGCAGCACAAGAAAAGGGAAAACTTGTCATCACTTGACAAGAATCGCTTATAACTCTATAAGTAATATATTTATCAGAAAATGAAAAACGCTATTCGATTCGAAATGGCTTCGATGGGTCTGTCCCTTGTATGCGTTACATTTAAAAATGAATCAGAAAATGTGTCATAAAATTTAGTGTTGTTGAGCAGGGAATTTGAGAATCATTTTAAGTACAGCTTAAGAAAATACATTTATTTACTTCGCTTTTGGATGTATGTTTTTAAAACGACAACCGGAATTCTTAGTTTTTTATTCAAGAGAATTTAATTTTGTTCTTTTTAATATTTTTTAAGCACGCGCATATGTGAACCGTGCATAAGCGTAATTATAAGAAATTGATTTACTTTAAATTTCGGGGGAAATATTAAGTTTTGGAAGAAAATAATAAATGAATATTTTAATAACAGCGTTCCAAACAAGTTAATAATAATAATAGTAAGAACAATAATATTAACAGTAATAATAATAAGTAGACTAATTCGCGTTCATAGGAGTATTTCAGCAGCAAGAATATTCTTCCCAACATCTTTCTATCAAAATACTAGAGAGAACAAATTTTAAGGTTAAAATTACTTCTAACAGGTTAATAGAAATACGAAATATCTGTATATAAATGTTAATATTGCACGCGTTTGAGGTTATTGAAGAATCTTAAAATGCCACATCTGAAGACATAGTCAACAAGAAATTAGTTTAAACATGACAAAAATATGTTTTCCATACATAAATATCCCTGTCAAATATTTTTTAAATATATTTTTGATCGAAAAATAATATGCTTGAGCAGTGGCGCACTCTTATATAGGCCCGTTGGGCGTGAACCCTAAAAAACTAAACCTGTGGCTGTACGATCCATGAAGGATCAGGGTCTACACTGTCCAACTCTGCTTACTTGACCCTGGTCCCCGAGGTACTATGCAGCATGTGCCTCGGCCGGGTGGTCAGCCCAACGCGAGATCTTCGGTGTTCAGTTCCCAAGCAAGCTTGGTACTCATTTTATCGACCCTGAAAGATTGAGTGAACCTTGCTCACCCTGGAGCCGAACTCGCGACATCCGGGAATTACAGAAGTTATTATCATACCAGAAATTACAAATAAAAATGGTACTACTTAGTTATCCCGTCGACCAAAAATCTATCGCCAAACTATAAGATTAAATGCCAATAATGGTTGATCGTAAATGTCACATTCACTTGACTTTAAGCAAGTTACACGTGTTTACGTCATCAAGTCATTTTTATTTCGACGTTTTATTAGTATTTTTAATAATGTTATATTAATTTATTTCAATTTGTATAATTTGGCGAGTGGTTTGGTGTTTTACATGATTTGTTGAAATTGTTCGACGGGATAACCAAGTAGTACCTAAATTACTTATTAAATTATTATTAAATTTTAATAATTTTATATTTTACTTAGAAAAACCGTAATTTGACTTCGAATTATTGTCTTTAGTCATTCGCTCCTCTCTCCACACACACGCATTGGGGAAAAATTGTATATGTTTGTTACACATGAAAATTGCGTTGCATGTATGTTTACTCAAACTTTTTTGAGCCCATCCAATGTTTTTCAAAAGTTGTCGATACTGCGGGGGAAAATGGCATTATTAGAAACAAGTGTTATGTCTTTATAAAATTTTCTCTTTCAAAGTAATAAAAAAAGAAATCTCCAACATTTACACTTGTTGTGTGGGGAATATACATATATAAGGTTGGTTGATTTTTTGACGGTCGATTATCTACACTAGGGATATAGGCCCGAGGGGGAAGTGCCCTTCGTGGTGGTCTTTCTAAGGGAACCTAACCCGTATTTACGCATGGAAATCCATGGCTCGAAGAAAACCACGAAAACTCCGAACGATTATGCCGACGGGCGCGATTGGGATCGAGCCCAGCAGACTATTTATTTCCTTTTTTTTATTTTTTTTTATTTGTGCATTTTATATTATTAAATATTCATTTTTATATTGTATTATAATTATTGGTTCTTTTTTATATTGTTGATTTTCCTGTGATTTAATAGTTATTATTAGCAAAAGGTTTTAGATTTTTTATTTTATTTATTTTATTTTTTTTGGAGGGGGGGAGGGGGAACTTTTTATACATTCTTCTCTACCTATGTCCTTGTTAGAAAAATAGAAAAAAAAATTATATTTCCCTATAACCTTAAAAGCCGCAGTGCTTTTTCTGTTACGTTTATGGTTTTCTCACGTTGAAAATTTCAAATTTTTCTAAATGATTCACTATACCACTTCCAAGTCAGTAAACTCCAACCCTTTTCCCCTTTTAATTCGCTATATCTTGAGTAAAAATCAATGGTTACACATTGACCACCATTTCGCTATTGTTATATGCTAAAAATCAATGCAAAAACTCAAATTTAAAGGCATATTCTGGAAGATCCTTTTCTTTGTGATGAAAAGCATTGATCAATTCTTTGAAGTGGCAATAAGAATATCTGCAAGTTTTATGCATTTACTTGTTAAAGTTATTCGTTTCAGAAGAAGCTATTTGCATCTAAAACAGTATTTTCAAATTCTCTTTTCCACTAATAACATATCTAAAAAAAAAAATGATAAATTTTATTTTTCACCGATATTTGATAAAGCCCCACCAGTGGCCGAGAGGTTCTGCTCTCGAAGCTGGTAGACGGGAGGTGCTGGGTTCGATCCCAATCGCGCCCGTCGGCCTAATCGTTCGGAGTTTTCGTGGTTTTCTTCGAGCCGTGGATCTTCCATGCGTTAATACGGATTAGGTTCCCTTAGAAAGACCCCCACGGAGGGCACCCCCCCCCCGGGCCTATATCCCTCGTGTAGATAATTGGCCGTCAAAAATCAACCCAACCCAACCCAACCCGATATTTGATTAAAGTCGCAAAAATCAACCATTCTGAGAAAGAAAAAAAAGATTAAACAGTTTTTTTTCGTCCGGCTATTAATCAAATTATGAATTTACTTTTAAAAAATGATTTAAAAAAGAGATACAAACTTCTACAAACACAATGATCCCCGGATAGCGCTTGTATTTTAATCTATTTTGTTGAGACGAAAGAATAAAACTTATCACTTTTAACAATTTTAAAGATTATTACAATTTTAAGCTCATAGATGGCAACACTGAACAATATATTTTCAAAAAAGTTCTTCCCCCCCCCTCCCTTCTAATAAACCAAGTTATGAAGATATAAGAATAAAATATACATTTAAAAATAATTCCATCTGCCGTTTTATTTCTGTATATTTTGTTAGAAAAGTCTTTAAAAGTTATTACAAATAATTTTTATTATGTAATTCTACATATACATGAATATTTGGATTTTATTAAATTAGTAGGCAAGAAAAGTAAGGATAATTTTTTTACGTAATTATTTGCATTTTTATAGTTTATATTTTCTTTTTTCTATGGCTTACTGAATCTATTGATTTCTACAAATTAAAATTTACACAAATTTCACATTTTTTGATTTTTTTTTTTTATGCGTGCAATTTGTAAGAGAATACAAATAATGAGTAATGTGTACAGTAATGAATATTATAATGCTAAATTTCAGAAATAAAATCTTTGTGTGCTACATTTTTGAACATGCATAATTGCGGTTTCTTTCTTTCTTCAGAACTTACAGAATTAATTACTAGTGGGCAAAAGGGATATTTTGTCACTTGAAGTATGCATTAATCCTCCAATTAATTAATTTATAAAAGTTGATTCTTCATAATTTATGTATACAGACGATCGTGAACGTATGTACCTGTTTATATTTTTAATATATGTTTTCCTTACTACATTAGGGGATGTTTTCTTTTACTAATTTACTACGGTTGAAAACAGTTTATTTCATCTGCTGTTAATAGATGGCGGTTAAAAAAGAAAATATCGATTTTCGAATATTCGATATTTATCGAATAAAATGATAGGTCAGAGATCACATTACTACATTTCGTTTCCTGCATATAATATAAACATGTGATTTTTAAAAATTAGTAGTTTCTGCTTTTTTAACATTATAATATAGTATTTGACTGTTCAATAAGAGCTAATATACAGCCACGAAAAGTAAGTTATTGCCATTAAATACAAATATTTCAGCTCATTAATTTCTGAGATTGAAGTGCAGTGTATATTCTTTTGTTCTTATTCTTTGTACTATATTATAAATACCCATGTTGCAACTAAATTCTGCGTGTTTTTTTTAATTTATTGTAATGTAATTTCCATAAAAGTAATACCGAACGCATCATTTATTTAATATGCTTGAGTATTTATTTTTGCTAACGTGTTATTATGCGCCTGAAAATATGTTATTATAGACCCACGACGAGAAGAGACCTGTCAATCATACGTGACGTAGTCTAAGACGAATCTATTTCTTCCAAATCGGAGCGGGGATTTGTCTTGTCTACGCCGCGCCGTAGAGGAAAAAGGAAAGGTTGCCATATTTCCCAAATATGCGAGGTTTTGGCGCTATTTATATACATAATATTGACTTTAAAGGGGAATTACATAAAAGCGTTAAAAATTTATATAAACTATGTTACTTTTTAATTATTACGATAATACAGAGAATTAATTATTTTTGTTTAAGTATAATTTATTAAAAATTTTGTTAAAAAATAGTATTTTTTTCTTTTTTAATGAATGAATTACATCTCGACTTTTTGTAATAGCGAAATACTTAAGAAATACTAATTTACTTTATTTAAGCACATCTTTCATTTTAAGAATAATCAACTGAATTGTGTATTTTTGTATAGGTACTAATAGTAAAGGTAATAATATCATATTTTGGACTTTTAACTTATATTATCTTAAAACTTGATGTATTTTTAAATACTTTTAATAACCAATAAAGGTATAATTTAACACAATAGTCAATGAAAAATTTAAAAAATAAAGTAATACAGTAAACTCTGTGTAAGGCGGACTCTGAATAAGACGGAAATCTGTCTAACTCGGAAAGATTTTCAAATCCCTACGAATCCATAGACATAGAGTAAAATTTGTCTAAGGCGGAATTTTGTCTACCACGGAAATTTTTCTCGGTCCCGATCGATTCCGCTTTAGACAGAGTTTACTGTAATTAAAGATTTTATTTTTAATTTACCAGCTTAATTTATAATAGAATTACTAAAAAATTTTAAGGCAAATTAATGATTAAACTATGACATTTTTCTTAATTTATTTTTAGCTCGATGGACAGAAAAAAAAGAAATCTACGAGCGAAAAAATTAAAAAATAGATGCACCTGTAGTCCGTTTTAATAAATGAAGAATATCTATATGAAATAAGTTAAATTAAGAAATGCACTTGACAAAAGAAGGGGGGGGGGGGGATCCTGATGTAAAATTATAAGCGACTTGCTGTTTCAGAATGGCAGTTTTTCTTCTTTCTGTGCTGTCACGTCCGAAAATTCTGTTCAAAACGCCTGTTTTGATCTTTTCTACGTTTATTTTTTGCTCTATGGACAGATAAAAAAATCTACGAAGAGAAATATTAAAAAATAGATGCATCTAAAATCCGTAGCCCAAACCGCATTTTTTAAAATGAAGAATATATATATATGAAATAAGTTAAATTAAGAAATGCACTTTAAAAAAGGAGGGGGGGGGGGTGGAAGCTCCTGGTGTAAAATTATAAGTGACTTGCTGCTTCAGAATGGCAGTTTTGTGCTGTCACGTCCGAAAATTCTGTTCAAAACGCCTGTTTTGATCTTTTCTACGTTTATTTTTTGCTCTATGGACAGAAAAAAGAATCTACGAAGGGAAATATTAAAAAATAGATGCATCTAAAATCCGTAGCCCAGACCGTATTTTTTAAAATGAAGAATATATATATGAAATAAGTTAAATTAAGAAATGCACTTTAAACTTGCTGTTTCAGAATGGCAGAACTTCTTTTCTTTAATTTTGTGCTGTACTTTATGTACAATCATTCTTTCTTTAGAATGAATTGTTTTCCCTTTGGAGGACTTGTTTAATATTTAAAAAAAAAATTGTTTTGAAAAAAAAAAAAAAAAAAAAAACAGTTTAAAAATGGCAAAATAAACTAAATGATAGAGAGACAGTAAAACACAGCTAATCGATAGAGGGAAAACAGGTTTATGTCAAGGAATGAGCAAGTTATTGGCGCGAAAATTATTTCATTGCAACCCCTAGCTCTTAGTGGGGAATGGTCAAACTGAAACAGCGGAGTCATTTTCCCCCTCCAGTATCGCCTTGCACACCTTCCGTAAAATAGACTCATCTAAAAGAGGGTGTTTCCCAAGTCTCATCTCGTGGTGGGTTTATAATATCAGCTTTGTTTTCAAATCATTGATTGATGAATTTTTATTCCAATTCACTTTCGAGTTTGAAATAAGGCCGAAATTTTGTTTAATTAATTATGGTGACCTACACAATTTCTTTTCCTGTATTTAAAATATTTTTATGTAAAACTTGTGAATAATAATAATAATAAAAGAACCATTCTATTGTTTTAATTTAATGAAGTTTTTTCTGTCTTTTATGCATGGGTATTGCATAACTTTTTACATGTGTTCTTTCACTTTAAAATTATGTAAAAATGTTTCATCTAAAAAGTTCTGGTGTTTTTGCAAAGTTTTAAGAAAAAAGTTTCTGAATTACAAATTTGATGCAGTTACCAGTATCATGGTGTTTGAATAAACATACTTTAAACTTTTATATCGAGAAATTTAAATATGAGAATTTATTTAATTGTGAATCTTATGTAAAATCTTAGTACTTAGTTATCCCGTTAACCAAAAGTCTTTCGCCAACCTATAAGATAAAATGCCAATAATGGTTGATCATAAATGTCACATTCACTTGACTTTAAGCAAGTTACTCATGTTTATGTCATCGAGTGATTTTTATTTCAATGTTTTATTTGTATTTTTATTAATATTATACTAATTTATTTGTTCTTTCATGATTTATATAATTTGGTGAAATTGGTTGACGGGATAACTAAGTTGTACCGTAAAATGTATGTGGACCTGATTGTGTTTCTTATGTTATTACTTTATTGATCTAATTGTGAAAAAAATTGCTTACCAAAATTCCTGACAAATATTGTCAGTTTTTTATCATAAAATAAATTTGTGTCAAATTTACCTATAGCTGTCTTCTGGTATGATATATTTTTGAGTATCGCCAAATTTATCTAAGCACAAAAAACATTTATCATGTCCATAATCTACAAAATACACAAAGTAAATTCTTCTCAAAATCAGCAGTATTAACGAATGAACAAATGACGAATTAATTGACGAATGATTCTTAAAATGAACAGTATCATAGTTTCTTAAGTTTGAAAAATTTTATCTATAACTTGAGTATTTTTCTTTTACAGTAGAAGATCTTTATAACGCAATTCTATATAACGCAATTCTCCATATAACACGCAACTTCTCAGATGTAAACAATGATTTTTGCAGTTAAAAAGCACCTGCACTTTCACATTTTAAAATATTGCTACTCTCTAGAGGACTAAATTTGATACATTAGTTCAACTTTATCTTCTAATTTAAGATCTTTTTCGGAAAAAAATGCTATTATTACAATAAACATTTTTGAAAATGTCTAATATAAGGGATGGTTGTGTCAGTTATATTTGGATCATGTTTATAAAGTAAATTTAACAATGTGTGACCTATATTATGCAAAAATTTATAATTTGGATAACTCTTGGTAACAACGAATGCAGTATAAAGATATTTTAATGTCTTTTGATGTGTTTCAGACATAATGGGACATGTTTACAAGGTGAATTTAATGATGTGATCCATATAACGCACAACCTTGCGTTTTTAGGTTTGTGTTATAAAGATCTTCTACTGTATTTCAACATATTGCCAAAAAGTATGCTAATGCACCATTCAACCCTGACTATGCAACAATTTTTTTTTTTTTTGTCAAATTGTGCCAAACATTGTGCCTCACTTTTTGTTGGATGTGAATCATTTTTTTAATTATTTAATCGTAACCAGGCAAAACATCTTATTTGCTATATTTCAAATCAAAAATTTTTTAAAAATTATATTGTGCCTCACATTTTTTGCTGATGCTGAAGTGGATTTTACTATTTGGCAATTACCTAATGATGGAGAAGTTGCAATAGTATTGTGTTAGGGCTACGGAATCGTACACAAATAAAGTTTATTTTGCCAGTTGCCAGCTATGATACGAACATTTCGCAGTAAATCAGAAACATAATTTTGTTGACCCTAACATTGGATGTCATATCTGTTGAGGTATTGCAAAATGATGTAACAAAAGACACCATGGCACTGTTCGCCATTATTTACTATACTATCTCATAAAATTCATAATGGTGACATTTTTATTTGAAATGAAATGCTTACTGCAATATTAAGAGACATTTACAATTTCATGCCTGTATTATTTATTATGCTACTAAACAGTACGAATATTTTGTTTTTATTGAAAATTAATGAAGTTCTTAATCTCCAAGATTATAATAATTGAAGCAACTGTAAAACTGATGTAAAGCATTTTTAATTGTTATTATATTTAAAAATTAATAGAAAATGCTCTTAATCTTGTAAAACAAAATTAAAACTTGATAACTTCCCTGTAAATCAGAAACAAAATTTTATCCAATGCTGGTAATTCAATTGAGTTTCTTAATATATATATATAATGCATCTACACTAGATTTGAATAAATCTTGTTAACATGAAATCAAAAGGTGCAGTTTTTTTGTTTTTGTTTATTTGTGCGTATGTGTTAACCGTTAAAAAAAGTTAGATATCAAATTTGATGATTGAGATTAATTTTTAGTTCATCAAATGCAATAATTTAGTTGCATTTGATGATTAACAACTGCTAATTTTGAACACTTAAGGGCGTACTCAAATCCAAAAGGGCAACTTTCTGACATAAGTTTTAATTATTTTTGTTCAAAAATGAATGAAACTAGCTGGTGTTGTTGTTCAGGAACTATGTAATTGAACTGTTTTTTCCATTTTTTTGCCAACGCAATAGATCTTTCAGAAAATAGTGTCAAAGTGGGCATTTTGAACCGAATTTCCGTGCGTAGGAAGAAAGAACATTCAAGAGTGGGCAAAAAACGTGAGCGAAATAGCTTCTAACTCAATAGGTAATTGATTGATCAAAAAATGGAAAAAACAGTTCAATTCCAAATCGCTTCCATGGCCAGGCTTTCCAATTTTATATCTTTCCATTAAAAAATGAATTTGTAAATGTGTCAAAACCTATTGCGCTTGTTGAGCAGAGTAGTTAAGAACAGCCTTAAATAGGAGTGGGTCAAACTTGTACCAGGATTTGAGCTTAAGGCTGTTCTCAACTGCTCTGCTCAACAAGCACAAAACGTTTTGACACATTTACAAATTCATTTTTTAACGGAGTGATATAAAATTGGAAAACCTGACCATGGAAACGATTTGGAATCTGTTTTTTCCATTTTTTGATCCATTTTCGGATCAATCAATTACCTATTGAGTTATAAGCGATTTTGATCATGTGACACTGTATTTTTCTCTCCTTCCTGACTGAATTTTCTTCTTTCGTTCGGAAGTTCAGTTCAAAATGCAAACTTTGACAGTATTTTCTGAAAGATCTATTGTGTTTACAAGAAAACAGAAAAAACAATTCGATGACATAGCTTCTGAATAACACCTTCTAGTTTCATGCGTTTCCGAACAAAAATGAATTAAAACTTATGTCAGAAAGTTGACCCTTTGGATTTGAGAACAGCCTTAACAAGGGGATCTTCTAAGATTTTATGCACAATATTTGTGTTGAACATATAATGAGATTCATTAAAATAATTTTAATCAGTATTGAGCCTTGCAAATTCTGTCACTGACTCTGCTTGAATGAATGAAAACTATTTTTTAACTGTATTAAGGAAGTAAAACTTATACAGTAGACTCCCTCAAACCCACACAACTTGGGACCAGAGGTTGTGCAGATGTTAGAATTTTGTGAATTCCTGGCAGGGTTTGCAAAGCTGTGCCCAGTTCGAAAAAACCCGGTGGATTTTTTCAGAATGGGCCCACTTGAAAAACCCATAATGTGGGTTTTTTCAATTTTCAGAAATAATTTAAATATTTAAACAGCATACACATTTAATGAATTTAAGTCATTTCAGTTAACTTAAAAAAATATTAATATATAAAAGCCATTACATATACATCTGAAGAAAAATAAAAATGTATTTCAGCACATTGAAATACTTTATTAACATAGAATCTAGAAGGCAACATACATAGTACATAATTATAGGTAAAGGTTATATCATAAGAATGTCTTTATATAAAAAATTCACATCAACTATATTCATGGAAATAAAAAATATGTATTTTTACTTTCTTCTATCTTTACAAGAAGAAAGTATTGGATTCATGAAAAATTTCAACTTCCAGTTTATGATGGATTTGTATGTTTTAAAAAGGTCCTGAAGATGATTTTTAAAAAATGTCTGTCTGTCTCTGTATGTGAAAAAAACATTGTGGGTGCTCTATCTCAAGAACTAATGCATGGAATTTCACAAAACTTTAGATTGAGTTAGACTTTGATGTAAACTGGTGCTGATTAGTTTTTGGTGTATACTGCCCAATAGGTGGCGCTGCTATGCTGCATTTATCTCAACGTTTGCAATAGCTGTATCTCAAGAACTAATGCACGGATTTTCATAAAACTTCAGATTCAGTTACAAGTTAAGTTGTTGCTTATTAAATGTAAATTAATAATAATAAATTAAAAAATTATATTAATAAATATATTAATATAATTTATTAATTAATATTATATTAATAAATTAAAAATTATTATGGTTAGAGATGATCATATCTGTTAGAGAATTTTTAAGTTTACGTTACATAACTACTGTGTTTTATAATGCATATTATAGGCAACAGAAAATGAAACTAGTAGAGATTAAACAAATATGACTACGGTTGGATAATTCTTTTGTGTTTTCTTTAATTTTGTTTTGCTAACAATCTGTTTTATTCAAAGATTAATAAGGATAATTTCTTCTTACATTAAAAAGGATAAATTATAATGGTATGGTACTCATTAATAAAAGTACTAAATATGATTTTAAAAATTGGAATGCATATTTATTTTCCGTTATTATTCCAGTCGGTCGTACAAAATAAAACAATGAGTTAAAGTAGAATATTTTTTATTTTAATGTAAATATATGTAAAAGACATAATTTTCAAACGTAAACATATAAATGAAACTCTAAAGTTCATTTAGATAATTAAATGTGCATATAATCTAAGTTCCTGCAACATTTTACAAATCACATTTAATACGCGATCCCGCTTAATTCGCGACTTTTGTCCACTCCCTTGAAACGCGTCTTAACCGGGTTCGACTGTATTTATATATCTTGTTCAAATTTTCAATCTATATATATAAAAGAAAGTCTGAATTTTGTATTAATCAACGCGCAGCCAAAACTACTGAACCTAAAGTCTTGAAAATCGGGGTAAAAATTCTTCTTATGACATAGAGTGCCGCTAAGAAAGGATTTTCTAAAATTCCACCCCTAAGGGGGGTGAAAAAAAGAACGAACTTTAAAAAAATTCCTTAAAAATCTGATTTTATAGTTATTTTTCAACTGATAACATATTTTGGTGTATTTTTGTATGCTGAATCGAATGGTACTAACTAAATTCTTTTAAGCCCAATAGTTCGAGAGATATTTCATATTTTTCTAATTTGGCACTATCTTTGGCGCCAAAACCTGAAATTTTCAAGTGATAATATCTAAAAACTCATTCTTTTCTTTCTGTTAAAACAAGCAAGCGAAAAAATTCAAATTAAATAAATTTTTTAACCAATCCTTTTGGTTAAATAAAAACAACTTCGTCAATTAGAAAAAAAATTCAAACGCCTCAAAAACTAAAACTAAATAAATAATAATAATAATAAAGAACTGTGGTACTCTTTCGTTCTAATTTTCGTCGCGATACCCGGCCAAAATGTATGGTATCGCGCCATTTATTTCAACCCTAATCGTGCAAACGATTTTTATTGCAAACCGTGCCACATATTAACATTTGCTAATTATTGAACTTGAATATTTTTAATGATGGAATTTATTTTATTCCATCATAATCTCGCAAAACTTTTTTATTTGTCATTTTTTGAATAGAAAATATTTATTACTGATACTGATATAGATTTTACCATTTCGCAGTTATCTGATGATGAGGAACCTACAATAAAATTATTTCAGAAGTTAGGAATTATACATATAAAAATGTTTTGTTCAAGAAACCATGAATGTCTTCATTGAAAGAATGAAAGGCTTACTGCAATGTGAAACATTACGTATTACGTACGCCATGCTTCAGTAGTAAAAGACATTTATAATTTCAAGACTGCAGTTTAAATTGACTATATTTTATTACTTGCAAAATATTTATTTATTCTTATATTTTAAGTATTTATTTTGGTACCCGTCGACCAATTTCGTCAAATTATATAAATCGCCAAACCACTCGCCAAATTATATAAATCGCCAAACCACTCGCCAAATTATATAAATTGACATAATTTTTATTTTAAATAACGAAAGAACAAATAAATTAGTATAACATTAATAAAAATACATTTAAAACGTCGAAATAAAAATCACCTGATGACGTAAATGCGTGTAACTTGCTTAAAGTCAAGTGAATGTGACGTGACATTTACGATCAACCATTATTGACATTTAATCTTATACTTTGGCAATATATTTTTGGTCGACGGGATAACCAAGTAGTACCATTATTTTTATTGATTTAAAAAAAAATGGTAGGTCAAAGTCTGTAATTTTCAAAAGTTATATTGTTTAAATGCTCATTTCTTTTATCAACAAATTTTTTTTTTTTTCAAATGTATCATTTCATTTCTGTGCCAACTATTACGCTTGGTGACAATGGTGTTGGCATAACAGGGAAATACCAAAACAGTTACTGATTTTATTTCAAATGTAAAGAAAAAAAGTTTAATGAGCAATAAATATTGTAAATATGACTATAACTCAGATTCTACTGAACAGAATTTTGTAGAACTTATACTGTTAAATAGTAAATTTGGTTTATAAATGGTTTAATGTAAAAACCATCATTCTAAGTTGCTACGGGAGTTCTAAAATTAGGTGAATTCGGTTATGAAAGATTTCAAGTCAACTAATTAAATGCACAGTAAGTTAGATAATATTTCAGAGATTTTTTCAATATTTATCATATCATTCATTCTGTGTTGTTTAGTTACGGAGCTATGCGGAAAAAGTTCTCAGTGGTACAGTAAAGAAAATTGGAAGATATACGCTACAGAGATATGGCATACTAGAGAGTATATATGCTATAGTTATGGAAGTTGAGCTGAGTTCTTTAAAAAATCCAGAAGTGATGCAGTATATACCTACTCCTACCTCCCAGAGAGTTCTATAATCAGGTGAACGCGATTATGAAAGTTATATTTTACTATCTCAAAATATATGTATAATGCAAAGAGAAATTTCATTCCGGCCTCTTATATATCTTGAGTTCTGCTGAATAGATTTTGACGGGACATACATTGTTAGTTAGATAATTTTTCAGAAAAGATGTTAGTATAAAACATAACGTTCTACGTTGCTTAGTTAAATAATTATGGGGAAAGTTCTAAATCAGATTAACCCAATTTTGAAAGATTTGCTTTTTTTAAAGGTTCCACTGAATGAATTTTTATGGGATTTAAACTGTTAATTAGATCATTTTTAGGGAAGGTTTCGGTATATTTTCCAGTTTAAAAGATTCTGATAAGTGGATTTCGATGCAACTTGATAGGTTAGTTAATTTTTCAGTGAATATTTTAGTAGAAAGCACATGTCATTTTCTGTTGCTTGGTTGTTAGGTTGTTTGATTGTAGAATTATAGATGAAAGTTCTAGAATCAGGCGAACCTAATTATTATGAACGATCAGCCTTTTCAATAAGTCCAATTAACAGATTCTGATGAGACTTGCATTGATAATTTTTCATGAACGCTTTTAGTATATTACATATTGTTCTATTGTTCTTTACCGAATCCTACACTAACAGATCAACTAAAGAAATTGGTTCTTAACAGTCTAAATTTTGTATGACTCAATAAAAGATATAATAGCGTAATGACATTCATATTGCTTTCAGCAATTCGGTTGGATACACCAGGTAAATGTCCATATTGCTTTAAAACGCATGATCAAATTCACAGATATATTTTGTTTCATTCAAGATTTCTTTAGAAAAACCGACCAGCGTAGCGGGCGAAGGCGGCTAGTCGTTAATAAAATACTCATTATTCATCCTACCAAGTTGAAATAAATTTTTTTGAACTTGTACTGGATAACAATTGATGTTAATACAGTTTTTTCAAATATTAATTAATTAATTCAATTTTAATTAATTTTAGCTTTGCATGGGAAACAAAATGGCAAACCACTGGTTATTGAAGGTAAATGAAAGTATTTTCAGTAAGGGGTTGCCATAAGGGGGACCCTGTTCTGTCGCCAAATACGACCAAGTTTGTCGCTAACTTGGCAATATATCGGCAAAAGAGACGCCAAGTAGAAATATCGAAAAAGAGACGCCAACTTGGCGATATTTCTAATATTTCGCCAAATTCCCATAGAATTCCATTGTAAACCTACTTGCTTATAGAAAATCAACAAATTGAGATATTTTAATGCAACAAAACCTAATATTAGCTTAAGGGATTATATTAAATTTTTCTTTGATAACCTAAGTAGGAATTGACTTTAAAAACAAAATTTTTATATTACTTGTTTTTTAAATTATTATTTTTAAAAAAATAGAAATTTGTGAAAGTTTGATTTCTTACAAGTAAAAGCTTTTCTAGCAAATATATTTTATTAGAAAATATAAAATACCAAACTTTTTTGAAAAATTGATGAACACTTCTCTTTTTCCTGTTACTTGACTATATTATTATTAAAATTGTAGCCTTTCTAAATTGGACTTTCTGTAGTAGCTTTCCTTTCCTTCTTTCTTCAGTTCTTTGAATACTCATTTAAGTTGCATTTTTCATTTTAAGTGGGCATTAAAAATAATTTCATGCCATTAAAATGACAACAACAAAAAATATCTTGTTACTTGCGTCAATTGTTTTCTGGAATTTGGGTTTATTTAACCCATTTGTGCCTGAATTTTTGTTTTCTCAAATTTTTTGGTAAAATCACTTTAAAATGTTGCAAAATGAACTGGAAAAATACTAAAAAAATTAAGCTTAATTTTTTTTTTTTTTTTTTTTTTTTTTTTTTGTATTTATTTGATAAAATGTAAAAGAACTAAATATGAGTATTTCTAGTAGAATAATATGCATAATTATATATTTTGCCTATATTTATATTTAAAATGTTTTTAAATTGTATATTATGTACTATAATTAGTATTTTAATGAACTACAAAAAATATATATATATTTATTCCTTTGCAGAGACTAATAATGTTATAACTATTATTAATAATAAAATAAGAATAATCGTATTGCAGACTTAATAACAATTTATTTCATAAATATCTTCGAAAGGAGATTGCATAAATAACTGTCTCCTAAATTTCTAACAAAAGTATGTGCCCATTTGTGCCTAGAACCCTATATTTTGTACATTACAAAAATGCATAAAAAATAGGCTTAAACATTTAATTTCGCAATTTAAAAAAATACGTATTTCAAAAAAGTCCACAAGCTAAGATTATAGCTTGCGATTTTGGGTCCATGATAGAAAAAATACAAATAAACTTACTTTTTACATTTCGCTCTCTTGAAAAATTAAAAATCTATAAACACCGAAAAAAGCCTTAATTTAAGCAAATAAATATCCACCTTGTGCTGTCATCTCTCGGTTATAGTAGATAAAGACATTTATAAATAATGATTTCATGCAATTTTCATGTTATAATGAAGAAGAAAATTATACAAATGCATTAAAATTTGAAACGTCCCAAAAATGGGACGTTAGGCATAAATGGGTTAATGAAAACTCCACTATTCCAACCGATCGTTAATCCTTCAGCAGTGTGGAATCAATAATTTTTGACTGATTCAGAGTGAAGGCAGTTATATATAAAACATCACTTTTTGTTCAAAGTTTTTGAAGAATTCAAAACTAATATATTCTGTTGTTATTTTTGATATAAAAGTAATTTAAAAATTTAAGTTATAAAATAGGTAGGTATTTGCATACTTGTTTCAAATACTTTTGCAAATTATTTTTAACAAAATTGATAGAAAATTGTTTATTTTATTTTTGTTGCAAAGTTGTATTTGTAAATCACCCCCCCCCCCCTTTCCGTTTTTCTTTTCATTTTTTAATTATTATAACTGTTTCATTTTTATTATTTTTTTATGTCATTATTAATTTATATTATTTTTTATAAACAACATTAAGTATTACAGGGTGTTTCAGTATAATGTTTACAAATTTTAAGAGATGATAGAATACGCTACAACAAACATTTTTTGGTACTACTTAGTTATCCCGTCGACCAAAAATCTATCACCAAACTATAAGATTAAATGCCAATAATGGTTGATCGTAAATGGTACATTCACTTGACTTTAAGCAAGTTACACATGTTTACATCATCAAGTGATTTTTATTTTGATGTTTTATTTTTATTAATGTTAAACTAATTCATTTGTTCTTTCATTATTAAAATAAAAAATTATGTCAATTTGTATAATTTGATGAAATTGGTCGACGGAATTATTAAGTAGTACAGATTTTTTGTATTGGAAACCAGGACTGCAATTTACTCATTCAGTCAAAATCTGCCGGTGCTTCACTTCTATCTGATCAACATATTCAGAATAGCTATTCAAATGTTGTGTATAAAGATATGTGCATTCAAAAAAGAAAAAAAAAACTTTAAGACGTAGTACTTACAAACTGAACTTTGTTGTGTGTAAAGGGGGGGAGGGGGATAACATTTTTTTAGCAGAAATTTCAAGGGGGGATTTATATGATTGATTATTGGGTACTTCTTAGTTATCCCGTCGACCAATTTCGCCAAATTATATAAATCGCTAAACCACTCATCAAATTATACACATTGAAATAATTTTTTATTTTAAATAACGAAAGAACAAATAAATTAGTAAAACATTAATAAAAATACAAATAAAACGTCGAATTAATGATTTTATTGGCCATTATTGGCAACTAATCTTACAATTAATTAATTAATGGCAACCATTATTGGCAACAATAATCTTACAATTGGCAAACAATAATCTTACAATTTGGCAACAGTAATTTGGTCGACAGGATAACTAAGAAGTACCGATTATTGTTTCAACAAATATTGAATTTAATATAAATATTTCAGGAGTATATATGCTGAGAAATGAGCAGGAGGAATTGAAATTTAAAGTTAAATTTAGACAACGGATTATTCATTTGTTATTTCAGCAAAATAACAAACAGAGCAGGGTTTAGTTTAAAAATTTTTGCATATCGCAGATTTTCACTTTTTCTAAAGATTTCATCTAAATTTACCGTCCTCTGAAATTTCTACTTCCACAAAATCACGCAAAGTTTAATAATGTATTTCTTTTTTAAATCATCTCTCCTATTTGTTATTTTATAGTATTTTATTACATCTGCTACGATTCCCCAACTCCTGACAATTCTATTTTCATTAGAGCTTACAAAGTTTCATAATTATGAGGATTACTAAATTTAAAATCATTAAAAAAGGTAACATTTATAATTTATTTGAATAATTATAAATTAATAGAAAATTTTTAAAAAAATATTTTAAAATTAAAAAAATATGTTACAATTAAGAAGTAACAGATTTATTAAAATTATTTGGAATGTTTTCCCTTTTCAAATGACCCACCCCCCTACTTTTGTCATTAGGTAATGGAAATTATCTTCTTTCTCTAGAAATCATTTTTGCTATCTACCTATAATAATTAAAAAAAAAAAAAAAAAAAAAAAAAAAAAATCAGAGGTCTATTGAAATGCATCCCTTTCCCTGCGCCCATCCTATCAAAATTCTCTACTTTCATGGTCGCCAAGCAGAATTCATTCCGGCCAAGAAAAGTCACTTTGACGCAAGAAGCTCTGACCAATCAGGTTACGAGATGGCAAATCTCCGTTGGGAAAAAAAAAATGTGGCGGGGGGGGGGGGAGTATAACTTCAAAAATCCGGCATCCTCGGGACCGAGACTATATCGGATTTTTGAAGGAATGTCAAAAGTAGTAACTAGGAATATCAAAAGCAGTACTACACTATATGGCCAAAGGTGACCGGTCACTTGCGATTTTAGACGTTTTGTTAAATATCTAGAAAAATACATGAGGAATTAACCTGAAACTCCAAGTGTGTAAACAGTATAGTATAGGTCATATATTTCCGCGAAGATTTTTTCCCGAAACCCCATAGGGGACCGCCAACAAATTGAAACAAAAAAGAATATCTTTTGGGTAACCCTGTAAAAACTAATGTGGCAAAAGCGTTCAAACTTGAGATCATTAATAAGTGACTTGTTGTAATATACTGTATTCTTTTTTATGAGGATAGCATGTATACTCGTAGAGAAATTAAGGTTTTTATAAAAACATTCCCAAATTTCGCCAAGTTTTTTGCTTATAATTTGCAGAGTTCTTAACATAAAAAAAAGCTCTTTTCAGAAAATATGACAAACAACGTTGTACACAATACTCTGCAATCAGAATTAAAAAATAATAAAAATTGGATGAAAAATGAGCATGTTTACTAAAAAAGGTTTCACTGCACATGCACGAATGCAATCAAAATAAAATGTGCATAATGTATTAGCTAAGTATATAGAGCAACTTTTGTGAAAGTCTCAAAATCTTAGCTTGAAAATTATCGTCGATAGAATAAGCTCGAAATCCGTTGTTCCCAAAAGGAAGCAAAAAGATGAGAGGTTGTATCCAAATATAGTAGTACGTGCAATATTGTGTACGCTATCTTGGCACTAATCAACAGATATTTGATACAACCCCTAACCTTTTTGCTTCTTTTTGGGAACAACGGATTTTGAGCTTATTCTATCGACGATAATTTTCAGAATTTTGAAGCTATGATTTTGAGACTTTCACGAAAGTTACTCTATATACTTAGCTAATACGTTATGTACATTATATTTTGATTGCATTCGCGCATGCACACTGAAACATTTTTTAGTAAACCTGCTCATTTTTCATCCAATTTTTATTATTTTTTAATTCTGATTGCAGAGTATTGTGTACACTGTTGTTTGTCATATTTTCTGAAAAGAACTTTTTTTTTATATTAAGAACTCTGAAATTGTAAGCAAAAAACTTTGCGAAATTTGGGACTGTTTTTATAAAAACCTTAATTTCTCTACGAGTTTACATGCTATCCTCATAAAAATAAACACAGTATATTACAATAAGCCACTTATTAATCATCTCGAGTTTGAACGCTTTTGCTACATTAGTTTTTACAGGGTTATCCAAAATATATTCGTTCTTTTTCAATTTGTTGACGGTCTCCTATGGGGTTTCGGGAAAAAATCTTCACGGAAATATATGACCTATACTATACTGTTTACACACCTGCAGTTTCAGATTTATTCCTCATGTATTTTTCTAGATATTTAACGTCTAAAATCGCAAGTGACCGGTTACCTTTGACCATATAGTGTATATTCTTAATGTTTCATTATTAAGTCACAATTAAGTAAGAAAAAGTGAAAATTAAATATAAAAATAAACTTACATTAATTGATATTTTCTGTGTTACAGAAAAAAAAATTCCAATAAAGAGTAAAATTACTTCTTTTCGTGTAATTTCGGAAACATCTATATCAATTTTGTTTTGCTTCATATTTTTTTGCAGTTCTTTAGCAAGATTTTCTGGTATTTTATAAAAATATAGAATCTCTATTTTGGAAATAGTCTTGTTCTTTAAAGCAGATATTAATTCTCCAGTCAAATTTATGCATTTTTCTAGTGACACCTTTTATTTTGCCTGTTGTTTCTCCTAGTCTTCGGAGCTGCTAGTAGCGTTACTGACGTCTTTGTTTAGCACAGCATCAGAAGAGAGACTCCAGAGGATTTCTCCCAAAGAACTTGTGTACTAGTCTCCACGCTGTTGCTGAGTAACGGTGAAGCTCCCAGGCAATTTGTTCAGAAAGTATTCGCCTCTGACAAATGAAAAAATGTCAAATATTATTATTTATTTATTTATTTTTTTTTTTTGCATTTTTAATTTTTAAATTTTTATTTTTCATCTACCTTCTACCATAACATGAAAGTGTAAAAGAAAAAGGAAGGGAAAACATGGTTTTGAAGTCGGATTTTTGGAAGTCACACTGTATTTAATTTAATCATAAAATTCTTTAAATTTGAATATCAAGTATAATATAATGTTAAAGTATGCACATTCAGGAGGTAAAGTTAGGCAAGACACAGTTTTAAAAAAATTATGCATAAGTCAAGCAGTCAAGGTAGTGGGGAATATTAAGAAAACAATATTTCTTATTTTGATTTTGTCATATAAAAATATATGGAGACAATAAATTACACTTTTTTGTGACCTATCGACAATTTCATGTTATATTGTCGCGACTCTTTCTCGAATTTTTTTTTTTTTTCACGATTCTTTATTCCGCAAAAGATTGACAAAATTCATGCTTTTTTCTGCGACTAATTCACAAAATTTGTTATTTTTTCTGCGACCTATTAAAAAAAAAACTTGATTTTTCTGTGACTGATTGACGAAATTCACTTTTCTGTGATCGATTGGTTAAATTTGTGTTTTTTTTTTTTTTTTTTTCAAAACCATGTGATAAGTTTCGCGGTTTAAATCCACAAGCAATTGACGAAATTCGCGGTTTTATTTTGTGATCGTTTGAGGAAACTCGCGATATTTTTTCACGATCATTTGTCGAGTTAAAATTGCAGAAATCTGCTGTACAAAAAAAATAATAATAATAATCAGAAGAATTCAGCTAATTCGTGGAAAAATCGCATGCCAATATCTAATTTCTCTCTGTAAGAACCTATCTGAATAATTCCAGACTTAGCAATTCAATGAGTGAGACCCAAAAATATTTTCTTTTCAACACTTTGGGTTCACTTGTAAGGCTTTTTAACTTGGTTTCACGTCTTATATAGCAAAAATTCAGCAACTCTACATCTAGGTGGCAATGGTTCTACTTACCGTGGCTATACTGTTATCGCACTTATGTATCTGCAGTTAATTTCAAACCATTTATAACTCTTTTTGTAAGTTTTTTTCATGGTAAAGGGGCTTTTCTATGCACCTTGCTTGTATACATGAAACAATTTAAAAGGTATACATATTAGGGTGGGTCGAAAAAACCGAAATATTTATAATCGAAATGTAATAGAGCGGAAAAGTTACCTTTTGTAATAAATAATAAATTCGTAAAATATTACACCGATCGGTTAATATCTTCTACCGCCGCAAGGGGGCTAAAATTTCCAAAAATCGCAAAAAACATGTTTTTTTCAGTATTTTTTTTTAATTATCCAAACGTACGAATGCAATTTCTAATAGGACGCAATAGCTACATGAAGATATAAGAAATGTCCCGGTAAATGTTCATTATGATAAAGTAACATCTTTTACTGCCGCAAAAAAACCATATTTTAAAAAAAAAAAATTGTAAAAATTTCAAATTTTTATTTATTTTTAATTTTTATAATTTCTATAATATGTCTAGAAGTAAATAAGTTTACTTCATATCTATTAATATGTCGTAAATTTTGTTAACTATTTGTTATAGACTGGAAAAAAAGGGTAATTGTTCATTATTCTTGACGATCGCTTTATCTACTGCTGTTTTACTGCATAACAGCAGTTCATATATACCAAAAATCACAAAAATGATATAAAATGAACAAAATATTTTAGTATTTTATTAATTAAAATACAGAGATGATTAACCGAAACGGATTAAATAAACATAAAATGAAGAAGTATTTAAAGTAATTGAATTTTATAATATGACTTGCTTCCAAATAAAGCCATTGTTCCTCGAGAGGCCAAAATTGGTCATATGAGATCCTCGCTCTGTTCTGGTCCACAAACTTTACCAGCACTTTAGAGACTAATTTCACGCATCTTCCTGCTGATTGAGTGGGACAAGGAAAATGATAATAATTGGTATCCTTAATCGAACATTCTAAACTCACCAGCGTCGTTAGATCGTCAGTCCATAGGCAAACCGTAACTGGTGGTTTCGTTAGTTTACAGTTTTGCCACTCGACTAAATCCATACAATTTTAAGCTCCAAAGTTCAATCCTAAATTGACGAAGTGAGTGATGGCACTATTCGTTTCCACAGAACTTCGTGAATTGGCAATTTTCTTTATGGCTGGGGTCCTGATGTCGTCTCCTTCATATGCTATCATTCCAATGAAGCTATTTTTATGATTTGCGAAACAGGCATTTCGTGAAATTACAGGAACTATAATCTTCCGTAGATGATATGGCAAGTAACGAGGGTTACTAATTATAGTCCACATAATCTGAAAAACATGATGGATTCATTTTAATTGTGAACCAACTGATGCGGTACACTTTCAGGATGTACTCATTAAGTACATCCTGATCAGCCAATTGCCGACTGCATCAGGCGATTGCCAAAATTGAAAATTGCCAAAGCACGAAGTTCTGTGGACACGAATAGTGCCATCCGTCATTTCGTCTTTCCAGACATGAACTTTGAAGCTTAAAGTTATATGGCTTTAGTCGAAAGGCAAAACTGTAAACTAACGAAACCACCTGTTACGGTTTGCCTATCGACTGACGATCTAACAACGCTAGTGAGTTTAGAATGTTCGATTAAAGATACCAGCTATTATAACTTTACTTGTCCCACTCAATCAGTAGAAAGATGCGTGAAATCAGTCACTGAAGTGCTGGTAAAGTTTGTGGACCAGAACAGACTGAGGATCACATATGATCAATTCCGGCTTCTCGAGGAACAATGGCTTTATTTGAAAGCAAGTCATATTATAAAATTCATTTACTTTAAATACTTCTTCATTTTAAGTTTATTTGATCCGTTTCGGTTAAACATTTCTGTATTTTAATTAACAAAGTGCTAAAATATTTTGTTCATTTTATATCAGTTTTGTGATTTGTGGTATATGAACTGCTGCTATGCAGCAAAAGAGCAGTAGATGAAGCGATCGTAAAGAACAATGAATGATTACCTTTTTTATTTTCTTGTCTATGACGAATAGTTAACAAAATTTATGACATATTAATAGATGTAAAGTAAATTTATTTACTTATAGACCATATTATAGAAATTGAAAATTATAGAAAAAATGAAAACTGGAAAATTTTACAATTTGTTTTTTAAATATGGTCCCTTTGCGGCAGCAAAAGATATTATTTTATCATAATGAACATTTACCGGGACATTTCTTACATCTTCATGTAGCTATTGCGTCCTATTAGAAATTATATTCGTAGGTTTGGATAATTAAAAAAATATATTAAAAAAAACAAGTTTTTTGCAATTTTTTGAAACTTTGGCCCCCTTGCGGCGGTAAAAGATATTAACCGATCGGTATAATATTTTACGAATTTATTCTTGATTACAAAAGGCAACTTTTCCGCTCTATTACATTTCGATTGTAAAAATTTCGGTTTTTTCGACCCACCCTAATACATATATTTACATACAAACGATCGTGTACTCTAATGATTAATTATCTTTAAGCAATAATCATTCAGTTAGATGATTACGTTTGTAAAAAAAAAAAAAAAAAAAAAAAAATGCTTGTCTACTCAAATAGTATTCCAAAACTTTTTGAAATTGAAAATTATTAATTCATCAAGATCAAGTTACAATTCAAGAAATAGTAATCTTGCACAATAGCACAGCCCATTTCTTTATTATTTTTTTTTTTATATAAGTAACCATTTTAACTGTAGTTTTATAAGTAACCGTTTTAATGTTTAATTCTACCTCAGTAAAATAAAATTCCTATATAATATATAGGGTGGCTCAAAAAATTTCGATAATTTTTCGACTGTGAATGGGAATTGCTGAAATTAGGTTTTCAAAAGTGTTGTGCATTTCCAAATGGTTCAATTTGACATATTTTAACTTATTAAACGGTGAAGTTTTGTTGTTATTCTGAATGTGTTGATGTTTCATAATCTATGCTTGGAGCATGATTTTATCTTTCTTATTTTTTAAAGAACATATTTTCATTAAACTTATTTATTTCTAGGATTTTCGTATCTCTTGTCTTGATGCTTGGAAGACTTTTCATTTTCAAAAGTCATGGCTAAAAAAGTAGGCAAAGTTGAAGAAAAGAAACTTGTTGAAGAAACTGAAATCAAATGGGAAATCAGCAATCTACTCTCACTCTTAGAAGATGAAGATGATTTGGAATTCAAAAGTCCTGATTTCTGCTTTGGAGGTGTTTCGTGGCATCTGGATCTAGATTATAATGGAGATGGATTTATGTTGTACCTCTGTAACGATATCGTTCGGGATTACACAGTGGAATATAATTTTGGCTTGGAAAAGCATGATGGTAGCGTGGAGCAGTTAATGAAAGGAATTTTGAAAGGAGAGCAATATGAGCAAGACGAAGGGAGATTCATTAAAGAATTGGAAGTACGCCAAAGAAATTCCGAGCTTGTGCCGTCTGGCATTCTTATTATCAGAGGCAGACTGAAATTCATCGAAACTGTTTCATCAGTTCAACCAAGTCCTTTTTTTGATGAACCAAAACAACAAAGCTTGATAAGTAAGTAATCTGTGAATTGTTCTCCCCCTCCCCCCTTTTGAATGAGAAACCTTTACTGAATTATGAATACAAAAACAATAAATACTTTCACTATGGAATCGAAAGAAACCAATGAAAAAAATATTAGTTTTAGTTAGGTTTCCGTCTTAGCAGGCTTAATTTTAAAATATTAAACTATGACAGTTTTCCGTTGTAGATACGTTCCGTTTTGCAGGTATTCTTTAACCTTTAAGACTGTTAAAACATCCTTTCTGAAGAGCATGGCTATACTACGGTAAGACTTTTAACAACGTAACCTGCCTAACATAATAGAATTCTTTCTGAAACGGAAAACACACCATACACTTATACTTGCTAAGGCGGAAACCTGTCTAAAATGGAACCTTTTTTCAAGTCCCTTCTGACCCCCCTCCCAGTCTGTAGATAACTCCTTCTTTGCACATTTGATTGCAGGAACTTTATTTCAAGAGTTTCTGATTAAAGGGGTCGGGTCGGGGGAACTTCTTTGAGGGACAGAGTTTGAAATAGCATGCGGAATAGCGCAAATATGAAAATCCCGCACTATACAAAGTACTGAGCAGCTTTTTCATCTCTTGTTTCTCGGAATTTTAAAACTAATTCATATTTCACACAAATGAAATGCATTCCTTAAAAGTAGCTTTTTAAAAAACGCTCTTTGATAAGTCTTCAATGTTCATCTTGAAAATCACGCCTAATTTTTTGACTGCAATTCATGTTTCCTAAAAACTTTTGGAAAACATAACATTTATTTGGCATGGGCACCGAACTCTGTTATGAAAAATTCACCGTTTTTTTACACTTGATAGAAAACGCAAGCAAGTGAATTTATTCAAAAAATATATACATAATTTTTGCTTTGTTTCTTTTATGACAGAAGGCAACAGAAAAGAAAAAAATGAAACCTTATTTAAACTTTCTCTTTATCATTTCTAAATTGATTTCTCAGCGTATAATCGTAAATAAATTAATATTAATCTATTAATTGATAAAAACGTGTTTTCCTAAAATATTACACACTTCACTTTTTATGTCTCCTTTGCCACTACTGGAAAACGTACGCCAAAATTAGAACTTTCAAGGTTCCCAGCGGCATGAAAAATGAGGGAATTTTTAAAATATATAGAAAAGGTCAGATAATTAACAAATAGTTTCTTAAAAAGTCTGAAGGGGGGGGGGGGGGGACAAAGAAAATCGCGAAATTCGTTAGACGACCGCAAAAAAAAATCTGAGAAAGTCGAAGGACGGTCGCAGAAAATAAATCGCTAATTCTTTCAAAAAATTGCAAAAGTAAATAGCAAATTTTGTTGTATGCTTGTTTTGTCATGGAATTTTTTGAGATTTGGTCTAAGAAATTGTCAGACATGTTTTGCTGGGAACCCTGATTTTGGTCACCCTCATCAGAACCTGTTAAAATAAAATATATTTAACTAGTCGATCACAAAAATCTTCAAATCTCTTTAAAATGTCAACCGAACATAAGACTGAGCAAATCTTTGTTTCGTCTGCAAGTAATCTACAGAAACACGACGTTTTTCCAATTCAGAAAGCAAGCCAAGTCTTGTGCACAGAAAGAGAGAAAGAGTGGAAAACTGTGAAGAGAAAAAACAAGAAATCATGTCTTAGCCCATGTATTACTAATGTGAAAGATCCCAAATAGCTGCAGCACTATGTGGAAGAGGCTATGAAATCTGAATCTTACAGTTATCACTCGGATGCTAATAAACAAAGTACTGTGAATATTTTGAAGAATATGAGCCCAAGTGATTTTACATTGTTTTTTTTTTTATATACAGTACAGAACCATTTATTCCTGAATGGTTGGGGTCAGATGTATTCCGGATAACTGGTTTTTCCGGTTAACTGGTTGTCATTAAAGCAACATCCATTTGATAAGTTTTGTGGAATATATGTGGTTGTGGCATTATGTCTGATTTTAAATTGTTAGATTACTTGGATTTAAAATCAGATGCAAGAAAGATCAATAGTTAATCAGAGTTTGAAGGAATGTAATTTATGGGAATCCCTTGGGAACAAAAATTAAAACATCTAAGATACAACTAAATGTGTTTCCATTTCAAATACTAGATGTTGTCATCAAATTATACAATTGTTCCAAGCAATGCATATGTCAAAGTGGCAGTGTATGACACTTTTTTCTGCAAAGATTCTGATATCAGTCTATTAGAAATAGCATTGCAGGTAATTGGTTTTCCGGTTAACTGATTTCTGGATAAATGGTTCCATACTGTATAAAATCTGTGTTTTAATATACTTGATTTTAAGTTGTATTTGATCATTTTACACTTCGTGTTACTGACCTATCATTACTTTATTGACCATACGGATTTTAATGGTAAAGTCCTGAAATATCCTAAAATATGGTAATCTGTGCTGAAATTTTGTGAGTTTTGTACTATATCGGCATTCAAAATCACCAATTTGGACGATCAAAATGTACAGCCATACACAGATACGGGGTAGATGTACCATTTAACATATGCATAATGATAATTAAAGTTAACATTTTCTTCATTTTATCATTAAAAATTGTGATTTTCGTCGATTTTTCACTAAAGTGTTATTTTTATCGATTGGTTTCAAAAAATCATAATTTTATCAATCAATCATTTAAAAGAAAGAACCCAATTTTCGTCTATTCTATACAAAACAATCTCAATTGCTACCAATCAATCATTTATAAATAAAAAGAAAAGTGTCCAGTTAAACGGGCCGCATTGAGCTCACAGGCTACTCACAATAAATGCATATTATACTCTTATTTCAAAGAATAGCCAGAAAACGAAAAAAAAACAAAACCTGTTTAACTAAATTAGGGGGGATTAAGTCCCCCATTTTCCCCTTTATACTTAATGAACCTCCAAATCCAATCAGGAAGCGCCTTATCAGAATGAACCAATATACCAAATTTGAAGCAAATCGGATAATTATGCATGAAAAACCCATATATCTAAATTAAGGGATGGGATTAGCCTCCCCCCCCCCTCTTATACCTAGCCAATCAACACCCAAAACTAATGAGGGAAGCGCCTTATCAGAATGAACATATATACCAAATTTGAAGCAAACCGGATGTTCCTATCGACTAATTGCGTTATATACATACAGAAGCTGCGGGCACATTAGCTCTTAGTGTTTGATGGCCTGTGACTTAGAAAAGAAAGTTAAAAAAAACAAAAAAAAAACTTTGTGATTTTCATCGATCGGGCACGAAAAAAATTTCAATTTTCATCAATCAGTAATGCAAAAATCGCAATTTTTTGGCAGCTTGGCTGAAAAATGCCAGTAAAATCACCTTTTTTTACATGTATACTTTTAAAACAAAAAAATTATGTATATGTAGTACGTTATTTATTGTAAAAAAAAAAAAATGGTATTTCAGTTAGTAAGCCAGGTAAATGTATGTCCTGAAATATCACCTAGGGACAGTACTACCTCTGTATTTATCATCACATTGCTTTCTTCATTTAACTTTGTTTTTTTTATTCATTATGTATTTATGACAGTGTTTTAATGTAATTTTTTAATTTTGTTTTAATTCTTACTTTTTCCTGGTGCAGCATGTCTCTAAAGGAACTTTATTCCATAAAACTCCAATCACAACCAACCAGTCCTTACGTTCTATTCTTACACAGATATTGCACAAGATTGATGTACTTATGTGCTTGCTTTTATGACCTAAATTGCCATAGTGATCAAACCTTTGATAAAAAATATGTGAATAAACATATTCTTTATATTCCTGAAGTTCCAAAAAACTTGTCAAGTATTTCTCTACATATTAGAATAAAACGTCTAACTATGCAACTGCAAGTTTTTTTCACATTATTATTATTATTATTATTATTATTATTTTTTTTTTTTTTTTTTTTTTAAATGGTGTAATATCTGTCACTAGATATGACAGCAAGGTTAATTGATTTTCTTGCTTTATCTTGGTATTTCAAATTATCAGACTAGTATGATTTGAATATTTCACGAGTCATTCTTTTTCAGTTTATTACATGTGCTGAATTTGTAAAATCATGCATGTCTTTTTGAGATTTTTATGAGAAAAGGCTTCCTCATTTGATTCATACATCTTATTAATTAATTCTCTGTTTTTTAAATGTACGGTTGATTAAATCTTGTATTATTTAAGCTTAATATAGCTTGTACAAGGAAGAAATAGTACATTTTTTGTTGAATCAGTAGTAATTTGCAATTGAAAACTCTGCCACAGCTTCACAAATATTTCAATATTCATTTTTTTTTTCCATTTTAATTTATCTTTTCCCTGTTACTATTTTTCTTCTTTTTTTCTGGGTATTATTTAAAACAGATACTATGAGTTCATATTTCAATTTTATTTTTATCTCCATTTGTGCATGATGTATCTGCACTGTCTTACATGGTTATATATATATATATATATATATATATATATATATATACAAGATGTCACAAAAATGGTGGGTGCATTTGAAAAAAATGAAATATAGAAAAACAGAAGGAGATAAAAAAGGTACTGTTTGCGGTAATTTACTTGGGAAACCAATAAATTTCCAGCCATACAGGATTCAAATTTAGTTATCAAGTTTGCTAACAGATGGCGCTGCTAAGTGAGAAAACTAAACAAAATACTGTATAAACGTGTTGTGAAGTAGTTTGCAAAATTTAAATAATGACATTTTCAATATATTAACCATTTGTAGGAACAAAATTCTCAGTTTGACCACAAAATTCACAGAAACCTGTGTTAATGTGACAGCTGGAATGGTCTTATTTTCAGCAGAAATGTACTGTTTTAGTTAGGTAGTCTTTGTAGAAAATGGCGGTACATCACATCTTTCAGGTAGGAGAGAGGTGGGCACATGTGAACAATTTTTACATTTTTGACTATTTCTCAAAATTGTTATGAGCTATTGAACCAAAAATTGACTTATATTAATATTTAGAATTTGTTTGTTCTTTTGGTGAAACTTTTGGATGCATTTATCAAGAATTTCTAACTTATATCATCATTCTAAAAATTGTCTAAATTTGTTCACATGTGCTTCGGTGGAGGGGTAGTTGTGAACATAGCTGGGGAACCTGTGAACACATGCATATATAAGACAAAAATAATTTCTTTTGAATAAAAACGAATTGGATGCTCTCTTTCTAGTTGTGTGAATAAATCAATAAATGTTTCAACATAGATACAAGAAATTATTCGTAAAATTGTACACTAATATGCCAACTCCTTTTTTTGTCACTTTTAATTGTTATCTAACTTCCAGTAAATTAAAAGTGTGAAGCAATCCTAAAAACATTGAATATATAGCTCAATGTTTGACAAGGATAATTAAATTTTAAACTTTAAAAAAAAAAAAGCATTCACAGACTTAAAAAATACACTTGTGAACTGTTCACATCTGTCCCCAAGTCCCCATATGTTCTGTTCACAAGTGCCCCATCTACCAACTTCAGCCTAACTTATAAAAAAAAAAGATATTTTTAAGTGAAATAAGGAAACAAAACTTTTTGTAGACTTACCTAATTAATGCCACTATAGAATGCACTGCTGATATTCTTCTTTTAAAAATGTCTCGAATGAATTTTTACTTCAATAACTTAGAAGACTTTTTTACTTCACACCTTCTAAAACAAACAAATTACAACTACCAGAAATCAAAATGGCCTATTGTTCTGAAAATTCAGCCAAAAGATGGTACTAGTACTACCATCAGTTGGTAATTTTTTGAATTTTTTTATTTCAAATTAACTGAGTGAAATATGTACTGTTCACATATACCCCCTCTCCCCTACTCTGCAGAGAAAAGTCACAGAGAGTCAAATCTGGTGAATAGGGAGGTTAATTCATGCCACATCCTGTATGCTCGCATTAATCCAGGGCAATAATATGATCATCAAAATGTACAAGAAAAAAACATGTAATTTCACATTTTATTTGTAAAAACAGTACTTTTATGTTTAATAAAAATCAAATATATTCCCAAAAACACAACTCATATATGCATCTGTGCTAAAAAATTCTTATGATCTCATCAGTTTTTAAATAACATTTTCACCTCTTCACCGAGACATCTATACTTCCGAATGAAATTAATTTTATCTTTTTGGCTGAGATTTTAAGCTTTTCCCTTTTTTTCTTGGATTTTCATTATGCACAAAGGTACTGTTTTTAAAAATAAAATCTGAAATGACATGTTTTTTCTATAAAACTAGGGGGCTCGGCCCCCTACGAGCTAGGCTCGCCAACCCCTGTCTAGACACCGCAGACTCTAAATGCACGCTAATGTGATCGGCTTTAAAAAGATTTCGAAAGATTGAATTATAATTTAAAAAACAGTGGCGATCTCCCTATAAACGGATTTCTATTCATTTCTCTTTGATTGGGGAAATTTTAACGCCAAATCCGCTGCGGTACTACTTGATTATCCCGTCAACTAATTTCGCCAAATTACAGTGGACTCTCTCTATCTGAACACTCTCTAATGTGAACACCCCAGTATTATGAACACATTCTGATGGTCCCGGCGAAGCTACATAGACTTAACAAAAGATGAACTCTCTGTAATCCGAACACCCTCTAATCTGAACACCCCGCTATTATGAACGCTACTTTTGATCCCCATTCTACCCCACCTCTCTGTAAACTGAACATGTGTTTGCTATCGGAATTCGGGGAATTCCCCTATCATCAACCAAACTAACGAAGAAGGTCAGCGTCATGGATGCTGTCCATTGGATATCAACAGCTTGGAACAAAGTAACCACTTACACCATCTAAAGATGCTTCTACAAAGTTAAATTTCCCCGTGAGAATGAGCAATCAAGAATAGAGGACCAAGAAGCAACAACAGCTATGAATGACTTCGCGTCAATTCTACAGGAGCTTCATACTGATGTAGCTTATCTCAAAGCAGACGGAAGCCTTCCGGTTTGTGACAACAACATCTTTGAAAAGGAAGAGGATAGTGAAGAAGAAGCAGAATCAGAAGAGACCAATGAAACAAGAAGTACGATTACCTTCAAGCAATATGGCCAGGAGATTGAAGACCTGTTGAACTATGTGGCTGAATGTCACCCGAAACCTTTTCTACTTCTTAAACATCTAGATAACATGTACACAGTATGAACATACACAATGCAAAAACAGATTAAAATTTCCCACTTTTTTAAGTAATGTACCGATTATGTTTTCAAGTAATGTATCGTATACAGTAATGCCTCGACTTACGTCAGCAATTCGCTCCAAGACTAGCGACGTAAGTCAAAAACAACGTAAGTCGAGGTACATTTAGATGAACAAAAAAGGATAAGTAATAAAAATTCACCAAAATCTAATGAACATGTTCTATTGTATTTAGGCCTTAGGTTACGTACATTTAACATTGGAAAAAAATGCGTTTGCAATACAAGAATTTGAAATAAATCACTAAGTTCTTAACTTATAATTTATTGTTTTTTTTGCTGCCTGGTTCGAGTCTTTGAGTGTATGAAAAAATCTTGCAATGACGTTTGAACCGACAATTTTTTTAATTTTCTTTCTCTTAGAAGCTGTTTGTAACAGCAGAATTTGTTTTCTAAGCTTTTTTTACTCATTGCTACACTTTGCTCGTCTGAATCAATATTTTCAAGAACTATCATTCCAGCTTCAATAATGTTTAGTCCTTCGGTTAATTTTGCAACCGTCATAATCTTAGGCTCAAAATCTTCATCTATTTCTTCGGCAGTATTTTGTTTCTTTAATTCAATAAGATCGTTGATGGTTAATTCCGGATCAGAAGAATTTATGAGTTCAACAACACCTTCTCTAAGTTGTCTCTTCCCTTTTCGACAATTTCATCAATTACGAGAGATACAGAATCAAAATTTTCATATGTTTTCTTAGTCTCTGAGAAGGAAAAGGTCTACAATCTTTTCCAAGCATCTCTCATTGTTTTTTGCTGAACTTCACCCCATGAACCCCCTATGGCTGTGACAGCATCTGAGATGTTAAATTTCTTAAAGAAGTTTCCAAAAAAGTTCAAAGTGCGTTTAAATTAAGGATTTCTTTTTTCAGGCCAGACAACGTAAATTCGCGGTGACGTAAGACGAGGTATTGCTGTATATGTATTTGTACGTTTTGTAAAACTTTTTTAATAAAAAAAAATCAAATGATATGGTAGAGCAGAGTTTGGACTGAATTTAGTTTGACATTGCATTAGCCGCCAAATCTAAATTCAGAACCTCCATCTCGGTAACTTGCATGGCTAACCAGGCTAAGTATTCTATAGTCTGTAACCTCAATACGTAGTAGTTTAATGAATTTCCCAATCTCCCTCTATAATGAACACCCCCCCGTAATCTGAACATTTTTAGCCGGTCCCATGAGTGTTCAGAATAGAGAGAGTCCACTGTATATAAATCCCCAAACCACTCGCCAAATTATACAAATTGACATAATTTTTATTTTAAATAACGAAAGAACAAATAAATTAGTACAACATTAATAAAAATACAAATAAAACGTCGAAATAAAAATAACTTGATGACGTAGACATGTGTAATAACATTTCAAAATAAGCTAATATAAGAGGAATTAAGTAAACAGAATCTTTGTCTCCCGGTATTTTTTAACAAAGCGAAAAGAAAGTTCTTTTAAATGAGACATTTTAAATTAATCGTTTTTAATCTGACGTAATTTTCACCAAACTATTCTTTCTCTTTTTAATATTCACGTGAAAATACTTGTGTTAGAAATAAAATATTATTTGCGCTTTCCTAAGAAAAATAGTTGAAAAGTATCCTCTCAAAATATCAAATAAATGTCTAGCGCAATTTGTAAATTTAAACCGTTTTGCAATATTATTTTGTGTTCATTTTATGTAATAACTGTAATGTGACGTAAATATGACGTAATTTCTCCTATTTAAGACTTCTAACGTATGTTAATAAATTTATTATTTTACAAATTCCTTTCTCTCTTAAAATTCACGCGTAATTATAGTTTTTATGACGTAATTTTTAATAAGTTCCTGCTTTTTGTACATAATTATTTAATTCTAATTCCAAATGTTTTTTTCTGTTTATAATAGTCACGTGTAAATAAATTTTTAATTTATTACACGTATATATATATATTTTTTTTTTAAGCACTAGGGGGCTCGGCGCCCTACGAGCTACGCTCGCCAACCCCCGTCCAGACACCGTAGACTCTAAATGCACGCTAATTTGATCGGCTTTAAAAAGATTTCGAAAGATTGAATTATAATTTAAAACACAGTGGTGATCTCTCTATAAACGTATTTTTATTCATTTCTCTTTGATTGGGGAATTTTAACGCCAAATCCGTTGCGGTACTACTTGATTATCCCGTCGACCAATTTCGCCAAATTATATAAATCGCCAAAAAAACTCGCCAAATTATACAAATTGACATAATTTTTATTTTAAATAACGAAAAAATAAATAAATTAGTACAACATTAATAAAAATACAAATAAAACGTCGAAATAAAAATAACTTGATGACGTAGACACGTGTAACAACATTTTAAAATAAGCTAATATAAAAGGAATTAAGTAAACAGAGTCTTTGTCTCCTGGTATTTTTTAACAAAGTGAAAAGAAAGTTCTTTTAAATGAGACATTTTAAATTAATCGTTTTTAATCTGACGTAATTTTGACCAAACTATTCTTTCTCTTTTTAATATTCACGTGAAAATACTTGTGTTAGAAATTAAATATTATTTGCGCGTTCCTAACAAAAATAGTTGAAAAGTATCCTCTTAAAATATCAAATAAATGTCTAGCGCAATTTCTAAATTTAAACCGTTTTGCAATATTATATTGTGTTCATTTTATGTAATAACTGTAATGTGACGTAAATATGACGTAATTTCTCCTATTTAAGACTTCTAACGCATGTTAATAAATTTATTGCTTTACAAATTCCTTTCTCTCTTAAAATTCACGTGTAATTATAGTTTTTATGACATAATTTTTAATAAGTTCCTGCTTTTTGTACATAATTATTTAATTCTAATTCCAAATGTTTTTTTCTGTTTATAATAGTCACGTGTAAATAAATTTTTAATTTATTTACACGTATAAATATTTTTTTGAAGCAAACATTATTGCTTCCGCTGTTTATACAGTTGGCAACAGTTTAAATTAATATCACTTTCTAAAATCTGTTAAAAATATCTCTAGAAATGCTGAAAATCTGAATTTAAAATAGAAATAAAACCTCAAAAAATTAGTCAAAATAAAAAAATTAATGTAATCTGCACTCCGGCAAATTCTAACGCATAAAATGATCTAAAAATGATTAATTTCCTATGAACAGTTTTTGCTCCTATAAAACTTTTTTAGTGGAACGATTTTGTCCAACTTTAGCATTAAATATCTCTTAAAATAATTCTTCGATCTGAAAACTGTCTGCATCAGCGTGTTTATCAAACATTTCTGTATAATACTACCGATTTTCATATTTTTGTATGCATTATTTTTCTTAATATTAACAAAGAAAGACCTCCGGTCACAAAAAATTCAAAACCGGCGGCGGCGGTGACAGCGGTAGTTACTTTTTTTTAGAATAGAGAGAAACATTATTGTTTCCGCTGTTTATACAGTTGGCAACAGTTTAAATTAATATCACTTTCTAAAATCTCTCTATTCTAAAAAAAAGTAACTACCGCTGTCACCGCCGCCGCCGGTTTTGAATTTTTTGTGACAGGAAGTCTTTCTTCGTTAATATTAAGAAAAATAATGCATACAAAAATATGAAAATTGGTAGTATGATACAGAAATATTTGATAAACACGCTGATGCAGACAGTTTTCAAATCGAAGAATTATTTTAAGAGACATTTAATGCTAAAGTTGGACAAAATCGTTTCACTAAAAAACTTTTATAGGAGCAAAAACTATTCATAGAAATTTAATCATTTTTAGATCATTTTATACGTTTGAAGTTCCCGATGTGCAGACTGTTTTTCTTTTTTTAATTTGACTAATTTTTTGAGGTTTTATTTCTATTTTAAATTCAAATTTTCAGCATTTCTAGAGATATTTTTTACAGATTTTAGAAAGTGATATTAATTTAAACAGTTGCCAACTGTATAAACAGTGGAAACAATAATGTTTGCTTCAAAAAAAATATTTATACTTGTAAATAAATTAAAAATTTATTTACAAGTATAAATATTTTTTTAATAAATTAAAAATTTATTTACACGTGACTATTATAAACAGAAAAAAACATTTGGAATTAGAATTAAATAATTATGTACAAAAAGCAGGAACTTATTAAAAGTTACGTCATAAAAACTATAATTACACATGAATTTTAAGAGAGAAAGGAATTTGTAAAATAATAAATTTATTAGCATGCGTTAGAAGTCTTAAATAGGAGAAATTACGTCATATTTACGTCACATTACAGTTATTACATAAAATGAATACAAAATAATATTGCAAAAATGTTTAAATTCAGAAATTGCACTAGACATTTATTTGATATTTTCAGCGGATACTTTTCAACTATTTTTGTTAGGAAAGCGCAAATAATATTTAATTTCTAACACAAGTATTTTCACGTGAATATTAAAAAGAGAAAGAATAGTTTGATCAAAATTACGTCAGATTAAAAACGATTAATTTAAAAAGTCTTATTTAAAAGAACTTTCTTTTCGCTTTGTTAAAAAATACCGGGAGGCAAAGACTCTGTTTACTTAATTCCTTTTATATTAGCTTATTTTGAAATGTTGTTACACGTGTCTACGTCAAAGACGATCACAGCGATTGACATATGTATTTTTGGTACTACTTAGTTATCCCGTCGACCAAAAATCTATCATTCGCCAAACTATAAGATTAAATGCCAATAATGGTTGATCGTAAATGTCACATTAACTTGACTTTAAGCAAGTTACACGTGTCTACGTCATCAAGTTATTTTTATTTCGACGTTTTATTTGTATTTTTATTAATGTTGCACTAATTTATTTGTTCTTTCGTTATTTAAAATAAAAATTATTTCAGTTTGTATAATTGGCGAGTGCTTTGGCGATTTATATAATTTGGCGAAATTGGTCGACGGGTTCATCAAGTAGTACCGCAGCGGATTTGGCCTTAAAATTCCCCATTCAAAGAGAAATGAATAGAAATCCGTTTATAGGGAGATCGCCACTGTTTTTTAAATTATAATTCAATCTTCCGAAATCTTTTTAAAGCCGATCAAATTAGCGTACTTTTAGAGTCTGCGGTGTCTGAACGGGGGTTGACGAGCGTAGCTCGTAGGGGGCAGAGCCCCCTAGTCTGTAAAAAATATCTCTCGAAATGCTGAAAATTTGAATTTAAAATAGATATAAAACCTCGAAAAATGAGTCAAATTAAAAAAATAAATCAATTCTGCACACCGGGAAATTATAACGTATAAAATGAACTAAAAATTATTAAATTCCGATGTATAGTTTTTGCTACTATAAAACTTTTTTAGTGGAACGATTTTGTCCAACTTTAGCATTAAATATCTCTTAAAATAATTCTTCGATTTGAAATCTGTCTGCATCAGCGTGTTTATCAAACATTTCTGTATAACACTACCGATTTTCACATTTTTTTGTATGCATTATGTTTCTTAATATTAACGAAGAAAGACCTCCGGTCACAAAAAATTCAAAACCGGCGGCGGCGGTGACAGCGGTAGTTACTTTTCTTTAGAATAGAGAGACAATACAGTAGATTCCCTCAAATACGCACAGCTTGGAACCAGAGGTTGTTCGAATTTTGTGGATTTCGGATCATTGCTTTGCATTTTTTAAACAGTAGTTTGAATATAATAATACAATCAAAATTATAAGGAATGGTTTCAATATAGTAAAATATTAAAATAATTAAGCAAAGTAATAAACTAAAATGATGAAAAGTCAGATAATTTTAAAAGTGATTAAATTATTTTTAATAATGTATTTAAGTATTGCGCGGCAGGGCAATACTTATTTATTTCCAGTGTCACTTCTCAATGTTAATTTAACATAGAAAAGCCTATGGAGATGATAACTTTTTCATTTTTTCTTCCCACCTTTTTGTCCCTGATGCCACTCATTTTTTAATCTTTACTAATTCTAAAAATATTATAAATTTAAAGTTTAAAAACGTTTGCCTGACGTCAGGGTCAAAACGAATGGCAAAATACCTTCGCATATGGGTGAATTATAACCCAGAGAGAAAGAAGGACCAATTTTTTTGTATATTATTCATATATTTTTCTTAATAATTCCAAATTTCACTTCTTTCATTGAGAATCAACGGACATTTTTAATAGAAAATGTAACATTTTTTTTTCATTGTTGCAAAAATTTCAAAAGCCGTAATAATAATTTATTTGGTTTTAGTAGAAAGATTCCCACGTGAAAAATTTTAATTGAAATAGTTTTTTTTTTTTTTTTTTTTTTTTTTTTTAAGAATTAAAAAATATGGCGTCATAGTGGAAATAAAAAGGACATTTTCAAAAATTTCTAAAAAATACAAAGAGTATTAATATTATTAAATACAGAAAGCAAGTGAAAATGACGTCAGATGTTAACCAAAAAATTGAAATATATCTTACCCATACTGATTTTAGAACACGAATTTTAACTATCGTTAAAATTAATAAGAATAGTTAAGGAGCTCATGACTAAAAAAACAGCATTCTCTTAAATATATTTAAGTATTGCGCGGCAGCGCAATACTTATTTATTTCCAGTGTCACTTCTCAATGTTAATTTAACATAAAAAAGCCTATGGAGATCATAACTTTTTGATTTTTTCTTCCCACCTTTTTGTCCCTGATGCCACTCATTTTTTATTCTTTTTTAATTTTAATCTTATAAATTTAAAGTGTAAAAATATTTGCCTGATATCAGACAGAAAATGGATGACAAAATGTCTTTGCATATGGGTGGATTATAACCCAGAAAGTACTACAGGCTATGTTTTATTTAAATTCAACTATTTTTCTTCATAATTACAAGTTTCGCTATTTTCATTGAGAATCAATGGACATTTTCCCATAAAATTTAACATTTCTTATTCTTGCAAAAAATACAAATGCCGTGATAAATTTTTGTCTCCAGCAATTAATTTTCAGTTGAAATATTTCCACGTGAAAAACGGAATTAAAATAATTTTTTTTAAGAATTAAAAATAAGATGAATATGGCGTCATAATGGAAATAAAAGTAATACAAGAAATATTAATATGTGTAAATACAGAAAGTAGGTGAATATGACGTCAAAAAATTAAATAAATTTTACCGATACTGATTTTTAAACGTGGCTATAAGTTACGTACAGACAAGCGCGTAGTTCGACTAAAAAGACGTTAATTATGTGATTTATTTATGTTTTCTTTTATTTATTTATAGATGAAGTTTTAATTTCGTTAAGTAATATTAGCTGGAAACCAATTCTGGACTGTTTCTATTGTTTTAAGACGGTGTATTAATTGAATTTTTCAGACGTTTAGAAGTTAATAAATTTTCAAATAAATGAAATTTATTTTGCCGGTTTCATCGTCAATATTTACGTCAGTGTTACACACGGACATTTTCGCTGTGTAATATATGTATTGTTCATAGGCAATTTCTTTTTTGTATCAACAAGAAATAAAAAATAATGGATCCCATCAGTATAACGTCACAGGCAACTCAACTCCGCGTATGAACCGCAAATTGGATCCAAACAAACCCAGAAAGTTAAGAGTGTATAAGAAATGCACTATGCGTCAAAAAGGCATCAATATGAAGCCAGATATCGCTGAAATCATTCGGCCCAAACAAGACGAGCACGAGGAACCAGGGTTGAATTATTTGGAATGGGAGAGATTTTTAAATGTACCCTCAATTGTTTGGACCTATTTGTGACAGGTTTTAATTGATTTCAAGGTTACATTTTTAGCTTCATGCGGAACCATGACGTTTCCTGCCTATTTGTCTCTGAAATCTGTGGTTTATTTGGATGCAATTTATTGTTGGTACGCGGAATTGAGTGGCCTTTGACGTCACCACTGATGGGGTCCATTATTTGTAAATTTTAAAAAGATGGGGTCTTTTAACGTTATGTCTTTAACATTTTTTATCTAAAATTTTCCCTCGAGGTCTTTTTTTTTTTTTTTTTGTCATTTTTTTTGCCTGGCACAGAAATTACTGGTGTTGCAGCAAAATAAATACCAGAAGTTTAACTTAGGTAACAATTTCCTTTTGAGTTTTCATCGTTCCCTGCGAGCAAAAAGGGTAAATATTTTAAAAGTAAAACTGGCTTTTTTTTTTATGTCTTACTGTTTAACAGCTATACTGTTGTTAAATATTAGCATTAAAGATATAAAACTATTTCTGCATTCATAGCGTTCCCAAGTGACAAATGGGGGTAATTAAATTGAAGTAAGTTTTGGTTTTTTATGCTCAGATTGGAAGTTTTTGTCCAAACAATGACAATTTGTATTATTACTTTCATGAACCATTTTGGACTAATCATTGGTAAATTACACCACAAATTGTGATGCGATAATCAAACCATAATGGTGGCTCATTCCGTTAATTTTGAAATGAGTTCATCTGAGAGTTTGTCTGAATGCAGTAGTTATTAAAAAACTTGACATATTACACAGAAACATAATTTGCAGAACAAATTAAAAAAGAAAACAATTTATTTCCTGCATTGTTTAAGCCCGAGAAGGGACAGATATTAAAATGGTTCATCCAGTTAGCTCTTCATTTAATGTTACATGTTTGTAACAAGTAAGTTAAATCAATTGAATATTAAAAATTATAAATGAAATTCAAACAATATGATACTTTAAACACCCTAAAAACTTGGATTCTGTTCAAATGAAAGCGAAATAAATCTTAGGCTTTTTCCATTTATTAGTTGTAAATATTTGTATGTCAGATTTTTGTATTATGTTTATGATGATTGTACATAAAATCATAAGGCACGTCTAAAATACAAACCTTTAAAAAAAGTCCAAGATTTATTTCGCTTTCATTTAAACAGAATCCAAGTTTTTAGGGTGTTTAAAGTATCATATTGTTTGAATTTCATTTATATTTTTTAATATTCAATTGGTTTAACTTACTTGTTACAAACATGTAACATTAAATGAAGAGCTAACTGAATGAAACATTTTAATATCTGTCCCTTCTCGGGCTTAAACAATGCAGGAAATAAATTGTTTTCTTTTTTAATTTGTTCTGCAAATTATGTTTTTGTTTAATAATAATATAACCATAACAAAAATGAGATACATTTTCCTTGAATTATTCAATGAAACTTTCCTCATAAATTTACCCTATTAATTCACATCGAAATCATAAAGTAAGGAAGTTTTGTTTCAGGTTTAGCCAGTCTTAATAACCAAAATAGTTTGATTAATACATAAATGTATTTGGTACAAAGATTGTGATTTCCAGTGACGTCAGCAATATTTTTTTTCCAGAAATAAATGTAATACTTTCTTTTTGAAAACACATGAGTTAAGTCATATTATTGAGAATTACATATTAAAATGCACACGGAATGATATAAAAATAGTCTGCAATTTTGCCCCTACATCCGAACTTCATTGTTTACATCTGCGATAACGTGTGGATTTTAGGCATTTGCGGATTTGAGGAAGTCTACTGTAATAAGTGTATTTTTAAATGCTGTGCAACCTTGATTATCCGAGCTAATTGGAACCGTTAGTACCTCGTATATCGGAAATCTCGGTTAATAGAAACTGTGTGTAAAAACTCGTAATGGTTGCGAATTTAACATCTCTTAAAATAAAAAACAATAGAACGTTTTTTAAATAATAAAGATATGTAAAGTTCTGTTTCACAGCTTAACAAATTTAAAAAGGAAAATTAACTACTAGTAGTAAATTTTAAAAAGAAAATTGAAAAATTTAGGAAAGTTCACACGGCTATTGGAAACAAAGCATTGTTCGCTGTTGACTTCTCAGGATCCAGTGTTTCTTCAGAGTTGAGTGCTTTTGAAGGCAGAAGTGCCTGTATAGCACAGACAGTGAACTAAAAAGTGTGGTCTTTTTCGAGGCTCATTCACACACACACACACAAAAAAAAAAAAAAAAAAAAAAAAAAAAAAAAAATCAGACTTCGTTATCGGCTCGGTTAATCGAGGTTCTACTGTATTGAATTAAAATGTTTCTAAGTAACCATGTTATGACTGTTTAACGAGTATAGCACAGACATGCATGATACCCAATTTTTTCGTACAAGTAACGCTTGATAAAAATCAGTGTAAACGTATCATATAATACAGGCATTAATTAAACAACTTTTGTTTATTATTATTTGTCTTTTTTTAATTTTGAGCTTATTCATAATTTTAATAACTACACTTGACACCTTAAAATTACACATTTTAGTGAGTTTGGACTACACATTAGTGCATGTAAAAATTGGCAGCATTGTAATTTATAAACTTTTCAAATTTATCAAAAGTATATCCTATCATTTCATATATTGAGGAACTTTTATTTTTATTTTCAGAGCTGGATTCGTTGTCTGAGAATTTAAGAAAAATTTTCGCTAATAAAGAAAGCTGCGATACAACACTGCACGTGGTGGACAAAGAGTACAAAGTGCACAGAGCTGTTTTGATTGCTTGGTCTTCTGTCTTCGCTGCAATGTTTCAGCACGAAACATCGGAAAAGCAAACTGGCATCATCAGCATTCCCGACTGCGAACCTGAATCTTTCGGGGAGTTTTTGAAATTTTTGTACACCGGGAAACTTGAAAAGCCCTCGCCCCGCAATGCACTCCACCTGTACGAAACGTCGGAAAAATATAATGTTCAAGAACTCAAAGCATTCTGCGCGAAGTATCTAATGAAGAATTTGACTGTAGAAATTTTGTGCGATGTTGTGGTTATTGCTGACAGGTATGAAGAAACGAATTTGCTATCTGCAGCCCAAGATTTTTTCGGCGAGAACTTCGGCGAAATTATAGACACTTCTGAATGGGATTCTTTAGTGGAAAACAACTACCGCTTATCCAAACAACTTTTGAAAGAAATGTCGTCGAAAACGAAATTCGTACGCCGAATTTGAGTCAAGACTTTTTATTATATATATATATTTTAACTGACAGTTGAGAACTTGCTGTTTCATTATAGCTCAACATTTTCAGATCAATGGTGCGAAGTTGTTAAAGTTAAAATAAATGTAATAAAGAGGGGAAAAGATTCCTGCTATCCTTAGATGTCTTTTTACCTTTTGCACTCCACTGACACCTGTACGATGGCATACTAAGTTTAACCAGAAATCCACTGACACCTATACGGTGACATACTAAGTTTAAGTACAAGTCAGGGCTTAATTTGCGCCGGAGTCCCGCTCCGGTACTTCTCTGTTTTCAGTAAATATTTAAATATTGGTCGGAATTCATCGGAGCTCATAAATACAGGGCTCCGGAACCCAGTGCAATACCGCTTCCGAAAAACCTACGTCTTTTCTTTCCTTCCCATCTCCAAAATTTTGCCTTCTTTTTTATCAAAACACTTATATGTGATATAATATGTCGGAGATGGAGATAAAACGGACTCAATTTTATATTAGTTTCTGGGCTTGGACTTACTCAAGCTCAATCTGTCTTACATTCAAAATTTTATTCATGTATAGAAAAAAGAAACTTTCCTCCTTCAAAATTACGTATTATATTCTATTTCAAATCATTTTAATGCTATCCTGATCAAAATGAAGGGAAAACAGAAATCGTGCTTTTCTATCCTACACTGTTAAAAATAAAGTGCGATGTTTCACCACGAAAATGGTTAAAAGTCGCTGAAATTTAGCTGCAACCAAGATATAGGTGATAAGTTTCACCAGTTTATTGGTGCTTTCATAAATACCATTATATTAGTGAAATGTTAAACCATGATTCAGGTTTTTTATAAATCCAATTTTCTGGTGAAAGGTTGAACCATAAATCAGGATTTTTTTAATCCAATTTTATAGTGAAAGGTTGAACCATAAATCAGGGGTTTTTTAAATCCAATTTTCTGGTAAAAGTTTGAACCATAATTCAGTTTTTTTTAAATCGAATTTTCTGGTAAAAGATTGAACCACAAATCAGGATTGTTTTTAAATCCAATTTTCTGGTGAAAGGTTTAACCATGATTCAGAGTTTTTTTAAATAACATTTTCTGGTGAAATGTTAAATCATAATTGAAGGTTTTCTCTATTCCAATTTTGGTTGAACCACGATTCAGGATTTTCTCTCATCTTTATGAGGAAAGGTTACACCGGATTGTAGTTTTCTTTTTTTTCCCCCTCACTTTGGTTTTCAATTTATCATTTTATTGTATAATAAACAAAATTTCAGATTATGCGAGATTATATTGCAGTAGGGAAAGCATATATATATATTTTTTCATTAAACCGAACATTATTAAATTTTTAATTATTGATTCGATTGTCTTTGAAACATATTTAAAAAACAAATGTAAACCAGTTTGATCTAATTTGATTTCACAAAGTAACTGCATTTTTTTTTCTTCTCACAAATATTACCATTCTGTCATTGTACTTTTTGGAATATTTCTCTGCACTCACTTACACTTAGTCCATTTAGTGCTTGCTTATTCACAAAAAAATATTTAAAAAAAATAATAATTTTCTTAGATTTAAATGCATACCCAGTTTTTATTATATTTTAATTTAAACAATGGCTGAATGAATTTCTTCAACCAATATTAATTTTTGAACAGGTTTGAAAAAGTTTTTTCCACAATGCAGTTAGTTGCTGCTTTCATGATCTGTAATTGTTTTTTTTTTTTTTTTTTTAATTGTTGTGAATCTATAGATGGGCGATTCCATGGAGAGTTTCACACACATAACGCAGGCTTTAATTTGCATTTATTCAATTATTTATTAAATTTTAATGTTAATTCTGATTTTAAGTGGTATGGTAAATAAGTTATTGATATATTTTTTTAAATTTAAATGTGTGGCAATAAAACTCACAGAAGTATATCATTTAATTTCATTACTCAAAATGTGCTTTTTTTCTACTTCAGAAAAAAAAGCACAGTTTGAGTAATTAAATTATATATTTCTGTGAGTTTTACTTACACACATTTAAACTAAAAAATATGTTAATAACTTATTTACCATACCACCTAAAATCAGAATTAACATTAAAATATAATAAATAATTGAATAAATGCAAATTAAAGCCTGCGTTATGTGTGTGACTCTCCACATGGAATCGCCCAGATGCTGAAATTTTTATATTATACAGTTTTCAAATTTTTACCTTCTTTTCACAAAACAAAAAATAAAAGTATTTTAATTAGCAAAAAATATTTATAGACATTTCTGCATATACTTAATATAAAGGTACAATTGTTACACATATGAAAATTTCACATATTTTCACTATTTTAAGTTACATAATTTTTAATAGTACTATTTTTGAACAGTAAAATTGACTAAAAAAAAAATTAATTTTTCTACTGTTGCTGACATATATCGACAGTAACAATCTAAGCAATCCACTTCCCCTTTTCCTCAAATTGAATTATTGTCACATAATTTTCATTTTTACGTCGTTAAATTTGGGGGGGGGGGGGGTTGCAATGTGAAATGCAATTAAATTAAATCTGTATTTCAATTTACTGATTTTTCATAGTTTTAAAAATAATTTTCAAGCATGATTCTTTTAAAAATTTATACTGCACACAGCTCGATTATGCAAAATTAGCTCATTTGGATATAAAAACAACAACAACAAAAAAAAAAACTCAGAATTTGTTTCTGTTTAACATTCAATAATGAATATGACACTTTTCAATAAATAAAGACAAAACATAACGGATACATAATAAAAGTATATGCGTAAACACTGAAATAATCAGCATGAAAAAGGCAGCTATAAGTAGCAGAATCCATTTAACCTCTAATACAAAATACCAGCTAATACAAAAGTATTACTTTAAATTTTAAAGCTTTTTTTAAATACACAATGTACATCCATAGTATATTAAATACTTACTTTGAAGGGTTAATTTAATAACATCAGTGTCGCCACCAAGCGACTAATTATTGTTACATATATATTTTTTCAGTATTCCTAAATGATAATCTATGATGACAATTTATTTATTTTTTAACAATACTCGTAGAGAAGAAAAATATTCACCAACAGCAGCCTTGCAATAGCTGAAAAAAGAAATGATTACAGGCACAATTAAATAGCAACACATTTAAGTTGGTTTGCGGTATGCCGCTCCATTTATTGAAAATACAAATTATATAATCATTAGATTATATGTATAGTATGTCAGACTAATATTTATTGTAATATAATATCATTTTACATAGAGTTTCTCTCAGACAGTTTTAGGAGGGTGCTGCACTCTGTCTGACCATTCAGGTCATCAAATATTTAAATTCTTGAAGCTTAGTATATTCTGAATCAGGATTTCAGTCAGGTAAAATGGAAGAGATCCAAGCATCAGGTTAATTTCTCCACCTGTTTTAAATGAAAGAGTAAATATTTTAAGACATAAAATTGTTTCTTGTGCAGACATAACAATAAAAGTCAAATTTCACACAGGGGAAATAATCAAAAAATTAAACAGCATATAATTCAAATCTCTTTTACAAGGAAATCTTCAGCATTTGAAAAATCAATCAGTGTTCGAAATCATTGATGGTCCGCTGGTCAGAGAAAACCAAAAATGATATTGGACATTGGACCACTAATTTGAAAATTTTAGTAGTCAGCAGGATCAATAACTTGTTCCCCCTTCTCTCACAGGGTCACACTCACAGGTAAACTTAAGTTTTCCCGTCTCAGAGAAAACCACAACCAAGCAAAAATCACACAATTTTATTTATTTAAAAAAATAAATAAATAAAACTGCATTAAACGTAAACCTTAGTCAATTGAAATATTGGAAATATCTAAATAATTTTATAGTTTTTCTTTATGTACTGTTTATTTAATTTTTAGTCATAATTTTACATTTTATTATGTTGAAAATTTTGGATAACTGCAAAGTAAGTTTGTATGAAAAGACTGCAGAATTCTCCAATTGTTAGGTAGAAGGAGAATATTGTGAAATTCTTGAATCAAATGTGAAAAAATATTGCAAAAAGTGTCAGCTGGTTGAGGAAAAAAATTCGTCAATTGTGATTAACAAAAACTGACGTTTGCCATTTGGCTGCAATAGGGTGTCAACGATTTTAATCAGTTGATTTAAATCAACGATTAAATCATGATTTTAATCAACTGATTTTTTTTTTTAAATCATTGATTAAAAACACAAATTTTCTAAATTTTAAAATGACATATAAAATTATTAAAATCTAAGATGAACAGAAGTAGAAAACCAAAATAATAAGTGGCATTTTTAGAAAAGACGATACTCTTCGTTTTATGATTTTGAATTTTTATGAGCGAATGTTATTAATCATGGTCAAATGTTTATAAAATTGGATTAAGACACTCTATTCATTCAAGGAATGCAGTAATTCCCTCACAAAACAAAATAATCATGAATGTAAATGATGTTATATCAAATACAGGGTGTAAAAAAATCATGATTTAAAAAAAAAAAAAAATCTGATTTTTTTTATTTAAATCGGATTTTTTTTATTTTTTTTCCCTGTGTTAGAATATTAAACATCTACCAAGAATTAAGCATTTCAAAAATGAATAACCCTCCAATAACATAATCTGTTTGTTTTTTTTGGCTTTAATTAATAAAATTTTAATTATGTAATTATAAAAATTTAAAAAAAAAACTGCAAATTAAAAATTTCTTTAGTAGCATATAACATTAGGTGCACTAATATTTTGTAATAATTATATAAACCAATATTAAATACTCCTTATATTTTAAAGTTATTGATAAATTGCAAATTTGTGATACAGATTAAATTTAGTGATTATTAAACAATTAACTGTTTAATTAAGAACACAATCTACATTTTTGAAAAAGTGGTTGAAAAAAAGGTGATAAATAATCGTTTGATAAATTCATAAAGCGGCCAATAATTTTACACAGGTTCTAGCATATTTATGTCAAATTGATCAAAAATTGTAGCAATGTATACAGCAAACTCACACATAATTTATAAATAGATTACAAAAATTGTATTTTGAAATTTAAATCAGATTGTTTCCCCACAACATTAAAATATCTGAATAGCTACTAAATATTATAATATTTTGAAGTTATTTAACATTTAGTTAGATGTTTTTTTAAATGTATAATACTTCTTTTTACACAGTTTAACATTGTTATAATTAACAATAACAAATATTACAGTTTTTACAAGTGATTTAGTGATAATTTTCATTACTGATTATAATGCTTTTTTACTCTATTTCAAAAAATCAGAAAATATGTGATTTTATCATCTGATTTAAATCAGTTGATTAAAATCACTGACACTCTATTGCTATGTTTATTGTATATAAAAGAATGAATAATTTGATTATTAAAAGGAAATTCTGACATTGTAAGTTATATTAGATTATATGTTTAAATTATATGTTTCCCCATGTTAGACCATCATTCCCTCACACATTGCTATTATCTCAAATATCTACCACTAATGAGCAGTAGCAGTCTAGCATCCTTCACAGAGAAGAAGCTATTTTGAGCACTTGTCAGTCCAGCAACATAAATTGGTGGTGTAAGATTTTGTTAATTTTACAGAATTTTTTTTTAGTCAGTATATACGGAAGCGTTTTTATTAGCAGTCATTCCCTCACACAGAATATTCATTTTTTTGTAAATATCAAAAATTTTAATTTTATCATACATTATATATTAAGTGTTTCTCTTAAAGGGAACAGTTTGGATTTCATCATAATTTTGCATTTCCCCCCTACAACTAGTAAAAATGTCTTATTTCATCATTCCCTCACATTTTTTATTTTATTTTTTCCACAAATTTTTATTTTATTTTTTTTGTTAAGTCAAATTTTTAAAACAATTTCTGTTGCTATTAAAATCTTCAATAATTGTCTGATTTCGTACCATTTATCTAATTTTTATGAAAATTTACATATGCATCATTCAAGTCAGACTGCTGGCCAAATTTGCAAGTATTGTAGAGAACAACCCAAGTCACAATACCTGTAGAAACTATCCAAATTATGTTCATCTCAGATTTGAATACTTTTATGTCATTTTAAACATTTAGAAAATTTTTGATTTTAATCAATGATTTTAAAAAAAAATCACTTTATTAAAATCATGATTCAAATCGCTGATTTAAATCATTGACATCCTCATCAAATATAAAGACAATAATAGAAAAAAAAATCTGGATACATGTAACTTTTAAAAACTATGCTTAAAAATCATATAAATCTTTTTTTTTTCATTATTTTGTTTGTATAAATTGCTTTAAACATGGTAACTAATGTTTAAGATACTGATAGAGATATATATTATAAGTTTTTAAAAGTAATAAGTTGCATTTTTAGAAAAGGCGATACTCTTCGTTTTATGAATTTGAATTTTTAAGAGCGAATGTTGTTATTCATCGTCAAATGTTTATAAAATTGAATTATGGCACTCTATTCATTCAAGGAATGCAGTAATTCCCTCAGAAAACAAAATTATCATGAATGTAAATGATGTTACATCAAATATAAAGACAATAATAGAAAGAAAAAAAAATCTGGATACATGCAACTTTTTAAAAACAATGCTTAAAATTCAAATAAATCTCTTTTTTTTATTATTTTGTTTGTATAAATTACTTTAAACATGGTAACTAATGTTTAAGATACTGATAGAGATATATAAGTTTTTAAAAGTAATAAGTTGCATTTTTAGAAAAGGCGATACTCTTCGTTTTATGAATTTGAATTTTTATGAGAGAATGTGATTATTTATGGTCAAATGTTTATAAAATTGAATAAGGCACTCTATTCATTCAAGGAATGCAATAATTCCCTCAGAAAACAAAATTATCATGAATGTAAATGATGTTACATCAAATATAAAGACAATAATAGAAAGAAAAAAAAATCTGGATACATGCAACTTTTTAAAAACAATGCTTAAAATTCATATAAATCTCTTTTTTTTATTATTATTTTGTTTGTATAAATTACTTTAAACATGGTAACTAATGTTTAAGATACTGATAGAGATATATATTATAAGTTTTTAAAAGCAATAAGTTGCATTTTTAGAAAAAGCGATACTCTTCGTTTTATGAATGTGAATTTTTATGAGAGAATGTTATTATACATCGTCAAATGTTTATAAAATTGAATTAAGGCACTCTATTCATTCAAGGAATGCAGTAATTCCCTCAGAAAACAAAATTATCATGAATGTAAATGATGTTACATCAAATATAAAGACAATAATAGAAAGAAAAAAAAATCTGGATACATGCAACTTTTTAAAAACAATGCTTAAAATTCATATAAATCTCTTTTTTTTATTATTTTGTTTGTATAAATTACTTTAAACATGGTAACTAATGTTTAAGATACTGATAGAGATATATATTATAAGTTTTTAAAAGTAATAAGTTGCATTTTTAGAAAAGGCGATACTCTTCGTTTTATGAATTTGAATTTTTAAGAGCGAATGTTGTTATTCATCGTCAAATGTTTATAAAATTGAATTATGGTACTCTATTCATTCAAGGAATGAAGTAATTCCCTCAGAAAACAAAATTATCATGAATGTAAATGATGTTACATCAAATATAAAGACAATAATAGAAAGAAAAAAAAATCTGGATACATGCAACTTTTTAAAAACAATGCTTAAAATTCATATAAATCTCTTTTTTTTATTATTTTGTTTGTATAAATTACTTTAAACATGGTAACTAATGTTTAAGATACTGATAGAGATATATATTATAAGTTTTTAAAAGCAATAAGTTGCATTTTTAGAAAAAGCGTTACTCTTCGTTTTATGAATTTGAATTTTTAAGAGCGAATGTTGTTATTCATCGTCAAATGTTTATAAAATTGAATTATGGTACTCTATTCATTCAAGGAATGCAGTAATTCCCTCAGAAAACAAAATTATCATGAATGTAAATGATGTTACATCAAATATAAAGACAATAATAGAAAGAAAAAAAAATCTGGATAGATGCAACTTTTTAAAAACAATGCTTAAAATTCAAATAAATCTCTTTTTTTTTATTATTTTGTTTGTATAAATTACTTTAAACATGGTAACTAATGTTTAAGATACTGATAGAGATATATAAGTTTTTAAAAGTAATAAGTTGCATTTTTAGAAAAAGCGATACTCTTCGTTTTATGAATTTGAATTTTTATGAGAGAATGTTATTATTCATCGTCAAATGTTTATAAAATTGAATTAAGGCACTCTATTCATTCAAGGAATGCAGTAATTCCCTCAGAAAACAAAATTATCATGAATGTAAATGATGTTACATCAAATATAAAGACAATAATAGAAAGAAAAAAAAATCTGGATACATGCAACTTTTTAAAAACAATGCTTAAAATTCATATAAATCTCTTTTTTTTATTATTTTGTTTGTATAAATTACTTTAAACATGGTAACTAATGTTTAAGATACTGATAGAGATATATATTATAAGTTTTTAAAAGTAATAAGTTGAATTTTTGGAAAAGGCGATACTCTTCGTTTTATGAATTTGAATTTTTATGAGCGAATGTTGTTATTCATCGTCAAATGTTTATAAAATTGAATTATGGCACTCTATTCATTCAAGGAATGCAGTAATTCCCTCAGAAAACAAAATTATCATGAATGTAAATGATGTTACATCAAATATAAAGACAATAATAGAAAGAAAAAAAAATCTGGATACATGCAACTTTTTAAAAACAATGCTTAAAATTCATATAAATCTCTTTTTTTTATTATTTTGTTTGTATAAATTACTTTAAACATGGTAACTAATGTTTAAGATACTGATAGAGATATATATTATAAGTTTTTAAAAGTAATAAGTTGCATTTTTAGAAAAGGCGATACTCTTCGTTTTATGAATTTGAATTTTTATGAGAGAACGATTATTTATGGTCAAATGTTTATAAAATTGAATAAGGCACTCTATTCATTCAAGGAATGCAGTAATTCCCTCAGAAAACAAAATTATCATGAATGTAAATGATGTTACATCAAATATAAAGACAATAATAGAAAGAAAAAAAAATCTGGATACATGCAACTTTTTAAAAACAATGCTTAAAATTCATATAAATCTCTTTTTTTTATTATTTTGTTTGTATAAATTACTTTAAACATGGTAACTAATGTTTAAGATACTGATAGAGATATATATTATAAGTTTTTAAAAGTAATAAGTTGCATTTTTAGAAAAGGCGATACTCTTCGTTTTATGAATTTGAATTTTTAAGAGCGAATGTTGTTATTCATCGTCAAATGTTTATAAAATTGAATTATGGTACTCTATTCATTCAAGGAATGCAGTAATTCCCTCAGAAAACAAAATTATCATGAATGTAAATGATGTTACATCAAATATAAAGACAATAATAGAAAGAAAAAAAAATCTGGATACATGCAACTTTTTAAAAACAATGCTTAAAATTCATATAAATCTCTTTTTTTTATTATTTTGTTTGTATAAATTACTTTAAACATGGTAACTAATGTTTAAGATACTGATAGAGATATATATTATAAGTTTTTAAAAGCAATAAGTTGCATTTTTAGAAAAAGCGTTACTCTTCGTTTTATGAATTTGAATTTTTAAGAGCGAATGTTGTTATTCATCGTTAAATGTTTATAAAATTGAATTATGGTACTCTATTCATTCAAGGAATGCAGTAATTCCCTCAGAAAACAAAATTATCATGAATGTAAATGATGTTACATCAAATATAAAGACAATAATAGAAAGAAAAAAAAATCTGGATACATGCAACTTTTTAAAAACAATGCTTAAAATTCAAATAAATCTCTTTTTTTTATTATTTTGTTTGTATAAATTACTTTAAACATGGTAACTAATGTTTAAGATACTGATAGAGATATATAAGTTTTTAAAAGTAATAAGTTGCATTTTTAGAAAAAGCGATACTCTTCGTTTTATGAATTTGAATTTTTATGAGAGAATGTTATTATTCATCGTCAAATGTTTATAAAATTGAATTAAGGCACTCTATTCATTCAAGGAATGCAGTAATTCCCTCAGAAAACAAAATTATCATGAATGTAAATGATGTTACATCAAATATAAAGACAATAATAGAAAGAAAAAAAAATCTGGATACATGCAACTTTTTAAAAACAATGCTTAAAATTCATATAAATCTCTTTTTTTTATTATTTTGTTTGTATAAATTACTTTAAACATGGTAACTAATGTTTAAGATACTGATAGAGATATATATTATAAGTTTTTAAAAGTAATAAGTTGCATTTTTAGAAAAGGCGATACTCTTCGTTTTATGAATTTGAATTTTTATGAGCGAATGTTGTTATTCATCGTCAAATGTTTATAAAATTGAATTATGGCACTCTATTCATTCAAGAAATGCAGTAATTCCCTCAGAAAACAAAATTATCATGAATGTAAATGATGTTACATCAAATATAAAGACAATAATAGAAAGAAAAAAAAATCTGGATACATGCAACTTTTTAAAAACAATGCTTAAAATTCATATAAATCTCTTTTTTTATTATTTTGTTTGTATAAATTACTTTAAACATGGTAACTAATGTTTAAGATACTGATAGAGATATATATTATAAGTTTTTAAAAGTAATAAGTTGCATTTTTAGAAAAGGCGATACTCTTCGTTTTATGAATTTGAATTTTTATGAGAGAACGATTATTTATGGTCAAATGTTTATAAAATTGAATAAGGCACTCTATTCATTCAAGGAATGCAGTAATTCCCTCAGAAAACAAAATTATCATGAATGTAAATGATGTTACATCAAATATAAAGACAATAATAGAAAGAAAAAAAAATCTGGATACATGCAACTTTTTAAAAACAATGCTTAAAATTCGTATAAATCTCTTTTTTTTATTATTTTGTTTGTATAAATTACTTTAAACATGGTAACTAATGTTTAAGATACTGATAGAGATATATATTATAAGTTTTTAAAAGTAATAAGTTGCTTTTTTAGAAAAAGCGATACTCTTCGTTTTATGAATGTGAATTTTTATGAGAGAATGTTATTATACATCGTCAAATGTTTATAAAATTGAATTAAGGCACTCTATTCATTCAAGGAATGCAGTAATTCCCTCAGAAAACAAAATTATCATGAATGTAAATGATGTTACATCAAATATAAAGACAATAATAGAAAGAAAAAAAAATCTGGATACATGCAACTTTTTAAAAACAATGCTTAAAATTCATATAAATCTCTTTTTTTTATTATTTTGTTTGTATAAATTACTTTAAACATGGTAACTAATGTTTAAGATACTGATAGAGATATATATTATAAGTTTTTAAAAGTAATAAGTTGCATTTTTAGAAAAGGCGATACTCTTCGTTTTATGAATTTGAATTTTTATGAGCGAATGTTATTATTCATCGTCAAATGTTTATAAAATTGAATTAAGGCACTCTATTCATTCAAGGAATGCAGTAATTCCCTCACAAAACAAAATTATCATGAATGTAAATGATGTTACATCAAATATAAAGACAATAATAGAAAAAAAAAATCTGGATACATGTAACTTTTTCAAAACAATGCTTAAAATTCATATAAATCTCTTTTTTTTATTATTTTGTTTGTATAAATTACTTTAAACATGGTAACTAATGTTTAAGATACTGATAGAGATATATATTATAAGTTTTTAAAAGCAATAAGTTGCATTTTTAGAAAAGGCGATACTCTTCGTTTTATGAATTTGAATTTTTAAGAGCGAATGTTATTATTCATCGTCAAATGTTTATAAAATTGAATTAAGGCACTCTATTCATTCAAGGAATGCAGTAATTCCCTCAGAAAACAAAATTATCATGAATGTAAATGATGTTACATCAAATATAAAGACAATAATAGAAAGAAAAAAAAATCTGGATACATGCAACTTTTTAAAAACAATGCTTAAAATTCATATAAATCTCTTTTTTTTATTATTTTGTTTGTATAAATTACTTTAAACATGGTAACTAATGTTTAAGATACTGATAGAGATATATATTATAAGTTTTTAAAAGTAATAAGTTGCATTTTTAGAAAAGGCGATACTCTTCGTTTTATGAATTTGAATTTTTATGAGCGAATGTTGTTATTCATCGTCAAATGTTTATAAAATTGAATTATGGCACTCTATTCATTCAAGGAATGCAGTAATTCCCTCAGAAAACAAAATTATCATGAATGTAAATGATGTTACATCAAATATAAAGACAATAATAGAAAGAAAAAAAAATCTGGATACATGCAACTTTTTAAAAACAATGCTTAAAATTCATATAAATCTCTTTTTTTTATTATTTTGTTTGTATAAATTACTTTAAACATGGTAACTAATGTTTAAGATACTGATAGAGATATATAATATAAGTTTTTAAAAGTAATAAGTTGCATTTTTAGAAAAGGCGATACTCTTCGTTTTATGAATTTGAATTTTTATGAGAGAACGATTATTTATGGTCAAATGTTTATAAAATTGAATAAGGCACTCTATTCATTCAAGGAATGCAGTAATTCCCTCAGAAAACAAAATTATCATGAATGTAAATGATGTTACATCAAATATAAAGACAATAATAGAAAGAAAAAAAAATCTGGATACATGCAACTTTTTAAAAACAATGCTTAAAATTCGTATAAATCTCTTTTTTTTATTATTTTGTTTGTATAAATTACTTTAAACATGGTAACTAATGTTTAAGATACTGATAGAGATATATATTATAAGTTTTTAAAAGTAATAAGTTGCTTTTTTAGAAAAAGCGATACTCTTCGTTTTATGAATTTGAATTTTTATGAGAGAATGTTATTATTTATGGTCAAATGTTTATAAAAATGAATAAGGCACTCTATTCATTCAAGGAATGCAGTAATTCCCTCAGAAAACAAAATTATCATGAATGTAAATGATGTTACATCAAATATAAAGACAATAATAGAAAGAAAAAAAAATCTGGATACATGCAACTATTTAAAAACAATGCTTAAAATTCATATAAATCTCTTTTTTTTATTATTTTGTTTGTATAAATTACTTTAAACATGGTAACTAATGTTTAAGATACTGATAGAGATATATATTATAAGTTTTTAAAAGCAATAAGTTGCATTTTTAGAAAAAGCGATACTCTTCGTTTTATGAATTTGAATTTTTATGAGAGAATGTTATTATTCATCGTCCAATGTTTATAAAATTGAATTAAGGCACTCTATTCATTCAAGGAATGCAGTAATTCCCTCAGAAAACAAAATTATCATGAATGTAAATGATGTTACATCAAATATAAAGACAATAATAGAAAGAAAAAAAAATCTGGATACATGCAACTTTTTAAAAACAATGCTTAAAATTCATATAAATCTCTTTTTTTTTATTATTTTGTTTGTATAAATTACTTTAAACATGGTAACTAATGTTTAAGATACTGATAGAGATATATATTATAAGTTTTTAAAAGCAATAAGTTGCATTTTTAGAAAAAGCGATACTCTTCGTTTTATGAATTTGAATTTTTATGAGAGAATGTTATTATACATCGTCAAATGTTTATAAAATTGAATTAAGGCACTCTATTCATTCAAGGAATGCAGTAATTCCCTCAGAAAACAAAATTATCATGAATGTAAATGATGTTACATCAAATATAAAGACAATAATAGAAAGAAAAAAAAATCTGGATACATGCAACTTTTTAAAAACAATGCTTAAAATTCATATAAATCTCTTTTTTTTATTATTTTGTTTGTATAAATTACTTTAAACATGGTAACTAATGTTTAAGATACTGATAGAGATATATATTATAAGTTTTTAAAAGTAATAAGTTGCATTTTTAGAAAAGGCGATACTCTTCGTTTTATGAATTTGAATTTTTATGAGCGAATGTTATTATTCATCGTCAAATGTTTATAAAATTGAATTAAGGCACTCTATTCATTCAAGGAATGCAGTAATTCCCTCACAAAACAAAATTATCATGAATGTAAATGATGTTACATCAAATATAAAGACAATAGAAAAAAAAAATCTGGATACATGTAACTTTTTTAAAACAATGCTTAAAATTCATATAAATCTCTTTTTTTTATTATTTTGTTTAATTACTTTAAACATGGTAACTAATGTTTAAGATACTGATAGAGATATATATTATAAGTTTTTAAAAGCAATAAGTTGCTTTTTTAGAAAAAGCGATACTCTTCGTTTTATGAATTTGAATTTTTAAGAGCGAATGTTGTTATTCATCGTCAAATGTTTATAAAATTGAATTATGGTACTCTATTCATTCAAGGAATGCAGTAATTCCCTCAGAAAACAAAATTATCATGAATGTAAATGATGTTACATCAAATATAAAGACAATAATAGAAAAAAAAAAATCTGGATACATGTAACTTTTTCAAAACAATGCTTAAAATTCATATAAATCTCTTTTTTTTATTATTTTGTTTGTATAAATTACTTTAAACATGGTAACTAATGTTTAAGATACTGATAGAGATATATATTATAAGTTTTTAAAAGTAATAAGTTGCATTTTTAGAAAAGGCGATACTCTTCGTTTTATGAATTTGAATTTTTAAGAGCGAATGTTGTTATTCATCGTCAAATGTTTATAAAATTGAATTATGGCACTCTATTCATTCAAGGAATGCAGTAATTCCCTCAGAAAACAAAATTATCATGAATGTAAATGATGTTACATCAAATATAAAGACAATAATAGAAAGAAAAAAAAATCTGGATACATGCAACTTTTTAAAAACAATGCTTAAAATTCATATAAATCTCTTTTTTTTATTATTTTGTTTGTATAAATTACTTTAAACATGGTAACTAATGTTTAAGATACTGATAGAGATATATATGATAAGTTTTTAAAAGCAATAAGTTGCATTTTTAGAAAAAGCGATACTCTTCGTTTTATGAATGTGAATTTTTATGAGAGAATGTTATTATACATCGTCAAATGTTTATAAAATTGAATTAAGGCACTCTATTCATTCAAGGAATGCAGTAATTCCCTCAGAAAACAAAATTATCATGAATGTAAATGATGTTACATCAAATATAAAGACAATAATAGAAAGAAAAAAAAATCTGGATACATGCAACTTTTTAAAAACAATGCTTAAAATTCATATAAATCTCTTTTTTTTATTATTTTGTTTGTATAAATTACTTTAAACATGGTAACTAATGTTTAAGATACTGATAGAGATATATAAGTTTTTAAAAGTAATAAGTTGCATTTTTAGAAAAAGCGATACTCTTCGTTTTATGAATTTCAATTTTTATGAGAGAATGTTATTATTCATCGTCAAATGTTTATAAAATTGAATTATGGCACTCTATTCCTTCAAGGAATGCAGTAATTCCCTCAGAAAACAAAATTATCATGAATGTAAATGATGTTACATCAAATATAAAGACAATAATAGAAAGAAAAAAAAATCTGGATACATGCAACTTTTTAAAAACAATGCTTAAAATTCATATAAATCTCTTTTTTTTATTATTTTGTTTGTATAAATTACTTTAAACATGGTAACTAATGTTTAAGATACTGATAGAGATATATATTATAAGTTTTTAAAAGTAATAAGTTGCATTTTTAGAAAAGGCGATACTCTTCGTTTTATGAATTTGAATTTTTATGAGAGAACGATTATTTATGGTCAAATGTTTATAAAATTGAATAAGGCACTCTATTCATTCAAGGAATGCAGTAATTCCCTCAGAAAACAAAATTATCATGAATGTAAATGATGTTACATCAAATATAAAGACAATAATAGAAAGAAAAAAAAAATCTGGATACATGCAACTTTTTAAAAACAATGCTTAAAATTCGTATAAATCTCTTTTTTTTATTATTTTGTTTGTATAAATTACTTTAAACATGGTAACTAATGTTTAAGATACTGATAGAGATATATATTATAAGTTTTTAAAAGTAATAAGTTGCTTTTTTAGAAAAAGCGATACTCTTCGTTTTATGAATTTGAATTTTTATGAGAGAATGTTATTATTTATGGTCAAATGTTTATAAAATTGAATAAGGCACTCTATTCATTCAAGGAATGCAGTAATTCCCTCAGAAAACAAAATTATCATGAATGTAAATGATGTTACATCAAATATAAAGACAATAATAGAAAGAAAAAAAAATCTGGATACATGCAACTTTTTAAAAACAATGCTTAAAATTCATATAAATCTCTTTTTTTTATTATTTTGTTTGTATAAATTACTTTAAACATGGTAACTAATGTTTAAGATACTGATAGAGATATATATTATAAGTTTTTAAAAGTAATAAGTTGCATTTTTAGAAAAGGCGATACTCTTCGTTTTATGAATTTGAATTTTTAAGAGCGAATGTTGTTATTCATCGTCAAATGTTTATAAAATTGAATTATGGTACTCTATTCATTCAAGGAATGCAGTAATTCCCTCAGAAAACAAAATTATCATGAATGTAAATGATGTTACATCAAATATAAAGACAATAATAGAAAGAAAAAAAAATCTGGATACATGCAACTTTTTAAAAACAATGCTTAAAATTCATATAAATCTCTTTTTTTTATTATTTTGTTTGTATAAATTACTTTAAACATGGTAACTAATGTTTAAGATACTGATAGAGATATATAAGTTTTTAAAAGTAATAAGTTGCATTTTTAGAAAAAGCGATACTCTTCGTTTTATGAATTTCAATTTTTATGAGAGAATGTTATTATTCATCGTCAAATGTTTATAAAATTGAATTAAGGCACTCTATTCATTCAAGGAATGCAGTAATTCCCTCAGAAAACAAAATTATCATGAATGTAAATGATGTTACATCAAATATAAAGACAATAATAGAAAGAAAAAAAAATCTGGATACATGCAACTTTTTAAAAACAATGCTTAAAATTCATATAAATCTCTTTTTTTTATTATTTTGTTTGTATAAATTACTTTAAACATGGTAACTAATGTTTAAGATACTGATAGAGATATATATTATAAGTTTTTAAAAGTAATAAGTTGCATTTTTAGAAAAGGCGATACTCTTCGTTTTATGAATTTGAATTTTTATGAGCGAATGTTGTTATTCATCGTCAAATGTTTATAAAATTGAATTATGGCACTCTATTCATTCAAGGAATGCAGTAATTCCCTCAGAAAACAAAATTATCATGAATGTAAATGATGTTACATCAAATATAAAGACAATAATAGAAAGAAAAAAAAATCTGGATACATGCAACTTTTTAAAAACAATGCTTAAAATTCATATAAATCTCTTTTTTTTATTATTTTGTTTGTATAAATTACTTTAAACATGGTAACTAATGTTTAAGATACTGATAGAGATATATATTATAAGTTTTTAAAAGTAATAAGTTGCATTTTTAGAAAAGGCGATACTCTTCGTTTTATGAATTTGAATTTTTATGAGAGAACGATTATTTATGGTCAAATGTTTATAAAATTGAATAAGGCACTCTATTCATTCAAGGAATGCAGTAATTCCCTCAGAAAACAAAATTATCATGAATGTAAATGATGTTACATCAAATATAAAGACAATAATAGAAAGAAAAAAAAATCTGGATACATGCAACTTTTTAAAAACAATGCTTAAAATTCGTATAAATCTCTTTTTTTTATTATTTTGTTTGTATAAATTACTTTAAACATGGTAACTAATGTTTAAGATACTGATAGAGATATATATTATAAGTTTTTAAAAGTAATAAGTTGCTTTTTTAGAAAAAGCGATACTCTTCGTTTTATGAATTTGAATTTTTATGAGAGAATGTTATTATTTATGGTCAAATGTTTATAAAATTGAATAAGGCACTCTATTCATTCAAGGAATGCAGTAATTCCCTCAGAAAACAAAATTATCATGAATGTAAATGATGTTACATCAAATATAAAGACAATAATAGAAAGAAAAAAAAATCTGGATACATGCAACTATTTAAAAACAATGCTTAAAATTCATATAAATCTCTTTTTTTTATTATTTTGTTTGTATAAATTACTTTAAACATGGTAACTAATGTTTAAGATACTGATAGAGATATATATTATAAGTTTTTAAAAGCAATAAGTTGCATTTTTAGAAAAAGCGATACTCTTCGTTTTATGAATTTGAATTTTTATGAGAGAATGTTATTATTCATCGTCCAATGTTTATAAAATTGAATTAAGGCACTCTATTCATTCAAGGAATGCAGTAATTCCCTCAGAAAACAAAATTATCATGAATGTAAATGATGTTACATCAAATATAAAGACAATAATAGAAAGAAAAAAAAATCTGGATACATGCAACTTTTTAAAAACAATGCTTAAAATTCATATAAATCTCTTTTTTTTTATTATTTTGTTTGTATAAATTACTTTAAACATGGTAACTAATGTTTAAGATACTGATAGAGATATATATTATAAGTTTTTAAAAGCAATAAGTTGCATTTTTAGAAAAAGCGATACTCTTCGTTTTATGAATTTGAATTTTTATGAGAGAATGTTATTATACATCGTCAAATGTTTATAAAATTGAATTAAGGCACTCTATTCATTCAAGGAATGCAGTAATTCCCTCAGAAAACAAAATTATCATGAATGTAAATGATGTTACATCAAATATAAAGACAATAATAGAAAGAAAAAAAAATCTGGATACATGCAACTTTTTAAAAACAATGCTTAAAATTCATATAAATCTCTTTTTTTTATTATTTTGTTTGTATAAATTACTTTAAACATGGTAACTAATGTTTAAGATACTGATAGAGATATATATTATAAGTTTTTAAAAGTAATAAGTTGCATTTTTAGAAAAGGCGATACTCTTCGTTTTATGAATTTGAATTTTTATGAGCGAATGTTATTATTCATCGTCAAATGTTTATAAAATTGAATTAAGGCACTCTATTCATTCAAGGAATGCAGTAATTCCCTCACAAAACAAAATTATCATGAATGTAAATGATGTTACATCAAATATAAAGACAATAGAAAAAAAAAATCTGGATACATGTAACTTTTTTAAAACAATGCTTAAAATTCATATAAATCTCTTTTTTTTATTATTTTGTTTAATTACTTTAAACATGGTAACTAATGTTTAAGATACTGATAGAGATATATATTATAAGTTTTTAAAAGCAATAAGTTGCTTTTTTAGAAAAAGCGATACTCTTCGTTTTATGAATTTGAATTTTTAAGAGCGAATGTTGTTATTCATCGTCAAATGTTTATAAAATTGAATTATGGTACTCTATTCATTCAAGGAATGCAGTAATTCCCTCAGAAAACAAAATTATCATGAATGTAAATGATGTTACATCAAATATAAAGACAATAATAGAAAAAAAAAAATCTGGATACATGTAACTTTTTCAAAACAATGCTTAAAATTCATATAAATCTCTTTTTTTTATTATTTTGTTTGTATAAATTACTTTAAACATGGTAACTAATGTTTAAGATACTGATAGAGATATATATTATAAGTTTTTAAAAGTAATAAGTTGCATTTTTAGAAAAGGCGATACTCTTCGTTTTATGAATTTGAATTTTTAAGAGCGAATGTTGTTATTCATCGTCAAATGTTTATAAAATTGAATTATGGTACTCTATTCATTCAAGGAATGCAGTAATTCCCTCAGAAAACAAAATTATCATGAATGTAAATGATGTTACATCAAATATAAAGACAATAATAGAAAGAAAAAAAATCTGGATACATGCAACTTTTTAAAAACAATGCTTAAAATTCATATAAATCTCTTTTTTTTATTATTTTGTTTGTATAAATTACTTTAAACATGGTAACTAATGTTTAAGATACTGATAGAGATATATATTATAAGTTTTTAAAAGCAATAAGTTGCATTTTTAGAAAAAGCGTTACTCTTCGTTTTATGAATTTGAATTTTTAAGAGCGAATGTTGTTATTCATCGTCAAATGTTTATAAAATTGAATTATGGTACTCTATTCATTCAAGGAATGCAGTAATTCCCTCAGAAAACAAAATTATCATGAATGTAAATGATGTTACATCAAATATAAAGACAATAATAGAAAGAAAAAAAAATCTGGATACATGCAACTTTTTAAAAACAATGCTTAAAATTCAAATAAATCTCTTTTTTTTATTATTTTGTTTGTATAAATTACTTTAAACATGGTAACTAATGTTTAAGATACTGATAGAGATATATAAGTTTTTAAAAGTAATAAGTTGCATTTTTAGAAAAAGCGATACTCTTCGTTTTATGAATTTGAATTTTTATGAGAGAATGTTATTATTCATCGTCAAATGTTTATAAAATTGAATTAAGGCACTCTATTCATTCAAGGAATGCAGTAATTCCCTCAGAAAACAAAATTATCATGAATGTAAATGATGTTACATCAAATATAAAGACAATAATAGAAAGAAAAAAAAATCTGGATACATGCAACTTTTTAAAAACAATGCTTAAAATTCATATAAATCTCTTTTTTTTATTATTTTGTTTGTATAAATTACTTTAAACATGGTAACTAATGTTTAAGATACTGATAGAGATATATATTATAAGTTTTTAAAAGTAATAAGTTGCATTTTTAGAAAAGGCGATACTCTTCGTTTTATGAATTTGAATTTTTATGAGAGAACGATTATTTATGGTCAAATGTTTATAAAATTGAATAAGGCACTCTATTCATTCAAGGAATGCAGTAATTCCCTCAGAAAACAAAATTATCATGAATGTAAATGATGTTACATCAAATATAAAGACAATAATAGAAAGAAAAAAAAATCTGGATACATGCAACTTTTTAAAAACAATGCTTAAAATTCATATAAATCTCTTTTTTTTATTATTTTGTTTGTATAAATTACTTTAAACATGGTAACTAATGTTTAAGATACTGATAGAGATATATATTATAAGTTTTTAAAAGCAATAAGTTGCATTTTTAGAAAAAGCGATACTCTTCGTTTTATGAATTTGAATTTTTATGAGAGAATGTTATTATTCATCGTCCAATGTTTATAAAATTGAATTAAGGCACTCTATTCATTCAAGGAATGCAGTAATTCCCTCAGAAAACAAAATTATCATGAATGTAAATGATGTTACATCAAATATAAAGACAATAATAGAAAGAAAAAAAAATCTGGATACATGCAACTTTTTAAAAACAATGCTTAAAATTCATATAAATCTCTTTTTTTTTATTATTTTGTTTGTATAAATTACTTTAAACATGGTAACTAATGTTTAAGATACTGATAGAGATATATATTATAAGTTTTTAAAAGCAATAAGTTGCATTTTTAGAAAAAGCGATACTCTTCGTTTTATTAATTTGAATTTTTATGAGAGAATGTTATTATACATCGTCAAATGTTTATAAAATTGAATTAAGGCACTCTATTCATTCAAGGAATGCAGTAATTCCCTCAGAAAACAAAATTATCATGAATGTAAATGATGTTACATCAAATATAAAGACAATAATAGAAAGAAAAAAAAATCTGGATACATGCAACTTTTTAAAAACAATGCTTAAAATTCATATAAATCTCTTTTTTTTATTATTTTGTTTGTATAAATTACTTTAAACATGGTAACTAATGTTTAAGATACTGATAGAGATATATATTATAAGTTTTTAAAAGTAATAAGTTGCATTTTTAGAAAAGGCGATACTCTTCGTTTTATGAATTTGAATTTTTATGAGCGAATGTTATTATTCATCGTCAAATGTTTATAAAATTGAATTAAGGCACTCTATTCATTCAAGGAATGCAGTAATTCCCTCACAAAACAAAATTATCATGAATGTAAATGATGTGACATCAAATATAAAGACAATAGAAAAAAAAAATCTGGATACATGTAACTTTTTTAAAACAATGCTTAAAATTCATATAAATCTCTTTTTTTTATTATTTTGTTGAATTACTTTAAACATGGTAACTAATGTTTAAGATACTGATAGAGATATATATTATAAGTTTTTAAAAGCAATAAGTTGCTTTTTTAGAAAAAGCGATACTCTTCGTTTTATGAATTTGAATTTTTATGAGAGAATGTTATCATTTATGGTCAAATGTTTATAAAATTGAATAAGGCACTCTATTCATTCAAGGAATGCAGTAATTCCCTCACAAAACAAAATTATCATGAATGTAAATGATGTTACATCAAATATAAAGACAATAATAGAAAAAAAAAATCTGGATACATGTAACTTTTTCAAAACAATGCTTAAAATTCATATAAATCTCTTTTTTTTATTATTTTGTTTGTATAAATTACTTTAAACATGGTAACTAATGTTTAAGATACTGATAGAGATATATATTATAAGTTTTTAAAAGTAATAAGTTGCATTTTTAGAAAAGGCGATACTCTTCGTTTTATGAATTTGAATTTTTAAGAGCGAATGTTGTTATTCATCGTCAAATGTTTATAAAATTGAATTATGGTACTCTATTCATTCAAGGAATGCAGTAATTCCCTCAGAAAACAAAATTATCATGAATGTAAATGATGTTACATCAAATATAAAGACAATAATAGAATGAAAAAAAAATCTGGATACATGCAACTTTTTAAAAACAATGCTTAAAATTCATATAAATCTCTTTTTTTTATTATTTTGTTTGTATAAATTACTTTAAACATGGTAACTAATGTTTAAGATACTGATAGAGATATATATTATAAGTTTTTAAAAGCAATAAGTTGCATTTTTAGAAAAAGCGTTACTCTTCGTTTTACGAATTTGAATTTTTAAGAGCGAATGTTGTTATTCATCGTTAAATGTTTATAAAATTGAATTATGGTACTCTATTCATTCAAGGAATGCAGTAATTCCCTCAGAAAACAAAATTATCATGAATGTAAATGATGTTACATCAAATATAAAGACAATAATAGAAAGAAAAAAAAATCTGGATACATGCAACTTTTTAAAAACAATGCTTAAAATTCAAATAAATCTCTTTTTTTTATTATTTTGTTTGTATAAATTACTTTAAACATGGTAACTAATGTTTAAGATACTGATAGAGATATATAAGTTTTTAAAAGTAATAAGTTGCATTTTTAGAAAAAGCGATACTCTTCGTTTTATGAATTTGAATTTTTATGAGAGAATGTTATTATTCATCGTCAAATGTTTATAAAATTGAATTAAGGCACTCTATTCATTCAAGGAATGCAGTAATTCCCTCAGAAAACAAAATTATCATGAATGTAAATGATGTTACATCAAATATAAAGACAATAATAGAAAGAAAAAAAAATCTGGATACATGCAACTTTTTAAAAACAATGCTTAAAATTCATATAAATCTCTTTTTTTTATTATTTTGTTTGTATAAATTACTTTAAACATGGTAACTAATGTTTAAGATACTGATAGAGATATATATTATAAGTTTTTAAAAGTAATAAGTTGCATTTTTAGAAAAGGCGATACTCTTCGTTTTATGAATTTGAATTTTTATGAGCGAATGTTGTTATTCATCGTCAAATGTTTATAAAATTGAATTATGGCACTCTATTCATTCAAGAAATGCAGTAATTCCCTCAGAAAACAAAATTATCATGAATGTAAATGATGTTACATCAAATATAAAGACAATAATAGAAAGAAAAAAAAATCTGGATACATGCAACTTTTTAAAAACAATGCTTAAAATTCATATAAATCTCTTTTTTTATTATTTTGTTTGTATAAATTACTTTAAACATGGTAACTAATGTTTAAGATACTGATAGAGATATATATTATAAGTTTTTAAAAGTAATAAGTTGCATTTTTAGAAAAGGCGATACTCTTCGTTTTATGAATTTGAATTTTTATGAGAGAACGATTATTTATGGTCAAATGTTTATAAAATTGAATAAGGCACTCTATTCATTCAAGGAATGCAGTAAATCCCTCAGAAAACAAAATTATCATGAATGTAAATGATGTTACATCAAATATAAAGACAATAATAGAAAGAAAAAAAAATCTGGATACATGCAACTTTTTAAAAACAATGCTTAAAATTCGTATAAATCTCTTTTTTTTATTATTTTGTTTGTATAAATTACTTTAAACATGGTAACTAATGTTTAAGATACTGATAGAGATATATATTATAAGTTTTTAAAAGTAATAAGTTGCTTTTTTAGAAAAAGCGATACTCTTCGTTTTATGAATTCTAATTTTTATGAGAGAATGTTATTATTTATGGTCAAATGTTTATAAAATTGAATAAGGCACTCTATTCATTCAAGGAATGCAGTAATTCCCTCAGAAAACAAAATTATCATGAATGTAAATGATGTTACATCAAATATAAAGACAATAATAGAAAGAAAAAAAAATCTGGATACATGCAACTTTTTAAAAACAATGCTTAAAATTCATATAAATCTCTTTTTTTTATTATTTTGTTTGTATAAATTACTTTAAACATGGTAACTAATGTTTAAGATACTGATAGAGATATATATGATAAGTTTTTAAAAGCAATAAGTTGCATTTTTAGAAAAAGCGATACTCTTCGTTTTATGAATGTGAATTTTTATGAGAGAATGTTATTATACATCGTCAAATGTTTATAAAATTGAATTAAGGCACTCTATTCATTCAAGGAATGCAGTAATTCCCTCAGAAAACAAAATTATCATGAATGTAAATGATGTTACATCAAATATAAAGACAATAATAGAAAGAAAAAAAAATCTGGATACATGCAACTTTTTAAAAACAATGCTTAAAATTCATATAAATCTCTTTTTTTTATTATTTTGTTTGTATAAATTACTTTAAACATGGTAACTAATGTTTAAGATACTGATAGAGATATATATTATAAGTTTTTAAAAGTAATAAGTTGCATTTTTAGAAAAGGCGATACTCTTCGTTTTATGAATTTGAATTTTTATGAGCGAATGTTATTATTCATCGTCAAATGTTTATAAAATTGAATTAAGGCACTCTATTCATTCAAGGAATGCAGTAATTCCCTCACAAAACAAAATTATCATGAATGTAAATGATGTTACATCAAATATAAAGACAATAGAAAAAAAAAATCTGGATACATGTAACTTTTTTAAAACAATGCTTAAAATTCATATAAATCTCTTTTTTTTATTATTTTGTTTAATTACTTTAAACATGGTAACTAATGTTTAAGATACTGATAGAGATATATATTATAAGTTTTTAAAAGCAATAAGTTGCTTTTTTAGAAAAAGCGATACTCTTCGTTTTATGAATTTGAATTTTTAAGAGCGAATGTTGTTATTCATCGTCAAATGTTTATAAAATTGAATTATGGTACTCTATTCATTCAAGGAATGCAGTAATTCCCTCAGAAAACAAAATTATCATGAATGTAAATGATGTTACATCAAATATAAAGACAATAATAGAAAAAAAAAAATCTGGATACATGTAACTTTTTCAAAACAATGCTTAAAATTCATATAAATCTCTTTTTTTTATTATTTTGTTTGTATAAATTACTTTAAACATGGTAACTAATGTTTAAGATACTGATAGAGATATATATTATAAGTTTTTAAAAGTAATAAGTTGCATTTTTAGAAAAGGCGATACTCTTCGTTTTATGAATTTGAATTTTTAAGAGCGAATGTTGTTATTCATCGTCAAATGTTTATAAAATTGAATTATGGTACTCTATTCATTCAAGGAATGCAGTAATTCCCTCAGAAAACAAAATTATCATGAATGTAAATGATGTTACATCAAATATAAAGACAATAATAGAAAGAAAAAAAAATCTGGATACATGCAACTTTTTAAAAACAATGCTTAAAATTCATATAAATCTCTTTTTTTTATTATTTTGTTTGTATAAATTACTTTAAACATGGTAACTAATGTTTAAGATACTGATAGAGATATATATTATAAGTTTTTAAAAGTAATAAGTTGCTTTTTTAGAAAAAGCGATACTCTTCGTTTTATGAATTTGAATTTTTATGAGAGAATGTTATTATTTATGGTCAAATGTTTATAAAATTGAATAAGGCACTCTATTCATTCAAGGAATGCAGTAATTCCCTCAGAAAACAAAATTATCATGAATGTAAATGATGTTACATCAAATATAAAGACAATAATAGAAAGAAAAAAAAATCTGGATACATGCAACTTTTTAAAAACAATGCTTAAAATTCATATAAATCTCTTTTTTTTATTATTTTGTTTGTATAAATTACTTTAAACATGGTAACTAATGTTTAAGATACTGATAGAGATATATATGATAAGTTTTTAAAAGTAATAAGTTGCATTTTTAGAAAAGGCGATACTCTTCGTTTTATGAATTTGAATTTTTAAGAGCGAATGTTGTTATTCATCGTCAAATGTTTATAAAATTGAATTATGGTACTCTATTCATTCAAGGAATGCAGTAATTCCCTCAGAAAACAAAATTATCATGAATGTAAATGATGTTACATCAAATATAAAGACAATAATAGAAAGAAAAAAAAATCTGGATACATGCAACTTTTTAAAAACAATGCTTAAAATTCATATAAATCTCTTTTTTTTATTATTTTGTTTGTATAAATTACTTTAAACATGGTAAATAATGTTTAAGATACTGATAGAGATATATATTATAAGTTTTTAAAAGTAATAAGTTGCATTTTTAGAAAAGGCGATACTCTTCGTTTTATGAATTTGAATTTTTATGAGAGAACGATTATTTATGGTCAAATGTTTATAAAATTGAATAAGGCACTCTATTCATTCAAGGAATGCAGTAATTCCCTCAGAAAACAAAATTATCATGAATGTAAATGATGTTACATCAAATATAAAGACAATAATAGAAAGAAAAAAAAAATCTGGATACATGCAACTTTTTAAAAACAATGCTTAAAATTCGTATAAATCTCTTTTTTTTATTATTTTGTTTGTATAAATTACTTTAAACATGGTAACTAATGTTTAAGATACTGATAGAGATATATATTATAAGTTTTTAAAAGTAATAAGTTGCTTTTTTAGAAAAAGCGATACTCTTCGTTTTATGAATTTGAATTTTTATGAGAGAATGTTATTATTTATGGTCAAATGTTTATAAAATTGAATAAGGCACTCTATTCATTCAAGGAATGCAGTAATTCCCTCAGAAAACAAAATTATCATGAATGTAAATGATGTTACATCAAATATAAAGACAATAATAGAAAGAAAAAAAAATCTGGATACATGCAACTTTTTAAAAACAATGCTTAAAATTCATATAAATCTCTTTTTTTTATTATTTTGTTTGTATAAATTACTTTAAACATGGTAACTAATGTTTAAGATACTGATAGAGATATATATTATAAGTTTTTAAAAGTAATAAGTTGCATTTTTAGAAAAGGCGATACTCTTCGTTTTATGAATTTGAATTTTTAAGAGCGAATGTTGTTATTCATCGTCAAATGTTTATAAAATTGAATTATGGTACTCTATTCATTCAAGGAATGCAGTAATTCCCTCAGAAAACAAAATTATCATGAATGTAAATGATGTTACATCAAATATAAAGACAATAATAGAAAGAAAAAAAAATCTGGATACATGCAACTTTTTAAAAACAATGCTTAAAATTCATATAAATCTCTTTTTTTTATTATTTTGTTTGTATAAATTACTTTAAACATGGTAACTAATGTTTAAGATACTGATAGAGATATATAAGTTTTTAAAAGTAATAAGTTGCATTTTTAGAAAAAGCGATACTCTTCGTTTTATGAATTTCAATTTTTATGAGAGAATGTTATTATTCATCGTCAAATGTTTATAAAATTGAATTAAGGCACTCTATTCATTCAAGGAATGCAGTAATTCCCTCAGAAAACAAAATTATCATGAATGTAAATGATGTTACATCAAATATAAAGACAATAATAGAAAGAAAAAAAAATCTGGATACATGCAACTTTTTAAAAACAATGCTTAAAATTCATATAAATCTCTTTTTTTTATTATTTTGTTTGTATAAATTACTTTAAACATGGTAACTAATGTTTAAGATACTGATAGAGATATATATTATAAGTTTTTAAAAGTAATAAGTTGCATTTTTAGAAAAGGCGATACTCTTCGTTTTATGAATTTGAATTTTTATGAGCGAATGTTGTTATTCATCGTCAAATGTTTATAAAATTGAATTATGGCACTCTATTCATTCAAGGAATGCAGTAATTCCCTCAGAAAACAAAATTATCATGAATGTAAATGATGTTACATCAAATATAAAGACAATAATAGAAAGAAAAAAAAATCTGGATACATGCAACTTTTTAAAAACAATGCTTAAAATTCATATAAATCTCTTTTTTTTATTATTTTGTTTGTATAAATTACTTTAAACATGGTAACTAATGTTTAAGATACTGATAGAGATATATATTATAAGTTTTTAAAAGTAATAAGTTGCATTTTTAGAAAAGGCGATACTCTTCGTTTTATGAATTTGAATTTTTATGAGAGAACGATTATTTATGGTCAAATGTTTATAAAATTGAATAAGGCACTCTATTCATTCAAGGAATGCAGTAATTCCCTCAGAAAACAAAATTATCATGAATGTAAATGATGTTACATCAAATATAAAGACAATAATAGAAAGAAAAAAAAATCTGGATACATGCAACTTTTTAAAAACAATGCTTAAAATTCGTATAAATCTCTTTTTTTTATTATTTTGTTTGTATAAATTACTTTAAACATGGTAACTAATGTTTAAGATACTGATAGAGATATATATTATAAGTTTTTAAAAGTAATAAGTTGCTTTTTTAGAAAAAGCGATACTCTTCGTTTTATGAATTTGAATTTTTATGAGAGAATGTTATTATTTATGGTCAAATGTTTATAAAATTGAATAAGGCACTCTATTCATTCAAGGAATGCAGTAATTCCCTCAGAAAACAAAATTATCATGAATGTAAATGATGTTACATCAAATATAAAGACAATAATAGAAAGAAAAAAAAATCTGGATACATGCAACTATTTAAAAACAATGCTTAAAATTCATATAAATCTCTTTTTTTTATTATTTTGTTTGTATAAATTACTTTAAACATGGTAACTAATGTTTAAGATACTGATAGAGATATATATTATAAGTTTTTAAAAGCAATAAGTTGCATTTTTAGAAAAAGCGATACTCTTCGTTTTATGAATTTGAATTTTTATGAGAGAATGTTATTATTCATCGTCCAATGTTTATAAAATTGAATTAAGGCACTCTATTCATTCAAGGAATGCAGTAATTCCCTCAGAAAACAAAATTATCATGAATGTAAATGATGTTACATCAAATATAAAGACAATAATAGAAAGAAAAAAAAATCTGGATACATGCAACTTTTTAAAAACAATGCTTAAAATTCATATAAATCTCTTTTTTTTATTATTTTGTTTGTATAAATTACTTTAAACATGGTAACTAATGTTTAAGATACTGATAGAGATATATATTATAAGTTTTTAAAAGCAATAAGTTGCATTTTTAGAAAAAGCGATACTCTTCGTTTTATGAATTTGAATTTTTATGAGAGAATGTTATTATACATCGTCAAATGTTTATAAAATTGAATTAAGGCACTCTATTCATTCAAGGAATGCAGTAATTCCCTCAGAAAACAAAATTATCATGAATGTAAATGATGTTACATCAAATATAAAGACAATAATAGAAAGAAAAAAAAATCTGGATACATGCAACTTTTTAAAAACAATGCTTAAAATTCATATAAATCTCTTTTTTTTATTATTTTGTTTGTATAAATTACTTTAAACATGGTAACTAATGTTTAAGATACTGATAGAGATATATATTATAAGTTTTTAAAAGTAATAAGTTGCATTTTTAGAAAAGGCGATACTCTTCGTTTTATGAATTTGAATTTTTATGAGCGAATGTTATTATTCATCGTCAAATGTTTATAAAATTGAATTAAGGCACTCTATTCATTCAAGGAATGCAGTAATTCCCTCACAAAACAAAATTATCATGAATGTAAATGATGTTACATCAAATATAAAGACAATAGAAAAAAAAAATCTGGATACATGTAACTTTTTTAAAACAATGCTTAAAATTCATATAAATCTCTTTTTTTTATTATTTTGTTTAATTACTTTAAACATGGTAACTAATGTTTAAGATACTGATAGAGATATATATTATAAGTTTTTAAAAGCAATAAGTTGCTTTTTTAGAAAAAGCGATACTCTTCGTTTTATGAATTTGAATTTTTAAGAGCGAATGTTGTTATTCATCGTCAAATGTTTATAAAATTGAATTATGGTACTCTATTCATTCAAGGAATGCAGTAATTCCCTCAGAAAACAAAATTATCATGAATGTAAATGATGTTACATCAAATATAAAGACAATAATAGAAAAAAAAAAATCTGGATACATGTAACTTTTTCAAAACAATGCTTAAAATTCATATAAATCTCTTTTTTTTATTATTTTGTTTGTATAAATTACTTTAAACATGGTAACTAATGTTTAAGATACTGATAGAGATATATATTATAAGTTTTTAAAAGTAATAAGTTGCATTTTTAGAAAAGGCGATACTCTTCGTTTTATGAATTTGAATTTTTAAGAGCGAATGTTGTTATTCATCGTCAAATGTTTATAAAATTGAATTATGGTACTCTATTCATTCAAGGAATGCAGTAATTCCCTCAGAAAACAAAATTATCATGAATGTAAATGATGTTACATCAAATATAAAGACAATAATAGAAAGAAAAAAAAATCTGGATACATGCAACTTTTTAAAAACAATGCTTAAAATTCATATAAATCTCTTTTTTTTATTATTTTGTTTGTATAAATTACTTTAAACATGGTAACTAATGTTTAAGATACTGATAGAGATATATATTATAAGATTTTAAAAGCAATAAGTTGCATTTTTAGAAAAAGCGTTACTCTTCGTTTTATGAATTTGAATTTTTAAGAGCGAATGTTGTTATTCATCGTCAAATGTTTATAAAATTGAATTATGGTACTCTATTCATTCAAGGAATGCAGTAATTCCCTCAGAAAACAAAATTATCATGAATGTAAATGATGTTACATCAAATATAAAGACAATAATAGAAAGAAAAAAAAATCTGGATACATGCAACTTTTTAAAAACAATGCTTAAAATTCAAATAAATCTCTTTTTTTTATTATTTTGTTTGTATAAATTACTTTAAACATGGTAACTAATGTTTAAGATACTGATAGAGATATATAAGTTTTTAAAAGTAATAAGTTGCATTTTTAGAAAAAGCGATACTCTTCGTTTTATGAATTTGAATTTTTATGAGAGAATGTTATTATTCATCGTCAAATGTTTATAAAATTGAATTAAGGCACTCTATTCATTCAAGGAATGCAGTAATTCCCTCAGAAAACAAAATTATCATGAATGTAAATGATGTTACATCAAATATAAAGACAATAATAGAAAGAAAAAAAAATCTGGATACATGCAACTTTTTAAAAACAATGCTTAAAATTCATATAAATCTCTTTTTTTTATTATTTTGTTTGTATAAATTACTTTAAACATGGTAACTAATGTTTAAGATACTGATAGAGATATATATTATAAGTTTTTAAAAGTAATAAGTTGCATTTTTAGAAAAGGCGATACTCTTCGTTTTATGAATTTGAATTTTTATGAGAGAACGATTATTTATGGTCAAATGTTTATAAAATTGAATAAGGCACTCTATTCATTCAAGGAATGCAGTAATTCCCTCAGAAAACAAAATTATCATGAATGTAAATGATGTTACATCAAATATAAAGACAATAATAGAAAGAAAAAAAAATCTGGATACATGCAACTTTTTAAAAACAATGCTTAAAATTCATATAAATCTCTTTTTTTTATTATTTTGTTTGTATAAATTACTTTAAACATGGTAACTAATGTTTAAGATACTGATAGAGATATATATTATAAGTTTTTAAAAGCAATAAGTTGCATTTTTAGAAAAAGCGATACTCTTCGTTTTATGAATTTGAATTTTTATGAGAGAATGTTATTATTCATCGTCCAATGTTTATAAAATTGAATTAAGGGACTCTATTCATTCAAGGAATGCAGTAATTCCCTCAGAAAACAAAATTATCATGAATGTAAATGATGTTACATCAAATATAAAGACAATAATAGAAAGAAAAAAAAATCTGGATACATGCAACTTTTTAAAAACAATGCTTAAAATTCATATAAATCTCTTTTTTTTTATTATTTTGTTTGTATAAATTACTTTAAACATGGTAACTAATGTTTAAGATACTGATAGAGATATATATTATAAGTTTTTAAAAGCAATAAGTTGCATTTTTAGAAAAAGCGATACTCTTCGTTTTATGAATTTGAATTTTTATGAGAGAATGTTATTATACATCGTCAAATGTTTATAAAATTGAATTAAGGCACTCTATTCATTCAAGGAATGCAGTAATTCCCTCAGAAAACAAAATTATCATGAATGTAAATGATGTTACATCAAATATAAAGACAATAATAGAAAGAAAAAAAAATCTGGATACATGCAACTTATTAAAAACAATGCTTAAAATTCATATAAATCTCTTTTTTTTATTATTTTGTTTGTATAAATTACTTTAAACATGGTAACTAATGTTTAAGATACTGATAGAGATATATATTATAAGTTTTTAAAAGTAATAAGTTGCATTTTTAGAAAAGGCGATACTCTTCGTTTTATGAATTTGAATTTTTATGAGCGAATGTTATTATTCATCGTCAAATGTTTATAAAATTGAATTAAGGCACTCTATTCATTCAAGGAATGCAGTAATTCCCTCACAAAACAAAATTATCATGAATGTAAATGATGTGACATCAAATATAAAGACAATAGAAAAAAAAAATCTGGATACATGTAACTTTTTTAAAACAATGCTTAAAATTCATATAAATCTCTTTTTTTTATTATTTTGTTGAATTACTTTAAACATGGTAACTAATGTTTAAGATACTGATAGAGATATATATTATAAGTTTTTAAAAGCAATAAGTTGCTTTTTTAGAAAAAGCGATACTCTTCGTTTTATGAATTTGAATTTTTATGAGAGAATGTTATCATTTATGGTCAAATGTTTATAAAATTGAATAAGGCACTCTATTCATTCAAGGAATGCAGTAATTCCCTCACAAAACAAAATTATCATGAATGTAAATGATGTTACATCAAATATAAAGACAATAATAGAAAAAAAAAATCTGGATACATGTAACTTTTTCAAAACAATGCTTAAAATTCATATAAATCTCTTTTTTTTATTATTTTGTTTGTATAAATTACTTTAAACATGGTAACTAATGTTTAAGATACTGATAGAGATATATATTATAAGTTTTTAAAAGTAATAAGTTGCATTTTTAGAAAAGGCGATACTCTTCGTTTTATGAATTTGAATTTTTAAGAGCGAATGTTGTTATTCATCGTCAAATGTTTATAAAATTGAATTATGGTACTCTATTCATTCAAGGAATGCAGTAATTCCCTCAGAAAACAAAATTATCATGAATGTAAATGATGTTACATCAAATATAAAGACAATAATAGAAAGAAAAAAAAATCTGGATACATGCAACTTTTTAAAAACAATGCTTAAAATTCATATAAATCTCTTTTTTTTATTATTTTGTTTGTATAAATTACTTTAAACATGGTAACTAATGTTTAAGATACTGATAGAGATATATATTATAAGTTTTTAAAAGCAATAAGTTGCATTTTTAGAAAAAGCGTTACTCTTCGTTTTATGAATTTGAATTTTTAAGAGCGAATGTTGTTATTCATCGTTAAATGTTTATAAAATTGAATTATGGTACTCTATTCATTCAAGGAATGCAGTAATTCCCTCAGAAAACAAAATTATCATGAATGTAAATGATGTTACATCAAATATAAAGACAATAATAGAAAGAAAAAAAAATCTGGATACATGCAACTTTTTAAAAACAATGCTTAAAATTCAAATAAATCTCTTTTTTTTATTATTTTGTTTGTATAAATTACTTTAAACATGGTAACTAATGTTTAAGATACTGATAGAGATATATAAGTTTTTAAAAGTAATAAGTTGCATTTTTAGAAAAAGCGATACTCTTCGTTTTATGAATTTGAATTTTTATGAGAGAATGTTATTATTCATCGTCAAATGTTTATAAAATTGAATTAAGGCACTCTATTCATTCAAGGAATGCAGTAATTCCCTCAGAAAACAAAATTATCATGAATGTAAATGATGTTACATCAAATATAAAGACAATAATAGAAAGAAAAAAAAATCTGGATACATGCAACTTTTTAAAAACAATGCTTAAAATTCATATAAATCTCTTTTTTTTATTATTTTGTTTGTATAAATTACTTTAAACATGGTAACTAATGTTTAAGATACTGATAGAGATATATATTATAAGTTTTTAAAAGTAATAAGTTGCATTTTTAGAAAAGGCGATACTCTTCGTTTTATGAATTTGAATTTTTATGAGCGAATGTTGTTATTCATCGTCAAATGTTTATAAAATTGAATTATGGCACTCTATTCATTCAAGAAATGCAGTAATTCCCTCAGAAAACAAAATTATCATGAATGTAAATGATGTTACATCAAATATAAAGACAATAATAGAAAGAAAAAAAAATCTGGATACATGCAACTTTTTAAAAACAATGCTTAAAATTCATATAAATCTCTTTTTTTATTATTTTGTTTGTATAAATTACTTTAAACATGGTAACTAATGTTTAAGATACTGATAGAGATATATATTATAAGTTTTTAAAAGTAATAAGTTGCATTTTTAGAAAAGGCGATACTCTTCGTTTTATGAATTTGAATTTTTATGAGAGAACGATTATTTATGGTCAAATGTTTATAAAATTGAATAAGGCACTCTATTCATTCAAGGAATGCAGTAAATCCCTCAGAAAACAAAATTATCATGAATGTAAATGATGTTACATCAAATATAAAGACAATAATAGAAAGAAAAAAAAATCTGGATACATGCAACTTTTTAAAAACAATGCTTAAAATTCGTATAAATCTCTTTTTTTTATTATTTTGTTTGTATAAATTACTTTAAACATGGTAACTAATGTTTAAGATACTGATAGAGATATATATTATAAGTTTTTAAAAGTAATAAGTTGCTTTTTTAGAAAAAGCGATACTCTTCGTTTTATGAATTTGAATTTTTATGAGAGAATGTTATTATTTATGGTCAAATGTTTATAAAATTGAATAAGGCACTCTATTCATTCAAGGAATGCAGTAATTCCCTCAGAAAACAAAATTATCATGAATGTAAATGATGTTACATCAAATATAAAGACAATAATAGAAAGAAAAAAAAATCTGGATACATGCAACTTTTTAAAAACAATGCTTAAAATTCATATAAATCTCTTTTTTTTATTATTTTGTTTGTATAAATTACTTTAAACATGGTAACTAATGTTTAAGATACTGATAGAGATATATATGATAAGTTTTTAAAAGCAATAAGTTGCATTTTTAGAAAAAGCGATACTCTTCGTTTTATGAATGTGAATTTTTATGAGAGAATGTTATTATACATCGTCAAATGTTTATAAAATTGAATTAAGGCACTCTATTCATTCAAGGAATGCAGTAATTCCCTCAGAAAACAAAATTATCATGAATGTAAATGATGTTACATCAAATATAAAGACAATAATAGAAAGAAAAAAAAATCTGGATACATGCAACTTTTTAAAAACAATGCTTAAAATTCATATAAATCTCTTTTTTTTATTATTTTGTTTGTATAAATTACTTTAAACATGGTAACTAATGTTTAAGATACTGATAGAGATATATATTATAAGTTTTTAAAAGTAATAAGTTGCATTTTTAGAAAAGGCGATACTCTTCGTTTTATGAATTTGAATTTTTATGAGCGAATGTTATTATTCATCGTCAAATGTTTATAACATTGAATTAAGGCACTCTATTCATTCAAGGAATGCAGTAATTCCCTCACAAAACAAAATTATCATGAATGTAAATGATGTTACATCAAATATAAAGACAATAATAGAAAAAAAAAAATCTGGATACATGTAACTTTTTCAAAACAATGCTTAAAATTCATATAAATCTCTTTTTTTTATTATTTTGTTTGTATAAATTACTTTAAACATGGTAACTAATGTTTAAGATACTGATAGAGATATATATTATAAGTTTTTAAAAGCAATAAGTTGCATTTTTAGAAAAGGCGATACTCTTCGTTTTATGAATTTGAATTTTTAAGAGCGAATGTTATTATTCATCGTCAAATGTTTATAAAATTGAATTAAGGCACTCTATTCATTCAAGGAATGCAGTAATTCCCTCAGAAAACAAAATTATCATGAATGTAAATGATGTTACATCAAATATAAAGACAATAATAGAAAGAAAAAAAAATCTGGATGCATGCAACTTTTTAAAAACAATGCTTAAAATTCATATAAATCTCTTTTTTTTATTATTTTGTTTGTATAAATTACTTTAAACATGGTAACTAATGTTTAAGATACTGATAGAGATATATATTATAAGTTTTTAAAAGTAATAAGTTGCATTTTTAGAAAAGGCGATACTCTTCGTTTTATGAATTTGAATTTTTATGAGCGAATGTTGTTATTCATCGTCAAATGTTTATAAAATTGAATTATGGCACTCTATTCATTCAAGGAATGCAGTAATTCCCTCAGAAAACAAAATTATCATGAATGTAAATGATGTTACATCAAATATAAAGACAATAATAGAAAGAAAAAAAAATCTGGATACATGCAACTTTTTAAAAACAATGCTTAAAATTCATATAAATCTCTTTTTTTTATTATTTTGTTTGTATAAATTACTTTAAACATGGTAACTAATGTTTAAGATACTGATAGAGATATATAATATAAGTTTTTAAAAGTAATAAGTTGCATTTTTAGAAAAGGCGATACTCTTCGTTTTATGAATTTGAATTTTTATGAGAGAACGATTATTTATGGTCAAATGTTTATAAAATTGAATAAGGCACTCTATTCATTCAAGGAATGCAGTAATTCCCTCAGAAAACAAAATTATCATGAATGTAAATGATGTTACATCAAATATAAAGACAATAATAGAAAGAAAAAAAAATCTGGATACATGCAACTTTTTAAAAACAATGCTTAAAATTCGTATAAATCTCTTTTTTTTATTATTTTGTTTGTATAAATTACTTTAAACATGGTAACTAATGTTTAAGATACTGATAGAGATATATATTATAAGTTTTTAAAAGTAATAAGTTGCTTTTTTAGAAAAAGCGATACTCTTCGTTTTATGAATTTGAATTTTTATGAGAGAATGTTATTATTTATGGTCAAATGTTTATAAAATTGAATAAGGCACTCTATTCATTCAAGGAATGCAGTAATTCCCTCAGAAAACAAAATTATCATGAATGTAAATGATGTTACATCAAATATAAAGACAATAATAGAAAGAAAAAAAAATCTGGATACATGCAACTATTTAAAAACAATGCTTAAAATTCATATAAATCTCTTTTTTTTATTATTTTGTTTGTATAAATTACTTTAAACATGGTAACTAATGTTTAAGATACTGATAGAGATATATATTATAAGTTTTTAAAAGCAATAAGTTGCATTTTTAGAAAAAGCGATACTCTTCGTTTTATGAATTTGAATTTTTATGAGAGAATGTTATTATTCATCGTCCAATGTTTATAAAATTGAATTAAGGCACTCTATTCATTCAAGGAATGCAGTAATTCCCTCAGAAAACAAAATTATCATGAATGTAAATGATGTTACATCAAATATAAAGACAATAATAGAAAGAAAAAAAAATCTGGATACATGCAACTTTTTAAAAACAATGCTTAAAATTCATATAAATCTCTTTTTTTTTATTATTTTGTTTGTATAAATTACTTTAAACATGGTAACTAATGTTTAAGATACTGATAGAGATATATATTATAAGTTTTTAAAAGCAATAAGTTGCATTTTTAGAAAAAGCGATACTCTTCGTTTTATGAATTTGAATTTTTATGAGAGAATGTTATTATACATCGTCAAATGTTTATAAAATTGAATTAAGGCACTCTATTCATTCAAGGAATGCAGTAATTCCCTCAGAAAACAAAATTATCATGAATGTAAATGATGTTACATCAAATATAAAGACAATAATAGAAAGAAAAAAAAATCTGGATACATGCAACTTTTTAAAAACAATGCTTAAAATTCATATAAATCTCTTTTTTTTATTATTTTGTTTGTATAAATTACTTTAAACATGGTAACTAATGTTTAAGATACTGATAGAGATATATATTATAAGTTTTTAAAAGTAATAAGTTGCATTTTTAGAAAAGGCGATACTCTTCGTTTTATGAATTTGAATTTTTATGAGCGAATGTTATTATTCATCGTCAAATGTTTATAAAATTGAATTAAGGCACTCTATTCATTCAAGGAATGCAGTAATTCCCTCACAAAACAAAATTATCATGAATGTAAATGATGTTACATCAAATATAAAGACAATAGAAAAAAAAAATCTGGATACATGTAACTTTTTTAAAACAATGCTTAAAATTCATATAAATCTCTTTTTTTTATTATTTTGTTTAATTACTTTAAACATGGTAACTAATGTTTAAGATACTGATAGAGATATATATTATAAGTTTTTAAAAGCAATAAGTTGCTTTTTTAGAAAAAGCGATACTCTTCGTTTTATGAATTTGAATTTTTAAGAGCGAATGTTGTTATTCATCGTCAAATGTTTATAAAATTGAATTATGGTACTCTATTCATTCAAGGAATGCAGTAATTCCCTCAGAAAACAAAATTATCATGAATGTAAATGATGTTACATCAAATATAAAGACAATAATAGAAAAAAAAAAATCTGGATACATGTAACTTTTTCAAAACAATGCTTAAAATTCATATAAATCTCTTTTTTTTATTATTTTGTTTGTATAAATTACTTTAAACATGGTAACTAATGTTTAAGATACTGATAGAGATATATATTATAAGTTTTTAAAAGTAATAAGTTGCATTTTTAGAAAAGGCGATACTCTTCGTTTTATGAATTTGAATTTTTAAGAGCGAATGTTGTTATTCATCGTCAAATGTTTATAAAATTGAATTATGGTACTCTATTCATTCAAGGAATGCAGTAATTCCCTCAGAAAACAAAATTATCATGAATGTAAATGATGTTACATCAAATATAAAGACAATAATAGAAAGAAAAAAAAATCTGGATACATGCAACTTTTTAAAAACAATGCTTAAAATTCATATAAATCTCTTTTTTTTATTATTTTGTTTGTATAAATTACTTTAAACATGGTAACTAATGTTTAAGATACTGATAGAGATATATATTATAAGTTTTTAAAAGCAATAAGTTGCATTTTTAGAAAAAGCGTTACTCTTCGTTTTATGAATTTGAATTTTTAAGAGCGAATGTTGTTATTCATCGTCAAATGTTTATAAAATTGAATTATGGTACTCTATTCATTCAAGGAATGCAGTAATTCCCTCAGAAAACAAAATTATCATGAATGTAAATGATGTTACATCAAATATAAAGACAATAATAGAAAGAAAAAAAAATCTGGATACATGCAACTTTTTAAAAACAATGCTTAAAATTCAAATAAATCTCTTTTTTTTATTATTTTGTTTGTATAAATTACTTTAAACATGGTAACTAATGTTTAAGATACTGATAGAGATATATAAGTTTTTAAAAGTAATAAGTTGCATTTTTAGAAAAAGCGATACTCTTCGTTTTATGAATTTGAATTTTTATGAGAGAATGTTATTATTCATCGTCAAATGTTTATAAAATTGAATTAAGGCACTCTATTCATTCAAGGAATGCAGTAATTCCCTCAGAAAACAAAATTATCATGAATGTAAATGATGTTACATCAAATATAAAGACAATAATAGAAAGAAAAAAAAATCTGGATACATGCAACTTTTTAAAAACAATGCTTAAAATTCATATAAATCTCTTTTTTTTATTATTTTGTTTGTATAAATTACTTTAAACATGGTAACTAATGTTTAAGATACTGATAGAGATATATATTATAAGTTTTTAAAAGCAATAAGTTGCATTTTTAGAAAAAGCGATACTCTTCGTTTTATGAATTTGAATTTTTATGAGAGAATGTTATTATTCATCGTCCAATGTTTATAAAATTGAATTAAGGCACTCTATTCATTCAAGGAATGCAGTAATTCCCTCAGAAAACAAAATTATCATGAATGTAAATGATGTTACATCAAATATAAAGACAATAATAGAAAGAAAAAAAAATCTGGATACATGCAACTTTTTAAAAACAATGCTTAAAATTCATATAAATCTCTTTTTTTTTATTATTTTGTTTGTATAAATTACTTTAAACATGGTAACTAATGTTTAAGATACTGATAGAGATATATATTATAAGTTTTTAAAAGCAATAAGTTGCATTTTTAGAAAAAGCGATACTCTTCGTTTTATGAATTTGAATTTTTATGAGAGAATGTTATTATACATCGTCAAATGTTTATAAAATTGAATTAAGGCACTCTATTCATTCAAGGAATGCAGTAATTCCCTCAGAAAACAAAATTATCATGAATGTAAATGATGTTACATCAAATATAAAGACAATAATAGAAAGAAAAAAAAATCTGGATACATGCAACTTTTTAAAAACAATGCTTAAAATTCATATAAATCTCTTTTTTTTATTATTTTGTTTGTATAAATTACTTTAAACATGGTAACTAATGTTTAAGATACTGATAGAGATATATATTATAAGTTTTTAAAAGTAATAAGTTGCATTTTTAGAAAAGGCGATACTCTTCGTTTTATGAATTTGAATTTTTATGAGCGAATGTTATTATTCATCGTCAAATGTTTATAAAATTGAATTAAGGCACTCTATTCATTCAAGGAATGCAGTAATTCCCTCACAAAACAAAATTATCATGAATGTAAATGATGTGACATCAAATATAAAGACAATAGAAAAAAAAAATCTGGATACATGTAACTTTTTTAAAACAATGCTTAAAATTCATATAAATCTCTTTTTTTTATTATTTTGTTGAATTACTTTAAACATGGTAACTAATGTTTAAGATACTGATAGAGATATATATTATAAGTTTTTAAAAGCAATAAGTTGCTTTTTTAGAAAAAGCGATACTCTTCGTTTTATGAATTTGAATTTTTATGAGAGAATGTTATCATTTATGGTCAAATGTTTATAAAATTGAATAAGGCACTCTATTCATTCAAGGAATGCAGTAATTCCCTCACAAAACAAAATTATCATGAATGTAAATGATGTTACATCAAATATAAAGACAATAATAGAAAAAAAAAAATCTGGATACATGTAACTTTTTCAAAACAATGCTTAAAATTCATATAAATCTCTTTTTTTTATTATTTTGTTTGTATAAATTACTTTAAACATGGTAACTAATGTTTAAGATACTGATAGAGATATATATTATAAGTTTTTAAAAGTAATAAGTTGCATTTTTAGAAAAGGCGATACTCTTCGTTTTATGAATTTGAATTTTTAAGAGCGAATGTTGTTATTCATCGTCAAATGTTTATAAAATTGAATTATGGTACTCTATTCATTCAAGGAATGCAGTAATTCCCTCAGAAAACAAAATTATCATGAATGTAAATGATGTTACATCAAATATAAAGACAATAATAGAAAGAAAAAAAAATCTGGATACATGCAACTTTTTAAAAACAATGCTTAAAATTCATATAAATCTCTTTTTTTTATTATTTTGTTTGTATAAATTACTTTAAACATGGTAACTAATGTTTAAGATACTGATAGAGATATATATTATAAGTTTTTAAAAGCAATAAGTTGCATTTTTAGAAAAAGCGTTACTCTTCGTTTTATGAATTTGAATTTTTAAGAGCGAATGTTGTTATTCATCGTCAAATGTTTATAAAATTGAATTATGGTACTCTATTCATTCAAGGAATGCAGTAATTCCCTCAGAAAACAAAATTATCATGAATGTAAATGATGTTACATCAAATATAAAGACAATAATAGAAAGAAAAGAAAATCTGGATACATGCAACTTCTTAAAAACAATGCTTAAAATTCATATAAATCTCTTTTTTTTATTATTTTGTTTGTATAAATTACTTTAAACATGGTAACTAATGTTTAAGATACTGATAGAGATATATATTATAAGTTTTTAAAAGTAATAAGTTGCATTTTTAGAAAAGGCGATACTCTTCGTTTTATGAATTTGAATTTTTATGAGAGAACGATTATTTATGGTCAAATGTTTATAAAATTGAATAAGGCACTCTATTCATTCAAGGAATGCAGTAATTCCCTCAGAAAACAAAATTATCATGAATGTAAATGATGTTACATCAAATATAAAGACAATAATAGAAAGAAAAAAAAATCTGGATACATGCAACTTTTTAAAAACAATGCTTAAAATTCGTATAAATCTCTTTTTTTTATTATTTTGTTTGTATAAATTACTTTAAACATGGTAACTAATGTTTAAGATACTGATAGAGATATATATTATAAGTTTTTAAAAGTAATAAGTTGCTTTTTTAGAAAAAGCGATACTCTTCGTTTTATGAATTTGAATTTTTATGAGAGAATGTTATTATTTATGGTCAAATGTTTATAAAATTGAATAAGGCACTCTATTCATTCAAGGAATGCAGTAATTCCCTCAGAAAACAAAATTATCATGAATGTAAATGATGTTACATCAAATATAAAGACAATAATAGAAAGAAAAAAAAATCTGGATACATGCAACTTTTTAAAAACAATGCTTAAAATTCGTATAAATCTCTTTTTTTTATTATTTTGTTTGTATAAATTACTTTAAACATGGTAACTAATGTTTAAGATACTGATAGAGATATATATTATAAGTTTTTAAAAGCAATAAGTTGCATTTTTAGAAAAAGCGATACTCTTCGTTTTATGAATTTGAATTTTTATGAGAGAATGTTATTATTCATCGTCAAATGTTTATAAAATTGAATTAAGGCACTCTATTCATTCAAGGAATGCAGTAATTCCCTCAGAAAACAAAATTATCATGAATGTAAATGATGTTACATCAAATATAAAGACAATAATAGAAAGAAAAAAAAATCTGGATACATGCAACTTTTTAAAAACAATGCTTAAAATTCATATAAATCTCTTTTTTTTATTATTTTGTTTGTATAAATTACTTTAAACATGGTAACTAATGTTTAAGATACTGATAGAGATATATATTATAAGTTTTTAAAAGCAATAAGTTGCATTTTTAGAAAAAGCGATACTCTTCGTTTTATGAATTTGAATTTTTATGAGAGAATGTTATTATTCATCGTCAAATGTTTATAAAATTGAATTAAGGTACTCTATTCATTCAAGGAATGCAGTAATTCCCTCAGAAAACAAAATTATCATGAATGTAAATGATGTTACATCAAATATAAAGACAATAGAAAAAAAAAATCTGGATACATGCAACTTTTTTAAAACAATGCTTAAAATTCATATAAATCTCTTTTTTTTATTATTTTGTTTAATTACTTAAAACATGGTAACTAATGTTTAAGATACTGATAGAGATATATATTATAAGTTTTTAAAAGCAATAAGTTGCTTTTTTATAAAAAGCGATACTCTTCGTTTTATGAATTTGAATTTTTATGAGAGAATGTTATTATTTATGGTCAAATGTTTATAAAATTGAATAAGGCACTCTATTCTTTCAAGGAATGCAGTAATTCCCTCACAAAACAAAATTATCATGAATGTAAATGATGTTACATCAAATATAAAGACAATAATAGAAAGAAAAGAAAATCTGGATACATGCAAATTTTTAAAAACAATGCTTAAAATTCAAATAAATCTCTTTTTTTTATTATTTTGTTTGTATAAATTACTTTAAACATGGTAACTAATGTTTAAGATACTGTTAGAGATATATATTATAAGTTTTTAAAAGTAATAAGTTGCATTTTTGGAAAAGGCGATACTCTTCGTTTTATGAATTTGAATTTTTATGAGAGAATGTGATTATTTATGGTCAAATGTTTATAAAATTGAATAAGGCACTCTATTCATTCAAGGAATGCAGTAATTCCCTCAGAAAACAAAATTATCATGAATGTAAATGATGTTACATCAAATATAAAGACAATAATAGAAAGAAAAAAAAATCTGGATACATGCAACTTTTTAAAAACAATGCTTAAAATTCATATAAATCTCTTTTTTATATTATTTTGTTTGTATAAATTACTTTAAACATGGTAACTAATGTTTAAGATACTGATAGAGATATATATTATAAGTTTTTAAAAGTAATAAGTTGCATTTTTAGAAAAGGCGATACTCTTCGTTTTATGAATTTGAATTTTTATGAGCGAATGTTGTTATTCATCGTCAAATGTTTATAAAATTGAATTATGGCACTCTATTCATTCAAGGAATGCAGTAATTCCCTCAGAAAACAAAATTATCATGAATGTAAATGATGTTACATCAAATATAAAGACAATAATAGAAAGAAAAAAAAATCTGGATACATGCAACTTTTTCAAAACAATGCTTAAAATTCATATAAATCTCTTTTTTTTTATTATTTTGTTTGTATAAATTACTTTAAACATGGTAACTAATGTTTAAGATACTGATAGAGATATATATTATAAGTTTTTAAAAGTAATAAGTTGCATTTTTAGAAAAGGCGATACTCTTCGTTTTATGAATTTGAATTTTTATGAGCGAATGTTGTTATTCATCGTCAAATGTTTATAAAATTGAATTATGGCACTCTATTCATTCAAGGAATGCAGTAATTCCCTCAGAAAACAAAATTATCATGAATGTAAATGATGTTACATCAAATATAAAGACAATAATAGAAAGAAAAAAAAATCTGGATACATGCAACTTTTTAAAAACAATGCTTAAAATTCATATAAATCTCTTTTTTTTATTATTTTGTTTGTATAAATTACTTTAAACATGGTAACTAATGTTTAAGATACTGATAGAGATATATATTATAAGTTTTTAAAAGCAATAAGTTGCATTTTTAGAAAAAGCGATACTCTTCGTTTTATGAATTTGAATTTTTATGAGAGAATGTTATTATTCATCGTCAAATGTTTATAAAATTGAATTAAGGTACTCTATTCATTCAAGGAATGCAGTAATTCCCTCAGAAAACAAAATTATCATGAATGTAAATGATGTTACATCAAATATAAAGACAATAGAAAAAAAAAATCTGGATACATGCAACTTTTTTAAAACAATGCTTAAAATTCATATAAATCTCTTTTTTTTATTATTTTGTTTAATTACTTAAAACATGGTAACTAATGTTTAAGATACTGATAGAGATATATATTATAAGTTTTTAAAAGCAATAAGTTGCTTTTTTATAAAAAGCGATACTCTTCGTTTTATGAATTTGAATTTTTATGAGAGAATGTTATTATTTATGGTCAAATGTTTATAAAATTGAATAAGGCACTCTATTCTTTCAAGGAATGCAGTAATTCCCTCACAAAACAAAATTATCATGAATGTAAATGATGTTACATCAAATATAAAGACAATAATAGAAAGAAAAGAAAATCTGGATACATGCAAATTTTTAAAAACAATGCTTAAAATTCAAATAAATCTCTTTTTTTTATTATTTTGTTTGTATAAATTACTTTAAACATGGTAACTAATGTTTAAGATACTGTTAGAGATATATATTATAAGTTTTTAAAAGTAATAAGTTGCATTTTTGGAAAAGGCGATACTCTTCGTTTTATGAATTTGAATTTTTATGAGAGAATGTGATTATTTATGGTCAAATGTTTATAAAATTGAATAAGGCACTCTATTCATTCAAGGAATGCAGTAATTCCCTCAGAAAACAAAATTATCATGAATGTAAATGATGTTACATCAAATATAAAGACAATAATAGAAAGAAAAAAAAATCTGGATACATGCAACTTTTTAAAAACAATGCTTAAAATTCATATAAATCTCTTTTTTATATTATTTTGTTTGTATAAATTACTTTAAACATGGTAACTAATGTTTAAGATACTGATAGAGATATATATTATAAGTTTTTAAAAGTAATAAGTTGCATTTTTAGAAAAGGCGATACTCTTCGTTTTATGAATTTGAATTTTTATGAGCGAATGTTGTTATTCATCGTCAAATGTTTATAAAATTGAATTATGGCACTCTATTCATTCAAGGAATGCAGTAATTCCCTCAGAAAACAAAATTATCATGAATGTAAATGATGTTACATCAAATATAAAGACAATAATAGAAAGAAAAAAAAATCTGGATACATGCAACTTTTTCAAAACAATGCTTAAAATTCATATAAATCTCTTTTTTTTTATTATTTTGTTTGTATAAATTACTTTAAACATGGTAACTAATGTTTAAGATACTGATAGAGATATATATTATAAGTTTTTAAAAGTAATAAGTTGCATTTTTAGAAAAGGCGATACTCTTCGTTTTATGAATTTGAATTTTTATGAGCGAATGTTGTTATTCATCGTCAAATGTTTATAAAATTGAATTATGGCACTCTATTCATTCAAGGAATGCAGTAATTCCCTCAGAAAACAAAATTATCATGAATGTAAATGATGTTACATCAAATATAAAGACAATAATAGAAAGAAAAAAAAATCTGGATACATGCAACTTTTTAAAAACAATGCTTAAAATTCATATAAATCTCTTTTTTTTATTATTTTGTTTGTATAAAATACTTTAAACATGGTAACTAATGTTTAAGATACTGATAGAGATATATATTATAAGTTTTTAAAAGCAATAAGTTGCATTTTTAGAAAAAGCGATACTCTTCGTTTTATGAATTTGAATTTTTATGAGAGAATGTTATTATTCATCGTCAAATGTTTATAAAATTGAATTAAGGCACTCTATTCATTCAAGGAATGCAGTAATTCCCTCAGAAAACAAAATTATCATGAATGTAAATGATGTTACATCAAATATAAAGACAATAATAGAAAGAAAGAAAAATCTGGATACATGCAACTTTTTAAAAACAATGCTTAAAATTCATATAAATCTCTTTTTTTTATTATTTTGTTTGTATAAATTACTTTAAACATGGTAACTAATGTTTTAGATACTGATAGAGATATATATTATAAGTTTTTAAAAGCAATAAGTTGCTTTTTTAGAAAAAGCGATACTCTTCGTTTTATGAATTTGAATTTTTATGAGAGAATGTTATTATTTATGGTCAAATGTTTATAAAATTGAATAAGGCACTCTATTCATTCAAGGAATGCAGTAATTCCCTCACAAAACAAAATTATCATGAATGTAAATGATGTTACATCAAATATAAAGACAATAATAGAAAGAAAAGAAAATCTGGATACATGCAACTTTAACAATGCTTAAAATTCAAATAAATCTCTTTTTTTTATTATTTTGTTTGTATAAATTACTTTAAACATGGTAACTAATGTTTAAGATACTGATAGAGATATATAAGTTTTTAAAAGTAATAAGTTGCATTTTTAGAAAAGGCGATAGTCTTCGTTTTATGAATTTGAATTTTTATGAGCGAATGTTGTTATTCATCGTCAAATGTTTATAAAATTGAATTATGGCACTCTATTCATTCAAGGAATGCAGTAATTCCCTCAGAAAACAAAATTATCATGAATGTAAATGATGTTACATCAAATATAAAGACAATAATAGAAAGAAAAAAAAATCTGGATACATGCAACTTTTTAAAAACAATGCTTAAAATTCATATAAATCTCTTTTTTTTATTATTTTGTTTGTATAAATTACTTTAAACATGGTAACTAATGTTTAAGATACTGATAGAGATATATATTATAAGTTTTTAAAAGTAATAAGTTGCATTTTTAGAAAAGGCGATACTCTTCGTTTTATGAATTTGAATTTTTATGAGAGAATGTGATTATTTATGGTCAAATGTTTATAAAATTGAATAAGGCACTCTATTCATTCAAGGAATGCAGTAATTCCCTCAGAAAACAAAATTATCATGAATGTAAATGATGTTACATCAAATATAAAGACAATAATAGAAAGAAAAAAAAATCTGGATACATGCAACTTTTTAAAAACAATGCTTAAAATTCATATAAATCTCTTTTTTTTTATTATTTTGTTTGTATAAATTACTTTAAACATGGTAACTAATGTTTAAGATACTGATAAAGATATATATTATAAGTTTTTAAAAGTAATAAGTTGCATTTTTAGAAAAGGCGATACTCTTCGTTTTATGAATTTGAATTTTTATGAGAGAATGTGATTATTCATCGTCAAATGTTTATAAAACTGAATTAAGGCACTCTATTCATTCAAGGAATGCAGTAATTCCCTCACAAAACAAAATTATCATGAATGTAAATGATGTTACATCAAATATAAAGACAATAGAAAAAAAAAATCTGGATACATGTAACTTTTTCAAAACAATGCTTAAAATTCATATAAATCTCTTTTTTTTATTATTTTGTTTGTATAAATTACTTTAAACATGGTAACTAATGTTTAAGATACTGATAGAGATATATATTATAAGTTTTTAAAAGTAATAAGTAGGGATTGACCGAAGCAGCAATTTTGCCGAATACCGAAGCTTCGGTCGAAGTGTACACCGAATACTTGAAAATTTTTAATACGCATTTTTGCATATACTAGCTTTTTTAATAAACTTTAATTGAAATGAAATTCTCAATAATTTAATTCAGTTACATTTTTATTCTTAAATCTTATTAAAAAAAAATTTAATGACTTCTTTCCACTCACAAATTTATTAACCCATCACTTTTTATTATTTTATCACTAGACAATACCCAAAAATAACCTATGAAAGTATTAAACTATGCAGGCTATTATTAAGGATAAGGACTACCAGAAAAACAAAAGTTCATTCAAATAAAAAGAAACAATGTTGTTATTAAGCTGATTTACTGATTGTATAATTATAAACATATTGAATAGGAATGTTCTCAAAATACAAAATGTATCATATCAATTTGTACATTTAACTATTTTCTATCAAATTATTGATAGATATTTATATTTTGATTAATATTTTAACACTGTGGTGATGAAGATTACAAATTTGAACGTTTTTGATATAACGGTTATAAAAGCTATAGGATAAGCATTGGAGTATACTTATTGGATGTGTGTATTTTCTTTAATAACCTTAGATATACAGATATGAACTCTAATATACTTATTTGATGTGTATATTAAAGAAAATACATATTAAATAAATTTAAATTAAAAAAAACTAATGTAGAAGTAATTAAAATTAAATGATAAGGGATGCATCTTCCTTACTTTTTTCTTCTTCTCTAGTTGGCAGTTGTTTTTATTTCACCCCTATCCCCTATGTAGACTATTTTAGGAAGGAAAAAGTTTTTTTTTTAATAAAAAATGGCCTTTGACTTGTTTTTTGTAGTGCAAGCTGAATTCTGAACTCATGCACATAATATTAAACCTTATTGTTTAGCCTATTCTACTGCTAAGTAAAAGAGAATTCTTCTAATTCTAAAACAATACTTATCTGCAATTATTCGGCCGGAGCCGAATATTCGGTTTACATGCCGAACCACCGAATACCGAATCAACTATTCGGTATTCGGTCAATCCCTAGTAATAAGTTGCATTTTTAGAAAAGGCGATACTCTTCGTTTTATGAATTTGAATTTTTATGAGCGAATGTTGTTATTCATCGTCAAATGTTTATAAAATTGAATTATGGCACTCTATTCATTCAAGGAATGCAGTAATTCCCTCAGAAAACAAAATTATCATGAATGTAAATGATGTTACATCAAATATAAAGACAATAATAGAAAGAAAAAAAAATCTGGATACATGCAACTTTTTCAAAACAATGCTTAAAATTCATATAAATCTCTTTTTTTTATTATTTTGTTTGTATAAATTACTTTAAACATGGTAACTAATGTTTAAGATACTGATAGAGATATATATTATAAGTTTTTAAAAGTAATAAGTTGCATTTTTAGAAAAGGCGATACTCTTCGTTTTATGAATTTGAATTTTTATGAGCGAATGTTGTTATTCATCGTCAAATGTTTATAAAATTGAATTATGGCACTCTATTCATTCAAGGAATGCAGTAATTCCCTCAGAAAACAAAATTATCATGAATGTAAATGATGTTACATCAAATATAAAGACAATAATAGAAAGAAAAAAAAATCTGGATACATGCAACTTTTTAAAAACAATGCTTAAAATTCATATAAATCTCTTTTTTTTATTATTTTGTTTGTATAAATTACTTTAAACATGGTAACTAATGTTTAAGATACTGATAGAGATATATATTATAAGTTTTTAAAAGCAATAAGTTGCATTTTTAGAAAAAGCGATACTCTTCGTTTTATGAATTTGAATTTTTATGAGAGAATGTTATTATTCATCGTCAAATGTTTATAAAATTGAATTAAGGCACTCTATTCATTCAAGGAATGCAGTAATTCCCTCACAAAACAAAATTATCATGAATGTAAATGATGTTACATCAAATATAAAGACAATAATAGAAAAAAAAAAAATCTGGATACATGTAACTTTTTCAAAACAATGCTTAAAATTCATATAAATCTCTTTTTTTTATTATTTTGTTTGTATAAATTACTTTAAACATGGTAACTAATGTTTAAGATACTGATAGAGATATATATTATAAGTTTTTAAAAGTAATAAGTTGCATGTTTAGAAAAGGCGATACTCTTCGTTTTATGAATTTGAATTTTTATGAGAGAATGTTATTATTCACGATCAAATATTTATAAAATTGAGTTAAGACACTCTATTCATTCAAGGAATGCACTATTTCACTCACAAAATAGAATTTATACCACACATTAAAACAATAATTCAAACGAATTTCGCTTCGGATATAATGCAGATCGGAAATACTTTAGGCTTAAGCAAAATATTCAGCATTTGCTGGTAAAAGAAATACGTTGATACGAAATTTTGGTTACGAGAGTTACAGTAAAACCTTATTATGTGTATAACAGTAAAATAAACAATCACTAGTGCACTTACTTCGAGTATTTCATGGATTGACATGGCGAAAAACTAAACCTGGATACCAGTATCCACGTTTCTGCTTGAGATATCCAAGTTTTGATTCGGCATCGGCAGAGCGGAAGACGCCATTAAAGTTTATCGATTGTTGCCACTCAACGATAACAAATGTTGAACCATAATTTCGGATATAGTGCATCCGACATGTAATTATCTTTTCCAGACATTTTTACTTGAACGAAAAACATGGTGAAACCTCCTCCTTAATCCAGTTTTTTGGAGAAAAGTTAAACCTTTATTTTTAACAGTGTAGTGATACTTGCAAATTTATGTCTGAAGTTGATGGGGCGACGCGTTGATACGGCGCCACTTAATAGACTGAACAATTAATTTGCTTTCAGTTAAATTTTCTTTTGTGACAGTAGGATAATTTTTAATTGACTGACTCTTTTTATTATTATTATTATTGTTTAGATATCTAACCGGAAAAGAATATTTTCTGTTTTCAGTCTATGAGTATCAGCTTGATATTTTGTTTGCCTGAGGTTTTTGTCTTCTGTTGCGTACGAGTGTAAAAATCACGTTAGTGATTTTTCTATTTTTTGTATCAAAGAACAAATGCTCATTTACAAAGTCACCTTCATTTGTAAATAGATATACAGTAGAGCGCCATTTATCCGAACAAGTCGGGACCGACCCTAGTTCTGATAAACGGACAGACAATTTAACTGATGTACCTGATTATACTAAAATCTTTACACTTTATCCATGCGTTAGACTGACAGCACTAGTTAATGCTGGCATGTTTAAAAATTGTTTTTTGTCTTTTTAATTTTTCTGTTTACTTTTTATTATCACTTTCTGAACGCCAGGGATTATAATTTAAGCAAAAAAGCTTTCGATTGTTGCTTGCTTCAAAGAAGACATTCTTTTCCATGCTGCCCTATCTCGAATTCTTCTTAAATACGTTAGTTGAATAGGATCAGCATTCTTCTGCCGTTCGAGCCATTTCATAGCTGTTTAAATACGTTAGTTGAATTGGATCAGCATTCTTCTGCCGTTCGAGCCATTTCATAGCTGTTTCCAAACATTCAAAGGCTTCGTTATGTGATGGACCTTTATCATTTTCAGAACATTCAATTTCTTTTTCGTCTTGAATATCATCCACAAACGCATCATCATTTAAAATCTGATATCCAGGTCTAATAGGGTCTTTGGATAATTAGAAGTTCGTTTAAAAAACGTTTTTGAGAGAAATAGGCTGTTCGGATATTTGGAAGTTCGGTTAAAAAAATACTTTTTGAAAGAAATTGGCTGTTCGGATAATTGGAAATTCGGTTAATTGGAGGTTCGGATAATCGGCGCTCTACTGTAATTGCAATGTGCTGTTGTTCTGATAGAAAACAATCGAGCAGTGTTCCTCTTTTTCTATAAAACAGTGGTTCCCAACGTGGGGCATGACAGGGGGGCAATATGACTTTTCAGGGGGGCAATTTCAGATTTCTTAAGAAATGTTCTGCCAATTTTTTTCTAATAAAAGTAGTGTGGTGGTCTAAAAATACAAATAATAGATAAAAAAAATCTAAAAATAATTGAGTAAGAATTAATTTTCGTAACATTCCCATTTATAAGTTTAAAATTCACTGACACCGGAATAATTATGTGAATTTTTTATAAGATATTTTTGACACCTTTTATATATTAAAAAATCATTCTAATTTTACTGGCTTTAATATTTTAGTAAAACGCACTTTTTTTTTAACTAATTATTTTTAAAAAACTTGTGCATCCTTTCATAGTGTCATATGCCCATGTAGGAACTTTTACATGTGGAATTATGTACGGTATATCTAAAATTAACTTTGGACATGTTTAATTATCTTAAATGAGGTACTAGTTGTGTGAAATTAATAAACCCCTTGTGCATCACGGAAGGAAATGGGTAGAAAGTAAACTTCTTGTGGCTCTTCTACAGACCACATACACAATATATAAACATACTTTATGACATAAACATTTTAAAATCTGAGAAAACATGGTGGCCAAATAATAATAATGAGGAAAAGAAAGCCCGCTATCAAAGTAGTATGTTGCAAAAGAAAAATATTTACTTAAAATGGATAAAAAAGTGAATCCGGAATTGTTACTTGTGAATTATGTTATCCATGCAGTCTCGGTGATAAACAAATATAACTTGTTCTTACTGAGGGACTAAAATCCATTACATAAAATGTATCCTTTCAATCAGACATCATATAAAATCTGAGAGGGATTTCAAGGAATTTTACTAAGGTAAAAATCGATTTAAAATTTGAGGTAAGTTGGAAAAAAAACTTTGTAGATTTAAATGCGAAAATAAATGACCTCATTGCATTCATAGAGTTATGTTAAAAACATACTTGTAATAAAAAAAAATATATGATTTTGATAAATTAAAACATGTGAAATCACTTATCAGAGTTAATGTTATTTTTGGATCCTTCCAGGAAAATTGAGGTTTATTTTTTATGTTATAAGATTTATATGATATAGAAGGGAGGGGGGGGGGGGACATCATGATTTTAGCGATGCTTTAGTGGGGCGCGGCCGAAAAAAGGTTGGGAACCACTGCTACAAAAGCATCGAATTTTTCCGATAACAGTGTCAAATTTTTTATTTAATCTGATTTTCAGGGACTCACCACAAAAGATTGTTATGCGGATGGAATCGATTAAAGTTTAGGATATGCACCTTTTATAGAAAATTGAAAAACATTGTTCGATTCTTTAGCATATAAATATTAGTTTCTGTAAATGTCAAGCATTTTTTCAAAAAATGCATAGCTGCGAACTATCCCTTTTTTGTGTTAGCACTACTTACGAATCATAATCCTTACCATATTTAATCTCAAAATTCTGCAATTAATAACACTAAAATTAGGCAAAGATTACTATTTGGAAGCAGTGATAACTAAAAAGTGAAATAGTTGACGGCTAAGTATATGCTGATAGCAGTGGCGTGGCGTGAAAATTTTCGGTGGTCATCGCAATTATTTAAGTTTGTGGTGAAAAATTATTAACTCTAAAATTCAATGGTTGAATGTTCAAAAAAGAAACTTTAAATCTTACCTTCACTTATACATGAACTCCAAATGTTCTGCTAAAACTGGATCGTAGAGTTTTAAAAGCTTATTAAGAGTTTTAAAATATTGCTTGGTCATCGCCGCATACAGCGATGACCGGACGCCACGCCACTGGCTGATAGACATATTTAAAATTTTTATTTTGCCAAAGTAAACAAAATACTTTAAATTTCGCAAATAATGTACGAAATATAAATATGCAGATTTGAGTGTGTGTGTGTGGGGGGGGGGGGGGGGGTAACGGGATACGGTACAGATGTACCAGTACCACAGAATAGTAGGGCTCTAGTCCCTTTTTTTTTTTTTTTTTTTTTTTGTTAGAAATCAAGCCCTGCTACAAATCCATTGACACCCATACGGTAAACAACAAATGAACATACAACAAACAAGTAATATAAAAATTTTGTTTTTAAAGTCAATTCCTACTTGGGTCATCAAAGAAAAATTTAATGTAATCCCTTAAGCTAATATTAGTTTTTGTTGCATTAAAATATCTCAATTTGTTGATTTTCTATAAGCAAGTAGGTTTACCATGGAAGTCTATGGGGATTTGGCGAAATATTAGATATCGCCAAGTTGGCGTCACTTTTAGCAACTCATTTTGGTCCCCAAATTTGGCGATATATCGCCATGTTGGCGACAAACTTGGTGGTATTTGGTGACAGAACAGGATCCCCGCTATGGTAACCCCCCTTATAGATATGAAGATGCATTAAATGCTTCAATAACCAATGACCGCCATTTTGTTTCCCATGTAAAACTAAAATTAATTAAAATTTAATTAATGAATTAATATTTGAAAAATATGTATTAACATCAATTGTCATCCAGTACAAGTTTAAAAAATTTTATTTCAACTTGATAGGATGAATAATAAGTATTTTATTAACGATTGAAAATTTGAACAAGATATATAAATAAATATATAAATATAGGGAGAGTGTGAACTAATAGACTAAACCTGTACCATTTATTGAAAGAGCTTTGGTATGTATACCAAATCTTTTTTTCCAATTAGCTGTAAACAAAACCTTTATTTATTTATAATAAGACATAAGTCTTATCCGTTTTGGAAATACAGTAGACTCCCTCAAATCCGCAAACGCCTAAAATCCGCACATCATCGTAGATGTAAACAATAAAACTTTCAGTTCAGATATATGGAAAAAAAGTTAGAGGCTTTTTTATTTTTATATCATTCTGTAAGCATTTTAATACAGTAGAGCGCCGATTATCCGAACAAGTCGGGACCGATCCTAGTTCGGGTAAGCAAAAGTTCGGATAAATGGACAGACAATTTAAGGGATGTTACTGACTATACTAAAACCTTCACACGTTATCCGGGTTTAGGACTGGCAGCACCAGTTAGTGCTGTTTAAAAATTGCTTTTATTTATTTATCTATTAAGTTTTTTTTCTCTTTTTATCATTTTCTGAACTCCAGAGATTATGTTAATTTCATTTTCTTCATAGCTTAGGATTCTTTCCATCTCCTTTATTGTTTTACATTCTTCACTTTCTGATCCACTATCAGTTTTTTCTTTATTTAAAATTTTATTCAAAGCCAATGGATAATTGGAAGTTCGATTAAAAATTTTTTTAAAGAGAAATAGGCTGTTCGGATAATTGGAAGTTCGGTTAATTGGAGTTCCGATAATCGGCGCTCTACTGTATGTAATTCTTGTAACTATGACTGAACTCATGCTTTTTTATCAATGAAATATAAATTTATTTCTGAAAAAATTTAAGATATTGTTAATATCACTATGGTGATCGCAACCTTTTTACCAAGTATTATTTGTGTGTTCATCAAACTTTTTTAGTTATTAAGTCTTGCTAAAACTGAAATAAAACAACCTCCTTATTTTAGGATTTTTATGTGAATTATCTAGTAGTATACCTTTATAAGGCAAGTTTTATTGAATAATTCAAAAATAAATTTATTTTATCTTTATGCATACTTAATTATACAATATTGATTATTTACCTGACTTAGCTTTTAATAATTTTTATAATTAACTCAATTTTCTATATTTTACTTTATTAAATTATTTGTCTACTTAATTATTTTAATATTTCACTATGTATATTGTAAGCATTCATTATAATTTCGATTGCATTATTACATTGAAAGTCAAACTACTGTTTAAAAAATGTAAACAATGTAGTTAGCAAAAATCCGCACAACCTCTGGACAATAGCTGTGCGGATTTGAGAGAGTCTACTGTATTTCAGGAACCGTATGCAGATCGTGCCAAAAATAAAACAAACCATCAGGACCATCCAATTTTTTTTTCTTTTTTCAGAAGAAAATATTACTTTTTCATATTCGAACTCCCAAGACACGTGATATTTGGCCCAGTTCAGCCGATTTTGCTGATGCGTTTTATTCATACGTGGTTGGGGTTTCCTTTCTTGTACTTCAATGTCAGAGTTGCTGGCTACTCTTGAAGAAGTACTTTTGCCGGCAGTGTTATCAGTGGATCTCTTGCCAGTTCATCTAAACTTTTTTTTTTCATTGCCCAGTCTCTTTATAATGGTCCTTTTTACGTGCGTTCGTAATTATATAAATACGTAGCACCTATAGGCATCGTCCGGTCCGCTCGTCTGTTTGTCCGGATATAACAGCGCAAAACTACCAACCGAATGGTTTGATATTTTATATAAATAATCGTTGCAGAATTTTGTCGAGTTATTTCAAATTTTATGAAAATCGAATCAAAACTTAAAAAGATATTAATAAAAGTTTTCTTCAATCTATTAAATCCTATCATAAGGAATTAATTCAATGATATCCCATGATAGGTAATGATTCTAGGTTGTCATGGTGATGGCATCCTATTTAACTCATATTGGACCGCTGTCCTATAAATAGGATAGCTAATAAAACATTTTTTAAAATAAAATTGGTAAGGATTTTCTGGATGCATTTTGTTATAACGTCTTTAAAATACATAAAAGTATAACATATAAACAAAAAAACAAGTAACCAATTAAAATTTAATTGAAAAAAATCTATTTAAAAAATCCTTTAAAAATTGTGATCTTATAATTTAGAATTTTACCGTTATTATTATCTTTTTATTGGAGAGATCGTAGAGTATTTTTGTACAACATAAACAGTATTTTAAAAGTAAAATAAAATATTTGCTCATAAAATTAGTTTATGTATGCATTTTATATGTCCTTACTATGTGTCCTACTAATATGTCCTGTATATAGGACAGCTAGTTACTTAAAAATTAAAAACTTTTTTTTCAAAATTGTGCTAGTATCTACTTAATTACACCATATTAATGATATAATCAAAGTTTTAAAAAATATTTAATCGGTGTGGTCCAATATGGATTAAGATGGAGTCCTATTAGTTCTGTATTACTGAATTTAATACATATAATCGTAATAAATTTTGTATTCAGGCATTTTTACATATGGCATGTTCGGTATTGAAAATAAAGTGTGTAGCATTTATAGTTCACTTACAGGAACACTCAAACGAATTCGTTACAGTAAGGTCTATGAGGAAAAGTCGTTTGCAATGTATTTTAGTGGTAATTCTATTTGAAACATGTCGAAATCAATATGAATCACTGAGGTGCACTGCAAGAGACTTACTATATAATAGGATGTGCATAGCATATATCGCTCATTTACAGGGACACATTCGGATTGCCATGCATTAGATATATGTTACCGAGGTTTACTATGGCATGTTCGGTATTGAAAATAAAGTGTGTAGCATTTATAGTTCACTTACAGGAACACTCAAAAGAATTCGTTACAGTGAAGTCTATGAGGAAAAGTCGTTTGCGATGTATTTTAGTGGTAATTCTATTTCAAACATGTCGAAATCAATATGAATCACTGAAGTGCACTGCAACAGACTTACTATATAATAGGATGTGCATAGCATATTATCGCACATTATAGAGTTCCGGTGGGGAAATTGCATTTTTTGGCCATTGAAAACACAAATCTCATTGCTCCGGGAGGCACATTCCCCCCCGGACCACCCTCTGAAATCAACACTGATTGATAGTAATTATAATTTATAAAAAACTAAACGCTCACATATGTGGGCAAGAACGTGAAGAGGTTAAAGTATTTTAAAAGTATTGGAAAATGTTTCATAATCTATGCTCGACGCATGATTTTTCGTTTTTGTTTAATTCGAATTCTAGAGGGAGCGGTCGAAGAATTTTGAACTTTCAAAAGTAGAATTATTGCATGTAATTTATCAAGGCAATTAGTTATTTATAAACAATCCAATAAAGCAAAATACATAATTTTACTTTCTTCTTACATTTACAATTTGAATTACATGCATTAAAATTCGTATATCATAAAACTAATTCATTATTGTCTTGAATTTTGAGTTATTTTATTACGTGGGATAGCAGTCTCAAGCGACAGTTTAAAAATATACAATCATACGAAAAATATTTTTTTGAAAATAATATATACATAAAGATTTTTCCAATTACAAAACTTCCCACCTGACATTCTTTTCGACAACTTTAAAATTGGACGTCATTTTTATTAAAAGTTTATTGGCCAAATTAAAGTTATTTTTAAATAAGGTATTCCAGCCAGCGGTTACCAAAATGTCTCCAAGGTTTCTAGTGAAAAAATCTTGTGCCGCGTCGCCCAACTCCTTCTCATCATATTCTTCAGCCAAAACAACCACCTCGAAAATGTTCTCCACTGTCAAATTATGCTCCATGTATTCTACGCAGAACTCCTTGAGCTCCTGAATATCGTATTTGTCAGCCGTTTTGTACAAATAAAAAGCGCTGCGAAATGAAATGTTCTTCAGATAACCACAGTACAGATATTCTAAAAACTCTTGAAATGATTCAGGGTCGCAATCAGGTATATTTACTATTCCACTCTGTTTTTCTGATGTCTCATGCTTGAACATGGCGGCAAATACGGGCGATCGGGCAGCAAGAATTTTCCTATGCGCCTTGAATTCTGTATCTTTGACATTCAAAGTGATGTCGTAAAACTCTGTATCCGTGAGAAGACTTTTAATATTTTCTGACAACAAATTCGGCTCTGGAAACAAAGAAAGAAAAAAGTAAACAAATAAGATACTTTTAACTTTAGAAAATTTTCATAATTTACCGTGTTTACTCCCGTAATGGCCGCACTTTTTTTTTGCCAATTTTTCATTGTGAAAGTGTAGGTGTTCGAAATCTAGTACACTCTAATGCCAAAACATTACTGGTATAAAAAAACACATTATAATAAAATTAGTAACTTACCAAGTGTTTCCAAATTATGTGCTGTTTATTAAATACCATTTTTCTTTTTATGGTATTTTTGTTGACATAAAATTTATAAATAATCTTTGTGAAAATTTTAACAAAAAATTCTCATTATAAATTTCGACTATTACTGACGATTTTTTTGCTTCAAAACGGGGGTGCAACTGTTACGCGAGGACAACTATTATGCGAGTAAACACGGTATTCACAAGTAATAGTACAGCGTCTAGAATACCTAGTGTGGAAATATGCTATCCAAACAGTGCTAAAATTTTTTATCCCTTAAATGTGCGACGACACTGCTAAAATGCCAAGTGTCGATCGCAGCGGGATTTTCGTATTACTAGTATTACATTGTATAGACTAGCAATACCTTGCAGTTGTAGAAAATATCCTGCAGATGTCGCTGCGATCTGTATATTGCAGCAGCATCGTTGCATATTTAAGGGATACAATATTTTAGCGCTTTTTAAGCATTACAGAGGTAGCCGATTTCCACACGATGTATTCTAGTCGCTATAGTAATAGTGCCTACGCAGTCAACAAAAAGGAGAAGACGCATCATTTTCACGTGATCAACATAAACTGATTTCCGCCAATAGAGATGTGCAAGTCACGTGTCTTTGACTGCAGCACCGTTGAAAAGATCATGTAGCTGTTTGTTTGTTTTATTGGACACATACATCAGACTTGTGTGCTTGACAACAAGGCCCGCTTATAAGTCATCGTCGATATACAGGAACGAGATAGCACAATAAAATTTACAGCACAGAGAATTTTTTACATCCGGGAGCTCCACACAGAGTGTGCAATGAAGCCAGCGGGAGTCGAACCCGACAAGCCTCCTACGCTCTAAAGCGATTAGCAGCGTGGTGTCTTAACCACTCGGCCGCGGAGGCCCCGTCATGTAGCTGTATGACACACAAATAGAAAAACAATGTTAAAAGTCTGTAATTGTCCTACAACAGCAGAAAATAGCTCTTCGTGACGCCACCTTGCCCATCTCCGAGGCTAACGAGAAAGACAGGCTACCGCGGTGCATTCCACGTATCTTTTTTTACAGACCGCTGGAGTCACATGATGCCTGAATGCACCAATGAAGGTGTGCGAAAAGAACATCACGTGGCTCTAGCGGTCTGTAAAAAAAGACACAAGGGGTGCACCACGGTAGCCTGTCTTTTTCGTTAGCCTCGGCCCATCTCTAGCCAAACGAAAAAGACAGGCTGTCGCGGTGCGTTATGCTGCGTTTACACTATGGCTTATCAGGTCTACAAGGTCTGCGAGGTCTGCCAGGCGTGGGTTTAGCCGGGTTTAGGAGGGTCTGCGTGGTCTGCGAGGCATGGTCTCTGTGGTCTAGGCCTTGGCTTTAAAATACTAGACCCAACCAATCAGCGTGCTTCATTTTTGTATATTCCGCCATTTTAAAACATCGAAGAAGCAGACGACAGCTTTTGATTTTGAAGATTTTTTGAAATTAATAAGGGAGAACAAATATAAGAACAAATTAAAGGTACGTAATGTTTTTTCAGATGTTTTTAACATTTCTCTACACTGTTTCATAACTAGAAGTTTCTTTTATAACGCTATACAATCATAAGTTACTATTTTCATGTATTTACATACTACGCTACTAAAATTAATTTGTTAATTATGTTACTTTTTATATTACCAAACTCTATAAAACGATGTATTCTAAATTCTTTAATTTGCATCTTCCTGTAATTACATACAACGCTGCCTATGCATTTGTTAATAGATAGTTATGTTCCTCATTTCCAAATTCTTTAAAATTAACCTGGTTTCATATGCATGAATTTAAAAACAAATTTGATAGCATATGAATACAAATTAATATAATACGGTCGTCATTCTATTATAATGTACGGTAATGCCTTTTTTGTGAGTAAATAGTTTGATTTCCTTCAGGTATTTATTTGATATTCTATTTCAATGCATTTTTAGTACTGACAATTTTTAAATTTATCCTAAAACTATCAACGAAATTTTAGGCATCAGAATTAATTTTGAATTAACCCCAAAGTTTTCTCTGTTATTTTTATATAATTGACTGATCATAGCAAACTCTGCATACATGATTTGCATTATTATTAATCAATTTTAAATGTGTTAATTTTTACAATGATACGGTACTATCTAAAGTATTATGAAGACTTTGAATTGTATTTAGCTTCTTATCCTCCCCCTAATAAAATTTAACTTTTTTAAAATTGAACAAACTTGTTTTTAAATAAAGTTTTTACTTTTAATTATTAATAATAATTTATAAACCATCCCTTATTCTTTAAAAATTTTTATCTCCTATATGTTTATCTTTCTAAAATTTTCTTTAATAATTAATCAGTAGTAGTATATTAAAACTGTAAAATCTAGAACATGAAATTTTCCTTTCCACTTCCCCACAAGGGATGATTTAAGATTGAAAAGTTGATAATTTTTTTTTTTTCAGAAAGAGTTTGAAAAACTTTCAAACCTATAAAAGTTATGCTAGAAGTAGAGATTAGAATCTGCTGGTGCCAAGATAAATACATATTTTACCAAGTTTGCTCTCAGAATATCGCAGGTGTGTAGTCTTCTATAATAAGCGACTATCATTTGTGATCTTCTGCAAGAAAGTGGATTGTCTGATGTTCTTGAACTATGTGCTGTTTTTGTTGTTTTCTCTTAAAATTCATCAATCAGGAACTGTAGTATAAATAAAGTATTACGAACTTGTTTGACTGACTGTAAGTATGTAGTTTTTTTATATATATTTATTTTCTGTTACTTAGGAACGAGGGATTTTGAAGTGCATTCTACATTGTTTTTGTTGTTTTTATTAGGATTATTATAGTCTTCTTTTTCTATTTATTTACATTGCAGGATGTTTTCAATGGGACATTTTCAACAGTTATGTGAATGTTTATCAATTGCCTGTTGACCTGACTTTCACTAATAGTATTTTATCTAGAGACTTGCATGCTTTTTTGGAAGATATGAATCTTCAATAATATTCGTGTATGATGATTGTAAGTAAGTCCTTTTTCTCAAAAGTACATGTTGTGTATTTTATTTATCATTGTTTTATCTTTTATGTATAACATAATGTTTCTCACAAAATGAATCTGTATCTAAGAGAAATTTATTCTCAATACAATATTTATTATTTAATTCCTTTTATTCTTTAATAAATGTTTTCTTCGCATTAGTTTTTTTACTTTATAAAATGGCGTTAAATGATCAATTAAAAAATATAGTATATGTAAACTATGTTTTATATAAACATTGAGTATATGAGTATTCTGTTAGCGGGAAGCAGTTAACCTCTCACTCCCCCTATATACACTTTTCAAGGATTTGATATTGCAAAAAAATGTGTCGCTCAGACTTAAAAAAATTCAGAAATTACACAAAAGCTAGAATAACTTATCAGATTTGTCTAAAATAAGATGACAGCATTAAATAAGCAATTTAAGCACGGAAATTAATTAGTAATAATGTATATACTATTTGAGAATATGGTTATGTATATTGCTTCGTAGCTGTGAAGTATGATCAAATGATAGCTCTCCCATTTCTGAAAAACTTTTAAAATGGTACACCTGGATAATTTTAATTTAATATCGGCTTAATAATTATTAAACTGCATATATTTTATTTAATATTGAAATAATATAAAATGTATTATCTATGATAGCATCATGGTTTTTATTTGTTTTATAATTATTAAGCTGCATATGTAATAATCTAATGTATTTGATTTAATATTTGTTAATGTTGAACCTAATCTAAAATGTATTACTATTATTATCAATGTTGTTGTTTATTTACAATTCTTTGAAGTGATATGAATTATTTATTTCATTAGTATAAGTTATTGAAATTATCAGGAGCGTATGGTGTATTTTAGAATTCAATTAAAATGTGTCAACATTGTAATTAATTTTTATAAAGCTCTGAGCTGGAAAATAAAATAAGTGATATTATTTGTTTCGCTCAATCAATGTTTTTAATTTACTAGGTCATTCCATGGTGGGCAACTTACATTACATTTGGAACGATTTACTTCAGTAATTTTAGTAATAAAAGACCCCCCCCCCCCCAAAAAAAAAAAAAAAAAAAAAAAAAAACCTTCACAATGTAAAGTTGACATGATTTGTTAATTAAACCTATTCAAAGATAAATTTAGATGAAAATGACCTAATTTTAGTGGGTTTTTTTTAACTCTGCCAGTTATATATACGTATTATGGTAACTGACATTAGTGAAAAAGTAACGTAAGTTGCCATAAGAAATATAATTTTCATCCAAATTGACCTTTGGATAGGTTAACAAATCATGTCAACTTTACATTTGAAATTTTTTGGTGTTATATTACTGAAATTACTGCTGTAAATTGTTTTAAATTATAACGTAAGTTACCATGGAATGACCTTAGTATTCAACGGCTAACAAAATTGGAATTAATACATATCCATCCAGTGCCATAAAATGCTATAATTTGAAATAAGTATTCTAAATTTTTGATCAAAGTTCATTAAACCAAAAAATATATATATATATATCGGAAGCCATGCTTTTATGATTTTTGCACTTTTAGATTTCGCTCACAGAATTTACATTTTTCCTATAATATATTTTGTAAGTAAGTGGCAGCTTCATACTTTATTTTAAATATGAATTAACTAAGAAATTATAAGCATAGCAAATAAAAGTTTTTTTTTTTTTTTTTTTTTTTTTTTTTTTTTTTATCTCAAAAGATTAGTTTTGTGATGTTAATGATAATATTCATAGCTACTGAATCAGAATTCAGTTCAGAAGTGTTTTGAGAAGTTTAAATGATCATAGGTATAAAATTTATCACTTATATTGTTTGGTTATTTTATTTATTTGTAAAACATATTGCACATTAGCAGCATTTGGTTGCTCCCACCACCCCCCTGCTTTTTTTTTTTTGGAAAAATAACCTTTATGTATAGCGTGTAATATAAATAAGTGTGTTTTATTGAATTCTTCCACTTGTGGAAAGCATATTCTCTTATTTTTTCTATTTAAATTATTCTACACTGCTATTACTCATGCTGGTTAAGCTATTTAATACTTATATTTAACTTCAGAGTATTTTTGGTACTTTTATGTTAGTTGTGTGCAAATCTTTCCAATAAGAGCTTTTTTTTTTTTTTTTTACACACATGAAAATTAGAAATAATATTTTGATGATATATTTTTTTTCTGCAATTGAATCGAAATGAGTGAAAGGCATGTATTTAAATATATGCGACATATGTATTAGAATGAAATGAGTGAATGGTTTATATTTAAAATTAAGTGAATGCAATGCGAATGATGAGAAAGGAAAAATTTTTGTTGATTTATCACCTGTGCCGACTAACAGAAAAGTACCATATTTTAAAATTATTTTTTATATTACTATGCAAATCGTGAAATGAAGAGTTTTTATGTTATTAATAATTAACGCTATTTTGATCTTGGGTTCGAAATTTTAAGTTTATTTATTAATTATACTATGTTAACTCTCATGGAAAGATGCTTGCAAACTAATATTAAACCAATGGCAACTTTCTTTACAAATTTCTCGTTTGCTTTTGAATATTTTTAAATAATTTTTTCTGTTTTGTGTAGGACAATGTGTAATTGGGAATTTTTTTGCTCTTGATTTCAGGTACAGTTTTTCAGAGGAAATTTTCAGTTTCAGAACTTGTTTCAAAGTTAAAAGTGTCCTCAGAAGAAAAAAAACTGCAACCAAAGAAAAAAAAAAGTAAACATATTTGGTTAGACATCAGGTTCAGGTTACTTGGGCCAAAAAATAAAATAAAAATAAATAAATCCAAAGTATTGAAATGTAAATAAGAATTTTGAAAAGAACATCGCCGTTGGTTTAACATTTAGTTTCAGTGTTCTCGTCTTACTACTAGTGATGAGTGATATGGGCTTGGGCTACATTTTTGTACCATTCTTCGAGCTCGGGTGGGCTCAAACTTATTCATTCTGAACTTAACAATTTTATTTATTCTCATACAGAAAAAAATAAAACAACTTTTTTCCCCTTAAAAATTACTTATTCCATTTTAAGTCATTTTGATGTTATTTTTACCAGAATGGAAGAGAAACAGAAATAGTGTTTTTTAAGCTCTTTTTAGATGTGTTTGTAACTATATAAATGCATAGCACCTATAGTCTTCATCTGGTTCGTCCATCTCTCCGCATATAACAGTGCAAAAAATACCCAACCAAATGGTTTGAAATTTAATATATATATATATATATGTGTATAATAGTTGCATAATTTTGTCAAGTCATTTCAAAGTTTATGAAAATCAAATCAAAACTTAAAAAGATATTAATAAAAGTTTTCTTCATTTTGTTAAATCCTATCATATGTAATTCATTCAATGATATTCCATGGCAGGTAATGATTCTAGGTTGCCATGTTGATTGCATCATATTTAAGATGGCATCCTATTATTTCCGTATTACTGAATTTAATATATAGAGTCGTAATAAATTTTGTATTCATGCATTTTTGCATAAAACTGCAACAGCTATTGCACCAAGATCTGGATATTGATAAAACTAGTTATAGTATGAACGCACGTCTCATTTTCTAACTTGTTTAAATTTAGTATGAATTTTGACTTCTCTGAAAGCAGTTCTCTAAGCCATACAATAAGTTTCTCTTATTTATGAGAAGTAAATACAATACTCCATTTACATTCTTATAATATTTTTAGAAATTTTGATGTGTAAACAATAAAGGTTTCCTTTTTAATAGGATCACTTGCATTTCATATGTCTTCAATCTACTGATATTCTTAGCAGTTTAAATTAGACTTACAGTGCACTCCCGATTATCCGGGTTAATCACCGGGAGATGTCGCACGGACAATCGGAAAACACGGATAATCCGAAATTCCTTTTTATTAAATAAAAAATCAACATCTGCTTAAAAAAAAAAAATCTGCAATGCATCTTTGCTTCTGCTGTTTGTTCATCTCTTGTCTTCACAACATTATCAGATAAACTTAACAAGATTCTAATTCACATCAACATTCATTTTACATACATGATAAGCGTGGAAATGTTTCTCTTTAATTTTTTTTTTTATAGTCCGGAATGAGGATGGATAATCCGCACACGGATAATCGAGAGTATACTGTATTTCTTTTTGTCTCACTAAATATTATTTACTAATTTATGATTCTTTATTTCAATTAATGGACTGAAATTTTCTTTCTTTTTTTTTTTTTTTTTAGGTATGTCAAGAACATGCTTTTTGGTTTTGATGCACTATTTATTAGTTCTCAATTATTATACCAACTGAGAGTTATTAAATGATTATCTCGCTTCTTTCCAAAAAACTGTCTTAATAGTTTACAATTTAGCTAGTTAGACAGTTTATTTTTACTAATACTTTATCTTCCTTTCAGATTGAAATATAAATACCTGTTTCTTCAGATCAATAAAGTTTTCTGTTAAACATTGTGTCATCATCATAGACCATTAGGATTAATATTATTTTATTTATTATATGTAGTAATCATTATATTCAATAATAAATTTTGTTATGTAATAATATTTATAATATAAAGAAATTTTATTTTGTTTCGGTAATATTTGTACTTTCAAATAAAAGAAATTTATTAAAAATTTGTTGTCTTTATTTGACTATATATTTTTATTATAAATGGTATGTCAAGTATTTACTTGTTTTATCTATCATATAAACCTTGATTTAAGAATTGTTTTTAAATATCTATTTATTTTTAATAAAAAAATGGCTAAGATATAAAATTAGAAAACCACTTTCAACATGGTTGAAAAGTGTTTATGAATTCAGTTTGTCTGTTTGTCCACACTTGTAAATATACTGGGATCGCATTGTAATTATTAAATGCTAATGATGTTCACTATAGAGGGTGCTATTTAAATGTGGAATTCAATAAACATAATGCACCAAAAAGTGTTATGGGGACAAGTGCTGAAAATGGATTTTTACTGAGTTATGTGTTTTTAAATGGCACATTTAGATATTTCATTTCATTGTATAAAAAATTAAATTTCTTAATAGCTACTGTTGGAGAGTGTTTCCATAATCTACGCCTAATTTTTCATAATTATTATTTATGTGTATATTCCTTATACCAGTGGTGCAGCCAGTATCCTTATTTGTAAGGGGTTTTGGAGAATTATTACTCCTCGTGTGATACAATATGTGACAAATAAAAACCAATGTAATAAAAAGCAAAAGCAAACATAATAAGTTTAGCATTTATGTGTTTAAAGGTTTCATAGAAAAGCTTCTTTAATCTTCAAAGGGAAAAAGAAGAAGAGTGGGAAAGAACAATAGCAGTAATATATATGTAGAACTTAGCACACACCCTTACACATTAATAACACACTGATAATTACTCCTCACATTAGCCATATTGCTCTTAACTTTTGCTTTCATTAAATTTGTGTTGAAATAGAGGTTCCTTTTATAAAATCTTGAAACAAACGATAAACATTTTATGCTGCTTATGCTTTTCTTTACTTTGGTTTTTATAAATTTTTATCTTAATATAAGGAATTTTCAAAACAACTTATTAGTTTTTTAAATACTGTGGGAGGAATTTTGAAATGCCACCTTCTTTTGCTGCTGCAGTGTTTATACAAATCTGCATTTTATGACCGATTTGCATGAAACTTAAAATAAGGGCTGGGCATTTATAAAATTATCATTTTAATGTGTGTGGGAGGGGGGGGGGGTGTCTGACATTTGATTGTCGTGAGATATTTTTGGGGAAAGGTTTTTTTTTTTTTTTTTTTTTAATCCAAACGATATTTTTTGTTTTAGTGCTTTAATTTTTTCTTTACATCAAAATAGTCTTATACCTTTTAACTAGTAAGTGCCTCTTTTAGATGTTAATTGATTACAGTTGTTTAAATGTAAAATCATATCTTTATACCACTGCAAACGCAAACATATAAAAATAAAAAGGATTTTTAAACATTGATGATTATTTCATTAAGGGGGGGGGGTGAAGAATGATAATGTATGATATTGTAAGTGAGGGGGGGGGGGACTAAAATTACCTAAATGTTGATAACATATTATATATGTACAACACCATACAATAGTTTTTGAATGGGAGTAAAATTATTGCAAATTTAAAACAATTATCAGATTTCTCAGCCCTATTTTCAACCATCTGCTGTAGTTTATAATTTAAAAAAAAAAAAATATTTAATTTTCTAATGCAATTTTTTCTTTCATATTGCCACAAAAGGAAAATGGATATGAGCATTATTTTTATAAATTAATTAAAAATCAGACTCATTGTATTTTCACATTAAAAAATGGCATCATTTTGAACAGATAATGCACATTTTTCATAGATAAATTTTTAAGCCTTTACTATGAGTGTTACCATAGTACCTTTATTTAATTTGTGTGGGTAATTGCACGGAGTGTTTTAACAAAATTTACAATACCTCGCGATATATTTACCGTATGGATAAAAATGAAGTGTCAAAATATTCTCAATTAAACAGGCTTTCATTTAATATTAAAAAAGAAAAGTCAATTTTTTGACCAATTTTAAGGTAAACTGCCCTCCTTAAATCAAAAGGAAAAATAAAAGTAAATTTTATTTTGTGGAAAGGAGGGATCGTACCCCTTCCACAGACAAAAAAAAAAAAGATTCATTTTCTCTCTGTGTTTCATTATTTTAAATTGTTTGAAAAGAGTAAATTTTGTTTTTTTACAGTCAGAGAAAAAAGAAAATTAGAGAACGGCAATTGCATTTTCTTGCTTCCTTTATGGGCAATCATGTTTGAAAAACGTATGATTTTGATTAATTTACACGTAATTAATGTCTGTGCAGAAGAAATTACCGCGTAAATAATTCTGACATGTTCATTTCGATACGAATACGAACGTAAACAAACAAACACGTCTGTCCCTTCCTTCCCCCAACCTGCAAATATACGCATGCGCAAGCCAAGTTCTTATGCCGTAGTGTGAATGCAATTTTTTCGATTCTTGGACCTGAAAGACCCAAAAGACCTGACAAGCCACATAGTGTAAACGCAGCATTACATGGGTTTCTTTTTTCAGACCGCTTGAGTAACGTGATGCATGAATGCAAATGTCCGAATAGAGCATCACGTGACTCTAGCGGTCTAACGCGAAAGACAGTGCGGCAGCTTGTCTTTTTCGTTAAGCTCGGCAAATCTCTATTGTCGCGCTGCTTTTCAACTTCCCTTGATCACCTGGCAGCCCCTAAAGTGCCATATCCGGTCCTCTTTCGATGGCTGCTTATAGTGGTTACATTCATTTGATGATTTTATTAGCCCCCGGAACGGTATGCTATTTCTTTCTCCCAACTTATTTTGTGTCCAAAAAATAACGTTAGCTTACAGACGCTAGCAATAAATAAAGTAGATGTATCATTGTACAATTAAATGCTCTATAGCATTTTTTAAAATTTCTAAACATCGCACATTTTCAGTTTTTATACCATCGTATTGGGGAAAAAAAGTACTTTTTAATGCAATTTGTTTGAAAACTGCATCTCCATTTGTTTTTGAAATATTAATTTTTTTGTAGTTTTTAGCGACATTTGTTTCATTTTGGCAACTCAAGTACTCCATTACTGTAAAAAGTAAAGAAAAAATAGTTGAAAAATAGCAATTATATCTTTTTGTTGCCATTTTCTCATAAAAATTTTAAAAAAATTTAATTAAAATACGTGCTATTTTGAGATAAATATAAAGAAAGCATTTATGATAAAACAGGGAGCTATTATAAACTATATTTAATTTTAAGTTTCTATATTAATACAAATGACGTCATTTTGCATAAAATAAAAGCGTGTGATTTAAATCTTAAAATTGAAATATGTTTTGCAGTAGAGTCCCGATTATCCGAGTGACGCTTAACCGAGTTATTTTCTTCTGATGGACTGGTGACTTCTATTATTATGAAACAGCCATTATAAATTAAGTGTTAAGTGAAGATGAAAGAGCAGCCGTAAAAACTTAGAACTCTGATTTTCTGGTCAGAATGGAAAAAAAAAAATGGCCATAATTTTTTTTTAAGCCACCAGTCCACCAGAAGAAAATGAAGTAATGGAAATGCCGGGGGCGACACTAAATTCTGAAAAAGCAGAATTCCTGTTCTCTAGTATATTTATCTTTTTGGTACAGTGAAAAATTATGAGCTATAAATTTAGTAATACAGTGAAACCCCGCTATAGTGAACACGGTTTATAATGAACGAAATGTTTGGTCCCGTGCCGTGCAATACATGTATGTTTTTTTTTTTTTTTTTTTTTTTTTGTGGATATAAAGAACCCAAAATAAATGAGGAGATTGGATATAATGAACTTTTTTCTGTCTTTGATTGATTTTTTTTCTTTGTAGCAATTTTGAAATTGCTACTTCAAAATAAATGCATATATACCGATTTTTAAAACCATCCATAGACTGGACTGTAGCAATCATCGTGGTTGCCTCTTTTATCTCCCTTCATCCTCACTAAACAAAGGCCATCCCGGACAGATGTTGCACCTGTAAAAGGTCTGTGGGTTCAATAGCCATTCCCGGAAATTCAGGGGAGACACGTAGGAAAACGTACTCATTATTGGTCAAAAGGACGGACACGGATTGGTGTTGAAAAAGCCCTCTTTCATCCCGTTTTTACTCTCAGTTCAGTTAAAGAAGCAAATTTAAACTATGGCGAGCAGTAAACGTAAAAGTTTTCCATTCAAGATAAAATGGGCATGATAAGAAAAATTGAAAATGGATACAATCAAGCCAATATCTGCAGGGATTATAAGTTATCCAAATCTACAGTTTCTAACACGTGGGAAAATAGGCAATTAATAATTTCTGCTCATGTAAAAAATTAAGATGGATTTTAGATTTAGATTTAGATAAGGGATTAGATATTGAATTAAATTTAGATGAATAATAAAAATAAGTTAACATGTTTTTTGTTATTATTTTTCAGTCATTTTTATTGGTCATTTATTTAAATAATGTGCATTTTGAGGGAGGAGTTCGGAACCATTTAGTTAAAATTGTTTGCGAAACGTATATAGTGAACCGAAATTTCGGTCCCTTGAAGGTTCACTATAGCGGGGTTTGACTGTATATATAGATTAAAATTTATATTATACATACAAATAAACAAATTATATTTGGTAAATGACTTTTGAACCATCCTTTCCCATATATATGTCTATTTCATGAATTTTCGTAGTTTAACGAAACTAAAAATTTCTTTCAGTTTTTGGGACAGAAAACGACGAAAATTAATAAAATCGATATTATAAATAGCGTGGTACGTTTCTATCGTAAAAGAATTTTTGTCTGTTTGTTTTCTTCTTTAGAGCATAGTGAATATTTTGAAAATATAATTTAGGCACCATATAAAAACTTAAATTTTGTAATTTTTAGTAAAGGATCTTCATTCACAGAAATGGCTTTTAACCCTTTATGCTCGACGGCACTTTAACCCTTTATGAATTCATGAAAATTTTATCTTCTAAAGTTTTTTTCGTGAATTGTTTAAACTACATTAGAAGATTTACATAATCATTTAATAAATTTTAGAAGGATTTATTAAGGTTTAATTTATAGGGATTTTGTGCAATATTTATAACCACATTCAAATCTTTTATTTAAAATATTTTTCTTAGTATTTTCTAGAATTAGGAAATGTACAAATACAGTCGGACCTCTATTTAACGAAGTCGCTAAATCCCGAAAAAAAGTTCGTTATGTGGAAAATTCGTTAAATAGAGATGAACCTTTTTAAATACTTTAAACTACACAAAACAGATTTTTAATTCATAAGCACTAAACATTATTAAAAAACTTAACTAATCACACTTTTTTTTTTGTAAATCATATTTTTTTTTTATTATTATTATTCATTTTACCCATCAAAAATAAATCTATAAGGACAACAATAATTAAAAATATATTGTCCGGAAATACACTGTATTTTCAGTTTTAAGAATATATTTACATTAAAATTAATGAATTTTAATGACATTATCGTATTTATTATAACAAGTAATTTTAAGCAATGTATTACTACATGCGTCCTTAAATTTAATTACTGAAACTTATTTACTACAAAACAGCCTTTTTGAGTGTGAAAGGGGGATATTGAAAGTTTGCATTTCCTGGATGAAATGCAAAGAATGATTGTCACTTTACTGCTCTCGTTGAGTTAGGCACCTGGTAAAACTAATTCAAGGTTATTGAGCATTATAAAATGTGTGAAAGAAAGAATAAGTCTGAAGTGTCCGGAAATATTTTGAGAAATAGGGAGAGAAAAAAAATTATATCAGAAGAAAAAGTTCGTTAAATAGAGAATACTCTTCGCTATTTGGAGGTTATTTTACGAAGAAATTCGCAAAATGTTGTTGGTTCCGAGAAAAAGTTCGCAAAATAGAGGTTCGTTAAATAGAGGTCCGACTGTATAACGTTCTTACAATAGAAATATAGAAATATTCCCGAATTGAAAAATTCCCCCTCCCCCAACGCCAAGATAGCTGAAAAGATGCAAAAGCAAGAGAAATCATCCTTTAAAATATATATATATATTGTAACCAATAATGTTTTTGGAACAAGATATATTAATATATCTATAACTAATTCTAAACTGTATTACAACTAATCGATGTATTAAATGAATTTTATAACAAGTTATTTTAACGGTACTTATAAGTACCGTCAGTACATAAAGGGTTAAAGTACCAGTAAAATAACTTGTTATAAAATTAATTTATTACATCGACTAGTAGTAATAAAGTTTAGAATGAGTTATAGACACTTCCCGTAAGGCATGGTGACGTCACGTCGACGTCGTTGTGAAGTCACGCTGTGACATTGTGACCGTCGATGTGACGTCAATGTGAAGTCATTGTGACTAGAATGTGAGGTCGTTATGGCCGTTTTAGAGCTCTTTTGTGACGACTTTGTGAAGTCACGGTGTGACAAATTTGTGAAGAGTGTGTCATTTGTGACTATTTTGGTATTAACTTTGTGACGAATGTGACAATGCTTTAAAGTCACATTGAGATCAATTTGTGAAATATGTGTCATTTGTGACGAAATTGTCTTTAACACCGTGATGATTCTGTGACGACAGCGACACTGCTTTGAAGTCACATTGTGACAATTTTGTGAAAATTGTGTGATTTGTGACGATTTTGTCATTAAAGTTGTGACGAATATGTGACTAGTGGCAATGTTGTGAAGTCACACTATGACATACTTGTACAGTTGTAAACACGTATGCATGTCACACATAGTCATAATTATGCATGTTGTAAAATCATTTGCATCTATAACGTTAATATACTTCGGCGATACATCGCAATTAAAACTTGGGGGCCGCTATAACAAGGGTATACCAAAAGAATTTTATTGAATCAAAATGCAATGCCCCGCAGACTTCAATTTTGTTGCACCTTTCTTTCCTATTGCAATAAATGAGAATATTGAAGACAACTGAATGATCGATCTATCACAATTTTTTTTTTCAAAATTAGCTATTTGTTAAAAGCATCAAAATTACGAAAGAAACATTTTTTTTTTAATTTTCAAATCTTTATCAAAATAAAATTTGTGTTAAAAATATAATATTTTATAATATATACAGTACTTTTTATATTCTTTAAACTATAGAAAATACTGAATGAAATTAATTTATTTCATTTAATACGCATTACAAACTCGAAGTCACTGGTGAAGTTGAATTTTTTCGATTACACAACATTTATAATTAAAAAAAAAAAATAATAATAATAAATAAAAAAAATGAAGGATAAAAAGAAATGCCGATATTAAGTAATTAAATTTTATATGTTTTATGATATTGATTACCATAATATATATATATATATGATTGTAATTCAAACAAGTTGGGGCTGAGAAAATAGGATACTTCTTTGTTATAGAGGCCCCTATAAATTTGATTATGCAAAAATTGCAGTAACGACATTGCTAAGATCATTGTGAAGTTTACGCATGCGTTATATATATATATATATATATATATATATATATATACACTCGAAACGCTCATCATGTGCCATATAGTCATTATATACGTATTGTTGACGTCTTTTATGCCACATACATGCATTACAATATTTCCGAAGTACATTTTAGCAATAACCATTTCAAAACTACTCAAATGAAAAATACAGCTTTGGTATAGAAAATTAACTGAGTATCACCAGTATCATTATGTTGAGAATTCTAAGAACAATTTCGGCAATAATCGTTATGTTGGAAGATAGCAGCAATAAATAAAATCGTATTTTTATGCTCACTGTAAAAGTAAGTAAAACTTTTGGGTATGCATAGAACGGTGATACAAAGGGTTAATTTATTTTACATCAGGGTTTGCTTGAAGTAAAATCCATATATAAAACAACTTTTTGATTATTAAAAAATAACTTTAATAATTGATTGCCAAAATTACATTTTTATTTATGAAATTATATATTATAAAAATAACTCTTACTATCTATGATTTTTTAAAACAATAATACCTTATTGTTTATAAAACACAGCACCGCAGCTGCTCTATTTTGCGTCTAATGTGAAAGTTTTTATGTTTTGCCAAAAATCTATCTGGCTGGATATATGTTGTCATGACATCTATAACTCTGATATTATCATAAATAGTACAAAGAGATTAGAATCTACAACGAAATTTTTAGAATAAAGTCTGGTGAAAGTTTTATAAATACAGTAGAATGCCGATAATCGGAACTCCAATTAATCTAACTTTCAATTATCCGAACAGCATATTTCTCTCAAAGAATTCTTTTTAACCGAATTTCCAATTATCCAAATATTTCTCTCTCTAAAAAAGAAAAAAAAACACCTAACTTCCAATTTATTTTTTGCTTAAATTATAATCTCTGAAGTTTAGAAAATGATAAAAAGAGAAAAAAAAATTAAATAATAAAAAAGTAAACAAAAACAATTAAAAAAAAAACATTTTTTAAGCACTCCAGTATTAACTGGTGCTGTCAGTCCTAAACCTAGATAAAGTGTGAAGGTTTTAGAATAGTCAGGAACATCCCTTAAACTGTCTGCCCATTTATCCGAACTTTTGCTTATCCGAACTAGGGTCGGTCCCGACTTGTTCGGACAATCGGCGCTCTACTGTATATATTGTATTAGAAATACAAATAATCATATTTATTTTTATATGACACAATAAAACAAAATAATGAACACAGTATCAAATGGTTAACTACTTTTTAATGTAAATAAAGTATAAAAATTGAGACCATAAACACAAAATAGAGCCACACATAGGTTCATTATTATTATTATTAATTTATTTACAAGATTATGGTAATTATAAATAAGAAATCCATTTTAATCACGCTGTTTATAAAGAGTGTATAATATGGATACTTTGAAATTTATCTCGATAAAATCATTCAGGAAATAAAATGATAAAATTATCCAGAAAAAGAAAGTAAATAATAAAAGATGGTTATTACATTTTAGATTCATACCGTTCAAGTATTTGCGTTATTTTTAAAGTAAAATAATATTTAAACACTTACTGATTGCGTAACTTCTATATTTTCATTTGCCAGTAGACTTCTAGTTCACTTTGAAAACATTTCAGTAAGAATGTTTAACAACTGAAAAGCTTTCACCCGCTATGACTATTTCTTTATAGATTTTAAAACATTTCTCAGGTTGAATAATACATTAAATAATCATTTTTTTTTCTTAACATTACATATCAACGATCTCTTTTAATAGTATACGTTTCCGTTGTGTCTTATTTTGTATAAATTCCTCTTCTGAGCAGATGCAATTTTTTTAAAATAAAAATATGCAATGCAAATTGTTTAAGACCATCACTTAATACAAAATTAAAAAATTATGTTTGCCAATAATTTTATTCCATAAAAAGCCTTTTTTAAAATAATTTAATTATCTTTAAATGTTTATTAATTATATTAATGATTGATTTTAATGCTTGTCCATATACTTTCATATTTATGACACCATGTGGTTTTAACCAAATATTTAAATAAGAAAATAAACCAGATTAAAATGCAATTTAAATCACTAATTTTAATAATCTGATCAAAGCTGTTGAAAAGGAAGTTAGATATTTTAACAAAATAAAAAATAAATGTAATGAAATATTTGTGTTCTATAACATGTTTATTAGAAGATAACTAAAATCATTGTAATTAAAAAAAAAAGCAAACAGGGAAAATAATATTTTAGATATTTCAACAAAATAAAAAATAAATGTAATGAAATATTTATGTTCTACAGCATGTTTATGAGAAGCTAACTAAAATTGTTGTGATTAAAAAAAAGCAAACAGGGAAAATAATATTTTTACATACCTAATTTCATTGACGTTGTACGTGATACTTTGATTTTGGGGAACCAATTAAATCCGATAATAAGTACGATAGCAATGACTTGAATCATCTTCAACAAGTCAAAGCTACCGTAATTTTCTCGGGTTTATATTTTGTTAGCTGAACTAACTTGGATCATGAGAGCGTTCTTGTTTCAGTTTTTAAATCCGTGTCAACACGTCTATGCTGTCCAGTGTCCACAGAACTTTCCGCGTTTATTTTAAAAAGCTTCACTGTTACTTTTATCCGTTATTCTGCGGTCGAGTCGTAACAACTGAAATGTGCAGATGCAGACGATTTTTAAGTTTGGAAGTTCGAAGCAGATGTTTTCGGTTTTATTTGTTTTTCTATACAACAGTTTCGGAAGGAAATTAAATGCGTAATAATTTTATCAAGTTGTCTCTAATTCAATTTCCTGTTTGAAAATGATTTATTGTATTTCACCTTTTATTTTTATCAGTTTTATTGAATTGTAAAGTTTCATTTACGCAAATTATGATAATAATATTATCCATAATTAGAGTTTACTAAATAAAACATTGCTTAATTTTTCAAAATGTGTACAAATTAATTTAATGGTAATAATGATGACCCCCTCCTTTTTTTTTAAAGTAAAATATGTATCACAGGTAATATATACAAAATATCTGCTTAGAAAATACAACAAGATTATCGAGAAGAGATATGAGTTTTTCTTTGTCAATCTGTCATTCTCTTAATATTAACTTTTTGTAGAATAAAACATCTTGTAAAATAATTTTTAAAGATATATTTTGAAAACAAAAAATAAAATATGAATAATTAATTATGTCATGGGCTTTGCATAAATTTTGTACATTAATTTTATATTCGGAAAATGTCGATTTTATTTTAAGCGTCTGAAAGAAGTAGAATTTAAAAAAAAAAATGGTTACTTAAAATAGTGAAACACTGAGAAGAAAAAAAATGACTTGAATGCAAATTATAAAGCAAGAAATGCATATATGACTAAACTTTGAAGACGCTTTCTGCATGCTCATTAAAAGCTGCAGACTTAACTGTAATAGAAAGTTTTTAGTTTGAAACCACAGAAATGTTTCGACTACTCTTTGAGAAACTTCTAGTATAACAGATGATCATTTACAAAAATCTTATAAAAGATAAGTCGAGGTCTGTTTACCTAAAACATTTTTTTAATAATATGAAATTCGCATAATTAGGAAATCTTTTTGTGTCGCTGATGAATTAATTACATTTTATGTTATGTGAAAATAAAAAGTTTTGGTTAGAGGCACAGAGGCAACTTGGACCACGGTTTAAAAAAATTTTAAATCCGGCAGAAAAATATTTTTTTACAGTAAATAACATGTTTTTAATAATTTTTGTAATTTTTTAAAGTTTTCTAAGAAGTTCACATCTCAGTCACAATGTGACATCACTGAGTGGTGGCATTTTGGTCACAGATGTGACGTGACCACAGTGACTTACAGTGACGTCACTGTGACCAAGCATGCTATGAGGGTTTACATTATCTTGTTCCAAAAGCATTTTTGATTGAACAAATCATTAAAATAATTGAGTGGAATTATAAATATTGCACAAAATCCCTATAAATTCAGATTTAATTAATTTTAATAGGTAAAATGCTGTTAAAATTTATTAAATGGTTGTGTAAACCTTCTAATGTAGTTTAAAAAGTTCACGAAAAGTGCTTTAGAAATTGAAACTTTTATGATTTCATAATTTGAGACATAAAGGGTTAATATGATAAAAAATACCAACCTCTTTTTTTTTTTTTTTTTTCAATTGAAAATATGCTTCTACAGCTAAAAGTTTAGGAATTGGTTACATAGGGCAGCAATAATAGGAAATACACTGTGTATGTACAGTCGTGGAAAAAAAAAAGTAAACACCCCCTACTAACTCCTCAACAAATTATCGTAGACGAAAGTTACTGGTACCGAACGATTGGAAATAATGACTACTTTTAAATGATGGATATATAATTTGCTTAGGGGGCCATCTACAGATTAAAACGAATCCAAACTTCATTTTTTTCAATGGCAATACCCAATTTTAACGAGATATTTCAAATCTTCGGTTCAAACTATGCCTAGTCACCCAATTTCAATTCATTTGGATATTAAGTTTTTGAATTATAAACATTCAAAATTTAGTGCTTCTAATGTTAAATTACATTTTCATACTTTTATTAATATCTCCTGAAATTATGCTCCTAATGTGCTATTTTTTTTTTTTTTTTTTTTTTTTTTTTTGTAGCAATAATACTAATATACCCACACATAAATACGCTGAATTTGCAATTTTTATAATTTTATGATATTAATTATGAATTATGAATTATGAAATTAATATTCGAAAAAATTATGAATTGCAACCTACAATTTTTTTGATGGATTTAGATTTATTATGTCCTGTTTTATGGAAATCCGAAATTTCACGTTTTTCTACCAAGTAGTTTTCAAATTATGCTTAAAAAACGGTAAAATGGTGGTTTAAGGGGCCGTCTATGATAGAAGTGAGTAGATATTTAGAAATTTACTCTGCTGTTCTGTAATCTAACGGGCTTCATTGACTCTCTGAGCCGCGCTTAAGGTGCCTTGATCAAGAAGGGGGCTCTGTCGGTTAACAATTGAGTACGGAACTTCAGTTTGGATACAGCCCTTAAAATACGCTCGTTTTAAAATAATTAATTTCTCGGAAACTTATGATACGAATTGCATAAAAAATTGTTTTTGGGCTAATTGAAGGGTGTAGAGTTCATTTATGCTGTCAGAATTGTGTACTGCTATTGAAAAAAACAAAGTTATGGTTCATTTTAATATGTAGATGGCCCCCTAAGCAAATTTTATATACATAATTTAAAAGTAGACTTTATTTCCAATTGTTCGGTACCAGTCACTTTCTTCTACGATAATTTGTTGAGAAGTTAGTAGGGGGTGTTTACTTTTTTTTTTCCACGACTGTACATATATATATATATATATACCGGGTGTCCCAAAAAGGACTGACTGATTTTAAAATTCAATAACTTGCAAACGGTGACAGATATTTAAAAAATTCTTGCAGGAGGGTTATGCAAAAGGTCAAAAGTTTTATTAGAGTGATTTTCGATTTTAGTTCGAATTACAAACAATAGATGGCGCTGTAAGCAATAGTCGCTAAATACAGGCTCGATTTCTGGTCCTTTTTCTTGTTCCATGCTGAAAAAGGAGATGGAAATGTATTATCCGGGCCACGAAGTACCAAAAATCGAGCCTGAATTAAGCGTCTATTGATCGCAGCGCCATCTATTGTTTGTAATTCCAACTAAAATTGAAAATCACTGTAAAAAAACTTTTGACCTTGTGCATAACCCTCCTGCAAGAATTTTTTAAATATCTGTCACCGTTTGCAAGTTATTGAATTTTAAAATCAGTCAGTCCTTTTTGGGACACCCGGTATATATATACACAGTGTGTCCATGTATAAACTGACCTACCTTTATTTTCGCAACCGTTGGTCCTAGATGCATACTTCCAATTACAAAAATAGTTTAATGTGAAGTAATTTTTAAAGCGATTTCTGTCAAGAAAAGCATTTATTAAAAAAGTACGAAATTTAAATTTTTATACGGTCCCCCAGTCCTATAAGTTATATTTCTAAATTTTCCGATTACACTGACGAGTAAGACAAAAAAGTGCCGTTCATATAACACTAAAATCGCCCGAAAGTTATTGAACTTTAAAAATGCATGACTTATACCACTTTACTGCATCTGAACACAGATGAGTTTCGCCATGCTTTGAGGGGTCATATACCAAGTGCTTTAAAGTATTCGAAGAACTTATTTCACGTATATCTGCGCTTTGAAAAAAATCGTACAAGCATTACGATTGAGTTAACTTTTATTAAGTTTCAGACTGACTAAAATAATTGTATTTTAACATATGTTTTATTTTGTAAGGATATGAGACTGTTTCTTTTTATGATTTCTTTTAACAAAAATTATATTATTTTTAAAAGTTTTTATTTAACTTCAACGATCGTATGTATGCTTTTCCAGTTCAAAATCTGTACTCGAACTTTAACTCACTTTCAAATATCCGATCGAGATTAAATTTTACATAGTGACATAAATCCGATGTCAATCTAATATTATTATCTTTGGTGGTTACCATTTATACTTATTTTACAGGATAACACAAAACATTTCGGATAGATTAACGCCAAGAAGTTTAAAGAAAAGTTTTAGATTAAACACAAAACTGCGATGGATGTGTTTTTTAACTTATGTATTTTTTAGCACTGAATCCGAAAATTTCCTTAATTTTTAATCATAATGTCAGGATTTTTCGCAAATCATAAATTGCCAAAGTTAAAAAATAACAAAAATCGGATACTATAAAATAGAGGAGAAGACTGTATTTTTTAACTTCTATAATTGATTTTTTTTTTCTTTTGTGCACTTTTTAGCACTGAATTTGAAAATGACCTTCATTTTTAACCATCACGTTAGAATATTTTGCAAATCGTAAATGTCAAAGTTTAAATATAGCGAAAATCTGAAACTATAAAACGGATTTAAACCTTTTTATTTTTAATTTTATTTTATTTAATGCAATAGTTCATTCTATTTTTTCGCTTATACTGGGATTCTTACAGCTAAACAGCTGAGGGGTTCGATGAGGTGGGGGAGGAGGTTCAATTTTAACTTTGAAATTTACAGTTTGCGAAAAATCCTGACGTGATGCTTAAAAATAAAGGTCATTTACGTAAAAAATACAAAAAAATCAATTATCAAAAGTTAAAAACACAACATGACATCTATTTTATGGTAACAAATTTTCGCTTTTTTCTAACTTTAAAATTTACGATTTGCAAAAAATCTTTATGTGATGGTAAAAAATGAAGGTAAATTTCGGATTCAGCGGTACAGAATACATAAGAATCAATTATCAAAAGCTAAAACTTAATTTTCATATTTTTATTTAACAGAAATTTTGTTTTTCCTTTTCTTATATGTTTATTACAAATTGTATATTTTGGATTAATATGTCTGAATTATTAAAAGATTTCGAATTTATATTGTGCAATGTTAATTTTACTCTCAAGCATTTTTTTAATATATCTGACGAAATAATATTTTTTACTAAATTTCTGAATGATCCCTAATTTGCAGCAAAAAATATGCTCCAACTTTAAACAGTTATTACTCAGTCATTTTTTTTTTAGAATAACGGGACTTTTTTGTCTTGCTTCTCAGTGTAGCAGTAAAATTTTACTAAATAGGGCCTGGGGTCCGTATAAAAATTTAAATTTCGTAACTTTTTAATAAATGTTTTTGTTGACCCAAATCGCTTTAAAAATAATTCTTTACCTTATTTAAACCATTTTTGTAATTGGAAGTATGCATATAGGACCAACGGTTGCGAAAGTCGGTCAGGTTATACGTGGATACTAGAGATGAGTTCGGGCTCGTTTTTTGGAGCCCGGGCCCGCCCGATCCCGACGGTTTTAAATCCGAGCCCGAACGATTTTTTGTCATCAGAGCCCGAGCCCGATACCAATCTTTAACTATAATCGATTCCTTTCTCATAACAGTCTTCCGTGATTGACGTGAACCGGAAAATCAACGTAAATTACAAAATTGACACCGTTATCTTAATGGTCAGATGCTTTTATATTAAAAGAAGTAACACTGACTGATTGCTTTCTATCGGAATAACAAAGTAATTATATTTACTTACGAAGCAAAGTGATCTCGTAAATCTACTACAGAGTTCTCAGCATGCGCAGAGTACATGACAAATAGATATAATAACCAGTAAAGTTATTTTCATATGAAGAACGATTATGACTCGTGCGCAAATATAAGATTAAATAATTTGCAAACCTCAAGCTAATTCTGGTCAACTAAAAATCGAAGAAAACATTCTCTTTGTGTTAGATAACTAAATAAAAAATAAATAAACGATCGGATTAAAAAATATCTTCTGTCACAAACGAAAATCCTAATAAAAACAAATTCATTGTTTATGTTTATTTTGATTGGCGCCATATTAATTGATCGTCGTCGAAAATGCCGTAGACATAAATCTGAAAACATCACAAATTTTCTTTTGAAACAGCAATCAAATACTAAAATAAATAAACACGATTTTTGCTAACCCTTCTTTTTGATCTAAATAACATTGAAAAGACTTGAAAAGTAATTTTAAACGGGGAAAAAAGTTCTTTCAATCTTTTCTATACATAAATGAATATAGTTTTCCGGTTTCAGAAAGAAAGAGCCCGAGCCCGAAGGCTAGAGTAAAAATAGAGCCCGGGCTCGGGCTGAGCCCGTCTCATCTCTAGTGGATACCATGTATATATTAAGGTTTATTGGAAATCGGTGGGGGGTCTAACCTCCCCCTTCCGAATGAGAAACATTTACTTAATCAGATACGAAAGCATTAAAAACTTCGAATGCAGAAACACAAGTACCAATGAAATATTTCGTTTTAAACAGGTTTCCGTCTTAGCAGGTAAAATTACAAGATACTGAATATAAAATTTTTATTTAAGACAGGATTCTATTATAAAAAGGTTCCATTTTTACAGGTATCCACAAAAACTGTTAAACCATCCACTCTATAGTATAGCACTGAAAAACATAGATGTATTATTACGTTAAAACTTGTGAAAATGAAACGTCTATAATTCTTTCTCAAACGGAAAAAATCGAATTTTGGCGAAAAAACATCATACAGTTAAACTTGCTAAGACGGAGACCTGTCTAAAATGGAACTTTTTTCTAGTCCCTTTTGAGTCCTTCTTTGACATTTTACTGCAGGGGCACCATTTTATGAGCTTCCAGGCGAAGAACAGGGCAAAACTTTCTTTGCGGAACATAAATTGAAATAACATTCAGAATTGCCCAAATCACATACAAAATGGAAAATCCTGCACAAATAAAAATGCACTGTGGAATTTTGTCTCCTTAACTTCTTTTACAGACATGTAATTCTTCCGCGAATATTTTTAATTTTCGTGAAAGTCCGCGATATTTTTTTTTTTTTTTTCAAATTTCGTAAAATCAATTCGTCAATCGGTCGCAAAAAGAAATAAAATAAAATAAAATAAAATAAAATAAAATAAAATAAAATTGCGAATTTTGCAAATTAAAAAAAAAAAAAAAGTCCCAACTATTCGCGGCAAAAATTGCTAATTTCTTCAAACGACCGTGTAAAAATATCACTACTTTCGTCAAAGATCGCGGAAAGAAATGCAGTTTTTCGTCAATTGAGGGTACAAAAAAATATCGAATTTTGTAAAAGAATTGCGAAAAAAAAAATAGCGAATTTTTTCAAAAGATCACGAAATATGATTCAAAATTTCGTCCACCAATCGCTCAAAAAAAAATCAAATTTTATCAGTCGGCAGCAGGAAAAAAGATCACTCATTTCAGCAAAAGATCGACGAAAAGAATCGCGAATTTGGTCAAAAGATCACGGAAACAAGCATTGAATTTCGGCTGTTGGTTGCACGAAAATATCGTGAATGTCGACAAACGGTCGCGAGAAAAACATTAATTTCGTATATCGGTTGTAGAAAATAATCGTGAATTCCGTGAAAGGATCGCGGAAAAAAATTTCGTCTGATGATCGCGGGAAAAGAAATCATGAAATTCAATCAATCACGTGATAAACAGCCCACGAACGTTATCAATGAGTCACGAAATTTGCAAATTATATGATCTACAGGGATAAAAAAAATTTCCACTGATGCCTTTCTTCCAGTAAAGGTAAGGTAAAGCATTCATTGTTTCGGGTTGAGTTTTCACTATTTTAAGGTGGGTTCGTGTTGACCCGACTTTTCAAAGAAATCCTGAATATTTTTCAGATGAAAAACTATATATTTGAACATTAATGAATATATATATATATTAATTTTTCTTACATAAAAGGTAAAATTGATATTAACGATATAATTATAGACTTCTTTTACAATAACTGTATTAAAATAAGGATTAATTTTCTTTCATTTCGGGTCGGGTTGCCAAACAATGTAAATCTTCTCAGCGGTTTTCGGATTTACATGGAATTACAGTCATGCATCGGATCAGGTTCACGTAATTTTTTCGTTGCGGGTGAGGTAGACATTAGGCTTTTTGTAGCCTTTGTTTATTTCGTCGGAATCGGGATCACCCGGTTTCAGTCGTACGCGGGTCGAGTTGTACCCGACCCGAACCCGCAAATTATATTTGAAGTCAACCCGCAACCCGGTAAAAAAAAAAAAAAAAAAAAATTCCTTGACACACAACTCGACCCGAACCCGCCAAAATAATTTTCGGCAACCCGAACCCAAAATCCGCAACCCGAACTGAACACGAAATGAAAGGAAAGCAAATAATGTTTTAATGCAATTATGAAAAGTAATCTACAATTATATCTCTAATATCAATTTTATGTTTTATGTAGAAAAATGGACAAATATATATATTCTTAATATTCAAATATAGTAAAACCTCTGAATAGCGCACACATGTTTAAATAGTTTTGCATCGGGTCGGATTGTCTTTAATTTTCTTTTTGGGGGTCGGGATGACTGGAATTATCTTTCTGCAGGTCGGGCTCGGATTCACCCTAGAATATTTCTAGCGAATCATGTTTAGTTTTATTGGAAGTCAGGTTGTTTAGATTTTCACAAAAAGTTTGAGCAGATCTATGTTTCAAATGAAAATACAATACTTTTTTGAATATGAATGAATATATATTCAATTTACTGCATGATAAATAAAATGTATATAAAGTAATTGTGGTAATAGATTATTCTTTCTTAAGAATCTTTTTTTTTTTTTTTTTTTTTTTTTTTTTGGTGGGGGGTGTCTAGGAATCTGAAAAATATTACCAACATTTCGTTTTTGATAAACACACATATACACGCATCATATTTGTGATCGTTTATGCATAGAGACACGTGATTTTGGAAGGTGCAGACTGTTCAGACGTATAAGCATACGGATATGTGTGTTCGGAATTAAAAACGTGTTGGCAAGATGTTGGTATCCACTTTCCGGGAGTGTGTATATATAGAGGTCTTATTGTATATAGTTTTTTAACCCGAAAATTATCTTGGGCGTGGGCGATTTATCTTGAAAAATCGGATCAACCCGAACCTGAGCCGCAAGTGTGGAAACCGATCTGAACCCGAAGCAATGAAAGCAACCCGACTCGCTGCAAAAACAGTAAAAGTCAACCCGACCCGCAACGGAAAATATAGCACCAATCTGACCCGACCCGATCGGGTCCGGTACAAGTGGGTAACACGACCCGATGAGGGACTCTAGATTTGGTTTTTCAAAAAGGAAGTCATGAATATTTTTCAAATGAAAAAACTATATATTTGACTATTAATAGATGTATATATGTGTTCATTTTTGTACATAAGTTATAGGCTATTTTGATAAATGTGTTAAAATAAGGATTAATTTTCTTTTACTTCGGGTTTTGGAGAAAGTGTGTCGGGTTTCTAGTTCAAGAAATTGTTTTGTCTGGTGAGCGCAGACCCCATTGAAGATTTTTAAGTGTACCGTATATAATATAATTTAACAAAGCAAATAGTTAAATAATTTGATAATATTGCAATGATTGCAGTAAATATAATGTGACACTAATAATGGAAAATAAATAAATAAAATATTAAAAACTTGAATTATGCTCGACCCCCCAAAAATTGATTGAAAAAACTCCTAAATTTTGGACTAAAGTGGGAAATTCACTCCTGATTTTCCAGCCCTGAGGGGGACGAGTTTTCTTACGATCAAGTTGGACACGGCTACGAGCCTGATAAAATATATTTTTTTTCCCTCACATATTTTTAAAACATTTGAAAAAGTTCGAATATTAAGGTTTAGATTTTTTTTTTAATATAATGATTAATTTCTATTATTTCGGTTATTTAATGCATATGTTTAATTGCAATCAAATCTGATGAAAAAAAGTTATTTTAGCGTTTGAGCAGTTTTTTAATTTTTGTTTGACATTTCGGTGGATGGCCGATAAATTTTCTGAAATATCAGAATCCTTGCGGAGAGCGGGGTGCTAAGATTACACCTAATTATAGAAGATTAAATGATATTATCACAATCAGTAGCGCTTTTCTGTAATCGCGTTGATGTTCGTTTCCCTGGAAGATTTTTTAATGCCCAAGACCACATTCACCGCTGTCGTGACAGCCGATGAGCTCTTTTCGTGATTATTTAAGATGGATCAATTACACATTTCACAATCAGCATGTATAAAATGGTTACGCAATAAATTAAATTTTTTCTTTCTTTTTGTCTCTTTAATTGTAAATATATATTTCAATTAAAAAAACAGCGTTTGGAAACGCTATGTGAAAATGATTTTAAATGTGATGTTTTAAATATATCGTTTTAAATATGACGTAATTTTCACCCTTTAATGCCTTTCGTGCGCAATAGCTTAATTATATCGAAGTTTCCTTGCTTATTTAAAATTCATCTGTAAATATATTTTGCAACTGAAAAGTGCTTGTAGGTGTCATTATTTGAGCTTTTTAAAATCTAGCAAGAGTAAGTAAAAGCTGGCGATATATAACTATGAATTAAATCTTTATTCAAATAATGAAATTTTGAATAAGAAATTAGAAAAAAAATTGGCAAATTTAAAAAAAAATGATTGCACACTGCACATGCACACCGTAATCTAATCAAGTATGTGCCTACGAAAGATGGTTGAATTTCTATGCTTAGTTTTTGATCCTATAAAACTTTTTTAACTGAAATATTTTGGCAGACTTCAACATTAAATAGCTTTTTAAATAATTCTTCGATTTAAAGCCTGCCTGCTTCAGTGTATTTATCATGCATTTCTTTATAAAACTACCAATTTTCATGTTTTATATACAGTAGTTTATTATTATTATTGTTATTATGAGCCGAGAAAGGTAAAGGTCAAAATAAATGCAATTACGGCAGCGGCAAAAACAGTAGTATTAGTTACTTTTTTTCTTTTTTTTAATAGAGAGATAATAAAATCTCGTTAATTAAAATATTTGTATTTATACTAGGAGGCTCTGCCCCTGCAAGCTACGCTCGCCAACCCCCGTTCAGACACCGCAGAATCTAAAAACACGCTAATCTCATGGGTTTTAAAAATATTAGAGAAGTTTGAATTATACTGAAGAAGCTGTGTAGATCTCCCTGTAAACGGGTTTCCATTCAATTCCCTTTGATTGCAAAAATTTAAGGGCGAATCAGTTGCTGATAAGACATCCAATGGTTGTTTTCGTTTTTGATTAAAGAGGTTCAGTTAAACATTTGAAAAGAAGCTAAAATAAAATAAATTAAGTATAAGAGTCTTTGTCTCCCGGTATTTTAAAACAATCTCTATAACAATAGCCTAAGTCATGTGACTATCATCAACAGTTCCAGGCGGACCACTTCGCTTTTTATACTCTAGGTGCCATTTTGGTACTTTAATGTTAGCCAGGCACAGGTGATAAGTCGCCAAATATTATTCTATCGCCATCATTTCATCTATATTATAACAGTTCAAGTCATCAACTGCCATAAACAAATACGGCCTGATCCCTTCGTCGTTCATATGAAAGTTTGGCAAAGATGTCATATGCGTCCCATATTGGCGTGATTTTTTAACGACGCAAACTTGGGGAACGCTTCAACAGCATAAACAGCAACATCCGGCTTACCATATCAAGCAAAATAACAATACTTTGGCGGCAGTTATGTGCCCGTTCCGTATATGGCATTGGAGTCAGAAAAAATTTTCGCCAATATGGGACCGTAAGTTTTCCATTTTGATTAAAAAATCAAACATTTTTTTTCGAATAAAACTACATAAAAGTTGCCATGGTCGCAAAGAATTCTAGGTACTGTTACGCTAGCAGGATGCAAAAGTCGCCAATAGCTTTTTTTCAACTCGCCAGTTAGCATTTTTTTTAGAGTGGTAATATTTGGCCAGATACGCACCACCGCAGGTTTGGCGTGATTTTATTGTTTTACGAAAATTTAGCGAAAACCTCGTTTTCAAATACCAGTTACATATGCATTTTTGGTATTCCTTAGATATCCCGACGATCAAAAATCTACCGCCAAACTATAAGATTAAATGGCAATAATGGTTGATCGTAAATGTCACATTCACTTGACTTTAAGCACGTGTTTACGTCATCAAGTGATTTTTATTTCGACGTTTTATTCGTATATTTATTAATGTTATACTAATTTATTTGTTCTTTCGTTATTTAAAATAAAAATTATGTCAATTTAATCGAATAAAACTACATAAAAGTTGCCATGGTCGCAAAGAATTCTAGGTACTGTTACGCTAGCAGGATGCAAATCTCGCCAATAGCTTTTTTTCAACTCGCCAGTTAGCATTTTTTTTAGAGTGGTAATATTTGGCCAGATACCAGGGCCGTAGCAAGGTCTTCAGAGGCCCCCCCAAACATATTTTTCGGGGCCCCCCTCTAAGATTTTAGAGAAATATCTATATTTAATTTTCCACCCGAGTTCCATTTTATAACAATACCAGCGCAGTTTCGCTGGTCGAATTTTCCAAAACGAACTTCAAATTGAACGAATTTGTTGTTGAACGCATTTGTTCAAATTGAACGTTGGGCTGCACTGCTTTCGGCAGCGTACACCCATAAGGGCTATGTCCGCTCCGATCTTGAATCATACGAACCTTGAATCATTGTAATTTTTTTATTTAGATCCAGATTAAATTCAAATTTTCAACATTTCGTTCCCGTTGCTACAGGAACAGATTTGATATTCTTACAACGTGAATTTAATCAAAGGACTTGCAAAATTTAACTGAGAATTCTTTCATTTAGGTAAAAAATGTCAAAAAAATCGCCGAAGAACGCGAAAGAACGCCAAAAATTGCATAAAAATTTTCAAAGTTCATAGAGATCAAACTTTACTTATATTGGGCTAAAAGATTGAAACCGGGTTTTTTTTTTTTTTTTTTTTTTTTTTACGAATATTAAAAAAACTACCAGAAAAGTGAAAAAGCTAAAAATCACATAAAAATTCTCGAAAATTTTAAAAACAGCAGAGGACAAAATTTGGCAAAAAAGTTTGAAACTGAATTCCTTTTACAAATGTTATAAATTGCTAAGTATTGCTCATAAACAAAATAAATAAATAAAAAATATGGAAGTCGTTTTCGTATTTTCAATTTTCTCTTCAGTTTGACAATGCCATCCGCGTGGCCCAGAAAGATTTTTTTTAAGCAGAAAATATTCACTTATAACAATTTTTTTCCCGCTCGGATTGGTGCCTTTTATTAAATACATATATATGTACGGATTTACTAATTAAAAAAAATACTTTTGGGATGTTGTTTTCATACATTCCGGTTTTCTCCAGTTTAAAATTGTCACCCAAATTGAAATTTAAGAAGAAAAAAAAATACCTTCGGATAGAAGGTACCTTTCTTTGGGCATGGTTGACGGGTTTCCTAGTAGCTAATAATAAAGACAGACGTTTGTCTGTCCAGAGTTTTTCTTTGTCTGACCAGATGTTTTTCTGTTCCGTACAAAATTTGACAGGAAGGTTACCTATATGCCTAAGTGGTTCGAAACAGGTTTTTAAATTTTTTGATTCGAATTTTTTCATTTAATTTTTTACGAAATTTTTTGTATTTTTTCGAGTTTCGTGCTTTTTTCCCCACATTCATAAAAAAATCTATTTTCAATCCATCTTTCCATTTTAGCCGAATATAATAAAGTAGTCTTCTTCGATTTTTAAATATTTCGCGAATTTTTTATGTGATTTTTAACTTTTTTTCGCGTATTTTTTTACATTAGTAAAAGAATCAGGTTTCAATCTTTTAGCCCGATGTACTAAATTTCGTCCTTTTTGCGATTTTTGAATTTTTCATGAACTTTTTTTTTTTTTTTCCTTTTTAAGACCCCTGTGATTAGAAGAGATTTTATCTCACATTTGAAGAAACTTTCGTCTTTAGAAAGGAAAATTTCTAGAAATTTTGATGTTTGATTCGCGACTTCTTCGTGTTATGAAGGAAAAAAGTCACACGTCCAGTTTCTAATAGGGAAAAGTACAACGCAGAAAAGTTGGCGGAACACTCCTGTGATTTGATTTGGCAAAAATGCATCTTCATATTTAGTAAGGATGTTAGGTAATTTTTATGTTAGATTGGTGAGTTTTCTATATTTTCGCGGAAAATGAGAAAATCAAATCAAAGCTTTTTTTGTGTGTGTGTGTTTGAATGAAAGAAAAAGTTACGGAAAAAATCCTCAATTTACTGATTTCTTTCTTTCTTTTCTTTTCTTTTTTTTTTTCTTGGAGAGAGAGTGTAAAAGGAACCCAGTTTCTATCTTTTATCCCAATATAGTAAAAAATTTACCATCTGTGGCACAGATTTTTGACATCCCTAAAAGGAACCAGGTTTCAGTCTTTTAGCTCAATATAGAAAATATGTCCATAGAAATTTCTGAATTTTTCACGAATGTTTTATGTGATTTTTAGCGTATTTTTGTCTTTCACGGCGATTTTTTCACATTCCAGTTACAATCTTTTGGCTCGATATAATCAATTTTCTCTCAGCGATTTTTGAATTTTTGCCCAAATTTTTATAAGATTTTTACACACTTTTTTCGCGTTTTGCGGAGTTTTCTTGACATTTTTTTTTCCTTCTGAAACCGAAGAATTATCCAGTAGATTTTGCTGCTGTCATAATTAAGCTGAAGTGGAAAAATAACAAATTTGTTCCTGTAGCAACGTGAGCTACGATGCTGGAAAATTTTACTTTTATCTGGACACTATCACTTTTATCGAAAAAAATCATCAAAATTCGAAAAATATCGAAAAATTCAATGATTGTTTGATTCAAGATAGGAGCGGGAATATCCGGAACAGGTTTACGCTGCGGAAGGCAGTGAAAGCCCCCCAATGGAGAACTCCAAAAAATAGGTTATTTTTTTTAAAAAGCAATTAGCGAAGCTCTGCTAGTAGATTAAATAAATACACAATGTAATTTATGTATAGTTAACATAAGTAATTTATCGAGACAAGAGAAATGAAATGTTCAAAACGTCGAACATAAGGGGATAGGCGGCATATGCAATGCACATAGATGCCCGCTTATTGGGGTCCCCAACGAGATTAAGAAGCATATATTTTTTGAACATTTGAAAAAAAAAAAAATGAGGCCTAAAGGTTTTGAATCTTGAGTTCCGAATTTTGCTCACTTTTAAGAGCGGCCCCAAAAAAGAAAATTTATAAAGTATTTAGAGCCTTCAAAACTTGTTTCATCTGGGCACCTTTAAAAAGAATGGTAGCTATAGAAAAAAAGGGCATGTCTGTTTTGGTTAAAAGAAGTAATAGTATTAAGAAAGTTTTTAACCTTATTGGGGCCCCAATAAGATTAAAAAGCATATTTTAAAAACATTAGAATAATAAAAATTGGGCCTAAAAGTTTTGAATCTTGAGTTCCAACTTTTCCTCACTTTTATAGGCCGCCCCAAAAAAGTCAATTAAAAAAGTATTTAGAGCCTGCAAAATTTCTTTCATCTGGGCACCTTTAAAAAGAATCGTGACTGTAGAAAGAAAGCACATATCTGTTTTGGTCAAAAGAAGTAATAGTATTAAGGAAGCTTTGAACCTTATTGGGGCCCTCAACGAGATTAAAAAGCATATTTTTAAAACATTTGAATAATAAAAATGGGGTCTAAAAGTTTTCAATCTTGGGCTCCAACTTTTCCTCCCGTTTATAGGGGGCCTTAAAAAAGACAATTCAAAACAATTTAGAGCCTGTAAAATTTCTTTCATCTGGGAACCTTTAAAAAGAATGGTAGCTATAGAAAAAAAGGGCATGTCTGTTTTGGTCACACTGAAAAAAAAATCTGTAAAGATACTAAAGTTTTTCTAGGAAACTGGGATTCCAAGAAATTTGTATGTAACGGCGACAAGAAAAATTCCTGTAACAGACGCTGTTACAGGAATTTTTGTTGTTGCCGTTACATAAAAATTTCTTGGAATCCCAGTTTCCTAGAAAAACGTTAGTATCTGTACAGATTTTTTTTTTTTTTTTTTTTTTTTTTTTTTACAGTGCAAAAGAAGTAATAGTATTAAGAAAGCTTTGAACCTTGTTGGATCCCCCAACGATATTAAAAAGCACATTTTTAAAACATTTGAATAATAAAAATTGGGCCTAAAAGTTTTGAATCTTGAGTTCCAACTTTTCCTCACTTTTATAGGGGGCTCCAAAAAAGTTAATTTAAAAAGTCTTTAGAGCCTGCAAAATTTCTTTCATCTGGGCACCTTTAAAGAGACTGCTGGCTATAGAAAGAAAGCACATATCTGTTTTGGTCAAAAGAAGTAATAGTATTAAGGAAGCTTTGAACCTTATTGGGGGCCCCCAACGAGATTAAAAAGCATATTTTTAAAACATTTGAATAAAAAGATGGGGCCTAAAAGTTTTGAATTTTTGGCTGCAACTTTTCCCACCTTTATAGGGGGCCCTAAAAAAGACAGAAAAGAATTTAAAGCCTGCAAAATTTCTTTCATCTGGGAACCTTTAAAGAGAATGTTGGTTATAGAAAGAAAGCACATTTGTTTGAAGGAACTGATAGTATTAAGGAAGTTTTGAAACTTATTGGGACTCCCAACGAGTTTAAAAAGCATGTTTTTTAAGCATTTGAATAAAAAAGTGAGGCCTAAAAGTTTTTAATCTTGGGCTCCAACTTTTCCTCCCGTTTATAGGGGGTCCTAAAAAAGACAATTAAAAAAGAAATTAGAGCCTTCAAAATTTCTTTCATCTGGGAACCTTTAAAGAGAATACTGGCTATAGAAAGAAAGCGCATGTCTGTTTTGGTCAAAAGAAGTAATAGTATTAAGAAAGTTTTGAAGCTTGTTGGGGCCCCCAGTGATATTAAGAAGCATATTTTTTAAACATTTGAATAATAAAAATGGGGACTAAAAGTTTTGAATCTTGAGTTCCAACTTTTCCTCACTTTTATTGGGGACCCCCAAAAAGACAATTTAAAAAGTATTAACAGCGTGCAAAATTTCTTTCATCTGGGCACCTTTAAAAAGAATAATGACTATAGAAAGGAAGCACATTTGGTTGAAGGAAGTAATAGTATAACGAAGTTTTGAAACTTATTGGATTCCTAAGTGAGGTTTAAAAGCATATTTTTTAAACATTTGAATAAAAAAATGGGCTTAAAAGTTTTGAATCTTGGGTTCCAACTTTTTCGCTCTTATATAGGGGGCCCTAAAAAAGACAATTCAAAAAGAATCTAGAGCCTGCAAAATTTCTTTCATCTGGGCCCCTTTAAAAAAATGGTTCCTGTAGAAAAAAAGCGCATATCTGTTTTATTTGATGGAAGTAATAGTATTAAAGAAGTTTTGAACCTTTGGTTTCACGTTTTTCGCCCATTGATAGGTGCACCCCAAAAATACTAAAATACCATTTATTTTTTAAGTAGAACTTACAGCCTTCAAAAACTTTTATAAAGAATGGTGGATATAGAAGAAAAGCACATATATGTTTTCTATTTCTAAATCTGATCAAGATCTTTGACAAAAAAAAAATGAATTTCGATAAAACAGAATAAAATGTTATTAAAAATACATAAAAAAAGAAAAAAAAAAAACATTCGGCTGAAAGATACAATAGCTCACTACTGGGCCCCTGACTTTGCTCAGGTCCCCCCCCAAATGGGGGGTATGGGGGGCGGTCGCTGCGGCCCTGCCAGATACGCACCGCAGGTTTGGCGTGATTTTTATTTTTTTACGAAAATTTGGCGAAAACCTCGTTTTTAAATACCAGTTACATATGCATTTTTGGTATTCCTTAGATATCCCGACGACCAAAAATCTGTCGCCAAACTATAAAATTAAATGCCAATTATGGTTGATCGTAAATGTCACATTCATTTGACTTTAAGCAAGTTAAGCGTGTTTACGTCATGTGATTTTTATTTCGACGTTTTATTCGTATATTTATTAATGTTATACTAATTTATTTGTTCTTTCGTTATTTAAAATAAAAATTATGTCAATTTGTATAATTTGGTGAGTGTTTTGGCGATTTATATAATTTGACGAAATTGGTCGACGGAATAACTAAGTATTTCTTAATTATTTTCAATTATTTTCTAAAGGAAATATAAAAAAATAATTAATAATCATAGAACAAAATAATTTACATAATTTGTAAAAAGAAATAAAAGTAAATAAACATTTATTATCAAATAAACAATAATAGCCGGGTTACGATGTCAACCTTTTCTGAAATATAAAAAAAAATATCTGTTTGATTAAAATTTGAGTTGCCATCATTAGAAAAATGTATATAAAATTAGAAAAAAAATAATATTTCGAAAACTAATTCGAATTTAAAAATTCTAATACCAGTTTTGAAATCTGCGGATCAATATTGATTTTCGGTGTTAATTTCATCGCAAAGTATTCCATATTTTAGGAGAAATCGCCGTGAAACATAATCAGTTGTTTATCAACTTGAGGGGCAAGCAATTACGTTTGTGAAATGCTGAATTCCCACCGGAATCTTTGAAAAATTCTATTTCAAAATAAGTAAAAGCAATTTTACGGTTTTTTCCCACCAAAGTTAGAAAAGTAAAACTTAATAAAATTTTTCTGGTGTAAAACTTCATTAATCGTAAGTGGTATATAATATATACCGATGCCCCTCAAGGGGTTAATCAGTCGATTTATGCTTCCGTTTCATAAATTCGTTTCATTAGGATTTTATATATATAGGGTAGATATATAAACTTATTTTTCTGTAAAATTTACATTTCTTTAGCGACAATATTTCAAAGAAGAACTTCGATATTCCGTAATGCGGGATATTGAAATTTGGCTATTACAGAAAAGCATTTTTAAGTCCACCCCCTCCCCCTCATAATTTAATTTGAATATAATTTGATCCCAATTTAATTTGATGTTTTAGGAATTTGAGAAGCAATTCTTCCCTTCTAATCAATACATACATATGTCTTTAGAAAGATTTTTTTTTCTTTTGGAGGAATAAATTTAATGTTACCTATTAGTTTCACAGGATCCGCCAGCTGGTTGAAATTGCACACGATGGTTAATTCGTTCGATGGCACCAGTTCAGATTTATGCTGGAACAAAGTACTTCTCGTGAAAAACTGATGAGCAATTATTCCAGACTTCCCAGCACAAAATGAATGCTTGAAGTAACTAAATCCAATCAATGAATCCCCAGCCTTTTTAATGCCAAATGTACACCGCACGTTGTGAGACACTGTTGTCACATCAGTTAAGTATAAATGCAAAGCTATGTGATCTTTGTTATTCTTTTCAGATGGTTCAATTTTTAACTGCCAATAGACATCAAGAAACTTTCTTTTGTAATCAAAATATCATTACCGTAGGTTGTCCTAACAAGCAATTTATTAGGCAAAGATTTGACTAAGTTTTATTTAAAACAGATGGTTATAATTTTTTTAATACATTTTTATTTATTAAGATGCTACTAATTAAAAAAATATTTATTTTCATTAATTAAACTTATCTATAATTCTTAATTATTTTAAGCCGTGTCTTAAGAAACAGTGTCATTGCCATGCTTCTGACAAAAAGTTCATCTGAAATTTTTTAGAGGGCAGCACATGCCTTTTTATCAAGGCAAAAATACTCCTTAAAAGTCAACTTGTTATCAGGTTTAGGTGAATAGAGTAAATAGTTTTATAGTTTCAAGAAAACAAGGAAAGACTTTGAATGTTTTGGTGAGTATATTTTTGTACGTCATTACCGTACCCACTTCTAATTGATAATTAAATGAACTTTTATTTCTTAATACTAGGGGGCTCGGCCCCCTACAAGCTACGCTCGCCAACCCCCGTCCAGACACCGCAGACTCTAAATGCACGCTAATGTGATCGGCTTTAAAAAGATTTCGAAAGATGGAATTATAATTTAAAAAACAGTGGCGATCTCCCTATAAACGAATTTCTATTCATTTCTCTTTGATTGGGGAATTTTAACGCCAAATCCGCTGCGGTACTACTTGATTATCCTATCGACCAATTTCGCCAAATTATATAAATCGCCAAACCACTCGCCAAATTATACAAATTGATATAATTTTTATTTTAAATAACGAAATAACAAATAAATTCGTACAACATTAATAAAAACACAAATAAAACGTCGAAATAAAAATAACTTGAAGACGTATACACGTGTAACAACATTTCAAAATAAGCTAATATAAAAGGAATTAAGTAAAAAGAGTCTTTGTCTCCTGGTATTTTTTAACAAAGCGAAAAGAAAGTTCTTTTAAATGAGACATTTTAAATTAATTCTCAAAATATCAAATAAATGTCTAGCGCAATTTCTAAATTTAAACTTTTTTGCAATATTATTTTGTGTTCATTTTATGTAATAACTATAACGTGACGTAAATATGACTTAATTTCTCCCAAGACTTCTAACGCATGTTAATGAATTTATTATTTTACAAATTCCTTTCTCTCTTAAAATTCATGTGTATACTTTTTATGACGTAATTTTTAATAAGTTCCTGCTTTTTATACGTAATTATTTAATTCTAATTTGAAAGTTTTTTTCCTGTTTATAATAGTCACGTGTAAATAAATTTTTAATTTGAAGCAAACATTATTGCTTGCGCTTTTTATACAGTTGGCAACAGTTTAAATTAGTACAATTTTCTGAAATCTGTAAAAAATATCTCTAGAAATGCTGAAAATTTGAATTTAAAATAGAAATAAAACCTGAAAAAATGAGTCAAAATAAAAAAATTAATGCAATCTGCACTCCGGCAAATTCTAACGCATAAAATGATCTAAAAATGATTACACTGCCATGTATAGTTTTTGCTGCTATAAAACTTTTTTAGTGGAACGATTTTGTCCAACTTTAGCATTAAATAACTCTTAAAATAATTCTTCGATTTGAAAACTGTCTGCCTCAGCGTGTTTATCAAACATTTCTGTATAAAACCACCGATTTTCATATTTTTGTACGCATTATTTTTGTTAATATTAACGAAGGAAGGCCTCCGGTCACAAAAAATCAAAACCGGCGGCGGTGACAGCGGTAGTTACTTTTTTTTTTAGAATAGAGAGATGCTTTTATTATGTCGGGATAACCCCGACATATTCACGTGTTAGGTGGGGGAAAAGAAATAAATATAAAACAGAACACGAAAATTGGACTACCAGCATATGTTTTTAGGTTTGCATGTATTGCGTGGGGTCCGAGAAGATGGAATTTCTAGAATGCGAAAGTGCTGCAGTTCGGTCGGGCAATAATCTTGTCTAAAACGTTCACAAGCTAGACTTGAAGAGATAGAGTTTCAAGATAAGGGTATTGAAGTTTTCCCATCTGGCGATGTTTTCATCAACAGTCTAATAAATATGTCCGCTGAGGGATTTGCAAATGAGTATAATTGTGTGAGCAGCTATAAAAATGTCTCTTGTTAGTAACATGGGCTTCAGATTACGCCATAAAAAGGGATTAAGGTATTAAAGCTGCGTTTTGATTATCCTGCAAAAGACCATCTAGAAAAACCCATAAATTTTATCTTTGAACTAAGGAGTAGCTCCCGACAGAAATGACAAGAACAACCGATTGCTAGATTTGGCGTTTAATCGCCAATGTAATAAATGTACTTTAGGTGTTTTTTATTATTTATTATTTTCTGTTATTCTCAATTCAATTATATATATATATTAAACAAAAACATAATTTGAAGAACAAATTAAAAAAAAAAAAAAAATTATTTCCTAGATTGTTTAAGCCCGAGAAGGGAGAGATATTAAGTTATTTTATTCAATTAGTTCTACATTTAATGTTAATTTTTTGTAAAAAATTAGTTAAGCCAATTGAAGATTTAAAAAAAAAAAAAAAAACTAGAGAACAGGAATTCTGCTTTATCAGAATTTAGTGTCGCCTCCGGCATTTCCATTACTTCATTTTCTTCTGATGGACTGATGGCTTCTATTATTATGAAACAGCCATTATAAATGAAGTGTTAGGTGAAGATGAAAAGCAGCCTTAAAAAGTTAGAACTCTGATTTTCTGGTCAGAATGGGGGGGGGGGGAGGGGAAGAAATGGCCATAATTGTTTTTTACGGCTGCTCTTTCATCTTCACCTAACACTTCATTTATAATGGCTGTTTCATAGTAATAGAAGCCACCAGTCCATCAGAAGAAAAGAACTCGGTTAAGCGGGACTCTACTGCAGTACAAAACATATTTAAATTTTAAGACTTAAAGCACACGTTTTATTTTATGTAAAATGACGTCATTCGCATCCGCTTAAGAATTTCACACACCGACAGTAAAGCATGCATAGTACATCACTATCGCGAAATAATGCACAAATGCAGCAAAAAGATATCGTCATTCAAGAAAATCGAAAAAAAAAAAAAAAAACCGGCTATCTAATGATTCATCGATACTTACAATTAAATATAGTATATAATAGCTCCATTGTTTTAACAGAAATCATTCGTTTATATTTTTTTCAAAATAGCACGTATTTTAATTACATTTTCTTTCGGTTGTTATGAGAAAATGGCAACAAAAATATATAATTAATACTTTAAAACTATTTTTCCTTTGCTTTGTACAGAAATGGATAAAATGCCGTTGCCAATATTAAACAAATGGCTCCAAAAACTGCAATAATAATAATAATAATAATAATATTTCAAAAACACATGGAGATACAGTTTTCAAACAAAGTGCATTTAAAAGAACCTTTTTTTTTCCAATACGACGGTATAAGAACTAAAAGTGTGCGATGCTTAGAAGTTTAAAAAATTGCTAAAGAGTATTTAATCGTAATGATTTGTTTTACAGCTATCCTTGATAAGCTAACGTTATTTTTTGGACACAAAATAAGCTGGGAGAAAGAAATAGCATACCGGACCGGAGGGTAAAAAAAAAAAAATCATACAATATGATACTTAAAACACCTTAAAAAATGAGATTCCGTTCAAATGAAATCGAAATAAATCTTCGACTTCTTCCATTTTTAATTGGAAATATTTGTATTGCAGATTTTGTATTATGTTTATGTTTATGACAATTCTGGATAAAATGATAAGATGCATGCAAAATACAAAACTTAAAAAAAGTCTAAGATTTATTTCGATTTCATTTGAACGGAATCTCACTTTTTAGGGCGTTTTAAGTATCATATTGTATGATTTTTTTTTTTTTTTTTAATCTTCAATTGGCTTAACTAATTTGTTACAAAAATTTAACATTAAATGTAGAACTAATTGAATGAAATAACTTAATATCTGTCCCTTCTTGGGCTTAAACAATGTAGGAAATAAATTTTGTTTTTTTTAATTTGTTCTTCAAATTATGTTTTTGTTTAATATGTCTAGTTTTTTAATAACTACAGTACACAGACGAATGCATTTCAAAATTAATAGAGAGTATCATCATCAGGCTTTGATGTATGCGGTATTGCATAACAATGTGGGATGTAGTTTACCAATGTGTAATTCAAATGTTTCACCACTACAGTAATGCAGGTTGCGGTAGTTTGGACAAAAACTTCCAATCTGGACGTAAAAAATCTATAATAAAAGCATAAAAAATTAACTTAACTTAAATTTTGATACCCTATTTCCCACTCAGGAACGCTTTGAATGTAAATGCAAATTGTGTTGAATCCTTACTGCTAATATATAACAATATTATAGCTGTGATTCAGTAAAAAATAAAAAAATAAATGTTTTACTTAAATTTTTAAACCTTATACTCACCCAAGGGGTGATGTAAACACATCTGAAAATTATTACCTAAGTTTAACTTGGGGTATAAATAGTTCTCATCTCGGAAAAAAATACATTTTAAAATTTAAGTTATGTAATTCCCCACTAAGTTCGCTACCTGCGTAAAAATAGCTATTCATTAGAAACTTTTTACTAAAATATAAACTTGACCAAAGCAAAAAACTTATTCTGAAAATAACCCTTTTTATTTCCACTATGACGCCATATTCACCTTTTTAATTAAAAAAAAAAAAAAAAAAGCTCAGTTTAATTTTTTACGTGAAAATCTTTCAACTAAAAAGAAATAAATTATTATTACGGCTTTTGAAATTTTTGCAACAATGAAGTAAAAATGTTACATTTTCTATGAAAAATGTCCGTTGATTTTCAATGAAAAAAGCGAAAATTGGAATTATTAAGAAAAATATTTGAATCTCTCTATTCTAAAAAAAAGTAACTACCGCTGTCACCGCCGCCGCCGGTTTTGAATTTTTTGTGACCGGAGCTCTTTCTTCATTAATATTAAGAAAAATAATGCATACAAAAATATGAAAATCGGTGGTTTTATACAGAAATGTTTGATAAACACGCTGATGCAGACAGTTTTCAAATCGAAGAATTATTTTAAGAGATATTTAATGCTAAAGTTGGACAAAATCGTTCCACTAAAAAAGTTTTATAGCAGCAAAAACTATACATGGCAGTGTAATCATTTTTAGATCATTTTATGCGTTAGAATTTGCCGGAGTGCAGATTGCATTAATTTTTTTATTTTGGCTCATTTTTTCAGGTTTTATTTCTATTTTAAATTCAAATTTTCAGCATTTCTAGAGATATTTTTTACAGATTTCAGAAAATTGTACTAATTTAAACTGTTGCCAACTGTATAAAAAGTGCAAGCAATAATGTTTGCTTCAAATTAAAAATTTATTTACACGTGACTATTATAAGCAGGAAAAAAAACTTTCAAATTAGAATTAAATAATTACATATAAAAAGCAGGAACATATTAAAAATTACGTCATAAAAAGTATACACGTGAATTTTAAAAGAGAAAGGATATTGTAAAATAATAAATTCATTAACATGCGTTAGAAGTCTTAGGAGAAATTACGTCATATTTACGTCACATTATAGCTATACATAGCTATTACATAAAATGAACACAAAATAATATTGCAAAAAAGTTTAAATTTAGAAATTGCGCTAGACATTTATTTAATATTTTGAGAGGATATTTTCAACTATTTTTGTTAGGAAAGCGCAAATAATGTTTCATTGCTAACAAAGTACTTTCACGTGATTATTTAAAAGAGACAGAATAGCTTGGTAAAAATTACGTCAGATTAAAAACGATTAATTTAAAATGTCTCATTTAAAAGAACTTTCTTTTCGCTTTGTTAAAAAATACCAGGAGACAAAGACTCTGTTTACTTAATTCCTTTTATATTAGCTTATTTTGAAATGTTGTTACACGTGTCTACGTCATCAAGTTATTTTTATTTCGACGTTTTATTTGTATTTCTATTAATGTTGTACGAATTTATTTGTTCTTTCGTTATTTAAAATAAAAATTATGTCAATTTGTATAATTTGGCGAGTGGTTTGGCGATTTATATACTTTGGCGAAATTGATCGACGGGATAATCAAGTAGTACCGCAGCGGATTCGGCGTTAAAATTCCCCAATCACAGAGAAATGAATAGAAATTCGTTTATAGGGAGATCGCCACTGTTTTTTAAATTATAATTCACTCTTTCGAAATCTTTTTAAAGCCGATCAAATTAGCGTGCATTTAGAGTCTGCGGTGTCTGGACGGGGGTTGGCGAGCGTAGCTCGTAGGGGGCCGAGCCCCCTAGTAATGCAAAAAAAAAAATTGGTCCATGTTTCTCTCTGGGTTATAATTCACGCATATGCAAAAGCATTTTATCATTTGTTTTGACCCTGGCGTCAGGCAAACATTTTTACACTTTAAATTTATAATATCATTAGAATTAGTAAAGAATAAAAAATGAGTGGCATCAGGGACAAAAAGGTGGGAAGAAAAAATGAAAAAAGTTATGATCTCCATAGGCTTTTCCATGTTAAATTAACATTGAGAAGTGACACTGGAAATAAATAAGTATTGCGCTACCGCGCAATACTTAAATATATATTTTCTCAATTATATATATATATGTATGTATATATGTATATATATATATATATATATATATATATATATATATATATATATATATAGCCATAATATAATTACAAATCATCATATATTCCTATTACAATAATTAATTTAATAAATTTAGCAGCAAATTATAACTGTATCATTATACAAAATACAGATGGAACCCTCCCTATACATGTAATATTAATTAAGCAAAATCCACCAATTAGCCAGCACATATATATTAATATAATTACAAATCATCATCTATTCCAATTACAATAATTAATTTAATAAATTTAGCAGCAAATTGTAACTGTAAAATTGATAACTTATCAACAGCAGTGAGATGATTTTGTTGAAATGATATTAAATAAATACCAAGAAAGATGACAAACATGTAGTATAAAATGAAAATTCTTAGAATTAGGTATCAAGAAATTACAATAGTAGAAATCTTATGATAACACACTAATTTTTTGCACAAATGCATCAATAAACCCAGCGCATTAAAAAATTATTTAAAAAATAGTTTGCTAACGTCGCAAACCATTTAGCTAACAGAAATTATATATTTATGAAATATATAAAAGATATCATTAAAAAGAAATTGCGTTTCAGAAAGAATTCTTGCGATTCTAAATGAAAATAAAATAACAAATAGTGATCATTAATAGACTTGCGCATAAGCAGCATAGAAATTTGAAAGATAAAATATAGCCATAATATAATTACAAATCATCATCTATTCCAATTACAATAATTAATTTAATAAATTTAGCAGCAAATTGTAACTGTAAAATTGATAACTTATTAACAGCAGTGAGATGATTTTGTTGAAATGATATTAAATAAATACCAAGAAAGATGACAAACATGTAGTATAAAATGGAAATTCTTTATATATATATATATATATGTGTGTGTGCGTGTGTGTGTGTATGTATATTTATATGTGTGTATGTATGTATATATATATATATATATATATATAATAAATTTGAAATCACAAATATATATATATATATATATCGGATAATAGTATCATGAATGAAATCAATAGAAGAATAAGAAATGGATGGAGTTCTTTTGGGAAGAACAATATTATTCTGAAGAGTAGCATTTTGCCTGTGCTAACTTATGGAACAGGAACATGGACGCTAACAAAACGGATGGTACAAAGATTACAAACAACACAGATAAGTACGGAAAGATGTATGCTAGGTATAACTAGAAGAGACAGAAAAAGAATAACCTGGATAAGAAGTCAGACGAAAGTTTTTGACATCATTGAAAGAATTAAACGGCTAAAATGGAAATGGGCTGGGCACATTGCAAGAAGACAAGACAATAGATGGAGCACAAGCACCCTACAGTGGTATCCCAGAGATGTAAAACGGCCAAGAAGACGACCTCAAGTAAGATGGAGTGATGAAATCAGAAAAGTAGCCGGTGTAAATTGGATGATTAAAGCACTAGACAGAAAACATTGGAAAAATCTGGGGGAGACCTACATCCAGCAGTGGGTTGAAAATGGTTGTTGATGATGATGATGGATGATGATATATATTTGTGTATATATATACAGTCGATCCTCTTAACATGAACCTCAAGGGGAATCAAAATTTTGTTCATGTTATCAGTAATTCATGTTATCAGTATCAAATCTTTGTATTCGTTTTTACAAGGGACTGAAAACAATTCATGTTAAAAGTAATTCACGTTAAGCGTGTTCATGTTAACGAGGTTTGACTGTATGTGTATGTATGTATATATATATATATATATATATATATATATATATATATATATACTAATTTCATAACCAAAATTTAATCATAAATTTTCTCTTAAAAGAACACAGTTTTTTAAAATTTATGCTCATAAAAACGTACTGTTTAAAAAATCCTTTATTAAAAATACTGATTAAGGCTGTCATCAAAAGGGGCTATTTTTGACAGATTTTAAAAAAAAATTGTTCGGAATTGCATGAAATGAGCAGGTGTTGTGATTCATAAACAATGTAATCGACAGACGTTTTCCATTTTTTGGTAAACACAGGAGATCTTTCTGAAAATACTGTCCAAGTGGGCCCGAATTTTAGGATGTGACACGAAGAAAAAAAAATGTCGTTACGTGACCAGAATCGCTTTAAACGCTACACGTAATTTATTTATTAAAAAAAGTAAAAGCTATTCAATTTCAAATCGCTTCACAAGCCAGTTTTCTACATTTACGTTTAAAAATGTATTAGTAACTGTCTCGGAAAGCTTCGCGTTGTTGACAAGCGAATTTAGGAAGAATTTTAAGAAATTTTTGAAAGTATATATTTAAAAATAATTGAAATTTTTGAGAAAAACTGTCCTACAAAATTAAATATTAGACCCATAACAAAAATTGTCAATTTTAATCTCTTAGCAATTACAAACAGTAAAATGTCATATGAAAGTAAACCCACATCCGTAATAAATATAATACTAAAATTCTGATGTAATTTTACTGAATATTTATTAAAAATACATTAATAATAGTTTGTGCACCGTATTTTATGGAAGAAACGCCGCACTCCTCAAATTGGCCGGAATAAGCTTAAAAATATCGTAATCGCCGCATCCATCGGGACGCTATTTTTGTCGACAGCGTCATATTGACCTAACTTTAATCAAAGTTTTCTGAGCAGTGTAGGATGCCTCTTTTTAATATCTTAAGATGTCTGAAGTTTTATTTAAAATATTTAAATCCGATTTTAAATACTTTTATGAATTTTTAAATTAAGGAAACTCAGTTGGTATTTGAAAAAAAAATCGTAAACGCCACACTTGGAAAAAAAATTAACTTTTAAATTCGTAAACGCCGCGGCGTTTCTTCCATAAAATACGGTATCTCTCTTTTTTTCATTGTAAGAACAAAAAACACCCCCGTTTCACTTGGCGAAAATGTGAAGCTATTTTCTGCTTATTTTACATTGCCAAATAATTGCAACCTTTTTAAGTGGATTGGAAAGTAAAAAATGAGGAACTGTATCGAATTGACAAAGGGAGTGATACTTTTTCTATGCGATTTTCTCCCCAAACAACAGTCGTAAAACTGTCAACGTGGGTTTGCTTCCACCTCCGTCCTGCAACTTCCTATCCTTGTCATACAAAACCCATTAGCCATCAAATAACCCGACAACAGGGAACAAACGTGCCGAAAGGTGACTGCAAGATGCTAGATAGTGTGTACGCAGCTTTAGGGAGTCTGAGACCACATGTCGCGTTAGCGTTACTATAATATTATAATGTTATACAAGCGTCAGTGGTTTAGTTAAGAAAAATCTCGCCCCTTAGAAATTTTGATAGGATGAGATGATTTTTAGGAGGGGTTTAAGCATACAAAAAAAAAATAAGGAAGATAGGAATTAAGAACAGTGGAAAGAGAGGGAGTTTAGATTTGGCAGAGAAAAGATCCCTTTTCTTTAAGATGCTTTGAGAAGGGAGAATTAGGTATTCTCTGGGCTGAGAATAGGAATGCGGGTTTTGCTTCTGTGCAGCCGCATATCGAGAGTTAATAAATTGTTGTACTGTGGATCATACTTTAAATGACAGTGCCATGAACTGGATTACCAGACTTAACTTGGATGATACACTTAGATGATTCTGACCAAGGAAATAAGAGGTGAGTGGGAACACTTTATCAATAAATCGGGCAACCAATAATTCAGTAAACGAATGAAAGTTAGGCATCCTTAGAGTCCCTGTGAAGGTTCAAACTATAATTTATACCAATGTTCTATGTATTGCTTATTATTAATATTTATATACCTAGGGAAAATTTACTCTAGGCATGATGTTAATGCTTTATCATTTTATTAATTAATAAATTAGTATGCCATCCCCAATGTTCTCAGAACTTATTTATTTTACACATCCGACTCACGAGCCGGGGAAGTAAAGTAAAGTAAAAACCAAACTAAGAACCCACACGAGTAGTCGGACAATGGTTTACCGTGACCATTTTAATAATACACCTTTCCAGGTATTAATAAATTTACTCCGGCCTACATAAATTATCTAACATAAACAAGGATGCCTATAACTGATATTAATAACTTAAATAAAATAAGTAATTAAAAATATTAACTTTTAAATACGTAATCGTTGTATATTTAATCTATTAAGAGGATATAAATAAATATAATATTTAATTTAATATAATTTAAGACCCATTTATCCAATTAAGGTCGTTTACAATTTCAAAAGGTAAAAATAAAATAAAATGATCAACTCTCAAAGCATTCGGATGAGATTATTATAAGGGGTTGTTATTCTTTTATTATTGTATAATGTATATTTATACGGGTATTTTAGTATTTGGGATGGTAGTGTTGTATCAATGTCTGTGGGACATAGCAGAAATGAAAGAATTAATCTAATCGTAGATACTAAAAAGGGAAACGAATTGTGACTGTGATGTACTTAAAACGAAAGGGAATTATTACAGTACACCTTAATTGTTTTTAAGAAAGAAAGAAAATATACCCAAATATCAGTAATCTACATTGCTTCTTTCTTTCATTATTTCAATTTACTTTATTATATGTGTTATTTTATTGTTTTCTCTTACTATATTAGTGCTTCATGTATTTATTTCTAGATTTTATGATTTATTGATATTTTGGTGTTAGATATTATTTATTTTAATTATTTCGATAAGAAATACTTCTTATAATATTTTATTTTCGATTTTCACTAGCGGTAGTTCAGTTTTTTTTCTTCTTCAGCTAAATATATTTATAAATTTGTAAAATGTCTGACAGCGAAGATAATGGCGCGCAGGCGGACGCGAAAATACGAAAACTCGCTGGCTTTCAGACTTTAATACCTCAGTTTGATAATATGACGGCCATAACGCCAAAATTCTTTATCGAAACTCTAGAGGAAACAACTAACATTGCAAAATGTTCAAATAAAGAAAAACTACTGATTTTACGTTCACGTTTACGTGGCGACGCACTCACGAACGTCATTAATTCTCCTGATTTGAACCATGAAAAGGATTATGAACAATTTAAGAAAAAGTTTCTAGCCTATTTTGATACACAATTTAGTTTGGCAGCTAGACAGAGACAATTTGCTAATTGCAAAATGCTGCCCCGTGAACTAGTAAAAGTTTATGCAGCCAGAGTCGCAGTTGCCACTCAACACTTCTTTAATACCCCGGATTTAGCCAATGATGGAATTAAGGCTATTTTTGAACAAAGTAAATTAGCGAAATTCATAGAGGGGCTTTCGGCAAATTATAAACAATCCGTAATACTCAAAGATCCGAAAAATTTCGAGGAGGCGGTAAACTTTGTACAAATGCTCCAAGCTAACGAATTATCCTCTTTTGATACGGGTTCCGATCCTACAATAAATAACATTAATAAGGATGCAACTACGGATCAAATCAAAACATTAATTGAAGCGCATGCATTCCAAACGAGGGAAATGGTGAATTCATTAAGTAAAGAAATTGAGAATTTAAAGCTTCAACCACAAAATTCCCAAAAATATGAAAGACCTCGACAAACCCATGCTGAATATAATATGAGAGCTCCTTACAAAAATAATTCAAATTACAATAATCATTATAGCTATAGTAGACAGAGCGGAAATTTTAATTCGAGAAATTCCACTCCGTGCAACTTCTGCTCCAAAATATCACACAGGTCAGACGACTGTTATTACAATCCATCGAACAGAGGGAATTATCGCGGAAGGGGATATCAATTTCAAAGAATCTCGCGCAACACTTTCAGGGGGAGATCCGAAAACTCACATCAGTCAAGACGATATGGAGATCATCAGAATTCGGAAAATGCTTGAGGGGACGTCGCGTCGAAGTTGGTCCACAAACAGACGGTCCCCTAAACGATACAGGACCAAGAAAATATCGCGAAGAAAATGTAAATACGCAATTAATAGACAAAAATTTTAATTCGAGACATACGTTACCGGTTACAGAAATTAAACTGGCAGGAAATACAGTCATAAGTCTTATAGATACTGGCTCAAGTATATGTCTCCTAGAAGAAAAAGCCTTCCAAACATTCAAAGAAGATAGACGCATTAAATATTTACAAATAGATGCTCAAATTAAATCCATAACTGGTGACAATTTAACAATTACGAACTGCGCTTCTTTGCCAATTCAAATACGAAATAGACATTTTTTCCACAAATTTTATATCGTCAAACACACTTTATCTAATTACTACAACTCAATTATAGGTTACGATTTACTTAAATCAAGAGAGTATGAAATTTCATTTATTAACGATATCTTAAAATCCGGAAATTCTATTTCACGAATTCGCGATGCACGGTCAGATCCTATAATCGCTAATACTACGATTTATGCATATCTAAATCAGAAAGTCACTTTGGAACCAGGAGAATCAAGAGAAATTGAATTATTCTTAGATCGAACAACAGACAAAGGAGAAGTAGTTAAATTCTTTTCGTGTTTAAGAAACCCAAATATTAAATTTGTTAACAATTTATGCACCATAAACAATGACAGGCGATTATCCGTAAAAGTTGCTAATTTATCACCGAGACCAATCCCTTTTAATAAAAACACGCGTGTTGGTTCAATAAGCACAGAACTTGATAGTAGAGATATAGAAATGATTAAAAAACTCAGACGCGAGGAATTAAAAATAACTGATTTTGATTTGTCACATCTCGACGCAGAAACAAAGGCTAAATTATCAAATTTATTAATGGAGTACACTGATATTTTAGCAAACGTTTATTTACAATTGGTAGAACTGAGGCAATTCAACCTAACTTAACAGTTGATGTGGATAAATTAAGTTCAGTGAGACCAAATCGAGTACCACACGCTCTAAAAGATGAAGTTATTCGTCAATTAACGGAATTAGAGGAAGCTCATATCATAGAACGATCAAATTCACATATTAGTTTCCCTTTGCTAATAATTAAAAAGAAAAATCCATCAGGAGATCCACGCAAACAAAAATTTCGTTTGGTTACCGATTTCAGAGATCTTAATGCAAATCTCAAATATCCGAGATATAAATTACCAGTTCCACAACATCTGTTAGATAAATTAAGAGGTAATAAAATTTTCACCACTTTAGATCTCAATTCCAGTTTTTGGCAAATTCCTTTGAAACCAGAAGATAGGGATTTTACTACGTTTAGCAGTCCTAAAGGCAACTTTCGGTATGTATGTACACCGCAAGGATTAAATGCCTCGAGTGAGACAATGTGTCAATAGTTTTCCCATCTGGCGATGTTTTCATCAACAGTCTAATAAATATGTCCCCTGAGGGATTTGCAAATGAGTATAATGTAGTTAAAATAAAACAATTCCCTGTCCCAAACACTGTCAGAAAAATACGAAGATTTATCGGACTAGTTGGCTACTATAGAAAATTATTAGAAATTTTTCACAGATATCAGCCCCTTTAACTAACTTAACGAGAAAGAATGCCAAATTTCGTTGGTCTGATGAGGCGCAAAATTCATTTGATATATTAAAAGAAAGTCTTTCAAAACCACCTATACTTATTCATCCTGATTATGAAAAGGAATTCATCTTATCAACAGACAGTTCTAATCATGCTTTAGGTTCAATGTTAGGACAACTAGATGAAAATGATATCATAAGACCTATTGCTTTCTTTTCTAAGAAACTGAACCCTACACAATTAAAATATCCAATAGTCGAAAAGGAATTATTAGCCATTGTTGAATCTATTAAGTGCTTTAAACATTACCTATATGGTCGGCATTTTATTATCAGGTGCGACAATAAGGCTCTGACTCAGATGTCTAAACTTGAATCACCAGGTGACCGTGTCGCGAGATGGTTCGCATTTTTAAGCGATTACAATTATACATTCGACTTAATAAAATCTGAAGAAAACATTGTAGCAGATATACTTTCGCGTGATTTCTTTGACAATTCAATAGATAACTTAAACCATTCTAATAAAATCTCAGGAAACACTCAAGCTCTAGAAAATGATTTAGTTAATTTAATAAAGCAGAAATCTGCAACAATAATACTGCAAACTTAATTTCTGAAAACATGGTACAGGGAAATGAAATTTTAGAAGATGAACACATAAAAGAGTGTACAAATTTTAAAATTGGAGCAGGCTTACAAAATTTAGGAAATTCGTGTTTTATGAATGTAATTTTGCAGAGTTTATCGTATTTACAACCATTGTTTCATTATTTTTCCATTAATAAATTAAACTGTGAAAATAAAGATAATTGCACTATATGTATGTTCAAGAGACAGTGGAAAAATTAAATTCAGTTAAATTCAGTGCTGGGAAAATCAGGGCGAATTATAAAACCGCTCGAGTTTTATCAGCATCTCAGTGAAATCGGGAACCAGTTTCGAAAACATACTCAAGAAGATGCTCATGAATATCTTCATCAGCTTGTAAGTCGATTACAAAAGGATAGTTTAAATCACACCAGTAAAGGAAATAACTTGAATAATAACATTAACACAGTCAAAAATATATTTGAAGGTAATTTTCGAAGTCAAGTAGAATGGCTTAGATGCGGAAAGAAAAGTATTACATTTGAACCTTTTATGGACATTTCGCTACAAATTAAGCAGGACACTTCAACCCTCGAAAATGCGTTAGAAGAGTTTAGTAAAATTGAATGTCTAGGGGAAGATTACCGATGCTATAATTGTAAAATTTACTCTAAGGCAATTTAATTGTCGATATTAAAATACCCAGAAATAATTACATTCCATTTGAAAAGGTTCGAGTTCTCACAAACAAGAGCAAAAAAATTAACAAATTTCATTTACTACCCAGATAATCTGAATTTTAGCACATCAACAGCCACTGGGAGGAGTAAAAAGCCACTATGGTATAGACTAACCACTGTTATAGTCCATTCCGGAGACTCTCTGCATGCGGGTCACTATTATTGTTATGTCAGAGATTCCTATAACAATTGGTACCTAATGGATGATTCTAGAGTCGTCCGTGTGTCACTCGAGACAGTACTTAATCAGGAAGCGTACATTTTACAGTATGTTAAGGAAGAGGATGAGACACAGCAGTTAGTACAAACTTAGTTACCGTAAATGCATTACAAATAAACCTTCCTACAATCGAAGAAGTGAAAGCAGCTCAACATAAAGATAAAAAGCTTTCTGAAATTATTTACATTTTAGAAAATCAAACTAATCACGGTTCGCATAAATACATAGATTATTTGGTAAGAGATGGATTATTGTTACATAATGGATGTATTCCAATTAATAAAAGGAATAAAAATGTCGAACAAGTATTTGTCCCTGACGTATACAAGCCACATGTACTCACAGCAAAGCATATTTCTCATTTTGGTGTTTTAAAAACATATAATGCGATTCGTGAGAAATATTTTTGGGAGAATTTATTTAGTGATACAAAGCATTTTGTTCAATCGTGCAAACAATGTACATCTTTTAAATCAATAAATAGATTTCCGCCGATACCGATTCAAAGACACTATATACCTTCTAGAATTAATCAGTATATTTCCGGTGATTATATAGGGCCATTTAATAAAACGGATAAAGGAAACAGATACATTTTAACTTTCGTGGATCATTTTTCAAAGTTTATAAAGTTATATGCTGTCCCTAGTACAACAACGCTTAATTCAGCCCAGTGCTTATTAAATTACTTATGCACTTTCGGAATTCCCGAGAGGTATTTGACGGATCGAGCAAGCTGTTTTACGAGTGATGTATTCAAAATTCTTTGTAAGAAATTTGGGGTAATTAAACTAATGACCACTGCACAGCATCCAAGTTCAAATGGTTCTGCAGAAAAAATTAATCAAAATATAAAGAAATCCCTTGCTATATTTGCGGAAGAGACAGCTCAGTGGGATGATTTCATTGATTTTTATGCTTTAATATATAATAACAGTATACATTCCACTACCAACCTTAAACCTGCTTATCTGCAATTCGGTTATGATCAAAATCTGCCAACAGACTTAGTAAGCGAACCGCGTGGAATCGAATATGTCTCATATCAGGATTTCGTAGCGCGTAAAGTACGTCAGTTACAATATGCTAACGAAAAGGTAAAGAAAAGTCTATTAGAGTCCGCAGAAAAAAGGGAGAATTATCAGCACCAGAAAGCAAAATATCGCAACTTTGTACCTGGTCAACTTGTTTTTCTGCATAATAGAGACTGTGATCGATTTGCGCAAACCACAAAAAGACGTACATGCACTGGTGTATTTAAAATAGTTAAACAACATAATTTAGTGGACTATACGATCATTGATCCCATGAAGCGCAATGCTAAAGAAATGCAGGTCCATGCTGATCGCTTAATTCCATATGTACAAAGAAAAGAAAAACTAGATCTTTTTCAAACTTTAATACCAAAGGAAGGAAATTTTGACACACATGATATTCGAAGTCAAACTGATAAAATTATTCCACATGCAGTATTCGAAGATGATTCTCATTATGCGTACAATCCCCTCTTATGGTCCCCCATAGAGCAGCCGCCCTGTCATAACTTAGTAAATAATGATACAGAGGAAAATAATCCCGCTCTTAGTCAGACGACTCCTTTGGAAAGTGTAAATAATGATATTAACACTCATAACACGGAACTCATAATTGATTCACCTAGCCCATCTCACAGTTCACATACTCAAATGGATAGTCATAGATCGCCATACGAACTTCGACCGATGGATCCAAGATACCTACCTGATAGGTTCAAAAATTGGACATTTCAAATGAATAAATAAGCTATAATTAATAAAGTGCTATTAAAAAAATATATATATATATAATTTTACAACTATCGATCTTCAATTATTGATTTATGTTGTTTAGAAAATTATTTATAACTTCTATCTATTATGATATTTGTATAAAGTATACTAACATGCATTGATATTCTTTTTACGGTCTTTTATATCTAAGTTTATTATTATTTTGCTAATGTTTTTCTGTATTTATATGCTTATCTTTCGAGATTTAAACTTTCTTTTATTTACGTGTAAGCGTTTAGATTTAACTGACGGTATATCGTAATTATTGGATTGATATTATGTTAGATATGTTTCGTTCAGTTCAGTGGTTTATTAAGTAAAAAATATATATATATTAGTGAGAATATAAAATATAGAATTCAGAGTGTCACAAAAGAGTAGATTGGAATAAGCATATTTAGTTATAAATTATATTTGTTTCTGTAAATTGAGAATTTCATTTGTCAAGTATGACTTTATCTGAGTAAAAAAAAAAAAAATAATAATAATAAAAGTATGTGTATACGTGTTCTATTTCTTGTGAAGGGGACCGCATTTCTGAAATATGCGGGAGAATACGAGGGTGATGAACTTGTTACGAATAAGGTGGTCCCGGAGAAATGTGATCCTGAATTCCCCGCACGGAAAAAAAGGGGAAAGATAAACGGGGTACAAGTTAGGAATAGTGACTTTGTTTTTGTTTTGATTTACGTATGATCATTGAAAAGGGTATCTATTTTTATGATGAACAGTTTTACGTACGGAATAAATGTTTAGTTGTAGGTAGTGATTATACAGTATATGCGTGTAAATTGATTAAAAAAAAAATTATATATATATAAATGTAGGAAAACTATTAATGTTTTTTAGGGAATACGTTCGCTACTTTATATTTCTTTAAAGAAAGTAGCTACATGTAATATTAAGGTTAGTAATTAAACGTAGCCTTTGAATTGTAATTATTATGTAGCATTTAGGGATACTGCAGATAACTGTATTATCTCTCAGGGTTGAGTTTACGGGAGTATTAAAAAAAAAAGAAAGAAAGAAAGAAAGAAAGAAAAGAGAGAGAGAAAGAAAAAGAGAGAAAGAGAGAGAAGGTAATTTTAGCTTATCTTTAAGAAGGATTTTATGAATTTAATAACATTTTTGTAATCTAAAAGTATAAGCGTTGCATTCACAGTTGAGTGACATACATTCGATAGTGTTGTTGCAAATAAAAATGCAATAATATAAATTTCTATATATATTATAATTTACTTTACTTATCTAGGAAGCATGAATTCGGTTAAGTTAGTATAGCATAGTAGGGTATTATTGAACTATATTTATTTATATATATGTGTGTGTCATTTAAATTTAAAGTGACAAACAATGTAATTTGCATGAATTTTAGTTGGTTATTAAACCAAAGTAGTGTATTATTGAACGTTATTGAAAGGTACATTTAGTAAATCTAGCGTGTCAGATAATGCAGTTTAGAAGATATTTCAAGTTATTGTAACATAGTAGTATATTAATGAACTTTACTTGTATGTGTATATTTGTGTGTATGTGTGTCTATTTATTAGATTTAATGCGTCAGATAATACAACTTGCATAATTTTATCATGTTATTGTGTCATAGTAGCGTAATATTGAACTGTAGATTATTTGTGAAAACGAAGTGTTATATATGTTGAATTTTTATGGCATAACTGAGAATTTAGTAGTATTTTCTCCCCTATAATTATTTCTAATAATTAGATCTTAATCTAATTTTATTTGCTACTAAGGGTACTGGAAAATTATATGATGTAAGAACTGGATTTGTGTGATAAGTTTAATTGGAATTACTTTAGCATTCCAAAAAAAAAAAAAAATATATATATATATATATATATATATGCATTAAATTAAATTATTTTAAATTATTATGAAGCTTGTGTATTAATTGATTTAACTAAACATTATGATCATAATCCAAGATACTTGATTTTAGTCTGGGCAATATTTAATATTGTTTTACAAATGTTATTTGATTTTCTCTCTTCATTTCCTAATTTCGTTTTTTTTATTTTTATGGCAAGGCATTAAGCTCTTTTTCTACAATTTTTTTTTTAAACAAATGCAAAAGAATACATCACATCCACTAAAACATTCACATAATGGATGTTACAATACTTGATCATATGTTGTTTCATTTCTGCAAAATGGCCAATTGTGGGAATGTATTGTTAGAATGATTAAAAGGGAATTCGGATTAAAATGACTAATTTTATGGGTGTAGTGTTATTTAAAAAAAAATAATAATGAAAAATTTTCTTTTGTCCTTTGTTCCTTTTACAAACAAATGGGAAAGAAAATTTAGCAAATCATACAACATAACGATTGTTTTAAATTCTTATATTGCCTTAAGGGTTGATCTTTCTTCCTGTCTTCAATTTAAACTTAAAAATAAAATTAAATTGATTTTGTTTTAACTTAAAATTTAAGAACATATTTACCTTATAGCATTTTTTAAAATTTATGCTATCATCTAAATTTCAGTAATTGCTTTAATGATTAAATTAATCTTAACTATAATTGGTTGCTCGAAATATTTGATAGTAAAACCCACTTTCCTGTACAACTCAGTCATTATTTTAAGACTGAAAACGCACAAATTCCAGGGTTTTCTTCATTATTTACTGCCACTGAAGAAAGAGTGCCTGCGGCGGTTCCAATTCTTGCCGAACATTCGTTGCATTTCTTGACATGCAGCAGTGGATCTCTTTAATTATTGGATGTTAGAGTCATGTACCCAGAGTCTGTGGACCGAACTCATAATCATACTACAAACATATTTTACTATAACACTTTTTACAGAAATCTCATCAATTTTCATCGAACAAGCTGCTGATTGATTTCTCTTAGTAGGCGCAGTTTTATTTGCTTGTGAAAATTAATTTATCTTTGGATAATTTTATGCATCACTGTGCTAAACTTATCGTAAGACTAATCATCTTCACATCATACTGATATCTCTAACATATGCGTTTCGCAGTTGCGATTATGCATGTTCCATGTGTTTATCGGTTGTTTTGTCTAGGATGTGATACTTCAGTTAGCTCGCAGTTTTCAACACCAGCTCCAAGATGAAAGAACTTAATGCGTGTTCATTATTGCTTCAGCCACAACGAGCGTAAATCGTAGTACGACATGTGTGGTGGATTTCCATGCACTTCAATTTGCCTGCGATTTGCGAATGAGCTGCTGGTATTGATTCTTTTCTTTATCATCATTTTCTTCATCATTATTTCTTCATCATCATGTTCAGCGGAATTAAAATTAAACATTTTACTCATCAAGTGCGTAGACGGACATCATATGTCACTGGGTCAAACATGAACCAGGAATTCAACGAATAACTAAAATTCACAAACTTTGTGCATCTTCCAAAGTATAAAAATGACATTAAATTTTTAAAGACATTGGATGCAAACAAGACAAATTATTTTATAAACATTCGATTTCAACAAACATTTATGGAGATATATATATTCACGAAAGTCTCAAAGACATATATGAACAGTGATTTCTCCACATAGTGAATATTAATAATAATTTTAAAACTTTCTTTATGATGCATTTTCGTGAACTCTTAATCCTCCCACGATATAGACTATAAAATCATGTCGTACATAAGTCTAGCATCACAGCACCTGCTGCATTTATCGTTCATTCTGCAAAAAAATCTAATGATTCCATTTTGGAAATAATAATAATATTGATTTAAAAAAAATCCTTGTTATTATTGATAAGTTGTTATTACACTGTTTTTTTAATAGTATATTGTATGTATATATATTGTCTTTAATATCATCATTTAATAAGTGAAACTATTCAGGTTTCGTACTTGATTATTGCCTGATGGATCAGAGCAATTACTTTTATTCTATTTTATTATTAATTTTATAATTTGTGTTTATTGTTATATATTCAATGCATATTATTTATCTTGTTTAATTTTCAATTTACAACTAGGGGACGAGCTGAGGATGCCTTAATTTGCTTTACTGGGACTTAAGTCTTTTTTCTTTTTTTTCTCTCTTTTTTTATTTTCTTTTTTGGAGTAAGTCGTATCATTGTCGGGATAACCCCGACATATTCACGTGTTAGGTGGGGGAAAAGAAATAAATATAAAACAGAACACGAAAATTGGACTACCAGCATATGCTTTTAGGTTTGCATGTATTGCGTGGGGTCCGAGAAGTTGGAATTTCTAGAATGCGAAAGAGCTGCAGTTCGGTTGGGCAATAATCTTGTCTAAAACGTTCACAAACTAGACTTGAAGAGATAGAGTTTCAAGATAAGGGTATTGAAGTTTTCCCATCTGGTGATGTTTTCATCAACAGTCTAATAAATATGTCCGCTGAGGGATTTGCAAATGAGTATAATTTTGTGAGCAGCTATAAAAATGTCTCTTGTTAGTAACATGGGCTTCAGATTACGCCTTAAAAAGGGATTAAGGGAGTCTGAGACCACATGTCGCGTTAGCGTTACTATAATATTATAATGTTATACAAGCGTCAGTGGTTTAGTTAAGAAAAATCTCGCCCCTTAGAAATTTTGATAGGATGAGATGATTTTTAGGGGGGGGGGGGGTTAAGCATACAAAAAAATAAGAAAGATAGGAATTAAGAACAGTGGAAAGAGAGGGAGTTTAGATTTGGCAGAGAAAAGATCCCTTTTCCTTGAGATGCTTTGAGAAGGGAGAATTAGGTATTCTCTGGGCTGAGAATAGGAATGCGGGTTTTGCTTCTGTGCAGCCGCATATCGAGAGTTAATAAATTGTTGTACTGTGGATCATACTTTAAATGACAGTGCCATGAACTGGATTACCAGACTTAACTTGGATGATACACTTAGATGATTCTGACCAAGGAAATAAGAGGTGAGTGGGAACACTTTATCAATAAATCGGGCAACCAATAATTCAGTAAACGAATGAAAGTTAGGCATCCTTAGAGTCCCTGTGAAGGTTCAAACTATAATTTATACCAATGTTCTATGTATTGCTTATTATTAATATTTATATACCTAGGGAAAATTTACTCTAGGCATGATGTTAATGCTTTATCATTTGATTAATTAATAAATTAGTATGTCACCCCCAATGTTCTCAGAACTTATTTATTTTACACATCCGACTCACGAGCCTGGGAAATAAAGTAAACTAAAGAACCGCACGAGTAGTCGGACAATTATATAAGAAATAGAAAATCATTGTATGGGCTAGGATAAATAATGGCTGTCATTTATGCCTGGGGAAAAATAAAAATATTTTGCTTAATTTGTTATTACCGTGCTCACTTTTTGTCATTACTAAGTTCATTAAAATTTAAAAATTAGTTTTAAAATGTTAAATTAGTAATTTGCTCTCAGCTGATTCTTATATATTAATGTTTATGAGATAAGGTAATTATTTACAAAAAATTAAAACTTTCTGAGTATTTCTAAAAATTCGATTTTGCTATTCCAAAACATGGACAGATTTCGAAAATGACACATATGTCTTTAGAAAGATTTTTTTTTTCTTTTGGAGGAATAAACTTAATGTTACCTATTACTTTCACAGGATCCGACAGCTGGCTGAAATTGCACACGATGGTTAATTCGTTCGATGGCACCAGTTCAGATTTATGCTGGAACAAAGCACTTCTCCTGAAAAACTGATGAGCAATTATTCCAGACTTCCCAGCACAAAATGAATGCTTGAAGTAACTAAACCCAATCAATGAATCGTCAGCCTTTTTTATGGCAAATGTACACCGCGCGTTTTAAGACATTGTCCTCACATCAGTTAAGTATAAATGCAAAGCTATGTGATCTTTGTTATTTTTTTCAGATGGTTCAATTTTTAACTGCCAATAAACATCAAGAAACTTGAATTTGTCAGAAACATATATACCGGGTGTCGACAGCGATAAAAAATTTGGAATTTTCCAGTGCACTTCTTTTTCTTTGAGGGTGCTTTTTATTTCTTTGAGTGGCATATCTTTAGCGAAAACCTATTTGAGAGCATAGGCGTAGCGTCGGGGGGGCACGGGGGGGCACGTGCCCCCCCAACCTTCTGTACCCCGGGCGCCAGAACAGAAAGCTTAGGGGGCGCCAAATGAAGATTTTTTTTGTCTTTACATACAAAAATGTATAATGTATATGTATATATATCGAATTCGTATAAAAATGTCTCACAGCCGGAAAATCCAAAAAGAAAACTGAACCAAAGGTATTAAAATTTACAGATTTATAAAAAGATTCATCTATAACAGAAGACTGCAAATGAATTAGAAAAAAGAGCTGTTCTACAATTCCAAATGTACCATGTTTACGCCTTCTATCATTTAAATCCCTTCCTGTGTCAGGAGAATCAATAACATTTTCCAAGGTCAGTCTCCACCTCTATCTTCTGTGTGAAACTGACCCTCACCGATAATTACCAACCGCCAACCGATTTCCCTGGGAGGGGGAGTGCAGAGGGGCCATATGCCCCGGACGCCAGAACGAAAGGCGAAGGGGGCGCCGAATGAAGATTTTGTTTGACTCTGACTTTTCTGATAAACAGATTCCAAGAAGGTAGTTCTATTTATTTTTAATCTCCCTCCCTGAGCAGCATTGAACTTTCTTTTTTCCCGCCTTGCTATGGGCGAGGTCGAGCGACTGTCCGGGACAATAAAAACAAACGAGAGAAGGAGTCAGGGCCGAAACTAACGGAGGAGAGGGGGCATGTGCCCTGGGCGCCACGCGAAGGGGGCGCCAGATGAAAATTTGGTTTGCCGTTTTATGCAATATATATATGTGCGTGTGAAATTTGTGTAAAAAATATTTTCTAGCCGAAAAATCAAAAAGAAAAGCTGAGTAATCTGCATTAAAATTGTCAAATAGATAAAAAGATTCGCCTGCAATATACAAGACAGCAAATGAATAATCCCATTCTTTTTTTTATATATAATTACTTTTTTACAGGCATATCACCATATCTGAACTTAGAGATGGTGAGGTCAGGTGACTGGCTGGGACAATAAAAACTAAGCGGTCGAAAATTCACAAAATAAAAAGTAAAAACTTAATAATTTTGTTGTTGTTGTTTTGAGTCACACACAAATTTGGAAATTAGCATTAGGTTCAGGAAAGTATCTAGACATATCAATCTATAAATAAGATGAGTGGTATAAGTGATAATTACACAAAACTGGTGTAGATAGTGCAGGAAAATATTTTACAATACTGGAATTCATTTTTATGCCTATAGTAAATCGTGGTTTTTTAGTTCCTAAGACGATGTGACTAATATCACTATGACATTAAAGTGCCTCAATTGTAATAATTTGTAATGCTACAACAACATGTAAAATCAGGAAAAATAAAATGTGTATACAATGGAATCTTGTCTTAAATGAAAAAACTACATGGTTCCCAACAGAAAAAATACCAACAGTTATGCCTGATAAGACGGAAACCTGTATAAAGCGTAATTACAGTGGAACCCGGTTAAGACGCGTTTCAAGGGAGTGAACAAAAGTCGCGTATTAAGCGGGATCGCGTATTAAACGTGATTTGTATAATTTTGCAGTAACTGAGCTTATTTACGCATCTCATCGTCTGAATGAACTTTCGAGCTTTCATTTAAAGTGTATTGCCGAAAGTTGTGATTTTTAAGTATATTTAAATTAAACTTTAACTGTATTCAATTTTAACTCATTGCTTCTTTTTTATTGGACACTGGAATAATAACTGAAAATAAATAAGAATTCCAACATGACTTTATAGTTGATTAATGTTACAACAAAAAATAAAACAACAAATATGTGTAATTTTCATGCTAGGCTAATGTTTTTAACACGAAGAAGAAATGTTAAATTTTTGAAGCCAGTTACAAAAATTATTTTTAGTAATTGTGGTAATGAGTATCATTATAAACTGTCCTTCATTTTTAATTTGAGAAAAAATACCATCCTTATTAATGATTGTGTAAAAAATATTGTTAGCCTAGCAAAAACTAAACGAAACTTTGAAGACATAAAATAACACAACTGCAATCGCATTTGCTTAATCATCAAAAGCTTCATTTTTTTTTCTTTGCCGATAACATGCATTATAAAACATAGTAGTGATATAATGTGCATTTAAAACCTGACTAACAACAGGTATAATCATAATTTTTATGACATATCAGAGCAAGTTGTTCAAGGCATTTTTCGCAGCAAATGTTTTATCAATCATTAATTGATTTATTTGATGAACAATCCGCATTTAATCAGTTTTGCTCATTTAGCAAGTTATTTTCATTCAAATATCTACCACTATTTCATGTTAGTAATATTCTCCTTAATTAATCTGTCATTAAATAAAACAAACATTACTATTTGGAATGAGTGGTTTTTATCTTAATAAAATAATCCTCTAATTTGGCAACATGGTAGAGGAATTCGCATTTTGATTTATGAATTCGCGTCTTAAGCGTGATTTTTTACTTCAAAGGACTGAAAATCTATCGCGTATTAAGCGGGATCGCGTCATAACCGTTCGCGTATTAAACGTGATATTTTAACATTAGCCTTATGGATGACGTCAAGTGACTGGAAGAAATCCGCGTATTAAGCGGGATCGCGTATTAACCGTGAGCGTCTTAAGCGGGTTCGACTGTATTTCCGATTCCTTTCGATTTTTCCCCTGGTTTTAGTAAATAAATAGTTGATAAAGCTGGTTATATATTTCAATATTACGTATTTTATTGTTACGTATTTTACTGTTGAAACTTTCGCAAATTTCTCTCTGTAAACTTACTTTGCGGAGGAAGAGGGGGGCGCCAAAATCCATGTTTGCCCCGAGTGAAAAGATAGCTAGTTTCGGCCCTGGAAGGAGTGCAAAAAGTTAAATGCTTTAGTAAAACCATTTAAAAGAAAAAAAGAGTATAGCATTTGCAGTGGTACAGTAAAAAATCTCGCACAGGGCGCCCTGGCTAATAAAGTCGTCCCTGCCTTTATCCCTCAAAATGATTTTTTCTCTTCTTTTTGTCATTTCTAGGCGTTTTGCCACCCTAGGTGGAAATTGAAAAATACCGCTCTGTCCCTTTTGATGCAATTATTTTTTTCATTACTCTTGGTGCATTATTTTTTGCATTACTTTTGGGGCAATGTTTTTTGCAACCAACTAGATCCAGTCTTAGAGAGACGAGGCGAGCTTGGGTGACTGCCCGTGATAAACAAAAAAGCGCGCAATGGCGCCCTTTTTTGTTTGGCACCCAGGGCGCCATGAATAGTAAAGCCGCAGCCGCTCCTGCTTTTACCTTACCAAATTACATTTCTCGTCCTTTTGAAACTTCTAGGTAGGTAACAACTGAAAAATGTCGCCCATACCTTTTACTAAAATTACTCTTTTTACATCCAGATCCGGCCTCAAAGGGCGCGAGGTCGGGCAACTCTCAACGGCTAAAGACTAAGGGTTGAAATATATGCAAGATAGAATAGTAACTCCCTTTTTTAATGTTTTTTTAAGACTATTATAGCCCGGGCCGAAACTAGGGGGGCTGCAGAAAGAGGATGTGCCCCAGGTGCCAGAACAAAGGCGAAGGGGCGCCAAATGAAGATTTTGGTTGTCGTTTCATACAAAAATGTATAAATATATATGAAATACAAGGAAACTCGCAAGCTAATGTTAAACCTATTGTAGTGTTCTTTTCAAATTTCTCGCTTGCATTTTAATTTTTTTTTTTTTTTTTTCTTAGAATAGTTTAGATTGATCTTTAGCATTGCTATACTTTTAGGTTTCGAAACCGGCACTGAAAGTGAAAGTAACTTTATAAAAATAATTTGCGACCAAAATCGAAAAAGTAAACACTAACCTGGTTAGAATTCAACCTCAGCTTTTCTAAGGAAAAAAAGTTAAAACTATTAATATGCAAGCGGGACAATTTAAAAAGAACGCTCCCATACGTTTAGCATTAGTGATCCAGTTTCTTCGCGTAACTAGTATAGGCTCTTAACGCTCAGGCTAATGTTAATCCTATGGGAGTACTTATTGTGCAAATTATTAAAAACATTCATTAATCACTGTTTCAAAAGAATATGCGATAGTGTATTATACATGGGATTTTCAGATAAATTAATGTGAAATTTATATTCACATATTTTAGGATTGTGACTTATTGAGACTTTTACAAAAACGATAAATGGCAGTGATTTTCAATTTTTAATTTTTTTAAAGATGCAATTAAATTTAAACCTCTTTAGTGTGTAGCATTTCACCCACTCTCTCTTCCACAAAAAACAAAAACGCTTTAGTTCTCAACCATCAATACGGTGCTGGCCAATCATTGATATTTGGTCAGTAGTTGTAAGTTGATCGGTAGAAGAAAATTTTTTCCTGCAAAGCTATATACTATTTTTTATAGTATCCAGTCACCCACGTAGTTTAATTGCAGTGAGTAACATGGTCACGCAAAGAACGTCTTTGACCTCTGAACTCGTGTTTCCCTCTTGTGCAAAGTGAGATAGTAGGAGCGTCTTTACCTACCGCCCCCCACTCATACACACACTTGGTTTGGTCTAATCTGGTCATTTGTGGGAATGTGCTTGTAGTTAAATGTTGTTATTATTTTTTAAACTGGTCAGAAATGAATGAACGACGCAAAAACAAGCGCGATAAAAAAGTAGGAATTTTTTTTATAGAAAACTCAATAAAAATAGATGTCACGGAGTACGGCATGCTGGTTTTAAATTCATGCAAGTCTAGCTTCAGAAGGACGAAAATGGAACAGAAGGTAAGAATATACGGAATTGTTTGTTTTAGTAAATTAATACGTTTCCAGAAAAAACAAAAATCCCCACTCAAAAATGTGATTATTTTTGGCACATCATAAACTCATTTCTATTCCTATTTGCCTGAAAATTACAGATGTTTAAGTGACAGGTGCTTAAGAATCGAGTAGCGTCCTTTCTTTTCCTAACATTTTTTCTAATTCGAAGCAGCTTGATTTAAAGCGGATTACTAAATGGATCCGTCTTGTAATTGTCAGTCTTCGAATTCGGAAATCAAAAGTCCAACTTTGATGTTATTTTATAAAAAAATCGGAGTTTTTTAGAAAAAAAAACTTTATTCTATTTCATAAAAGCATCTCAATTGCAGGGCTGTCACTGCCTAATGACACTGAAAATAGTAGATTTAGTAGCCGCCAACGAAAAAAATAGTAGCATTTGTTCGAAAATAGTAGCCAAAATAGTCCTATACCCATCACTTAAAAAAAAAAAAAAAAAAAAAAGGAAGAAAAAATGTATCTATAACAACTGAAGGGACTTTATGAATGTTCAGATCTTATTTCACAGTTTATCAATCAATCACTCAAATCACTCAAATCACTGAATAAAGAATAGAGTGATTTCTTCAAATGAGAAAGCAAGTTATCCAGAAAATAAAGCCCTAATGTTTCAGTTATGAAGTAAATAAGCTTGTTTCTTCAACAATAAAAATTATGTACAGCACCAGGAAACATAGTAGTAAAAACTTCTTGCAGATTACCCCCGATACTATTTTCCATCAGGCCTTTCAAATTCAAGAGTTTCTTGAACAGAAGGAAGAAAAGTTTTATTTGAGGGGCAGGATTAGAAATAACGTGTGGGATATCGTAAATCCCACACAAAAATGGAAAATCCCGCATAATAAGAAAATTCGTTTGGATGGAATCTTTAAATTTACTTCTTTCACAGGCATATGATTCGTAAGCGATTTTTTTCTCTTTTTCGTGAAAGCCACGATTTTTTTTCTTCTGGAATTCCGCAATATCAATTCTCAAACAGCCGCGAATTTTGCCAATCGGTAAAATCGCCCCCCTAATTGGGGAAAAAATCGCGAATTTTGCAATTCTTCACGGAAAGAATTGCAAATCTCCTCAAACAACAGTAAAAAATATCTTGAAATTTAACAAAGGTCGCGGAAACAAATGGCGATTATCGTCAGTCGGTCGCGTAAATATTATCGCAAATTTCGTCAAAAAATGGACAAAAAGTTGCGAATTTCATCTAACGATCACAAGAAAAAAAATCGCAAATTTTGTCAAATGGTCGCAGACAAAAATACGCAAATTTGGTTCTTAAAAAAAATGGAGAATTTAACCAAATGATCGCGCAAAAAATCACGAATTTTGTAAGTCGGTCGTGAAAAGAAATCACGAATTTTGACAAACGATCTGGAAAATAATCGGTAATTTCGTCGAAAGATCTCTGAAACAAATAGTAACTACCATCAATAGGTCGCGGAAAATATCTATCGCAAATTTGGCCAAGTGGTAGCGAAAAAAAAATAAATTTCGTCAATCTGTCGTACAAAAATTTGCGAAATTCGGCAAAGAATCGCAGAAAAAATCTCAAAATCTCCTTCAACGATAGTATAAAAAGATCTCAGAAAGAAAAAGGTATTTTCGTCAATCGATTAGGGGGGAAAATCGCGAATTTTGGAATTCGTCGCGGAAATGATCGCGAATCTCCTCAAACAACCGTTGAAAAGTGCGTTTGGGAAGATGACTTTACAAGCGCTTTGAAAAAAAAGATCGAATATATTCAGTAAAAATAGTCGCTTAAATCCGAAAAAAGTCGCTTGTTTTCTTGAAATGGTCGCTTTTTGGCCTAAAATAGTCGGCATAGCCGCCGGATGCTTAAAATAGTCGATTTCAGTAGCATTTTAGTAGAAAGTGCAGCCCTGCAGTTGTATGTTAAGAAAAATTGGAATTTTATGAGAAATTGAGTTGGGCCGGACCGGGCCTGATTTAATTGATTTTTCCACGGGCCGTGTATGTTTTTACTGATTTTTGTACGAGCCGGGCTTGGCCATAAACTGTGAAAATATAAACGGGCCGGGCTCGGGTGGAAGTTTTAATTTTTACGCCGAGCTGGGTCCAAGCCTTGAAATTGCGGTCCGTGCAGACCTCTAGTGTGCCTCCCCAGGGCCTTGCAAAGAGGTTGTTAAAGGAGAGGTCGGTCGCCCCGGGCGCAAAATTTATGCTGCGAACCACGGTTTTATTCATTTTTTGGCCGCCGATCATTTTCCGTGGAATTTCTTTTTTTCTCTTGATCATTTTTTTTTTCCTGTCGCAAAATATCATGAAATCTCTAAGAAATGAGTGCAATTTTCCCTTATGTTATTTAGTTGTTCTAAATTTTTAAATTAAAATTAAATCTCTTAAAGTTCCAAAATAAACGCGAAATATTTATTCAATAGAATTTATTTATGTTTCTGCACTTTATCAATTTTATAACACCCATCACAAAGAATTTTTTTTTTTTTTTTTGGGGGGGGGGGGGGGGCAAAATTGAAAATTCGCTCGGGGCGCAGTTTCACGGCCTTGATGCCCCCCCCAAAATTTCTGGTCACGCTACGCCTATGTTTGAGAGAGACCATAAATGATTCCTTTTTCTCTAAGTGTACTTACTGCCAGGTGAGGTTATTTCCACAAGAAAAATGCAGCTGTCTAAAAAGCAAATAAATGAAATAGCTGTCAATTTTAAAAAGAGATCCGCAATGAAAAATATACACAAAATATGCAATCATTGAGAAATAAATGTAAATGTTTAACAAACCATCTTGTTTAGGCGCAATGACCTTGAAGAAATAATCCAAAGTCTGGTTATTGTTTATATTATGAAACATAATTATAAAACTGGTTGATTTATCGTTCGATAAAATTTCTTTACATTCTTGGCTCTCAATCCGTATTTATGAGTAGCATAATGATTTGAAGGTAATTTAATATAAATTTATTAGCTTTTATAATAATTTTGGAATCTTAATGATGATTTATTAGTAATTTAATAACTTTGGGATTTCTTGATATAAACTTAAGTTTATATTGATTTTGGGATCATTTAAAGAGATTATTAGTTTTATAATTACATGATGTCATTTAATGAACATTATGGCTATTTATAATTATTTATAGCTAATTTAATGTGTTTTATGATATTGGAAATAAAGTAATTGCAGATGATTTTGTAACCGGAATATTGTAGTTTTATTTTGGTGGGGGTTTTTTTGTTTGTGTGTTTTTTTTTTTTTTTTTGTTATTATATGTATTTTTTTGAAAGTTTTTAGTCCTCAGCAGACAGATAACATGTAAAATTTTGCCTCTGTTTAATACAAAGAATTTGTGCTGTGTTGAAAACATAAGTTAAATGATTAACTTCTTTCTCATGATGCATTGAATTTAAATATATTAATTCATTTTATTAAAATAAACTATTTAACCACACTAATGGATCTCCTATCCTCGCTCTTGAATTGTCATTTCCTTGAAATTTTGCATAATCATCATTATCTATCTAAATAATAATAATAATAATAATAATAATAATAATAATAATAATACTAAAATTGCATAAGCATGAAATTAAGGCTGTTCTCAACTGCTCTGCTCAACAAGCGCAAAACGTTTTGACACATTTACAGATTCATTTTTTCACGGAAAGATATAAAATTGGAAAACCTGGCCATGGAAGCAATTTGGAATCCAACTGTTTTTTCCATTTTTGGATCCATCAATTACCTATTGAGTTATAAGCAATTTTGATCACGTGACACGGCATTTTTCTCCCCTTATTGACTGGATTTTCTTCTTTCGTTCGGAAGTTCAGTTCAAAATACCAACTTTGACAGTATTTTCTGAAAGATCTATTGCGTTTACAAGAAAACGGAAAAAATAGTTCGATGACATAGTTTCTGAATAACAACACCTTTTAGTTTCATGCGTTTCCGAACAAAAATGAATTAAAACTTATGTCAGAAAGTTGACCCTTTGGATTTGAGAACAGCCTTAAGTAAATACCTATTCCGAATGAAATCTTTTTTCATTAATCTTTCATAATATATGAAATATTTTTAAGCAAAAAGGTGTAAAGTGCATAAGTAATTTTAGTAATGGGAAAATTATTATTTTATCATGCTTTCATTAAAGTTTGGCATTCCGTTTCTTGCGTAACACCTGTAAAGCTATATCATATGATATTGTAAATAATCTAAAAATATTTATGCCATTATTCAAAGAAAGTATTATATGAACATGAGAAAACAAAATGCATAAGCACGTAAAATGTATAGAGATTATATTACATATTAATTTTGAATAAAAAAAGCAGTTAAAATAAATATCGAATTATAATAATAATAATTTTAGGTAGCTTTCTTTACAAAAAAGCTACCCATTGCAGCCGTTCGGAGGAAAGCGATTTCAAAAAATTTTGGTATATTTTCATCGATCATGACCCCCAGACCCCGAAACCACCCTCCGTTCAAAATTGATATATATATATATATATATATATCTATATCTATATCTATATATATATATATATATATATATATATATATATATATATATATATATATATATATATCTGACCTATGTCACACTGTAACTCCCGTAATTATGAACCGATTTCGATGTAATTCGGTGTGTACATAGTACATACCAATGTCTCGACCGAGTTCGTTGGCCAGCTTCATCCGCCGTTTTGTTTCAAAATGGCGGCCATTTAAAATTTTTAAAAAAATTTAAAACTTGAAATGTGGTACCAAAAAATTAAAAATGGAAAAATATTTTTTTCTTATGTATTTGACCTTTATACAAAGATTCCGGAGCAGTTTTTGTTTCGTCTATACCTTAAAAAATGGCTGAGTTATAGCATTTTGAATTTCTAGCGTGGCTGACATTTTGAAACGTCCTGAATTTTGTCACGCGATAAAAGGCGTATTTATGAACCGATTTGGATGTAATTCAGTGTGTACATAGTATATACCAATCTCTCAATTGAGTTCGTTGTCCAGCTTCATCCGCCGTTTTGTTTCAAAATGGCGGCCATTTAAAATTTTTAAAAAATATTAAAACTTGAAATGTGGTACCAAAAAATTAAAAATGGAAAAATGTTTTTTTCTTATGTATTTGACCTTTATACAAAGATTCCGGAGCAGTTTTTGTTTCGTCTATATCTTAAAAAATGGCTGAGTTATAGCATTTTGAATTTCTAGCGTGGCTGACATTTTGAAACGTCCTGAATTTTGTCACGCGATAAAAGGCGTATTTATGAACCGATTTGGATGTAATTCAGTGTGTACATAGTACATACCAATCTCTCGACCGAGTTCGTTGGCCAGCTTCATCCGCCATTTTGTTTCAAAATGGCGGCCATTTAAAATTTTTTTAAAAAATTAAAATTTTAAATGTGGTACCAAAAAATTGAAAATGGAAAAATATTTTTTCTTATGTATTTGACCTTTATACAAAGATTTCGGAGCAGTTTTTGTTTCGTCTATATCTTAAAAAATGGCTCAGTTATAGCATTTTGAATTTCTAGCGTGGCTGATATTTTGAAACGTCCTGAATTTTGTCACGCGATAAAAGGCGTATTTATGAACCGATTTGGATGTAATTCAGTGTGTACATAGTACATACCAATCTCTCGACCGAGTTCGTTGGCCAGCTTCATCCGCCGTTTTGTTTCAAAATGGCGGCCATTTAAAATTTTTTAAAAATATTAAAACTTGAAATGTGGTACCAAAAAATTAAAAATTGAAAACATATTTTCTTCTTATGTGTTTGACCTTGATAAAAAGATTCGGGAGCAGTTTTTGTTTTGTCTATATCTTAAGAAATGGCTGAGTTATAGCATTTTGAATTGCTAGCGTGGCTGGCATTTTGAAACGTCCTGATTTTTCTCACGTAATAACAGGCGTATTTAAGAACCGACTTGGATGTACCTTGGTGTGTACATAGTACATACAAATATCTCGACCGAGTTCGTTGGCCGGCTTCATCCGCCATCTTGTTTCAAAATGGCGGCCATTTAAAAAAATAAAAAAATAAAAAAAATTAAATGAGATACCAAAAAATTGGAAAGTGAAAAAGATTTTTTTTTGTATGTGTTTGACCTTAATACAAAGATTCCAGAACAGTTTTTCTTTCGTCTATATCTAAAAAAAATGGCTGAGTAATAGCATTTTGAATTTCTCTTGTGGCTGACATTTTAAAACGACCTGATATTTGTCACGCGATAACAGGCGCAATTATGAACCTATTTGGATGTAACTTGGTCTGTACATAGTACATACCAATGTCTCGACCGAGTTCGTTGGCCAGCTTCATTCGCCATCTTGTTTCAAAAAGGTTGCCATTTAAAAAAAATAAATTTAAAATTCAAAATGAGGTATTAAACAATTGGAAAATGAAAAAGATTTTTTTATGTGTTTGGCCTTGATACAAAGATTCCGGAGCTGTTTTTGTTTCTGAAAATTTGTTCTTTTGTTTATATCTTAAAAAATGGTTGATTTATAGCACTTTGAATTTCTAGCATGGCTAACATTTTGAAACGATCTTGTATTTGTCACGCGATAACACACGTATTCGCCTATTTCGATGTAAGAAGGCATGTGGATATTATACATCAACACCTCGACCAAGTTCGCTGGCCAGATACATCAGCCATCTTGTTTCAAAATGGCGACCATTAAATTAAAAAATATATATATATTTAAAGTGAGGTGCAAAAAAATTAGAAATTGAAAAAGGATTCTTTCTTAAGTATTTGACCTTGATATAAGGATTCAGGAGCATTTTTTGTTTGTCTTTACCTTACAAAATGGCTCAGATATAGCAGTTTCAATTTCTATTGTGGGTGACATTTTGAAAAATCTGATTTTTTGCATGCGACAGCACTCCTATATATTAACCGATTCCGATGTGAGTGAGCATGTGCACAGCAATTACTAAGGTCTCGACCAAGTTCACTGCTTAGTCTCATCCACCATGTTGTCTTAAAATGACAGGCACTTTAAGAAATTGCCGAATTTGGCAGCCAAATATATGTTACTTTAAAGAAAAGCAGCTTGGATAAAGCTGACTAATTTCGCGAAATTCTCATTCATTATATTGATAAAAATTAGTATTGAATCTCCTATATTCGGTTTCCACTAAATTGAGCTTCGTGTGTTTGAATGATATAATTTGGCTTTTTTTAAATAAGGATTATGAAAGCTACCTCTTCCTCCCGGCACTGGCCGGAAGGACTTTTAAAAAATGCGTTTACTATTTTTCTCATACTCACATTTCAAACTCTTATCGTTGATGTCGATATTTTTCTTCATGTCTTTGACAATTTAAAGTTAGATGAATGTACTACTTTTATATGATTCTTGATATGCTTAGAGATCACCAGAATGTTTATATTCATATGTTACTGTTAACTTCCTTTTTCACTTTCTTCTACCTTCAATAGAAAAAATATTCGAAAATTTTTTATACTTCCGGCTTTCGACGGATGTACACGTTTTAGGGGTCAGAAAAAACCCCATATTTATACAGAATGTCTGTCTGTCCGTTTGTCGTCATTGTACCATCGAAAAGTGTATGAAATTATGCATAGAACCGAACCATTTTTTTTTTTTTTCGTGCCTTTTTGGCTATGGCCAGCAGGTCCTCCTTGAGTTTCGAAATATTCTGCCGGAAGGAGACTCTGTAATAGAGATTTTTGTGCAATTTTCATTGTTCATCGAAAAGTGTAGGCAGTTACTCATAGAATTGAACAAAATTTTTGTGTATGTTTTTGGCTATGTCAAGCAGGTCCCCCTTGAATTTGGAAAAATTCCGTCGGAAGGGGGCGCTGTAATAGCGATTTTTGTGTCATTTTCATTATTGTACCATCGAAAACTGTATGACGTTATGCATAGAATTGAATGAAATTTCATATTTATGTTTTTGGCTATGGGAAGCAGGACAACTTTGAATTTTGAAATATTCCGCCCGAAGGGGGCACTGCAATAGTAATTTTTGTTTAATTTTCTCGATTTTTGGTACACTGTTAAAAATATCGTGAAAAATTACCTCTGTTTTTAAAAACTATCTATTTTCTGACCAATGAGAACGCTCCATAGGCGTTCATGCAGCGTTCTTATTTGCCAGAAAATAGATAGCCTTAAAAAAAGGAGGTAATTTTTCTCGGTATTTTTAATACTACAGTTTTATTGTACATCGGTGGCTCGTGGTACGACGGGAACTTCTAAGCCGGCTATCGTTAGTGTTGATTTCAGGGGGTGGCCCGGGGGGGAATGTCCCCCCACCGGAGGAAATTTTTGACTTTCTCCTTATTTTTCCTAGTAGTGATATTTTCCTTCGAATCCTCCCGAAAAACGTGTTAAGATGGAATCGTAAGGTACCGTTAAAAAATTCTGTCTTAACAGATATACTTGCATAGCATTTTTGTCGTCATTTACAAGGAAATGTTCCTTCTAAGGTATTATTCCGTTACTGATAGGTTCATTTTTACGACATATAACAGCTTTGTATAAGTAAGTCTTACAAGCTATTCGAAAAATCGAACAAGTTAAAAAAAAATTACGAAATTAATGTTTATTCTGTTTATTAATATTTAACCTTTCAGCTAACTTTTTGCACAATATGTGCGTGTCATATTTTTGTGTACAATAGCAGTTACAAGATTTTTTTTTAAAAAAAAGAAGAAGAAACAAATTACATAATTATTAATTAGCATACCGCTAATACTTGCATAATATTTATTTAAAGCATACCGGTAGTAAAACGTAAATTTTAATTTTGGTGCCATATATGAGATTAAACTGTAAGAAATTTTTGTTAAATACTAATTCCAATTTTTTTTGTTGTTGTTTGTTTGTTTTTTGTAAAATTATAAAATAACTGGTATAAATTTATTTCATTAACATTTTCGAAAAAATTAAATGCGGTAAAGTCTGGGAAATAGAACCTGTCTATAGCGGAATGCGGAATCCTCTCTTAAACAACAACAACAAAAAAAAAATACGGTTCTAGCAAAAATAGTGCACTGCGTGATACTTTCTAAGACGGAAATGTGTCTGTAACGGAATTTTTCTTCCACCTCTTTCAATTTTATATTTGCGGCTTTTAATATACTACAATTGCTTTCATTGGGACCGTAAAAGTTTTCTGGTTAGGAGAAGATTCCATTATTGACAGGCGTGATGTCAAATCACACATTTTTGGCTTACTTACTCTAATTGCATCAATTATTAAATTATTTAGATATTTTTAATTAGACTCTCAATTTCTCTAAAATGTATTTAAATTATACCATAAAATGTATTTTTCGCTTAATATCCATTATTCAATCTTAACAATAAACATAATAATTCATTGAATGTATCATATCACGCTAATAATTTATCTAAATAAGCTTTTCCTATCCAGTGAAATATTATTCATTATATTTTTGAGGTTATAATATTAATTTCATGTATCATAAATAAAACTTTTTCTGTTACAAAGTACTAGCCCATAAAATAAATATTATTACTTCCTTATTGTGAAATTCTAAATTTGTGCGTTTCTTAATTAAAATATGATATATTGTTATTATTCCGTTCACTCATAAAATATCTTGAAAGTTAATTCTTTCAGTAATAATCCATTTGTTTATCCCGTATTACACAAATAACTGCTTTATCTAAATGTAATTTTCTCTTGGAAAAACCAAATTCATTTATCGAATGATAAATTGATTATGCTGTCAAAAACATTATAATAATAGATTTTGAGCGGGTATGTGGACAACTGAATTAAAGGCACAGAAATGTTTTCATACTTAATAGTTTTAAAAAGATTTAGTTACTGAAAGTGTCTAAATATTTCTATGCAAACTTTATAAATTACATCCGGTATTTACTTGTTCGCTAACATAAAATATTTTATTTTTCTTATTTTATTGTAGAATGCTAGGGAAATTTCATTTTCAAAGACTACCAATAAGCCATTAGGTGACGCTAGTTCTAGACGACACTGTGTCTGGTTAATCTATTGCGCTTTTCTGTCTTGATTGTTACAGATAAAAATTACAGCTTAAATTGAATATTAGATAGGAATTATTTTTGATATTGAATTATGTCAAAACAGTCGAAATTATTTTCTTATATCCAAATTAAAAAAAGAAGACGTAGTGAAGAACCTTTAGTAAAGTCATCTGTTGAAAATCAAAGTAATAGTTTTCAACTAATTTTGAATGAAAGTGAAACCTGCAATGCGGTAGTTCCACCCTCGATACCTTCGTGTAGTACTGTTAGTGGACAACCTCAACCGGAAGATAAAAATATTGGACGCAAGTTCAAATATCAAAAACAGTGGGAAGATAAATATGAATGGCTGTATTTTGATCGAACTCGTGGTGGTGCATTTTGCAAGCTGTGTGAGAAGCATTTTAAAAATGATGTAGAGGTATTCCAAAAAACAAGTGGAGTATTATTCATATCAGTGCCCTTCATAAATTTTAGGAAAGCAACTGGGAAGGAAAACCTGAAAAACACTCAAAATCAGACAAACATTGCAAATCTGTTTTTATGGAAAATGAAAGATTACAGAATTTAAATGCTCCTATACACACACAAATAATCCAATACAGGGAAGACGAAAGGGATAAAAATAGACAAGCTTTATCTTCATTAATTAGGAGTGTGTATTTTTTAGCTAAAGAGGAGATACCCCACACTACAAAATATGAACCCCTAATTCAAAGAATTTTAATGAGAGAAAGTGAAACTCTTCGCGACTGGGTTAAGTCTCAAAGTGAAAGATCGACTTACATAAGTAAATCAACTGCTTCTGAAATATTAAGCTCAATAGGCACAATCTTAGACAAAGCAGATGACAAAATACTTAATGGTAAATATTATTCTATAATGGGAGATGAGTCGACGAACATAAACAATCAAAGCGAATTATCACTAATAATGCGACCACAGACTTCTAATACAATCTTCTAATAATATCTTATATTAGAAGTCTGTGGGTGCGACACGTCGTCCATGATCCAGTTTGCGAAGTAAGAGAAAGATTTTTGTGCATAATATACTTAGAAAGAACTGATGCTGAATCAATATTTTTAGCTATAGATGATGCTTTAAAAAAAAAATAGAAATATGTCATATGATAAACTGGTTTCATGCTCTTTTGATGGTGCAGCGAACTTTAGTGGTAGTATAACTGGTGTTCGTGCTCGTATTTCAGAAGCTAAACAATGCGAAGTGCCTTACATTCATTGCAGATCCCATATTCTATCATTAGCTGTCACTAATTCAAGAAACAAGACTATAATGATTAAACGATTTTTTCACACAGTTAAAGATATTTATAAACTTTTTCATAGTTCTCCTAAGAGAGGAAAAATTTTGCACGAAATACAGAAAGCTTTAGAAGAACCCGTTCAAATCATACCTGAGGCAACGGATATACGCCGGCTTAGCAATTACCGTACTGTTCATGCTGTATTTTTATCCTTTAAATTGATTATGATTGCATGCGAACACATGCACAAGGATGGTGCTGATTTAGCAAGTTTAGCTGGTGGTATTCTATTGGAAATGATTAATATTACTTTTATAATCAGTTTAGTCGTTATGGATGAAACACTTAATGCCGTATCGAATTTAAGCAAAATTCTTCAAAAGAAAACTCTTAGCATTTCATTTCTTCCTCAACTTGTTTCTGGGACAGTTGTTCACTTGCAAGAAATTGCCAACTTTTGTGATAGTGACAATGATAATAACGAATTGCACATTAAAATTAAAGGTCTCGAGAGTGATGTATCAGAAATTAAGAGCATAAATTTTAATGACACGAAAAAAAATTGCTTAAAAAGGGCAAAAACTTTTATAGAAAAAATGATTTATCAAGTTAAAGAAAGATTTAATGGTAAAGCACTGCGCTTAATAGAACTATGTGCATTTTTTCGAAGCTTTGGAGAATTTGTAAAAATAAATGAAAAGCAGTGTAAGGAGCTGTGCCATCTTTTTGGAATTCAGGAAGAGGATGCAGCAGTGGCAGATCTCCGTTCTTTTAAGTACGTTGCATACAGTAATTTAGATGATACCAGTACAGATGTCGCTTCTTTCATTTTAAAAGCTGATATTGGATACGAAGTTTTGAAAAAACTTGCCGAGTGTGTATTGTGTGTACCAATTTCAACAGCGAGTGTAGAAAGGTCATTTAGCACAATGAATAGAATTATGACAAAACTTAGAAATCGCATGGGGCAGGATACTTTACAATCGTGTATTAAAGTACCTATCGAAGGTGATGAGGAGCCAACAGATGAATTCATCGATGCAGTGATCACACATTATGCATCTTCGAAACCAAGACGCATTCGCTTAGTTTAAAGGTGAGCAATTACACATTTAATACTGAACTTATGCGATTTATCAAAAACAGTACTTTATAAGAAGTAAGGATTAGTTTTATACACAAGGTAGATTTGATGGTTTTACATATAGAATATTATAATTACTATTTAGTACATACACATTATATGGTATTATTTATTTAAATTGCTATTAATATTTTATAAAATTAAAGTATTTAAAAAAAGAGTGAAATCTCTATTTCTTTAGTGGACATGAATGTTACGGAAGATTTGTTTTCATTAATATTAAGAAGTTACACTTAAACATAGACGCAGATAGAAATATACAAATGGGGTTTCAATTTTAAATTTTGAAATGTTACATAACTTTTATCTTTCATAAGTTTGAAAATATTGCGAACGTTACAAAATAATTAAAAAATTAAGAGAAAAAAAAATATAAATTTCATCTACAGTAAAAGGTTTTAACATAGTAGGGCGTTGCCCAACTATATTCTCCCCCCCCCCTCCCCCCGAAAAAAGGGAGAAAAATCTTCCTATTCCATTTAATACTGTCCGCGTCTGTGTCTGAAAGCATTATTATTAAATAATAAGTAAATATCAAATAATAAAAATTTGTTATTGTATTATTAAGTATGTAAACTTTGTTTGTTATTCTTGTAACGAAGTTTATTATTTAATTGTGATTTATTGCCATTTTTCAGTGCTGTTTCATGAATAACTGTATATTAATAGAAATATTTGAGAGGTAAATTGTAGCAATGTTGATTCAAAACTTTTATGAAATGGGATATTCAAATCCTCTATGGCGAGTTAAACTGTTATGTAGGATATAATGAGATTAAATGAAAAACAAATGACCATAACTTATATAAGTTATATTTAGGAGTGGGAGTGACAGTAGCCTAAGAATGCCACACTTATTTTTTATCTTTTCAATAATGGTTTGGGCACAATAAAGTACAAGAGTATCTTAAATTAAATACAATTTTTAAAAGTTTTTTAAATTTTCAATTTGAAATTAAAAAATAGAAACTTATATATTAGGGTGGGCCGAAAAAAACTTTTTTTTTAATTTCGTTGATGGGTAGTGCGGAAAAGTGGCCACTAGTGGCACAGAGTTCACACAAAAAATTTGAGATTTTTAGGACAATTCCTATATTTGCCGCTTTTGGCTTGAAGTTTTGCTAAACTGCTGATTTTTGAACTTTTTTAGCAAAAATTTTAAAAATGTTAAACTTATTTTAATCGTATTTACTTGAAAAGGCATATTTAATGTTCCAAATGTATAAATATGCTCTGATAATGTATTATTTAATTGCTATGTGTATTTTAAATTAGACGATTTTTATATCCTTTTCGTGTTTAAGTGAGCAAAAGTTGCATGTATTGTTTGAATCTTTCAATAGTTTCTCTCCTTTGTCTTGTTTATGTCCCTTGGTCTTCCTTATTTTTTTCGATGCTTTAACCCCTTGAGGGGCAAGGGAAAATGACTGTAAATATTGAATTCTCACTGGAATAATCGAAAATTTTTATTTTTAAATAAGGAAAAGCAAGATTGTAACAATTTTCCTCCAAAGTTAAAAATGTAAAATTCAGTAAAACTTTTCTGGTGAGAATCTTGTTTAAATTAGGTGGGATATATTTTATCCCACCGCCCCTCAAAGGGTTAAGGGTCATATATTTTGGTGACGGACAACAGAATCGCCCAGACACAGATCTGGAAGGAGAGAAGGGGTGAGGCGAGAACTTAAGCGAACGCAGTGACTCATCGCGATGTTGGGGGAGTGAAGGAGGAAATACAAGACGGGAGAAAGTGCGATAAGGGATGTTTATTATTTTTCAGTGCTCAGTTTCCCTGTGACATTTGTTCAGTAAGTAAAACCTTTTTCTCGTGCAATACATTGCTTTTTGGATCGTTTAACATGACTTTACTGTGTTTTGTGCGTTTTATTACGACGAGTTTAGAAATGGCTAGTGCGAAAGTTCATTATCATGTAAAGACATGTGATAGCGTGAAAAGTAGCCATTTTGGGGCACCATGCAAATTGAAAGACTTGCAATTGCCAACTATTGCTGACATCATGCGCCACTACTATTGGTTGCGAAACGATATAGAAGAAAATCGAGATATTTATCTTCAACCAGTGGATGATATTATTAAAATGGCAGGTGAAAAAGTTTCCGAAATCTGGATAAAATCTTCCATACCAGTGGTTTCCCAATTAACAATTAACGGAAAGATTAAAACTATTACAATGAACGTAGATCATTGGAGAAATCTTGTAATCATACGGGCGTTAAAGGCAAGGCGATCTGCGAAGATTTCGTACGAAATGCGGAAACCTCTCTCTTTGACATTGCAGCTTGTAAGTGTAGAGGCTTGAACAATTGTAGCTGCGACATCAGACGTAAATTTCCACATCGGGAGGTGAACTTCTTGAAGGATCAAAGAACTGTTCAAAAATGTTTATCGGAAATATTGATTTAAAAACAAGCAAAACTCTTGCAAAGAAAATATCGCGGAAAATGAAGAGGGATACAATTTCAACGATTAATAGTGGTTCTGCGACAAAGTCTTCAACGAGTGGAGTTAGATCCAGATGGAAGACAGTTATATTGTTGGAAGATTCAAGTAGTGGGAGCTTTCAAGCAAGCTGTTCGACTAAATCTGAATTTGAACCAGGCCCTTCAAATCCAAACACTCCTAAACGCATATTCCTGTCTCACACAGCGTCCGCCATGTCTCAGGGAAACGGAACACTGAAAATAATAAGCATCCCTTATCGCACTTTCTCCTCTTTTGTGTTTCCTCCTTCACTCCCCCAACATCGCGATGAGTCACTGCGTTCGCTTAAGTTCTCGCTTCTCCCCCTTCTCTCCTTCCAGATCTGGTTCTGAGGGATTCTGCTGTCCGTCACCCTAATATATGACCCTTAAAGCATCGAAAAAAAAATAAGGAAGACCAAAGGATATAAACAAGACAAAAGAGAGAAACCGTTGTAAGATTCAAACAATACATGCAACTTTTGCTCACTAAAACGCGAAAAGGCTATAAAAATCGTCTAATTTAAAATACACATAGCAATTAAATAATACATTATCAGAGCTTATTTATACATTTCAAACATAAAATATGCCTTTTCAAGTAAATACGATTAAAATAAGTTTAATTTAACATTTTTAAAATTTTTGCTAAAAAAGTTCAAAAATCAGCCTTTTAGCAAAACTTCAAGCCAAAAGCGGCAAATATAGGAATTGTCCTAAAAATCTCAAATATTTGTGTGAACTTGGTGCCACTAGTGGCCACTTTTCCGCACTGCCCATCATCAAAAATCAAAAAAAAGTTTTTTTCGGCCCACCCTATTATATATAGCATGATCTATGGAAACAGAAGATTTTCAAAATCCCGACTGGAGGGATACTTGTTAAGACGGAAACTTTTTCTGATCCTCGGAGATTCCGCTTTAGCAGGTTTTAGTATATTAATGAAATCAGAGAAAATTTCATGTTGGAATACTAGTGTCCCCCCCAGGGATCAAAATCCCCCCCCCCCCCTGGAGGTAAAGGTCTGGATTCAACACTGGCTATCGTAAACAGCTGATGTACAATAGAATAACGAAAAACTATTGATTTTAATAAATATCATGATCGAGATTAACTCATTTTTACTCCGATTAAGGGGGACCGGGACACATTTTAAAATAATTTTTATTTATTGAGTTAAAATTTTGAATTTTTGTGTGATGGTTAACCATATCATTTGTAAACAAAATCACATGATAAAACATCTCATAACTTAAAAAAAATTAAAAAATAAAATTTATTGAAAAAGTGGGGTAATTTAAAATCGATTTAACTCAAAATATTATTTGTAGAATTTTTTTTTTTCTTTTGTAGAATTTCAATTATTTTTTCATTTAAATAAACAGAAATATATAAGTTTTAACTTTGATTCAGCATTTTTAAAAATATTAATTTAAAAAAAGTTAAAAATATTTCAAGTAAAAATTTGAAAAACAAATTACTTAATTTTTTTTAAATCATATTTTCAAAAGTAAATATTTTTTTCAAATTTGCTGACTCAAAATTAAAGTAAAACAGTTGAAAAGACATGTTCAGAGTTTGAACCATTTATAATATTTATAACAATTTAAATACAAGAAATGGTGAAAAAATCCATGATGAAGAAAAACTCATTTTTACAAGAAGTCCTTTCCATAACAACCATTGCTTGAAAGCAAGATTTTGAAAATAAACCAAAACAAAAAAATGAATATTTCCCGTTCTAATTAAGATAGAAACATGATTTAAATGTCACTTTAAGCAGAAAAAAAAAAAAAAAAAAAAAAAAAAAAAAAAAAAAAAAAACAGAAAAATTTTTAATGCGATAAAATGTGTTTCGAAAATTTGAAAATTTTTGTGTCCTGGACCCCCGAGTCTGAAGCAGAAATTTAAGATGAAAATCAAAGTTGGTAATAATTTTGAAGTATTAACATTTGTAACTGCTTTGTGGAAATATTAAGATGTATGACATAAAAGAAAGCTTTAGGATTGGCCATCCAACTAGTTTTGTTAATAATTTGAAGATACAAATAGTGACCAGGAATGGAAGTCTGAGAAATGAAAATAACAGGACATCAAAGTACTCTTAGGCTGTAATGTCATTCTTTAGCTAATTTTTTAAATGTCGTACACGAAAAATAGACACTAAAGATTAAATATTCAGAGTTTTTATCTGCCCCCCACCCCTATTTATTCAGTTATTTATTTATTTTTTAGCCCCCGATATGCTATTTCTTTCGGCCAGCTATTAAAGTGTCGTCTCTACAAAATAATGTTACGTTGTATAAGTCAGCCGTAAAATTTTCAATTTTTATACCGTCGTATAGGGAAAAAAAGTACTTTTAAATGCAATTTGTTTGAAAATTGCATCTCAATGCATCTTTTAGATATTAATTTTTTTTATAGTTTGTAACGAATTTGTTTAATGTTGGCAACTGAAATATTCCTATTTCTGTAGAAAGTAAAAGAAAAATAGTTGAAAAATAGTAGACTGTTATATCTTTTTGTTGCCATTTTCCCATAATAATTGAAAAAATAATATAATTAAAATACGAGCTATTTTAAAAATATAAATATGAATGATTTATGATAAACCACGGAGCTATTATAAACTATATTTAGTTTTAAGTATCTATATTAATGTTACAAACAAATGAAGTCATATATAATGAAGGTATCAGATAGCCGATTTTTTTTATCGAGTTTCTTGAATGACGACATCGCTTTAGTGACGTCCTATGAATACTTTTCTGTAGATGTTGTTTAAGACTGGACCGTAAATGTTTAATTCTTCAGTGGATGCAAATGACATCACTTTATCTAATATATAAAACTGAAAATTTGTCTGTCTGTAATGCTATACAAATCTATTGTTTGGAAGCGAGAATTCTGAAATGTTACGCACATGTGTATTTAAACACGGCCGAGGCAACTAAAGTAATCCGGAATCGCAATAACTTATAGTTAATTTTTAATTAATAAAAAACAACCAACGTAACAGCAATTTCCTATCAAATTTAACCATTTTTCGTTATAGCAGCTGCCAAAATTTAAAAATCCACAATAAAATTCTTAACACAACAATTCCCTTTCTATTGCAAGACGCATTGCATATTACGTACGCCACGCTGCAATACTAAAAAGCTGTAGCGAGTATTACGATAATTCTTTTACCTCACATGCAAATAATTAGCGATATACATATTACGTACTCCACGCTGCAATAATAAGAAGCTTTAGCGGGTATTACGATAATTATTTTACCTCACATGCAAATAATTAGAGATTATTTAATTGCGCTTAAGTATTACAAATTTTTAAAAATGAAGAAGCACAACACAAACATCAACAAAACTTTTTATTCTATTTATTCCCTTATTCCAAAGATATCGTTTTATAGTCTGCTGCCATAGTAACATAATAAATTAAATTTCATTTTAAAAAGGCACAATAGTAGAAAAATATTTTACTAAATCGAATAGTTATTTTTAGTTTTGGTTTTAGAATTAAATTCATGAACTCCCGTGCATAGGATGGGTTAAACAGCTAGTATAAAATAAAAGTGTGTGTTTTAAGTCTTAAAATTTAAATATATGTAACAATGTAGTAAGAATTTAAAAAAAAATGAAATTACTTTAAAACTTTTTTAAATTTTTAATTAGATATGCAGTTATTTATTTATTTATTTACTTTATTTATTTCAAAAATTCACTTTTAGTTGAACATTGAAATGTAGTGAGTTAAACCACGCCTTTAAAAATAAACAAAATTGTTGAAAAGTCCGACTGTATTATAAATTTTCTAAATCAAAATTGTGAAGTATACGAACTCACCTTTGTGAAAAATTTATTTTTGTAATTTTCCAGCGTTTTCAATTTTACAAAAGTTGCGATGTTGATTTTATCAATAACAATGTGAAAATGATAAGTAAAACTTTGGCATGAAAAATTGACTCAGTATTGTCATTTGCTGAGAATTCTTTGAACAATTTATAGTAGCCGTTGTGTTGGAAGACAATAGCAATGAGTAGAATCGTCTTTTAAACTCCACTGTATAAGTGAGGGGCTCAAAACCATAATAGTCGTGATTTTCATAAAGAATGGATTTATGTGTCTTGTTATAAAAGCTAAAAAAAGGAGCAATGAAATGCAGTGCGATTTTCTTTTTCCCAAAGTTATGAAACATTTTCAGCTCATTTTCGGTACTTAAAGGTATCGCTTTTGTTTATCAGCTCTAATTAAAGAATCGTCTTTTTAATTTTATATTATTATTATTTCTAATCTGCTTTTATAACAGTTTTAACTATAACACAAATACAGTACAAACTCTAAAGTCCGGAATCCTCGGGACTTTAGATTTTTCCTAATTTTGGGTCATCAAAAATACAGATTTTCGAATAAAAAGAATAACAAATTTCTCTACTTAAAAATGGAAAATACGATGTTCGTATATTAAAAATTGCATATAATAGTTATTAAAACAAAATTAAACAACGATTTTAATTAAATAAATTATAACAAAATGAAAAGTAAAACAAAAACCTTTATTTAAGGGAACATACAATTTAAAAACAAATTCTAACTATTGAACGTTTCAGGTAATATGCGCTGCTTTGTTAACTTAGGTTTCTCATTAAGAAGTTTTTATTTTATACTGTTACATCGACATAAGTTCTGATTAAGTAATAAAGCTTCTGTCCTCCAGATCTTTTTTTGTTTGTTTGTTTCAACAATTTTGTTTTTCCCTCCTTTCTTCAATATTGTCGCTGGAAAGTCCGAACTTTGGGTGTCCGAACTTTAGACTTTCTACTGTATATCAGTGCAACTACAACAAGCGCAGAGGAAATATAAATCTAATCAAAAACAACTCGTTGTAAATGATCCCGCCAAGCTACAAACCTAAAACGTCAGTCATAAAAAGAAGTGGTATCACATAAAAAGAAGCGATATAGAAGTGCCTACTACGAATGCCGTGTAAAAATCTATCACTACTCATAATGTTTCCAAAGGACTCGGAGGACAGTATGTGAAAACTGCTTGGCGACCTGCAGGCTTTTATAATGTTGTTCTTCCTGTACTTACATATGACTACTTGTTTAACAATTTTCTTCTTTAATTACTGATCCCATTAAATTGTGAAAAGTTGAAGCTTTTGGTGTTTACATGCCCATTCTTATTTAATATGATAGGATCGATTTGTTGATTTTATTTACCATCATTTGAACAAGAAAGACCACTTTTACTCGGAGGATTTTCTAAGTAAAAATTTAATAAACATTTTGAGTTTCTGAAATAATAATAAAAAATAATGATCATATGAATATTACTAACAATGCACCTAATAATAGACGTTAACTAAACTAAGATATATTGCAGTAAAGCCTGCGTTAACGGAATTGCACATGACAGGGGAAAAATCTGTTCTAGTAAGGCTTTGTTACAATAGTATTATATAATATTCCTTATGTCGTAAACATGACATTTTACGTTTAAGAAATAATTGTGTCATAAACAGGATTCATTTTACCAGTTTTCCCTTTAATTTTGAAACAGTGTATTATTAAACGTATTTATGTAATTAAACATTATGTTTAAAATATTGAAAAGTATAATTGTAAAAATCGATGATAATCACAATTACATACTATTTTCTGCTTGCCTTACAAATTTTTCTGATTTATTACAGATCTTCCTCCTACAAATATTTATAAGACTTATATAATGAGAATTTAAAATTAATTTTTTCGACTTTCACAATTTTTCGAAATTGATGTAGGTACTGCATATATTAAATATACGCCTGCAGGTCGCCAAGCAGTTTTCACATACTGTACCTCACTCCGAGTCCTTTGGAAACATTATGAGTAGTGATAGATTTTTACACGGCACTCGTAGTAGGCACTTCTATATCGCTTCTTTTTATGTGATATCACTTCTTTTTATGACTGACGTTTTAGGTTTGTGGCTTGGCGGGATCATTTACAACGAGTTGTTTTTGATTAGATATCACTTCTTTTTGTAAGGTATTTCATTTGCATTATACATATTCCATTTTAATTCAGAAAAGAAAAGATAAACAAAAGATTATAGAAGTAAAAAAATAATCAAATAGTGATGCTATAAACTTTTCAAAAGTGTAATATATCTAGTAAGACATAATGATGGACTTTTTAAAAATAATTCAGAACCATTTTATCGATCCTTACAAATCTTAGAAGAAATCATTTATTTTTTAGAGATGATAAAATGTGCGAACTAACAAGCAATATTTTTTGCTTGTTCCCTTTGTGAAGTCCAATATTTGAAACTTTAAAAAAAGATTTCCATTTTACAATTGAAGAGAACATTAAAGGTCAAATAAATATTATGAAATCTTTTTATTTGTTTTATCCTTTGATAATTATATGAAGTTTAAAACAATCCGTTTAGTAAAATGGAAATTATTTCTCTTCAAAATAACATTTTAATTCAAAACCATTATGGAGCATCTGGTGATAGTATAAAATCTATGATTGATTGAAATTTGTTGTCAATGAATCGCGATGCGGAAACCGGATCAAATGCAACTAACTCACTTGTACTTTTTTTATGTATATTTTTCACTAAAGGATTCATTTCTATAATAAAAGTAGCAAGATCATTCCAGTTCCATTCACTCGGACTTATTGTTAAAAACCAAGTAGCTGGTCCGTAATGGTAAGTCATACATCTTACATCATTTCTTGGCTGATATAGCAGTGTAAAATTGGCAAACAGAACGGTGCTGCGCCGCCCGCGATAAACAATTCAAACTTGATGGATCTGTTGCAAAGTATGAATATTGAAATGTGATATGTTTAATTATAATTGACTTAAGATTATGCATCTCAGTTAATGTTTTTTGATTTAAATTAGTATTAAATAAAATTTATTTAGTAGTTCAATAATAAGTTATTTATCTTTCAATTTTATGTATTTCAACTCTTTATTAACTCTTAACTTCTGTTAGCGATCTCGCAGACCACTGTATTTTTCAATTTTCACAGTTAAACTTGTAATTTCCAGTTAAGCTATGAATACCGGTGAAATTTTCTTTCATTCTGATCTCTAGAACTATTGCTAGACATTCTGAATGTTTGAAGTTTAATTATAATAGTCCTGGAAACAGTACTTGTGAGTTAATAGAGCCTTTCATTCATCTATTACTTAAACGGTTTCGGAGAACACACGCAGTAGTTATGCGACAATACTGTCACAGCAGTTAAGGGTTAAGTAATTCCAAAAAATAATTGCAATTAACCCTCATCTGCTGTTAGTGCTGCTTTTTTTTTATTTTTCACAGTTTAACTTCTAATTTCCAGTTTAACTATCAATACAGTAAAATTTTGCTTCATTTGCAGTCCAAGTACAATTGTTTGAAATGTTTGAAAAAGCAAGATTTTATTAGAAATATTACTCTACAAACAGTTTAGTGCAAAAACAGTATTTTATGATTAATTGCGACTTTTATTCATCTTTCAATCGAATGGTTTCGCAAACCTTTCTGAATTTTTATGTGGCAATTTTCTGAAACAGCAGTAAAGGGTTAAATGAACTTTTTCAGATGAATTCTCATGTGTAAAATGCATTATTACATTTAGGACTATGGACATCTCATTCAAGTTTTAACTGCCGTAAATGCGACAAAAATTACCTAAATGCGACCGACAATCGTATATTGTGGTGACTACAGATAATTATTAAATTTATACAAAACAAGTTAGTTTTGAACTATAGCTACAGTATTCAGTAATTTGCTGCTTAATAAAATGTATGTTTATATAATAAAATTCCAAATACAGTAAAACCTCCCTAAAGAGACCATGTTCTCTTTATGGAGGTCATGTTTAAATATAGATTTTAACTGTTGAAAAAAGGTAACAACTAATGTTACTAAAATTTATTTTTCACAGTAGCAGGGTTCCCAAATGGTCCGCCAACTGAATATCAATAAAATTTAACAGAAAATTTTAGGGTAGGTTTGAGCTAGAATTAACTTTCAAATGTGATTTCGGGGCGGTTTGTAAGAAAAATCTAAAAAGGAAATTTTTCTAAAAAAATATTGGTATTCAGTTGGCGGACCATTTGGGAGCCCTGCATTAGGGAAAAATGTGTAAATTTAAGTATAAGAACAAATGTTAATTAGATAAATTAACTACTGCAGAGTTTAAAAAATGAATACATTTGCTTTGATTTTACCGTTTTATCTTTTATAACTTTTATTACCAAGTCCTTTCAAAGTTCCGTAAATAAATGTTTTTTCTTTCTTTTTTTTTTTTTTTTTTTTGGACGGGAACAAATAATGACAATTTCATTAATTTATCTATTTCTTTGAGAGTTTCCTGACAGAATAGGGCAGGGGAGTTTATGGACCGTCATTCTTAATTTGTCATCAGAGTTAAATTCATTGCCTAAAAAGGCACAAAGGTGTTTAAACACATAAATGTTATTGTAATAAAAAAAAATTCTAAACTTAGTTTAGAAGTTTGATGAATAATGCGCTCTCCGGAATTATTTTTCTAATAAAACCTTCTTCAAGCGACCAGGAAAAAGTGGAATTTGTTTTATTTTCTTCAAAGAAATGGGTCGCACGTGGAGGGAGTTCTACTGGGATGGTCTCTGAATGGAGGTAAAATTAGTATTGAGCCCATGGGAATAAATTTCGTTCCATGAAAAAATGGTCGTTCAGGGAGGTGGTCGCACAGAGAGGTTTCACTGTATACCCTAAATGCGACAAAACTATGGGGAATCGCGTCTCATTTAGGCACAATGACCTTACATATTGCGTACGCCACGCTGAGCTCACATGGAAATATAAGTAGTGATATTATTACGTACGCCACGCTGAAATATAGGAGTAAATTACTTTAAACTGATATAAATCAAAAACTAATTAATATTTTTACACAAAACTTTCAAAGGTTTGAACTACTCATAAAAACAGTTCAAATGCCGTAAAGCGCGTAAAAATCCGATAATTACACATTGCTGTAGCCCTGTCAACAGATTTGGTCGGAACAAGAATTTAAAAAGTGCAAAAAACAGCACTTTTAAAATCGCATTTACTAAAAACCTATTCGCCGGATTCAACTTTACTTTCGTTTTCTGAGTCACGTGGCACGCCCCATTCCATAGGAACAAGAATTTTGTTTCTATCATAAATAGTTCTCGACCTATAGATGTGTCAAAATCCCGTTTTGGTCAGTCCGGAAAATATAAACTAGACAGAGTACTAAAAAAATTTTACAAAATCGTTTGGCATTAATTGGCGGAAATTCCTTTCATTTACGGTTCATTGCACTGTTGTTTCTTTTGCTTGGCGAGAAACTCTGTCGAGTTTCTATGATATGAAATACTACTAGCATAATGAGGAAAAAATACTGTTAAAAGTTTTAAGATGAAGTATAAAGTACATACCTGTAAGCGCTAATTGGCTTATTTCCAAAAGTGACTATAGTGAAGTTAGAATTTTCAAAAGGATATTGAAGATAAGCCTATATTAATGTTGTATAAAGAAATGAATTCCATTATAAAGATAAAGCAGCATAAATACGCAAATTAAATTCGTCTTTTATTTTTCTCGCGAATCAAATAATTCTATTTGGAAATGTTTCTGATATTTTCTGAAATCAGTTTTTGCCGATAACTAAAATTATCTTTACGTTAAAGAAAAAAAAAAAAAAAGCTCATCGGTATCATCCTAGAATTGGTTATCTTCAAACGGATGAAACCTTGTCAGAAGAAAATACAATGCTTTTTTTATGCAGTAATTCAAACGTGCAGTTATGATAACTGCAATATCTTAAAAACTCGGAAAAAAATCATTTACTCATCAATAATGTAATACCGTAAAAAAATGTTGTGCAGTAATTAAGGGGTCTCAAGGAGTCTTAAGCGGATTCTTCACCACTTGAAAACACCCGCTCCGTAATGTTAAACCAATGGGGAAATTGTTTTTTAATTTCTCGTTTAAATTTGAATATTTTTAAGCGATTTTTTTTTTCCATAGGATATCTGAGCTCAATCTTTAATGTAACTCTTTTTTGCTTTTTCGATTTTGGTTGCAGATTTTTTTTAAAAAGGTACTTTCAGTTTCGAATCGTTTATTCTAAAGACCGGCCGGGTTCGGGCTGAACTTTTAATTTTTGTATCGGGCCGGGCCGATTTTTCTTTTCTATGAGTCGGGCCGGGCCCGGGCCTGGGAATTTCGGCCCGTGCAGACCTCTACTGCATAGTATTCTAAAATTTAGTTCAATTCAAATAAAGAAAAATGTAATATATTTACCCGATAGCGACTAAACGATTTTGCTTCTAATCATGATGAATATTTTATGAAATAATGTTTATAACTTTATTTTCACAATAATAAATTACCGTATATACTCGTGCATAAGTCGACTAAACGCTTTTGCTTCTAATCATGATGAATATTTTATGAAATAATGTTTATAACTTTATTTTCACAATAATAAATTACCGTGCATAAGTCGACCCCCAAATTCTTAAGAAAGAAAAAAAAGAAAAAAAATAATAATTTTCCTGTATAAGTAAAACCACATCTCTGGTAGTATCTTGAAAAATGATTTGTAATCGAGGATAAGAAAAAAATAATAAATTTTCATTAAATTAGTAAACTTTTATGCGTTTCTATATTAGACATTTTTTTAAAAAAAAAATTTGACGTTTTATGCAAAACCAAAGAAGCTTAAACTATTTTGAAACCTATTCACATCAATTCAATGATATTTAAAAAGAAAAAAAATCTTTCAAAAATCTATTCAAGCCTTATTTACAAGGGTAAACAACTGCTAAAATACTGTACTTCTTTGTATTGTATGACTTTTAGAAGAGATATCTCGAAGCATTCTCAAGTTGAACTCTTTTTAAAAAGTTTGAAAATTGTATTAAAAGGTTGAAAGGAATGCCCATGTATTGAAGGGAATTCTGTCCCAAGAGAAAATGGGTTCAGAACAATTAAAGGGACATTATTGTTGAGCTTTTTTTTTGTTCAGTCACAGAGAAATGACCATTGTATTATGTGATTATTTAAAACACTTGCCTATTCACTGATTATCTGCGATTTTTTCTTTTTCTTTTTCTTTTTCTTTTTTTTTTTTTTTTTTTACCTTCTCATGTATAACTCGACCCCCCATTTTCAACTCCCAAATTTTGTCTAAAATTCTTCAACTTATAAACGAGTATATACGGTAGGTAAGAAAGTATCGCTTAACTTTTAAGTCTTCTGCTCAATTCTTATACTTGTTTTTCTATAATATTAGTCCAGGCAATAGGGAATTTTACCTAGCAAAATTAATGGTAGTTCTGGAAAAAGGCTTACTATATGTTTTTTGGGTCGCTGAATCCGAATTTTTAATTTCCCACCAAAATTTCCCCCGGCAACCCTCCCCCAAAGAAAAAAGGTTTTTATTAAAAAATATCTAGAAATTCAGAAAGTAGATAAAATTTGCAACAAATTAGATATATGACATTATGACTTAGGATGAAGGAGAAGGGGGGGGGGATCTGCCTCGGAACATGCGAGCGGTGCTGCGTGGACTAAGTTGCGCAATTCCACTTAACCACTCACACGTTTACATTCGCCCTCCCATCTCCCCTCCGAACTTTCCTTATAAGGTTTACTTTTAAGTTTTTTGGGTAGCTGAATCCGAATTTTTAACTTACCCCCGAAATCCCCCCACCCCGAAACCCCCCAAAATAGTTATTATTAACTTAAATTTCTTATTGTTTTAGGGGAAAAGCATTACAGAATTCAGAAACTAGACAAAATTTGCAGCAAATAGGATATATGACATTATAACGTAGGATAAACGGGGAGAGAGGGGCCTGCCTCGGAAGATGCCCCGCGCGCTTTTTTCAAAAACCAAATTTTTTCAAAAAATCAATTCTTTGAGGGGTTGCCGGGTGAAATTTTGGTGGGAAGTTACAAATTCGGATTGAGCGACCCCAAAAGCATAAAGTGAGTCGAAATCCAGAACTAGTATTAATTTTTCCAGGTAAAATCCCCTATTGCCTGGACTTCATAACTTAGTGCACGTATCGCCGCAGTGCATGTTCAGAGGCAGCCCTCCCCCTCCCCGTTCATCCTACGTCATAATGTCATATATCCTATTTGTTGCAAATTTTGTCTAGTTTCTGAATTTCGTAATGCTTTTCCCCTAAAACAATAAGAAATTTAAGTTAAAAAGAATTATTTGGGTGTGGGGGGGGGATTTTGGGGGAAGTTAAAAATTCGGATTCAGCGACCCAAAAAACTTAAAGTAAACCTTATAGAGAAAGTTCGGAGGGGAGATGGGAGGGCGAATGTAAACGTGTGAGTGGTTAAGTAGAATTGCACAACTTAGTCCATGCAGCACCGCGCGCATGTTCCGAGGCAGATCCCCCCTTCCCCTTCATCCTAATTCATAATGTCATATATCTAATTTGTTGCAAATTTTGTCTACTTTCTGAATTTCTAGATACCTTTTCCCTAAAAGAATAAAAAAATTGATTTTTTTAATAAAAACCTTTTTTTTTGGGGGGGGGGGGCATTTTACCAAAATTTGGGGGGGGGGGGGAGTTGCTGGGGAAAATTTTGGTGGGAAGTTAAAAATTCGGATTCAGCGACCCAAAAAACTTATAGTAAGCCTTTTTCCAGAACTACCATGAATTTTGCTAGGTAGAGCCTCTATACGGTCTCTATTGCCTGGACTATATCCTCTGTTGTTCAGGACTTCATTATAATTTTATTAGTTAATCCTGTGATATCGGCCATGTTGATGTAACACATGTTATTGCTTCAAGAACTATGTTATGTGGTGTTTTTTCTACACTGCATTAAGCTTAAATACAGAGAAAAATTTAAATAAGTATTCTACACATTTTGGAGCGTAACAACACTGCTCCTTTCATCTCTGGATTACATGATTCAACTACATAAGAAAAATTAATACATATAAAGTATCTGCGTAAATAATATTTTTCTAGTGTCATAAATTGTTATTTTAGTTTAATGTCTTTAGTCCATAATAATGTTTAGCTATATCTGGAAAAACACTGTTCACTTAAACATTATTGCACACTTTAATTGAAATGCGCTTGTGAAGTTTTTCTGCATTTAAAGATGAATGTTTATTTAATGTGATTTATTGTATGCAATCAAGAGTAATATTTCTGTAATGATTTGGTAGTTGTGAGATGTTGACAGTTATTGATAGTTGTAAACACAGGATGTAATAATAATTAATTGAAGAGATTTATGATGTTTTTCTCTGAAGATATTAATATTTCTAATTTCTAATGCTATACATACTGCATAGTATTCTAAAATTTAGTTCAATTAGAAAACGTAATAGCGCGAAAACTCTCTTTCAGTAATTTCTATCAATAAAAGGAAATGTACTCGAGATATTTTGTGTATGTCGCCCTGTATATAAAATAGAATTTATACTCACCAAGAAATATGCATCGTTAAAATTTAAAAACGCGTACCACAACTAAAAATGCACTTCCAGCAATTATTGTTCATTCATATACAGTAGGGATGCACAACCTGTGGCCCGCGGGCCAAAAGTGGCCCGCCATGGCTTAATTTGTGGCCCGCGATCACAATTTATATAATTTCTTCATTTTTTTTCACACAATTTCGTCAATTTATAACTGGTAAAATTGCAATTTTTTGTCCATATGTCGCACGAAAAAATCGTGAATTTCGTTAATTTGACCCGGGAAGAAATTGCAAATTTCATCAGAGCCAATTAAGAATCTCAAATTTTCGATGAGTCGCAGAAAAATCTCAAATTTCGTTGATCAACTGGGGAAAAATCTCGAGTTTTGTCATTTTTTGCGCGAGAAAAAATCGCAAATTTCGACAATTAGTCGCTGAAAAAATTGCAAATTTCGTCAGAATCAGTTAAAAATAGTGAATTTCGTTGATCAGACGCGTTAAAGATGGCGAATTTTGTCGATTATGTAATCCTTGATAGGTTTCTGAAAAATTGCGAGTTTTGTTAGTTGATCGTGAGAAAAAATTGGAATTTTGACTGTTTGCCTCTGGAAAAATTACAAATTTCGTCAGGGTCAGTTAAGAATCGCAAATTTCGCTTATCGGGCGCGGAAAAGTTTCGAATTTTGTGGATCGCGAGAGGAAAAATCGCGAATTTTGTCGACTCGGCGCGGAAAAGTCTCAAATTTCTTTAATCGGGCACAAAAAAATCACGAATTTTTCGATGAGGTACGGAAAAATTGGAAATTTTATTGACCGGCTGCGGAAAAATTGTGTGTTTCGTCAGTTTATCGCGAGAAAAAATGTCGAATATCATCAATTTGTCTCGTAAAAATTACAAATTTCTTCAGAGTCAGTTAGGAATCGCGAATGTCGTTGATTGGACGCGGAAAAATAGCGAATTTTGTCAAGGAGCTTCGGAAAAATTACAAACTTTCTTCATCGGCTACGAAAAAATCGCGAGTTTTGTCAGCTTATTTCGGGAAAAAATCGCAAATTTCGTCAATTCGCCGCGAAAAAAAATTACAAATTTCATCAGAGTCAGTTAACAATCACGAAGTTTGTTAATCAGGCACAGTAAAATCGCGAATTTTGTCAATGAGGTACAAAAATTGAAAATTTCGTTGATCGACTGGGGGGAAAATCGCGATTTTGTCAATCTGTCGCGGAAAAAATCACGAATTTTGACAATTGATAGAAAAAATTACAAATTTTCTCAATTGGTCACAAATATATTGCGAAATTTGTCAATCGCTCGTGAAAAAAAAGCGTGAATTATCCCCAAAATTCGCGAATTTTGTGAATAGCTCATGGAAAAAATTACAAAATTTGTGTGTCGGTCCCAAAAAATATCATGAAATAGAAATCCATTGGTCGCAGGAACAAAATCGCAAATTTCATCGATTGTGCACGTAAAAGAAATCACGACTTTCGCCAATTTATTGCGCGAAAAAAAAAAAATCGCAAATTACATCAATGTATATCAGGAAAAAATCAAGTTTCAATGGAAAAAAATTGCAAATATTGTCAATCTGTCACGTAAAATATTGCAAAATTCGCCAATCACTCATGAAAAAAATCGCGAATTTTGTCAATCGTTCATGGAAAAAACTTGCAAATTTCGAAGATCGATTGCAGAACAAAAAAGTAGTGAAATAATTCGATCGGGGGCGGAAAAAAATCGCAATTTTCGTTGATCCGTTGTGGAAAAAAAAAAAATCACGAAATTTGAAAATTTATCGCTGAAAAAAATCGCGAATTGCGCCAATTTATCGCAAGTATCGCAAATTGGTTGTTTGAAAGGATTGCAAATTTTTCCAATCGGCAATGGAAAATTACCGCGAAATCTGTCAATCGGTCGTTGATGAAAAATCGCAAATTTCTTCAATCAGTCGCACTTGATTGACAAAAGAAAGAAAACGAGTTTTGTTAATAGTCCGCAGAAAAAAATAGCATAATTAGTCCATCATGCCTTGTTATTTCAAAAATAAGTTTCCTCTTATTTTAAATGAAGTTATTCTTCAATATTTTTTTTTTTTTTTTTTTTTTTTTTTTTTAATAATTTTCAATAACGTTTAGAAATTTTGTCTTATTTTTTTTCTTCAAGTTACCATTGTCAAAAAGGAACCGTTAGTCTTCATAAAGTGTTGAATGGTTATTTATACAGATGCGAAGAAGCCTGCATTCCTTCATACAATTATTTCTTTCCGTTTGTTTATTTTTATTATAGACAAAAAAATAATTATTCATCAAGAATAAAGACTTATTACCCCCTCCCCTCCCTACCTCCCCGATAGAATTTTCTCTGTGTTACTGATGTGGCCCTCGACAACCCAAACATTTTTGTAAGTGGCCCTTCTCTTAAAAAGGTTGTGCACCCCTAATATACAGTAATGTGGGGAATTTCGTAAGTAACACTTGCATCAGACTGAATGTCCCTGACTCTGTATTCCGCTTCTAGATTAAAAAGGTAACGAAGCTGTGTGAAGTGGAGATGCAGAAAAAGAAAACTAGAACGAGAAAGAATTCGACGGCGGCAGTTTTGTTAAAAGAAACAGAATATTTTCGACGAAATAAGATAGAAGATTTAAATGACATGTGAAAATCTTAGAAATATTCTACGATGCTAAGTAAACGACGCCAAAGTTATTGCTTTTAAGCTAAATATAGATCGAGAAGAGTGCTTTTAACTGTATTTTTGTTTTGTCTTCGTCTTAATAAATGTCAGTGTTCGTCTTAAAAGTGAGTTATGATTTATAAATAGAGTCTCGTCCCACAGTAATATAGCCGAATTATTTTGGATGCCCCTGTAAATGAACAATGAATGCTGTGTGCAACATATTCTACTGTAAGCATCTAGTAATGCCCCTCAGTGATATATATCACTTTCAGTATGTTTGAAATAGTGTAACATCATTAAAACATCGATTTTTTTCGATAGACCGTAAATTAACGTAATTCTTTTGAGTGTCCCTGTAAATAAACAATGACTGCTATGTGCATCATATTCTACAGTAAGCATCTTAGTAATATCAATGTCAATATGTTTGAAATAATGTATCATCATTAAAATACAACGCAAACGATTTTTTCCTATAGACCGTAATGTAACGGAATTCGTTTGAGGGACCCTGTAAAAGAAATATAAATGCTACACACTTCATTTTTAATACCGAACATACCATAGTAATCTTCAACAACATATATCAATTGCATGGCAATCCAAGTATATTTGCGCGAGTTAGAGCACGGACAAACAGACAAATCGAATTGATAAACACTTTTTAACTATGTTCGAAAGTGTTAAAAATGTACTACCTATTAATTTTAATAGATGGTATATTTAGGACCAGCCAGAGACTCAAAGGCCCTAAAAAATAACTGACATCATTTTCAAAAGAAAGCATCTGTTTAAAAACATGAAATGCAACATTTCCCCACAACTCGTCGAAATCATCTTGAAAGATTTTTCATTCCACCAACTCTGAAATTAGATACCAAAGTTTCAAGAAGAAAACGCTTTCACTTGTAAAAATGATGACATGTCTAAAGAAAATGCAACTTAAAACGTACATTTTCATTTAAATGACATTATTTACAATGGCTTTTCATTCCTTTTATATACTAAGATTAGCCCCACCAGTGGATGAGAGGTTCTGCTTTCAAAGCTGGTAGACGGGAGGTGCTGGTTCGAACTCAATCGCGCCCGTCGGCCTAATCGTTCTCAGTTTTCCGCGGTTTTCTTAGAACCGGGTTAGGATCCCTTAGGAAAACCCCCACAGAGGACATCCGCCCTCGGGCCTATATCCCCTTTTTAGATAAGCCTTCATAAACAACATCGTATACTAAGATTAAATCTAAAAGCCTATTAAACTGAACATTTCTGCTATATTGCAAAGGATCGCAGAAAAATGGTATGTTTCTATCAACGAAAAGGGAGAAACTGGAACGCTAATGTTAAACCTATGGGACAGATTTCTCGCTCGCATTTTCCTATTATATTTTATTTATTTTCTTATAATTATATTATGAATTTGTTCTGCGTTTGTACTTTTTCGATTTCGGTTGCTGTTTTTTTTTTTTTTTTTTTTTTTTTTTTGCGATTTTTATCCCTCTTTATACGGTTTTGTTTCTAGAATTGTAGCGAAAACCAAAAAACAATGTTTAAATCCTTAAAAATTTTATGACGTAAAAAAAAAAAAAAAAAAAAAAAAAAATCGAAATTGTAAAGCATTTATCTCAGATTTATGCGGTACACTTGCTTCTTTTAAGGGTCCTGTCCCTGCCGGCGAAGACACTCACGAGCTAATGCTAATCCTATGGGGAGGGATTTTTCTAATATCTCGTTTGCATTTCGACATTTTTAAATTTTTTTTTTTTTTTTTTTTTTTTTTTTTTTTGCATTGGATAGCCGAGGTCCGTCTCTACAGCGTACCTTTGTTACTTTTTTGATTTTGGTCGCAGATATTTTTAATAAAGTTACTTTCATTTTCAAAACCGGTTCTGAAAATGAAAGTGTCATTCTAAAAAATATCTGCAACCAAAATTGAAAAAGTAAACAAGGTGCGCTGTAGAGACGGACCTCGGCTATCCAATGCAAAAAAAAAAAATTATTTAAAAATGTCGAAATGCAAACGAGATATTAGAAAAATCCCTCCCCATAGGATTAGCATTAGCTCGTGAGTGTCTTCGCCGGCAGGGACAGGACCCTTAACCCCTTCGGGACGAGAGCCTTTTACGAAATTTTTAATCTTTAGTCACCGTTTTTTAAAAACAGAAATTTGTGTCTTCTTGAATCGAGAAAATGCGCTGATTAAATAAGGCAAATTTTACAGTAAAATTTTACTGGTGAGAAAAAACAAGGATTCTGGGCGCTTCATGCGGCACGTATACGTGTCGCTCGTCCCCAAGGGGTTAAGGCTCAACTGCTCTGCTCAACAAGCGCAAATATTTTGACACATTTACAAATTCATTTTTTAATGGAAATATATGAAATTGAAAGGCCTGACTATGGGAGCGATTTGAAATCGAACTGTGTTTTCCATTTTTTGATCAAGCAATTACCTATTGAGTTATAATTAATTTTGATCACTTGACAAAGACGTTTTTCACCCTCCTTGAGTGGTTATTCTTCTGTCGCGCGGAAATTCGGTTCAAAACGCCCACTTTGACACTATTTTGTGAAAGATTTATTGCGTTTGCAAAGAAAATGGAAAAAAAAACAGTTCTGTTACATAGTTTCTGAATAACAACACCTGCTAGTTTGATGCATTTCCGAACAAAAATGAATTAAAACTTGCGTCATAAAGTTGCCATTTTGGATTTGAGAACAGCCTTAAAACCAAGAACTATATATTTTTACGGTGAAGGAATTTGCTCGCTGATACAGGGTAGGCTAGAAGTCCCTGGCAAATTTTTAAATTTAACATGAAATCAAATAATTAATTCTTTTTTTTTCCTTCCTTGGGTTAAAAAGAGTATAGTTATTTATTCTAAAGTTTTCCATATTCTCACAGAAAATCCCCATGTTTTTGTATTAAAAAATTCACAGAAGATTTATTTTTGTATGTAAAGATCGAATTTTGTAATTGATTTTTAATCCACTTCTTGATAAGCTAGATACAGAAACGGCAAACCTTTTCACATCCGCGTGTGCCAATTTTTTTCAAAAATATATTTTTCGTGATCATGACGTGCCGACAATAAAAAAATTTAATGGATCAAATAATAATGAATCAAAATTACTTAAATGTTTGTTTCTAGCATTAAAAAAGATGGGTAATATTTGATGTTATACTTTAGAAATTTCTTTTTCAAATATTATTTCTATTGTCTTCGATGCCAAATAATTTATATCAGCTTCGTACTTAGTTATTTTTAAGAGAATGCATCTTGAATTGGGCTCATTGAACAAAATGTTGTTACTTGAATTTTTCATATTATTCATTTCCGAAAACAAAGTCTCGCAGAAAAAAATTGTCAAAATAGCAAGTGCCAGAATCTACAGATTTTAGTGTCTGGAATTGAATTCCAAGTTGATATAATTTTACCATCCGTATTTTTGCTTACAATGCCTTTTATTCTTTCTTTTGCCTTTTAATCTTTCTGTCTTATTCTTAAAATTTTATGAGCCAATATTGAGCTAGATTGGTATTCATTAAGTTATATTTCATTTTCTTCGTTCTGTATGACAATGACAACCAACCGAACTAATCGAATTCCGATAAACAGAAAAAACATATTGCTACTATCTATCTATATTATAAAGGACAAACATATCTGTGCGTAACGCTTACGTCATTTTGCGAATGGCAACAGTTTGAAATTTGAAATGAAATTTTGACTTTAAAATTATCTCTACTGCAAAATTTTAAACTTCTAAACATCGCACATTTTAAATTTTTGCACCGTCGTATAAGGAAAAAAATGTACTTTTTAATGCAATTTGTTTGAAAGCTGTATCTCAGTTTAATTTTGAGATATTAATTTTTTTGTAGTTTTTAATACATTTTTTGTAATTGTGGCAACTGACTGAAGTACTCCATTTTTGTTGAAAGTCATTGAGGGTTGAAAGTAGAGGAAAAATAATCACGGAGGAAAGAAAATAATATATTACTGTACCTTTTGTTGCCATTTTCTCATTAAAAATAAAATTGAAATTATAATGTGTGCTATGTCAGCGATTTTTTAAGTTTCCAAATATCGCACATTTTCAGTTTTTACAAATAGAGAAAAAAATCTACTTTCAAATGAATTTGTTTGAAAATTGTATTTTAATTGACTGAGTTATTATATTTTTTAAAATAATTAGCCGCCCGTGGCGACCAGTTTGATCTCCCTTAAATGTATGCTAGACATTGTATCATGCTACTTTTATTCATAATTTAATTTACTTGCTCAATCCTTTTCCAAATCGGAAGATTCTGATAGAAAAATCAAGAACTCGGTATTTTTATGTTAGTCGGGCACAGGTGATAAATCGCTAAACATTGCACCCGTTGCATTTTTTCATATTTCATTAATTTAGATTAAAATATAATCCTTTCACTCATTTTAAAATGGATAACTTTAATTTAAAACTGAAACTTTTCAAATTCATGAATTTCACTTTAAAAAAATTCTTTAAAAAAAGAAAAGAATAAATACCATAAACAATTTAATTTCAACATCAAAGCATTGTTTTAATTTACCCCTCGAAAAATAAAAAATGCTATTGGCGAGAATTGCGCCCAGCTAACATAAAAGTACAAACTTTTTGCGTTCATAGCAACTTTTATGTAGCTTTATTCGAAAAAAATATTTTGATGAAATAGGTTGCCAGAAAATAGGTTGCCAAATTTCTTTTCTCGTCAAGGACTTCTTCTCTATTTCGCCAAGTACCTATACTAGAAAAATACCTTTATTTATTTATTTATTTATTTATTGTATTTTAAATGAGATGAATAAAAGACGGCACAGATGTCATATACGCACCACGTTGGCGTGATGTTTTTCTGATGCCAATGTCATATACGCACCGAGGTACTTAACTGGCGCCAAAGTGCCGTTATTTTGCTTGATATGGTAACCCGGATGTTGTTGTTTATTTATTAATAAATTGTTTATTTACTTTTATTTATTTATTTTTTAATTATATAAATTGTTTTGTTCTATATGTATTAATTAAAAAAAAAATTTTTATTTATTGTTATTCCCTTTTTAAAAATATTGCACAATAACCAATGAGATGTGTTTTATTCAGGTGTTGCCATTAAACAATTAAGAAATAATCGCGATTTCTGTGCCACGTACGATAGCATAATATATATAGATTTTCAAGCATGAATTATTTTTAAATTTATCTATCAAGTGTAGCTCGATTACGAAAGATTAATCCGTTTGCTCTTAAAACAATGTAAAAAGTTCAGCATTTGTTTCCGTCTAATGTTCCATAACAAAATTAAAACTTCCTCTATAGAAAAATAAATAAATTAATGTAAATAAGAAACAAATTTAACAGACATGTTATTGAACCACGCGCTTAAAGCACTGAAATGATCGTAAAGACTGCCGTAAGTCGCAAAATCTTGGGCTAATAACTCCTGGCATGCGGTGGCATGTGAAAGTATCACTTTTAATAAATTTTAAAACTTTATTTGTTTGCATAATTGATATTTTTCAGATAAAAATTCTTTTTGATGTTAGTGGACAATCTAAAATATATATTACATATAAAAAAATAACTACAATTAAAAAGAAAAGAATGGTTTTCACCTATACTCTGTAACCCGAGGAGCTCGGGTTCGATCCCCAAGTAACTATAATAACTAGGTTAATTAATGCATTTTTTTTAAATTCTACTATATTTTTATATAGAAAATGAATCTATGCCGCGCCAAAAATAATCTCAGCGTGCCACTTATGACACGCGTACCATAGGTTCGCCGTCCCTGGGCTAGAATGATAAAAGTTACGTTCACGGGTATGTTTTCTATGACAATACAACATTTTAATATTTTTAGAACTTAATTATAAATTAATAATTTCACTTTAAGACTTTTTTCCGTTAAGGCTGCTAGTCACTTAGTTTCCGAATTCCCGTCGGTGATGTTAAGTCTATGGGCATTTGATGCATTCTTATATTTAACCCTTAAATGCCGGATGTTGCTTTTCGGCAACATACCCAATTTAGGCTCTAAAATACTATTAGAATAATATTGAATCTATAAGGCCTAATGTCGCCAATAAAATACATTCTGAAAATATTATTAAATCGATTTTCAACATGTAGATGGCAACATTTGTGCTGTTTAAGAATAAAGATAGATTTATTTTTTCAATTGTTGCTACTTGTTCTTTTTTGTTTTGTTTGGAAGCTTGCGAAATACCCTATTTTGTTCTGCAGTGATCAAGTAAAATTTATTTCTTATTATAGTTCCTAAAATTCTTGTGTGTTTAATATTATACAATTTTAACAAGGAAAAATATTTTTTTCAATTAAAGACCAGTATTGCCGATTAGTAACAAACTGTTTTTTAGCCGTAACCAATACTTAAAACAAAATATGAATTTTTTAAATATTTTTCCCATGATTTATTTAAAAAATGAAAGCCGAAAAATATTATTACTATGATTTTTGAAAAATCAGGCATTTAAGTGTTAAAATAGCTCTTCGGGAAATTAATATTTTATTTCTGTTTTCTGTGTTCTCTTCTTAAAGGATGTCTCTTTTTTTCTTAGTTCTCAAAATGTTTCTAAAATCTATGCTTAATTTTATAGTAAGTGTTAAAATTTCACTCCCAGTTCGTCCGCTTTTAACGCATAAAATATTAAATTCAGCATAGATTTTAGAAATATTTTGACAACTAAGAAAAAAAGAGACATCCTTTAAGAAGAGAACACAGAAAACAGAAATAAAAAATATTAATATCCTGGGGAGATATATTAAATATAAGAATGCATCAAACGCCCATAGAGTTAACATTACCGAGGGGAATTCGGAAACTGAGTGACGAGCAGCCTTAAGGCGAAGAATCGCCAGATATTCTCTAAAAAGTGTACAATTCTATGGGAACACTCGTTTCATTTGAAGAACTATATTTTTACGGTAGAGGGATTTGTAAGCTAATACAGGGTGTAACAAAAGTCCCTGGTAATTTCTTTTTTAATTTAATAAAAAATCAAGTAGGGGAGGTGGGGGATGAATGGGGCATTTTTACAAAAATGTTTATTTTTAATACTTTTTTAAAGTTATTATCAATATTATATATTACATTTCATACATTAGGTATTTGACTACATCTATGCACTATATTTAATCTAGATTATTGTTATACAGTAAAATATTATAAAATTTAAAAAAGTTACTCTCTGTCCCAATTATCCCTATAGTAGGGATGAATGGGACACTAATAGGGATGGATGGACACCTATATTTTTCTCCCTGTATTTAATGTTACCTAGTTAAAATTTATAATTATAAATTTATATGTATTTATATTTGTAATATATGATCTTATAATATGGTTATTATATCTCAGCTTTGCTAATCGCTTCTTTTACTGCAGTTTTAACTCATAGTGTAAACTTCGACTGTCTATCTGTTTTCCTTTCCCACTTACGAGACATTTTAGATATGAAATGAAAGTGAAAAATGTCTTTTAAATACGGCATAGCCAATTTTTTTCATTCACAACTTATTAATAAATATTAATTCAATGTATCTTAGATATCATGCACAAATGAAATTATGTTAGTAGAGGTGCGAGTGGGAATTTATTTAAGCACAAGTTTCAAATTCAATATAATTTACCCCATCTGATCAATACACATATACTACTTTTAACAATTTTATCTATTTTGATAATGTTTCAATAGCAATTTTTTGATAAACTATTTAACCTTTATTACAATAAAATAATTAAGATTAAATATAAGTTTTAATAATAAACAACCTATATAATGGGAGTACAGTTTAATACTAATAATTAACATAAATCATTAATTTATAAACCTATATAATATTTTTAGTTAATAAATAAATGTTTTAACATCTCTAGGGATGAAAAAGACTGTCCCATTCATCCCCATTTAAATTGTCCCAACCATCCCTATGATACATAGATTCAATTGTCCGCTATTTTGCCTCAGAAATTATTTTGTCACATTGGTTAATATGCACTCATTTTAATTAACAATATTGAACCTTCAAATAAATAACTAAAACATATCTTATTTGTTTATATTGTATAAAATATTTGACAATTTCAAATTTTTTAAAAAAAAGTTACTTTTAAGCAGGGTTTCAAAAAATGCAACTTTGCAAAAAAAAATGAAAAGAGCTATGTGGTTTTGCTTTTGGCCCTATTACACACCATGGTAGGCCATGTATGAGAATAGAAATCAACTAAAAAAACGTTCATTGCATGAAATATTGAGAATGTTCCATCCATCCCTTGTCCCATTCATCCCCCAGCTCCCCTAATTGAAGTCAGTGTTTTTTTTTTTTTTTTTTTTTTAAGTTTATAATTATTTTTATAAGACGATTGTTGAGGCAAAGACATTTCTAGTCTAATCTCTAAAAAAAAAAAAAGAAATTATACACAGTTCTATTATTTGTTACAGGCTTTCCATAGAAAATTTTAAAGTGATAAAATGATGAAACGATACCGTCATTTTAATTATCGTTTATATTGGAAGTATTTGAATTCAGTGGCGCCAACTTATATAGGCTCGTGGGGCGCGAGCCCACCCAATAATTTGATCTCTCCGTCCACCCAATTTCCATTGATTTATTTATTTAATTGCTGAAATAAAATTTGGTTTTATTGAAGTTCTCAAAATAATTTTGTTTGAAAAATAGATAGGACATCAATTAGACTTTGAAAGCCCTTTCAGCGAATGTAAAAATAAAATTCTCTCAAAAACAAATTTCCTGCAAATTTTGCCATCAATTTTAATGCCTTGATGAAGTTGACTACAATGATATTTAGTTTTTTTTTTTTTTTTTTTTTTTTTTTAATAGTTAGCAATTTTTATGTTATTTGTAATAAATATTAATGTATGTACAAGGAAGAACTTTTAAAAATATAATTTAATAAATTATTTACTAAATTATAAAATTTTTAATTATGCTTAGAAAAAACATAATTTGATTTGGAATTATCATCTTTATTCATTCACTCCTCCTCAGCCCATCTCTCCACATACACACATTGGGGGAAAATTGTATGTGTTATATTACTCAAACTTTTTTGAGCCCACCCAATATTTTTAAAAAGTTGGCGCCACTGTTTGAATTTAGTTTTTGTTTGTTTTAAATCACTTTTACGAGGCAGGCTGAGCTTCCCCTGCAGGGGCGTAGCTACAGATATTTTTTCGGGGGGGGGGGGGGGGGGGTGAGAATTCAAAAATTTTCCAACCTGAAACAAATTTCTCTATTTTCCAACTGAAATGATATGTACAATGTGTGTTTAAGGATAATGATATTTATACGTAATAAAAAAATATTTCCAAGGGAAAATACTCCAAATTAAAACATAATAGTGATTATAATTGTTAGTTCATTTAATGAAAGGTTTTGTCTTCTATTGTGTAAGAGTCATAATCGTACTTCATATTAGAATAGTCTCGTGATATTTGGAGATTTTTGAGAAAGGAACAAAGTTTTGGAGGAAATAGATTAGAGAACTGGTGATGGACAACAGTAGAGAAATTCAGGTGTGGCAGATGTATGATATTTTCGTAGCACAGAGAAACACAATGACAAATCGAGTCTGGCTGCTTATGTATTTCTTTGGATAATTTAACTAGTTTACTGTTACAGAACTCAGAAAGGTAGTCAGCAAAACAATAATAAATTCTTATTTTTTTCTGTATTATTATTATTTTTTTTTAAATGTTTCAAAATTCTGGAATTTCCCAACTCGAAGCTCAAATTTCCGAAGTTCACATATATTGGAAGGGGGGGGGGAGCTCCCTCCATAACCCCCATCGCGACGCCTCTGTTCCCCTGCCTCCCCCGATGATCCGCCCCTATAAATATAGGTAATATTTTTTATGCAGTTACTTATAGTTTCAAACGAAAAAAAAATGTGCAGCGTCGGGTTAAATCAAACATTATCAGAAAAATTAAGATTAATAAATAGATTTTCTTCGGCAGGTTTGGAATGAAATTATAAATTTATTATTTATTTTAAATCTATAAACACAAGGGTGATAAAAAATTTAAATTTATTTTAAAAGAATCCATTTTGTTCCAATAAATTTGATTAAAAAAAATTATTTTCTTATCACCCTTGTATTTATAGATTTTTTATATAGTCACAATAGCTCCAAAAGAAACATTTTTGCACCGTCGGAGTTAATAAAACATTATCAGAAAAACGAAGATTAAATAGATTTTCTTCGGCCAACTTGTAACAAAATTGTAAATTTATTTTAAAAAAAATTCATGAACACAAGGGTGATAAAATCAAATTACATATATGTTTAAATAACTTTAGAAAACGTTTGCTCTGATGTCTTTAAGGCTGTTCTCAAACCAAAGGAGCAACTTTCTGACATAAGTTTAAATTGATTTTTGTTCGGAATCGCATAAAACTAGCAGGTGTTGTTATTCAGCAACTGTGTCATCGAACTGTTCTTTCCGTTTTATTGTAAACGTAATAGATCTTTCAGAAAATGCTGTCATACTTGACGTTTCGAACAGAATTTCTAGACGAGAGAAGAAAAAGAGTCAGGAAGGGAGAAAAAACGCCTCGCACACGTGACCCATTTCGCTTATAACTCGATAGGTGATCTATTGATCAAAAAATGGAAAAAACAGTTCGATTCCAAATCGCTTCCCTAGTCAGCACTGCCAGTTTTGTACTTTTACATTTATAAATGAGTTAGTGAATGTGTAAAAACATTTTGCGCTAAATAAAAAAAAATAATCTATTTTGTTGAGACGAGACAACTGGAAAGTTTATTTCTTTTTGTTGCTCATAGATGGGAGCACTAAAAATTATATTTCTTAGAAGTTTTTTGCTAATAAAGATAATTTATGAAAATAAAAGAATAAAAATACATTTTTAAATAATTCCGTCAGCAGTTTAATTTTTGTATATATTTTTAGAAAAGTCTTTCAAAGTTTTAAGATGATTACTATTATACAATTCTATGTACAGCATGCATGTTTTCATTTTATTAAATCAGCAGACAAGAAAAGTAAGGATTTCCTTTTTTTTACTTAAATATTTGTCTTATTACAGTTGGTTTTTAAAAATTCTTAGGTTTAAAAAATTTCACTAACTATATATATATATATATATATATTTAAGATTTTTAAAAGAATTTAAGTAGTAATAAGTGCATTACTGAATCTTATGAAGCTAAATTTCTTAAATAAAAACTGTTTTTACTACATTTTCGTACATGTATTTTTGTGATATTTTTTTTGTCTTCCCTTTTTATTTCAGATCTTGCAAAATTAGATTGCGCCAAATTGATATTTTAATGTTTGGACTATGCGTTACGTCGTTGCATTATCCTGTAATTAGTTGATTCATAATCATTATTTCTTTATCATTTATATTTAGTTTACGTAGGTTTGAATGTGCAGACGATCTTGTACTTATATATTTATTTACATTTAATATACTTATGCTTATAATTTCCTGATTGCATAGATTAGAATACTTTAATTCCTTTTACTGAAGTGGTTGAAATGTTATTGATATGAAAGAGTTTACTTTGTTTATAGCCAATAGATGGCAGTGAGAAGAAATAAAATATCGAACATCGATTTTTTACTCGAATATTTGTAATTTATCGAATCAAATAATAGATATAAATCAAACGTGAAACACAACATGTGACTTTTATAAACTAGTTATTTATACTATCATATTATAACTTTTATTTATTTTACTACTCAATAACAGTTAAGGCACGATAAGTAAGTTGTCATTATGTAAAAATTTTTCTGCTTATTTATATTAGAACTCCTATAATAGAGGCTGACGCAAATCCATTTTGTTTCGGAAAATAACAATAATATTGGGTCCCGGCTCAGCATCAATCTATTGCCGGAGTTCGCGGGTCTGGGGTTGCTGTATTTAAAAAGCCCAGTCACTGTCAAGCAATTATTTCTCCCCACTGGTTGGATAACGTGATTGACTGAGTTTTCTCCCGCTTGAACTTGGCGGGGATTTGATTCAAGGAAAAGGGTTTTTGGTTGTGAAAAGAAACCATAGCAGGTTTTATTCGATCGTCAGCCTGCTGAAATAAATACTTTTTTCTTTACAAGTATAAATGCAAACTGCTGTACGATGACTTTTTCAAATGTGATGACAAATTTAGCTGATTACTTATTTAAAATGATTATAAATCATAAATGTTTGGAAGTTCACACAAAAAAAATTAGTTTTTTCAATGCATTAATAAATTTAGTAAATCATGGGCAAGAGACACAGTTTCATTTCTTTCATATTAGTATTACTAATTATTATAAGTAATATTTCAGGTAATTTATTTAAACCTTACGTAAAATACAAATAGTGGCGCTGATACAACATACAAAATTTTATCAAAAGCAAGTCAATTGCAGAAATTAGTGTAAAAGTACATCTCGTGATATCTATTGAAAATTACAGCTACTAATTAAACTAGGTACGCGAATTATAATCCCTTGAGAGACAAACTTGTGTTAAAGGACTTACATTTTTAAGTGTTACAATAAGGAAACAGCTACTTAATTTTTTTAAACATTTTAAAAATTGATTTTTTTTTCTTTGCATTGAGTATAAGTTATTGATTACAAAAACAAATATCACTCTGTTTACTTATTTATTTTTATTTTTTTCACTTATGTATCAAAATTAAGAGAAGACACAATTTGCTTTTTATACTCACAAAAAGCAAGAAAATTTTATGTTTTATACAACAAAATTTTAAATAATAATAATAAAAAAATAATTTGTTTATATTAAAAGTTTTGAATAATCAGCTTGTTTACTTTTTCATTCCCTAACCAGTTGTGCAATTTAAATTGAGCTAAACCAAAACTAGAAAAGATTCTTTCAAATGAAACTGTAAATAACTTATCTAAATTAGACATTTTATGTATCAATACCACTTCTAAGTAAATATATCCACATAATAAACTATTCGTTCTTAATTTAAAAATTCAGCTTCTAACGAGATTGGTGGGCTTAATTTGCACCGGAGTCCAGTTCCAGTACTTCTCTGTTTTTAGTAAATATTTAAATATTGGTCGGAATTCACCGGAGCTCACAAATAAAGGGCTCCGGAGCCCAGTGCAATTCGTAGCTGTACATTTTTATAAAAAAACATGCATAGCTATGAACTATCCCTTTTTTATGTTAACACTATTTTCGAATCGTAATCCTTACCATATTTAATCGCAGAATTCTGCAGTTAACACTAAAACTAAGCAAAGATTCGGAAGGAGTTGTAACTAAAAGGTGGAATAGTTGACAGCTAAGTATATGCTGATTGATATTTTTGAAATTTTTATTTTGCTTTAAAAAAAAAAAAAAAAAAAAAAAAAAAAAAACTTTAAACTCTGCAAGTAATTTACGAAATATAAATATGCAGATTGGAGTGACGGGGGGGGGGGGGGCGGGGTTAGGGGAAAACGGTATAGTTGTAGTACCGGTACCACATAATATTAGGGCTCCGGTCCTTTTTTTTTTGTCTTAGAAATTAAGCCCTGACGTTGGATGTCAATAACAGTTAAAAAATTAATTTAGTTTTTAAGATAGAGCGCCCACAAAATTTTTGCCACATGCAGACTCACAGAGTAACAGACAGACATTTTCTAAAAGCCCTCAAATTGTTCATAAATAATTTACATTTCTCAATGGACAAGTCTAATTAAGTTCTTGTTAAACAATCATTTTAGCAAATATATATAAAAGAAAGAAAGAAAAAACATAAAAGGGATGGGGGGAGGGAGTAATTGTGTTTAAAAAAAATAAAAAATTTAAAACAAAACTAATAAAATTAAAAAACATTTTGGGTAAAGAGTAGTAGTGTTTTTTATATTTACGTACGATGCACAATTAGTTTAATGAAAGAATTCCACATTTTGTCTTGTCGCGTTCACAATTGTTTTTTTTTTTTGTTGTTTTTTTCTTTTTTCACTGCAAGTGCGAGGCGCGGGAATAGCGATAAAGGCGCCAATCAGTAACCCGGCCTTGTTAGGCGTAGTTTCGTCGAACAGTTTGACTGTTAAATGGCAGAAAGTTAGCTTGGTTTTTCGACTGGGCTCCAAATCGGGTGCCAATTGAGGAAGAATGCGTCAGCTCCTATTATAGAAGCCTTAATTTATATGTGTCCGTTTTTCTATTGTTCTCGTTGACGTCATGATAGGGGAAATTCCCAGTTTGTAAAAGCAAGCTTTAACTGAATTCAGCCCATTTATAAGAATATAATTTTCAGAATAAAAGTGTGAAACACATTATTTATTTTAATATTCATTCATTATTTGAATATTCATTTTCAATTGAGGAATTAACGTGTATGCTAAGCGTTTGAAAAGATTTTTATCTTCTTTAGTTTTAAATCGTTAATTAATAAACATTTATTCCAGTTCGATAATGAGTTTGAAATAATGCAGAAATTTAATTTACAGTCGAACCCGGTTAAGACGCGTTTCAAGGGAGTGGACCTAAGTCGTGTATTAAACGGGATCGCGTATTAAACGTGATTTGTCTAATGTTGCAGGAACTGGGCTTATTTACACATCTAATCATCTAAATGAACTTTAGAGCTTTCATTGAAAATTGTGTCTTATACGTATATTTTGATTTAAATTTAATTGTATTCAACTTTACTCAGTCTATCTTTTTACAGGATAGACTGGAATAATAACTGAAAATAAATATGGTTTCAAATGGCGGCTTTATGGTGGCGGCTTTATTGTCGATAATACGTTATAACCAAAGATAAAACAACAAAACTAATTTTTCTGCTAGACTACTTTTTTTTTAACAGAAAGAATAAAAATATTAAATTTTTGAAACATAATACAGTTGTTAAAATCATATTTAGTACTTGTGATAATGAGTACCAATATAATCTGTCATTTTTAATGTAAGAAAAAAACTACCCTTATTAATCTTTGTGTAAAAAGTATTGTTAGCATAGAAAAAAGTAACGAAAACATAGAAAACATAAAAGAATTATACAACAGCAGTCGTATTTGTTTAATCTATGCGAGTTTCTTTTTCTTTTCTTTTCTTTTTTTTCTTCTGTATATAACATGCATTATAAAACATAGTAGTGATATAACATACATTTAAAAACTCACTAACAACAGGTATAATCATCTTTAATTATAATTTTATGACATATCTGAGCATCCTGAATTCCTTTCTGTGTATCTCTCTCTACTACAATAAAAAATACACGAAACGAGAGACAAAGAATGTTAGAACACGAGATTAAAGAAGAATTGCAGTGTTGCTAATTTAGAGGGTTTTTTTTTTTCAAACATCTATCACTATTTTCGAAATGTTCCTTTAATTGATCTGTTATTAAATAAAGTAAATATTAGTATACAGAAACTGTGTTTTTTATATGAATAAAAAAATCCGCTAAAATGAAACACTGAAGAAGAAAGAAGGAATTTGCATCTTCACCAATGAATTCGCGTCTTAAACGTGATTTTTTACCACAAAGGACCGAAATGTTTTCGCGTATTAAGCGGGATCGCGTAATAACCGTTCGCGTCTTAAACGTGATATTTTTGCATTAGTCTTACGGGCAATGTTCAAGGGAGTGGAAAAAATCCGCGTATTAAGCGGGATCGCGTATTAACCGTGAGCGTCTTAACCGGGTTCCACTGTATTAATTTTGCTGCCCGACAAAATTTATTATTCTGTAAAAATATTTTTAATTAACACTCGCAAATGAAGTATTTGAAAAATTGAACCTTTTATTGCCGTTTAAATTTTTTTTTATTATTATTATTCGTTTTTTAAGCATGGTTGCTTCTATTGTAACTTTTTATATGGGTTCTTTTGATTAAAAATTATGTAAAAATGTTTCATCTGAAAAGTTACTCTGTTTTTGCAATGACGAATAGTTTTAAGAGAAAAAAAAGTATGTGAATTATAAAATTATTTAACTATTTGTATCATAATGTTTGAATAAACGTCATTTAAAATTTTATGGCGAAAATTTAAAAAATTACTTAAATCTGAAAATTGATTTATTTATGATTCTTATCTTTGTTGACCTAATTGTGATTCTTAACTTTATTTATCTAATTTTGATGATTATACCAAAATCAAAAATACATTCGCTGTAAGCACTGATGGAAGGTGCAAATAAGAATTTTCTTGCAAAACTCTTTTTCTACTATTTCTTCATATTTTATTTCTGATCTAATATTAGTGTCATAATTATTCTGGAGTCTTCTCTTTTAGATTATGTAAGTTAACATCACTAGTAGTGTTTTTTCACTAGTAAGTGCTGTATTTTTCTTTTCTTAGGTGGATTTTGAATTTTACATTGTTCTTCATGTACCAATTCTACACAGGATTTGTAAATATTATGATATTTTGATATGTATATGATATTTTCAAAATTGTCCGATTACTGCTGATTATAAATGTTTTTAGACTTAATATAATAACTTAGAATCTAAAACATATTGCATTTAGAATGAAAACAATATTCAAAATGTCTTGTTTTATTTTTTCTTACAAAATTGATGATCAAATATAATTGAAAACACAATTTTCTGTACACTTCAAAAGTTGCTTTTTCACTAACACAGTTTCAAGTTTATACAAAAAAATATTTTTAAACAACGAATTTTGAATTACAAAATAAAGTTTATTTTCTATTGAAGAACTTGAAACATGAATTTAAGTTTGTCTGCTTTTTCATTCCCTAACAATACCTTAACACTTTTTTAATGTGACATTCTTGTATTGAATATTTCATTTTGTTAAAACATTCAACAGATTTTATGAGGGTATATGACCCAGTAACAGAAAGTTCCAGACGGGTGACGTGCGTTGCAGGTTTTCTTTTCCCTTTTGCAGATTTTTTTTTCCATTGGATCTACTTCCAACTTTATATTATGTTTAGTTCCTTATTATTTATTACTAAAACTTAAGATTATTATTAATAAAAATAAGTAAAATGCTTAAAGACATTAAAAGTAAATGATAAAATAATTAAAGGTTCATTTGTAACATTTTACCTGCAGATTATTTTCAGTCCCTGAAAGATCTGTCACAGACACTTGGAGAATTTTCTGCTATTGGAGTATATGAGAGCATTAATGCTATTTAAAAGGAAGATACAATGTAAAAGCTCGCTCCTACTGAAATGAGAATTTATAATGGGATGATCAGGATTAGAAAATAGCCATCATTATTTGTATTTTGCAATAAAATGTTTCATTTTATGTCCTAAAATTCCCACCCTTGGCTCCAAATTAGACGCTTAGAATTGTTCGTTAAAACATGAGTTTCTTCTATCCTGAGATAATTTTTTACATTTTTATCCTCTTCGGACCTGAAGGTAAAATAACCTTACAAATGCACATCCATTACTTTTGCACAAACAAAAAGATACCCTAGATGACAGAAGAATCCCTTTTTCTGAAATGGGTACTTTACGGGACAGGTCATTTAGGTTCACAAACAGGGATCTAAAATGACTAGCCTCCTTAAAATATCAATTACCTAAATTCATGCAATAAAAAATTTAAGGACTTTAAACTTTAAGCAAGTAAATGATCTGCAAATCCTCAAATTTTTTTTTTACTGTAAAGCGTTTAAGTTAAATAATTGTGATTTTTTTTTTTTTTTTACTTTATTGACCACACTGTCTTGAAGGCATTTTGCAAACTTAGATAAAAATAACATTTATTTTATGAGGGAATAAGCATCAATGCTGCCATTTATTGGATTTGTTCCAAAGCCAAAAACATTCAGTTACTTAAAAATAAAGTCAAAATCTCAAAATGTAACAAAATCAAACAGTTTAGTTTTTATGAGGAAAAGAATAGAGGTGCACATTTCTGTACCTCGGGTCTGAAGAGGTTATGAACGAGGATTTTTAGTGTAAAACAAAAATTTCATAACAGAATAGAATGATTAAGCTTAAAGCCGCAACGGTTGTCTGATGGCTTCAGAGCCCCGAACTCAACCCTTCCCGCTTTTCAATGTATTAAACTTATTGAATTTTGCTTTTAAATTTGTTCAGTGACGTCTTTTTAATTTTTTTGCTTAATTTAGACTAAATTAAACCAAAACCAGGAAAGATTATTTCTAATGCAGATGTTGAAGGAGAAGTTGTAAACAACTGGTTAGTTAAATTATTTTTCGTGGGCTGTTCAAATTTAATATTATGAAAATGAAATCAAATTATTGGTTCAACATTTAAGTATTCAGTTTCAAACATAAAGCTTAGAAAATTGAGATTTTTTTGCTAAAATCCAATCAGCAATTTACCTCTTTATCCCACTCTAGCAGGTGCAGCCTAAAAATAGAATCGAGAGAAGGACAACTACAGGTATTGTTCAAAGACAGATTTCTTATGATAGGAATGGGAAAGTTGCAGATTCAGTCAAAAAATAGTTTTTGGAGGGCAGGGAGTATTTTGTGAGCTATTGCTATTGTTTTTAGTTTTTTATTTACAGATGGGCTAATTTTCAATAGCAGTTGAAGAGTTCATTTGCACTTCTTTTGGCTGAAAATATTTTGAAATTAAATATCAGATATAAGATAATTTCGAAAATATCAAGAAACATAATATTTTGAAAATAAACATCAAATGTATGAAAATATCAAAAACCTTGATATTTTGAAAATATCGGATATTAGTGTTGACTCTAGAAAAAAAAAGACCGCCGGGCAGGAGTTTTTTAAAAAGGGAACATTATTCTAAAAAATGGGAACACTTTTTTCAAAAAGGGCACACTTGTACCTTGTTCACAAAAAATATTTTGAACTGGTTTGTTTAGAGTTCCTAGAATTTGCGATATTTTTCCCGGGATCAATTGAATTGCCACGGGGCGCATAGGAAGTATTAAAAAGAGCAGCCACGCGCATCAGAAGGGTTTAAAAGAGCTGCTAGGCGCAAAAAAGAAATAAAAAGGGTCGCCGGGTGCTGCGGCCTGCTAAAGCGGCTTAGAGTCAACACTAGATATATATCAAGATAATCCATTGGTATATAAATATATCAACGAACCTTGGTTCTACATCTTTTTTTTTTTAATTCAACATTTGTATTTTTAAGTGAAAAATAACAATTTAAATCGAGGATCAACAGCAGTTGCTATAAAATAATGAAAATATTCTTGGATTTAAATTTCAATAGTATCCTGTTGATTTTCATTTGCCTTGTTTTCATTTTTCACAAATCTGAAGCTTTTCCCTTTTTAATGCCCCTTTTGGAACTCCCAAAAAAAGTAAATGTTATTTTCCAAAAAATGTAGCAATGTTTTAATTGACAGTATTACTTGTAATATTATCTATTCATCTGAGCTCATCAATATTGTGATTACTTTGAATGGCAATAGTAATTTCATTACTTTTTCCAATAATTGCCACTGAACTGTGGTAAAAATATTTTATCTCATTTTCAGCAGCATAAAGACAAAGAAGCCGCTTTAATTAATGCCATCTTTTTAACATACTATATTTTGAGTTCCATCTTAAGATTGACTACTCTTATGATTATTTTTTTCTTCTTTTTATTATCATAAATAAAAACAATCCAGAACATGCTATTTAGAAAAGATGGATTGAAAACAATTACATCAGCTGCTGCATTGTTTAAACTGTCTCAATAATTTTAGACATTATACTCACAGCATTTTCATCTTCAAATCTAATATTATATTTTTTTTATATATAATTTAAGGGTTTCAAATTATTGGATAGAAATAATTTTTTTGTTATAACACTTTATCTCAGCTGTCAACTTGAAACATAATAACTCTAGGTCATCTTATCTGAGAGCTTAAAGACTAGGTGTAGATTCATAGTTGCCAGCTGCCATTTGGTGATTAAATTTTTTGCTGTGGCCACTAATTTTTCGTTTTTAAGGCGACTTTTTTTTTTTTTTTTTTTTTTTTTTTTTTTTTTTTTGTGATATTTTTCTTTAAATGTATTTTGATTTTATAGTGCAAAATAGTCTCACACATATGCATTTTTTTTTTATATGTACATATGTTTATATGTGAGACAAAATCAAAATCATCTAGTTCCTAGTATTTCCCATTATCATGTTTGCTTAGCTTATTACATATTTTTTTTAAAGTGTATTTTGCCAAACATAATTTTCTGAATGTCCATAGTTTAAGATTTATATTATACTTAATTAATTCACCTTTCAAGAACTTTATGATTAAAAAATATACACATTAATACATATATATACAATAATAAATATACATATTAATGTCCTTAGTCTGTGTTTTGTTGTACATGTGTGCATATTAAATTATTTGGTACTTTTCGGTTAGCCGGGTGCCAGTGTTTTATATACATATTTATATACATACATATATGTAAATATATATATATATTTACATATATATATATATGTGTACATATACAATATTTTTATATGTAAATATATGTATATTTACATATATGTATGTATATAAATATGTATATAAAACACTGGCGCCTGGCTAACCGAAAAGTACCAATTATTTTTTACTAATAATTCATGAGATTTTTTTTTTTTCAGATTTTTTTTTTCTATATAAATGCTATTGTTTTTATGCATTTGTTGCACAATGTGACCACTGGATTTTTAGGTTTAAGAGCCACTGGCTTCTTCCAAATTTTAGGAATCTGCATTAGGGATTGACCGAATAGTCGATTCGGTATTCGGCATGTAAACCAAAAAGTATTCGGCCGAACAATTGCGGATAAGAATTTTCTTGTACTTAGAAGTAGAATATGAGTTTCAATATTAAGTGCATGAGTTCAGAGTTCAGCTGTACTAAAAAAAAAAATGAGTCAAAGGCCAATTTTAATAATAATAATAATAAAATATTTTTTCTTCCTAAAATAGTCTACATAGGGGTAAAAGCAAAATAACTGTCTACGATAGAGAGAAAAAAAAAAGTAAAGAAGATAGAACATTTAAATTAATTTAATGTGTATTTTCTTTAATATACACATGAAATAAGTATACCCCCTATGCCTAAAGGGCAAAATTATCACCAGCTACAGGACCACTAAAGGAGAAAAAGTGGCTATTAAAAAATTGTCTGTGACTAGCCATCATAAGTCACTTTCATACAAGGACAGAGTAAAAATTTTCTTGCATTTCATCAAGGATTGTACTTTTTCTGGTTGAAATATGTTTATATTAACATATTTATTTCAGCTATTCAATTTTAGGTTAATACTAATAGAAATTTTAACAAAAGTTTACTGTTTAGTACTTTTCAATAAAAAAGTGGCCAATAGTTTAAAGAAAGTGACCACTTATAAAACTGTTACCACTGGCCACTAATGAAATTTCCCAGTTTTGTCCTTTACCTATACCTATCCTATAGCTTTTATATCCATTAAGTTAAAATCGCTCAAATTTTTTATCTTCACCATAAAGTTAAACCATTAATCAAAATATAAATATCAATAATGTACAAATTGATATAGAGAACATTTCTATTCAATATGTTTATAATCAGACTTAGACAATCAGTAAATCAGGTTATCAGTCATCGTTTCTTTTTATTTGAATGAACTTTTGTTTTTCTGACAATCCTTATCCTTAATAATAGCCTATATAGTTTAATACTTTCATAGGTTATTTTGGGTATTGTTATTTGGTCAGGGACCCAGTAGCAAAAATTTCTCCAAGTGCCTGCAACAGATATTTCAGTATAGGTCAAAACTGGAAAATTTCATTAGCGGCCACTGGCCGGTAGGACTAGTTTTTTAAGTGGCCACTTTCTTTAAACTAGTGGCCACTTTTTTATTTAAAAATACTAAACAGTAAAAGTTTTATAAGTATTAATCTAAAACTGAATATCCCAAATAAATATGTTAATATAAATATATTGAAACAAAAAAAAAAAAATAGAATCCTTGATGAAATGCAAGAAAATTTTATTCTCTCCTTGTCAAAATGTGGCTGGTAGGTGGCCGCTGATAGACAATTTTTCACTAGCCACTTTTTCTCATTTACTGGCCCTGTGGCCGGTGACTTGTTCTAATTTTGACCTTTATATTTCAGGGGCAAAAAATAATCTGCAGGTAAAATATTTTTACAACTGAAGCGTTAATTAATCAAACAGTCACTTACCTATAGCGTTTTTAGGCATTTTATAAATTTTTATTAATAATAATCTTAACTTTTTGTATTAAGTAATAAAGAGCTAAACATAATCTGAAGCAAAATAAAGGTTGAATGAAAAAGAATCTGCAAAAGAGAAAAGAAAATCTGTGACGCCTGCCTTCCGTCTCGAACTTTCTGCTACCGGGGTCAGTGATAAAATAATAAAAAAATAAGTGATGGATTAATGAATTTGTGAATGGAAAGAAGTCATTAAATTTTTTGTGTAATTAGATTTAAGAATAAAAATGTAACTGAATTAAATTATTAAGAATTCAATTTTGAGTAAAGTTTATTAAAACAGCTAATATATGCAAAACTGTTTATTAAAATTTTTTAAGTATTCGGTTGCCAAATACCGAATATTTCGGCATACACTTTGACCAAAGCTTCGGTATTTGGCAAAATTCCTGCTTTGGCAAAATTCCTGCCCTAATCTGCATCTATATTAATGACAACTTAAAACATGTGAAATTATCAAAGATTAAAATAGATTAAAAATATTGTTTATTTAGCATAAAATATTTTCATTAAAAAATGCAAGCTATTTACGTCCTTTACATAACAATATGATCTTTAAGAATTTGGTCAAGCTGTAAAAGAAAATTTTCTCGATTGGGGAGATTATCCTTTAAGAATTAAAAGGAACTCAAGATCAGAAGTCGAGTAAGAAAGCTTTCAAATATTGGATTCTAGTTATAGCACTTCAGTAATACCAATCCACCTTTTTTTTTTTTTTTTTTTTTTTTTTTTTTTTTTGTACTTGTTGAATCGAATGACCAAAATGCTGACTTGGATTTAACACTCGAAAAACAAAATCACAAGAAATACTTGAATATATATTATATATATATATATATATTTTAACAGCCACAGATACTAATATTTTATATTTAAAAAAAAAAAGCTAATCATTCTGAAGATACTATCTTGAAGATGAATTTGTTTATAAATGTGAAATAATGATTAGCTCAAGAAGAAAATATTAAAATGTTCAGTGAACAAGTTTTTACTGCTAAAAAAAATTACTAAAATCAAGGTAGGGAAAATATTTTATCGCTGTGGGTTAATATTATCAAAATATTACAGAAGATTAGATTTTAAAAAAGAAGAAGAAAGCTAGAAAAAAGTTAGTTTCTTTTTAAAATTTTTTAATCAAAATTCTGTTGGAAAAAAACACTTGTTTACTTTGAACTAAAACATGAAATAAGATAGTATATCTATATGCTTTTTAACACAATCAAACCCACTATCTTGAACCTAACAAGAAAATGGGAAAGGGGGGGGGGGATTGAGATAATGTTCACTTGAGACATTGTTTTATTTAAAATGCCTAAAAATATATAATACTATTAATAATTTTTTGTTTAAGCTTTTAAAAGTGATGTGTATTATAACATACCTTAGAAAAAAGCCTGTTTAATAAGTTTAATGGCTGTTTAACTCTTTTAATGAATGACAACTTTTGTAAAACTTATATGTGCAATTTAAGAACAATATTTCAAGTCTAAAAAGTTGATAACTAGGTATTTTCTGCTTTTTTTACTGTCGCTTTATTTTAAACCCGATAGTCTTAGATTCAAGTGTCAATACAAAAATGCTAACTGTCATTTCATTCCAGGAATTCCTTATGAAAAGCTTTATTTTAAATAAAAGATCATAACTGCTTATGTAGTGTTCTGACAAGACATATTTGTTACTAATAATATTTAAATTATAAAGTATTTTTAATTAAATTTAACTTATAAATGATATACTCGCACATTTACATTACATGCTTATGACATTTTCTGTGTTGTTTCATTTATTTATAGCTGTGTAATAAGAATGAGCCAAAAATGGATCTTAATTGGAAAAGTATTGTTTTACATGCATTTATGAGAAGAAAAAAATATAAGAATTTTTCATGTGCAAATTCTGATGTTAACGACAGTTTCAACATATTTCGTAGAACTTTTGAAAAAAATTCTAACGTTTAGTTTATTACATAGCATGACTTCAAACCATCATAGATATCAAACAAAATTGAAATAACTTTATAATAACTGCTTGCTTTTTCATTAAAACATCTAAAAAAAGTGCAAAATCGTAAGAAAATATGTAGCTCTTAAAATTCAAAATGTTGCTTGTTTGTACAATTAAAGATTGAAATGTTGGTTAAAAACTGTCTGTTACATAAAGTATTTTTATTTTCATGCTTACGAATAATCCCGGTAGCAGAAAGTTCGATATGGGAGAGGTCATCGCAGATTTTCTTTTTCATCCAACCTTTATTTTGCTTCATATTATGTTTAGCTCTTTATTACTTAATACAAAAAGTTAAGATTATTATTAATAAAAATTTATAAAATGCCAAAAAAACTACAGGTAAGTGATTGTTTGATTAATTAACGCTTCAATTGTAAAAATATTTTACCTGGAGATTATTTCTTGTCCTTGAAGTAACTGTCGCAGATACCTGGAGAATTTTCTGCTACTGGGCGAATAATCTATACTAATCTAAAAATAAAATATTTAAAAGGTTTCTTAAAGATTCTTAATTTTAAATAATTTCTGCTTGGAATGATGTCGGATACTCACATATATGTTGTTTGGTTTACATACATGCTTATGACACTTTCTGCATTGTTTCATTTATTTATAGCTGTGTAATAAGCCAAAAGTGGATTTTAATGTGAAAAAATATTATTTTACATGCATTTATGAGTTGAAAAAAATAAGAATTTTTCATGCGCAAACTCTGACATTAACGACATTTTCATCATATTTCATAGAACTTTTAAAATAATTTCAAACTTTTAGTTTATGACATAGCATGAGTTCAAACCATCAAGGATATGAAATAAAATTGAAATAGCTTTATAATGACTGCCTGCTTTTTTTTATAAAAATATCTAAAAAAAAAAAAATGGAAAATATTGAAAAACGTGGAATGCTTACAATTCAAAATATTGCTTGTTTGTGCAATTAATGATTGAAATTTTGGTTAAAATGGTGTCTGTTACATAAATTATTTCAATTTTCATGCTTATGAATAACCTATAATGTTCGAAAGTAAAAAAAAAAAATTGAAAGGTTTCTGAAAGAAACTCAATTTAAAATAATTTCTGCTTGGAATGATGTCGAATACTCACACACATTTAGTTTACATACATGCTTATGACACTTTCTGTGTTGTTTAATTTATTTATAACTGTGTAATAAGCCAAAAGTGGATCTAAATTAATGTGAAAAAATATTATTTTATATGTGTTTATGAGAAAAAAAAAATTTTTTTTCATGCGTACATTCTGGCATTAATTACATTTTCAAAATTATTTCATAAGACTTTTGAAAAAATTTCACTCTTTTGGTTTCTAACACAGTACCAGTTCGAACCATCAAGATTATAAGAACAAATTGAAATAACTTTATAATAACTGTCTGCTTTTTCTTAAAAATATTTTTTAAAAGGTAAAATCTTAAAAAAACATGAAATGCTTAAAATTCAAAATATTGCTTGTTTGTGCAATTAATGTTTGAAATGTTGGTTAGAAAAGTGTCTGCTACATAAATCATTTTTATTTTCATGCTTATGAGTAATCTATAGTGTTCAAAAGTAAAATATTTAAGAGGTTTCTTGAAGAAACTCGATTGTAAATAATTTCTGCTTTGAATGATGTCGAACACTCACACACATTTAGTTTACATACATGCTTATGGCACTTTCTGTGTTTTTTCATTTATTTATAGCTGTCTAATAATCCAAAAGTAGATCTTAATGTGGGAAAAGTATTAGGTATTTTACAAGCGTTTATGAGAAAAAAAAATAAGAATTTTCATGCACAAATTCTGACATTAACGACAATTTCAACATATTTCATTGAACTTTTGAAAAAATGTCGAACTTTTAGTTTATTACATACACGAGTTCAAAACATCAAGGATTTTTAATAAAATTGAAATAACTTTATAATGACTGCCAGCTTTTTCATAAAAACATTAGAAAAAAAAAGATAAAATATTAAAATATGTGGAACGTTTAATATTCAAAATATTGCTTGTTTGTACAATTAGTTATTGAAATGCTGGTTAAAACAATGTGTGTTACATAAATTATTTTTATTTTCATGCTTATAAGTAACCTATAATGTTCAAAAGTAAAAAAATTAAAAGGTTTATTGAAGAATATCAATTTTAAATAATTTCTGCTTGGAATGATATCGAATTCTCATACACATTTAGTTTACATACATGCTTATGACACTTTCTGTGTTTGTTTAATTTATTTATAGCTGTGTAATAAGCCAAAAGTGGATCTTAATGTGAAAAAAAATTCATGTGCAAATTCTTACATTAATGAGAATTTCAACATATTTCCTTGAACTTTTCTAAAAATTTCAAACTTTTGGTTTATTACATAGAACAAGTTCAAACCATCAAGTATAATAAAACAAAATTGAAATAACTCTATAATGATTGCCTGCTTTTTTATAAAAACATAAAAAAAAGATAAAATATTAAAATATGTGGAGCGTTTAATATTCAAAATATTGCTTGTTTGTACAATTAATTATTGAAATGCAGGTTAAAACAATGTGTGTTACATAATTATTTTTATTTTCATGTTATAAATAACCTATAATGTTCAAAAGTAAAAAAAATTAAAAGGTTTATTAAAGAATATCAATTTTAAATAATTTCTGGTTGGAATGATGTCGAATACTCATACACATTTAGTTTACATACATGCTTATGACACTTTTTGTGTTGTTTTATTACGTTGAGTAAAAAGTTTTCAGCCAAATTTTTTTTATTGTAAAATGATAAATACATACCAAATCATCGAAACTAATAAGGATAGTAATCTCCGTCAGGCCCGGACTGGCTCCTGTGGGGGCCCTCGGCTAGAAACTGAGAAGGGGCCCCTTACAGGAGAATTTAGATGGAATAGAATATCAGAATATTTAATATTTGAAAATTATGCTTACATGCCTAAACCACATTTAGCTTTTTTGTCACTTAAAAAATAGTTGATTAAAAAAGTAAGTTTCTTCTGGTGTAATTTACTTACTTTCAAAATAAAAATTTATATTATTTTTATATGCAGTACCTAAACTGTTTCCATGTTAGAAAAAATAAGTATATTAGTTAATTACGAGTGGTTTATTACTTAAAAATGAGAGTGAGAAACATTTTTAATTTTAGACAAACAAATCACAATGTTGAATCCATAAAAATCTAAATCCTACTGTAATTCCTAAGTAAATATTAAAAAGGGACACAATGGTAATAAAAAACCAAGCATATTAGAAAGAACAATATACTCTTTAATTTTGATTTAGTTGTTGCAAATTGTAAAATAGTTTTTATAACAAAAAGAACTAGTATGTTGTGGCCATCACAAAACTCTCTTCTATATATAAATCACGTCAATTAAATCATTTAAATAGAACAAGAAATTACATCAATTTAGCACCAATTCATATCAAAGTATATCTGAATTTGAAGTTTGAGGGAAATTCGTGCATTAGTTCTTCTATAGCGGAAATTCTGAAAAATGTAGCATAGCAGCGCCACCTGTTGAGCGATTTACAACAAAACATAAAGAGCACCAAAATTGATATCAAGGTATACCTGAATCTGAAGTTGGATGAAAATTCGTGCATTAGTTATTGAGATAGAGCTATGGTGGAAATTCTGAAAAATGCGGCATAGCAGCGCCACCTGTTGAGCCATTTGCACCAAAACATAAACATCACTAATTCATATCAAGGTATACCCGAATCTGAAGTTTGTAGAAAATCCAAGCATTAGTTCTTGAGATAGATCTACTGGTGAAATTGCAAAAAAATGCAACATAGCAGCGCCACCTGTTGTGCGATTTACACCATAATCAATAAAACGCCAGTTCATGTCAAGGCCTAACTGAATCTGAAGTTTGATGGAAATCCGTGCACTAGTTCTAGAGATTGAGCTATTGTGGAAATCGTGAAATATGTTGTATAGCAGCGCCACCTGTTGAGCGTTTTACACCAAAACCTAATCAGCATCAATTTATATCAGGGACTAACTGAATATAAATTTTTATTAAATTCCGTGCATTAGTTCTTGAGATAGAGGGCCCACAAAACTTGCGTCACATACAGACAGACGGACTCGCAGACATTTTGTAAAAACATGTTTTTCGGAATCTCTGACCCCTAAAACGTGTAAATCCGTCGAAAACTGAAAGTCGAAAATTTTCACGAATCCAATACTTGTAAAGATAGAAGAAAGTAAAAATGGCTCTACAATACTTTGGTACAGATACAGCAAACTAAAAAAAAAAAAATATGTGATTGTGAACGACTGTTTACTAACCAGCTTTTGGCCAGTTCTTCACTGGTCTTGGCTACTACATCTATAATAACATCTTTATCCAAGTTATAAAATAAGTCACTTTCTACATTCTTGAAAAGAAGATTAGACATAACGTCCTGGCTTAAAGTAGATCTAAGTCGATTTTGAACTACTATTTTAAGTTGAGAAAACATCCTCTCACTGACGACTTGTGTACAAGGTACGGTTAGTACAAACTTGTAAGCTAAAATTTACATACTGATCTACAAAATATTTCAGCTGTATCAATAATTGATTTCTTTCAACTTTTAGAAAGTTTAGAAATGCTACAAACGACTTCCGTAGGAAAACGTCCAGCATTACGATTTCGTTAAATTTCTTTTGGTCTAATCAGGAAAAATCTGCCAAGATTTTTTTGTTCTAAAATCCTCTATCTTGCTTGATCCAGTCCTGAGATAAGGGACTGTCAACCGAATTTTACCTGAAGTTATCTCATAATATATACAAATTTGGACATAATGCATCTCTAAAAGATAGTTTTTTTATCGATATTTCTAAAAATGTAAAATTTATGCAGCTTTATTAAAAAAAATAATTTTGATTGAAAGAAGCCGCCAAGCATACGAAAAGAGAAGAGTTAATAATAGTCATGTGAATTAGACTTTTATTACAATTACTAGCTGACTCGCCCGGCGTTGCCTGGGGCCCATTATAATAACCTTAATCAAAACTCTTCCGCAGTGTCTAGTGTGTTCCCAACAAACCTCCTTCCAAACGAACCTCGGTCCCCGGTACCTAAGGCAGCATGCACCGGAAGTACTCCGCACGTGCTGGAGACAATAAAAAATCAAGTTAAGTGAGCTAAACCTCGTAGTAATCAAGTCCATAAAACCCGAAAAAAGAATGCACCATTAATGTTCGAAAATGTTAGTAACTAAAGCCTAAGATAAAATTTCGTAATACAGAAAGTAGCCGAATTGTCATCTAAGTTGAATGAACGAAATCCCATTGAAATTATGCCCTTAGAACCCGAGGAAAGATGCGCCTCCAATCGGTAGAAGGTGCTTTCTTTTGTAAATTTCACAAATTACTTTTTACATTAACACAATATTTAATATACGGATGAAATCCCTTATCTAAGGTTACCTTTAAAATAACGCGATTTTTAATTTATGGCTGCAGTGAGTAAACGTAAGTTTTTACCGAAAAAGGGGGAAGCTGTGGTAAAAAGTTAGACCGGGTTATGGGGTCCAGGATCTTAACCCCCTACGGGACTGGTGGTTTTTGCACAAATGTTATTCGGTTGGCACAATTTTTTTAAAAGTTACCTTTACTTAAACAATTACAAAAATGCTCTAATTAAAGAAACTAAATATCACTTTTCTTTTTAACTGGTCCCTAAAACAAATTCTGTATGCTCTTTTTAAGGGTACATGTATGTACCCATGGTCCCGAACGGGTTAACTGGAATATAGTTGGTGGAAGTAAAGTAGCTGGAGGACGTTAAAACTATGTTACAGAAAATTGTAATAAAACCAGATAGTTTTTCAAGAAGCTGCAACAAAAGTCCCAAGAAGAAGATTATTATTCAAAATTGGGGGTAGCTGAAGTCTCAGAAATATTTTTGTTGTTCATGTAGTAGCTGGAAGACCTAAAACATTGTTAGAAAAAAAAAAACTAATGAATCGGACCTTTTTAAGGGAGCTATAACAAAGGACCCAAAGAGGGCCGACTGATAGTTAAAATTAGGGTCAGGAAAACATGTTAAATGGTCTTAGTTCTTAGCACTTTAGTTCTTCAATTAGTCAAAATTAAGCATATGTATGAATTAATCATTAGAATGAAATTTTAAAAAAATGCACAAAAAGTGATGGAAAATGTTTTAAACAGGGCCCTAGGGTTCCAGCAAAAATATAAGGGTGTTTGTCCGGGTAAAGGAATCCAAAACTCAACTTTAAAATTTTGCATTGAAAATGCGAGAAAATTAAGAGATGAAAAATTCATGCCGCACAAAAAGTTTAAGGGGACCCAGATCAGGCCCTACGGTGCCATAGGGGGAGTCCAGGGTCATAACTGGAATGTAGAAACATGAGAATAACTAAATTTAAAGAAGGATTCCAAAAATGAAGATCTGATTAAGAGGGGCAATTTATTAACAATTCATAGGGCAAATGCTTCAAGGGTCCCGGCACCGGGCCCCAAGGTGCCAGGGACTTAACTGGCATATAGTTGGGTATAAAGGTATTCTTTAGCAGTTTTTAAAATAATTGGTGGACGCTAGATCTATGTTAAGGAAAACTGCATGTAATTCGGATCATTTTTTAAAAAGCTGTACCAAGGGCCGCAAGAAAGCGATTAATATTCAAAATTGGAGGAGGCTGAAGTCTGAAATTTTTTTTCGTCGTTCATGTAGTAGCTGGTGGACCTAAAGAAGTTGTTTGAAGAAAAAAGCTAGTTAATCAGATCATTTTTAAGGAAACCATAATAGGGGGCTCAAAAGGGGCCAGCTAATAGTTAAAAGCAGGGCCCTAACATGGAAACATGTTAAAATGTCTTAGTACTTATCGCTTTGGATCTACAGTTAGTCAAAATTAAGTATAGGGTATGAATTATTCGTTAGAATAATATTTTAATGAAATGCACAAAACATTGGGTAAATGTTTAAAAAAGGACCCTAGGGCCCAAAAAAATGTGGGTGTTGGTCCTGGAAGAAGAATCCAAGACTCAACTTTAAAATTATGCACTGAGAAGGTGAGAAAAAAAGGGGGTGAAATATGCATGGCGCACAAAAAGTTCAAGGGCATTAGACCGGTCCCTACGGGACCATAGGGGGACCCCAGGGTCTTAACTGGAATGTAAGAACGTGAGAATAACTAAATAGAAAAAGAGTTCCAAAAATGAAGGTTGTATTAAGAGGGGGCAATTTAATAACAATTTATTGTGCAAAAACTTCAAGAGGCCCAGTACCGGCCCTTAAGGGGCCAGAGACTTAACTAGCATGTAGTTGTTGGGTATAAGGATATTTTTTAGTAGTTTTTAAAATAATAGGCGAACTCTAGAATTATGTTAAAGAAAATTGCAAGCAATTCGGATCATTTTTAAAGAAACTGCACCAAGGGCCTCAAGAAGGCAATTAATATTCAAATTAGTGGTAGATGAAGTCTGAGAATTTTTTTTGTCATTCATGTAGTAGCTGGAGGACCTAACAAGTTATTAGGGGGAAAAAAAAGCTTGGGAATCGGAGCATTTTTAAAGGAGCTATAATTGGGGGCACAAAAGGGGGCAACAGACAGTTAAAAACAGGGCCCTAACATGAAAACATGTTAATATGTCTTAGTACTTAGCGCTTTAGATTTTTGATTACTAAAAATTAAGCATAGGACGTGAATTATTCGTTAGAATAATATCTTAAAGAAATGCATAAAAGATTGGGTAAATGTTTTAAAAAGGGCCCTAGGGCCCAAATGAAAATATAATGGTGTTGGTCCAGGAAGAAGAATCCAAAACTCAACTTTAAAATTATGCACTGAAAAAGTGAGAAAATTAGAGAATGAAAAATGCTTGGCGCACAAAAGTTCAAGGGGTCCTAGACCGGACCCTACGGTACCCTAGGGGACCCAAAGTCTTATATGGAATGTAGAAACCTGAGAATAAATAAATGGAAAAAGGATCCCAAAAATGATGATCGGATTAAAAGAAAGCAATTTATTAACAATTTATTTGCGCAAAATCTTCAAGGGGCCCTGTAACGGGCCCCAATGGTCCAAAGTCATAACTGGAAAGTAGAAAGGCGAGAATAACTAAATGGAGAAAGGTCTTCGAAAACGAAAAAGTTTGGATAAAAAGGGTGCAAGTTAATACCAATTTAGTGCATAAAAACTTGGCCCAGGGGCTCCGCCCCTTAAAAAATAAAAATCTGAGCCTCAGGTGCATAAGAACCTATCTCGGACTATCCTCACCTAAATTTCCAGACTTCTACGTGCGATAGATTTCGCTAGCCATCGCAAATACACATAAACACACACACAGAGCGATTTATTCTTTTATTAGTAGATTAGGGACAAAAACAAAAAAAGTCAAGAAAAAGAAACACGAGTTTGGCAGCACAATATACCGAGCTTGTGGAAGGTACTGATGAGCTAATGAACCACTGGCACCACTACCTAGGCTACCATAAACAAAAACGAACTAGTAAATACTTAAAATTAATTGTAAATGTGTAAGATTATTTGTAAATAGTCATGTAACAAACTCATGTAACTCTCATGCAACAAATTATAAAGTAATATATCCATTTTGAAGTGGACTTCCGGGGCCCCCTTGGTCCGGGGGCCCTCGGCATTCGCCGACCAGCCGACCTGGCCAGTCCGGGCCTGATCTCCGCTTAAATCTACAATAATCTACCAACGTTTTGCCAACTTTTCAATCCCTTCTGCGAAAAATGAGGGCGTGCACTAGTCCAGAAAGAGATTGACCTCATTTATGACCTCCTCATTTGAATCTAAGATTAACACATCAAGATGCAACGGCATATGAGAAAACAGATAGAAATCTGAAGGGGCCATGTCTAGGCTGTATGGTGGGTGTTGCATTAAATCCCTCTCTAGCTTGTAGAGCGTCCAGCCGGTCATTGTACTAACGTGTGGCCGGGCGTTATCTTGATGAAGGAGAACCGCCTTCCTTCTAAACTCGTTTCTTCGTTTTTCGCGAATGGTCTCGCGAACTGTGATTAGCATGTTGCTGTGTATTGTTTATAGTCTGTCCGCTTTTCAGGTACTCTTTGTACAGTATTTCGCGACAATGCCACCAGATTCAGAGAAGCACCTTCTTGTCAGTTAGGGCACGTCTTGCAACCGAGCCTGCTGATTCCCCGGGTGCTGACCACCCTCTTTTACGGCTTGTATTGTTGCAGTATACTCATTTTTCGTCACAGGCCACAATTCTGTCCAGAATGTTCTCTTTCCTTTGATCTCTGAGCAGAGCCAAACAACAGTTTTATCTCTTGCACTTGTCTTCAGCAGTCAATTCGTGAGGCATCCAGCGGTTGAACTTAAACGTTAGCTTTATGTAGGGTTTAATCTGGGAAAAAGAGATTTTTAGCTTTTTGGCTAATTGCAGCCAATAACTTCTAGCCAAATAAAAATAGCTTTAGCCAAGAAAAAAAAAGTTTTATTTATACAAAATTTCTATATACATGAATATTATTTTTAGTTACGCAATATACAAATAAATACATCACTCTGTATGATTGACCCTTCGAGATTTGGCTGTATACCACACAGCAAATCCTTTTTTTAATGGAAATTCTTTTCAAAATTTCCCTTCCAAATCATTAAGTTAATTAAATTCTTGATTGTCAGTTTTTGTTACATTCATGAGACTGAATCCCCTTCACAGTCTGCTGTAGGACAACAAAAGTGATGCTACAAATTCATACAACGAAGTCACATTGGGAAATATGCCAGTTTTATGAAAAAAAAAAAAACACAATAAACTAGTTTCATTTCTTTACGTGTTGTAGCCAGAACCCGCTTAAATTCAAGTCTAAAAAGTTTATACGACATGCATCTGGCACTTTGATGATTCAAAGCTAGTGCATATCATGCTTAAATACAATCTGCATTTTTCGTTTTCACCATATGCTGGAGTCGTGTCTGATACAAATGACGTTACACCGTTTGAAGACGCTTGGAAGAGAGCACGAGACAAATTTTGAAGTGTTGCCGCAGCGTGGATGCAATATGAGATTTTTTTTTTCCGCTTTTGTGCAACGGCAGCAGGTTTACGAAATGCAGAACAACAAAATGGGAATGATACAGCATATTTCTTTGACTGTCGCTATTTGGCTAATTCACTAAATGCTTTGGGGGCAAAAAGCAATTCAAGTTAGCTTTTTGACTATTTGGCTAGCTCTAGATTAAACCCTATTTATGCGCTTCAGATCATTAACTATTGTTTTTTGGGAAATGATAAGCTCTAACGCAATAGTTCGTGTTGAAACATTTCTGTCTTGATCAATGATTTGCTTTAACTGCTCAAAATCAACTTCAATAGGGCGGCCAGAACGTGGTTCAACTTCAATGTCGAAATTTCCAGCTTTAAACTTTCGAAACCCAAACTTTGAGTGTATCATAAGAAACAGTATTGATGCCTAAACTTTCACACATTTTTCTGTGGCATTCACCCGGTAATTCTCCGTCAACTTCAACCTCGCGTTTCGAGCTTAACTCTCGGTTGAATGCGAAATCCAATTCTCCGTTTAACCAATCTGACGAAATTCGAGGTAAATACTAACCTGGGGTTGACTAACTCGACCAAGCTCTGGTAGGTAGGTTAGTGAACCGCGCATGCATAGTTGAAAGAAAAATGGCGGTCGTTTTAAACTGTGCGCTGATGCTTCTTGTTTAAAACAAAGCTTTTTGGAATTTACTAATTAAACGAAGCATTAACTATTAAAGATGGTATTATAAAAGAATGTGTCACTTACATTTCACCCCCTTTTTTTGGATATTTTTACTCTATGAATGCAAAATTAAACTAATTTGTGTGTCGAAAACGAAGCTTCAAATTTTATTGATTTACAAAGTATTTTTTGGTGGCGCCATCTAACGAATCTGAATGGATCTGAAATATGTTCTTTCAATACCAATTTTGTAAAAATATATGATTCAAATCTCTTTCTTTCTCTCTCTCTTTTTTAATAATAATGAAAAAATAGAAAACAAATTTTCTTCCATTTGAGTCTCTCGTTCATAGTTGCTTAAAGCATGAAATTTCTACCAAATTGTGTATATGTGATCAATTGTTCATAATAGATAAATAATTATTTTTTTTATTACATACTTAGTAAGTTTGAAATAATGATTTTTGTTTTAAAGTAACATTTTTTCAGAAGATTTTTTTTTTTAATTTCGCAATACATCAAGAACATTAATACATGTTCTCGGCCTTCTTCTAAAGTTATTAAACATGATCTCTAAAAAAATGTTTAATAATAAACGCAGGATTTTCTTTAATAAGGCCTCTTTTTTTTTTGCTACCGTCATGCTATTTTATCCAAGATATTTTAATTGAATCTGTACAGACATTTGTTAAATAATATATATATGCATTAGAAATAATTATATGAAAATATCTTCATATCTAATATTCATTGTAAAAAATAAATAAATAAACCTATTGCATTATTTACTTTTATTCTACTTAATACTACTAGTTTGATCAGATAATTGTTTATTAAATTTACATTAAAGAAAATTATTTTTTTAATCAACTGTTTTTTAAGAATTTTATTGTTAAGAATTTTATTGAAACTTTTGTTCTGTAAACGAACAAAATCATGAAATCAAAATGATAATTGCACATTTACTTATAAGAATTTTTTATTTAAAAATTAAACATGATAAGTATGCATTTCCAATTTCAATACTGCCTTTAGTTTCGTTATTGAAAGGAAACAGATTAAGATGGTGTCAAGGAAGGACAGAACTCGCAGAGAGGATTACTAGGCCATGTGATTCCTTTGGCCAATCAACTACGCAGATTTCAACCGAAAGTTGACTAACTCAGGTCGACTAATCGCGGCTTGAAAGTTATCGATGAATTTGAAATATTAACTGGCGGTTAGATTTGTCAACCGAAGATTTCTCAACTGAGAGTTGAACCGCGAGTTAAAGGTTGGTGGAGAATCGATCGGTTAGTATCACGGAGTTTGTTACGGAACTCATAGTACATAATCGTTCTGAGCTTCTAACGTAATAGCTCTTTTTTCCCACATTTTTGAAGCACAAGCTAATAAAATTTTAACAAACAAATTACACAGTCATGTAGTTCCTGTAATCTGCTTTCGAATGCAAAAATTGGTTGGTTGAAAAACTAACAATCGCATAAGTGACAGCTGTTGGCGCGAAGGTACCTCCCCTTGGCGGAAAACTTTTTACTCAACGTAATATCATTGGAGACAATAGTATTTCGGATTTATCTCAAGAAATCGTAAAATATTGGAACATAGTTATGTACAGCTAACTCAACATCAAAGGAAATGGGGCCATTTAATAACTCAGTAAATATATCACATTATGTTTTTGTTTTTTTAAGTCTTATACCTGATGCCTAATCTTATTCTCTAAACGCAACTTATTTAACAATAACAGGCTGCTACAGGCAATTATTTTTTTTCTAAATTTTGCTTATATTCTTTTAATTATTATTTCTGAACAATAATAATATACAACAATTATTATTTTTAAATAGTGGTAGAAAAACAAATAGTTGTCAATAGCATTCCAGCATTAACTGAAATAAAAATGATCACATACTCTGAAAAAAGTCCTTCCGGCCAGTGCCGGTAAGGAGGTGTAGCTTTCATATTCCTTATTTTTAAAGAGCCAGCTTATACTATTCAAACACACGAAGCTCAAATTAGTGGAGCCCGATTATAGAGGATTCAATACTAATTATTGTCAAAACTGAATGTGAATGAGAATTTCGCGAAATTAGTCAGCTGTATCTAAACTAATTTTATTTAAAGTGACTTACATTTGGCCGCCAAATTCGGCGATATCTTGAAGTGCCCCCAATGAACTTAGTCGAAACCTTAGTAATTCCTGTGCACATGCTCACTCACATTGGAAGCCGTTGATATATACGAGTGCTGTCGCAGGCAAAAAATCCGATTTTTCAAAATGTCACCGACATTAGAAATTCAAGGTGCTATATTTCAACCATTTTTAAAGATAAAGACAAAACAAAAAATGCTCCGGAATCCTTGTATCAATGTCAAACACTTAAGAAAGAAATCTTTTTCAGTTTCTAATTTTTTTGTCTCATTTTAAATTTAAATTTAAAAAATATAATGGCCGCCATTTTTAAACAAGATGGCGGATGAAGCTGGCCAGCTAACTTGGTCGAGACATTGCTATATACTAACTATGCACATGCCTTTTCACATCCAAATCGGTTCATAAATACGCGTGTTATCGCCTGACAAAAATCAAATCGTTTCAAAATGTCAGCCGGGCCATTTTCAAAATTCGCTTACATATGCTGTCCAAGAGAAAAAAGAAGAAAATTCAAATATAAATTAACATTTAAAGTTTAAATTGAGCTATGCATTGTATAAAGAAGACTATATTATTTATTTCTAGCATTAAAAATAAAAAAAATCAATAAAAAATTTTGAGATATAAATCTTTAAAATTGCGATTCTAAGCAAAAATGCTTGTCCCATTTCAAGTTTTATGTAATTGACTTTGATTTTTTTAATCTAAATTAGATTTTTTTAAATAAAAAGCTTTAATTATTTTAAATATGAATTATTAGTGTGCTATATTAGTGGAAAAAATTAATTACCGAAGATTTTTTCTTTAGCAAATGAACAGAAATATCTTGTCCCTCACTTTATGTCAAGTCCGTTACCTTATTATTATTTTAATCAAAATAGGTTTCTAATTCTGCCAAAAGTTGGAAGTACATATTCAGTGGCATTGTTAAACTATTCAAGCAACTGCTACGTGCCATTTTTTATTCATCAATTGAAAAACATTGCAATAGTGTCAAAAACCGGCTTTCTTCAAAGTTGGTATTTTTTTTCATGGTCAAGTCTGTTACCATAATTAATAATACTAAAATAAAACTTTTTACACTTTTGTATTTAAATATTGATCACTAAATAGTTTTAGAAGGCATGTGTATTGTTATCTAAGTTAGAAATTATACAGCTTAGCTCCATTTCTAATGGTTTGATTTGAATGTCCAGGGTTCGCACAGACTCCTTAGACTCCTTGGAAACTCCTTAGAAATGAAAACATTCCCAAGTAGTACTTAGAACTACTTAGATAAACAAACCACTACTTAGAAACTCGGCTTCGGACGCAAGCGATATTACTGCCGAGGGAAAAAAAATCGTGTTTGAAAAACGCACGGTAAATCCTTTATGCACGTCATTCATCTGAAGCACAGCATTGATTGTCAGGGCTCCCACTAGGTCCGTTTTACAATTATTAGCTCCGTCTCCGTAAAGTCCATTTTTCGAGACTGTTAGCCGACCTTTATTTTAAATTTTATCGATGTGTGGCATTTAGCCAAGAATCTCGGAAAAATCGCGTTTTTCGCAAATATGTTAAAAAAAAATACCGTCAAATTTCGTCAATCGATCGCGGGAGAATTTCGTAAATTTTGTCAAAGGATCGTGAAAAAACGCGAATTTCTCCAGCAGATCGCGGGAAAACGTGAATTTCGTTAAAGATCGAGAAAAAAAGCAGATTTCCTCAAAAGATCGCGAAAAACACACGGTTTCCATCAAAAGATCGCGAAAAAAACGTTAGTTTCGTCAAACGGTCGAAATGAGACGCGAATTTCCCCAGAAGATTGTGAAAAACACAAGAATTTCTTCAAAGGATCACGAAAAACACGCGAATTTCGTCAAAGGATCGCGAAAAAAACATCAGCTTTGTTAAACAATCAAAGTAAAACGCGAATTCCATTAAAAAATCGCGAAAAAAGCTAATTTTCCCAGAAAGTCGCGAAAAAAAGTGAAAAAAAATACCGCCAAATTTCGTCAATCGATCGCAGAAAAAACTCATAAATTTTGTCAAAGGATCATGAAAAAACGCGAATTTCTCCAACAGATCGCGGGAAAACTCGGATTTCTTAAAAAAACGCGAATTTCTTAAAAGACAGCAAAAAAACGTGAATTTCGTTAAAGATCGAGAAGAAAAAGCAGATTTCCTCAAAAGATCGCGAAAAACATACGGTTTCCATCAAAAGATCGCGAAAAAAACGTTAGTTTCGTCAAACGATCGAAATGAAACGCGAATTTCCCCAGAAGATTGCGAAAAACACGTGAATTTCCTCAAAAGATCGCGAAAAACATGCAAATTTCTTTAAAGGATCGTGAAAAACACGCGAATTTCGTCAAAGGATCGCGAAAAAAACATCAGATTTGTTAAACAATCGAAATGAAACGCGAATTCCATTAAAAGATCGCGAAAAAAATACCGTCAAATTTCGTCAATCGATCGCGGAAAAAATTCGTAAATATTGTCAAAAGATCATGAAAAAACGCGAATTTCTCCAACAGATCGCGGGAAAACTCGGATTTCTTAAAAACACGCGAATTTCCTCAAAAGATCGCGAAAAACACGCGAATTTCCTCAATAGATCGCGAAAAACACACGGTTTCCATCAAAAGATCGCGAAAAAAAATGTTAGTTTCGTCAAACGATCGAAATAAAACGCGAATTTCCCCAGAAGATTGCGAAAAACACGTGAATTTCCTCAAAAGATCGCGAAAAACATGCGAATTTCCTCAAAGGATCGCGAGAAACACGCGGTTTTCATCAAAAGATCTCGAAAAAAACATCAGATTCATATAATCCATAACTTTAAGTTATTTACCTTATTATCAGGTTTTACTTTATTTTCCATGTGCAGCAATACTTTATTTTGTATACCTCTTTCATATATTTAAAAGCATTTTCATTTTGTTAATGTTTTCTTTATTTATATTAAAAAAGGCCACATCATTTTAAATTGTTTTTAAAAACTATATATTATTTTACAGTTCTATATAAAAAAACATTACATTTAACTTCACTTAGTATTCCCCTCCACTATCCATTTATATACTTTGTATTTCGTCTGTTCACAAATATTTCATAAAGTTACAGTTCAATCCGTTCCAAAATTGTGGATATAGTTTTAAGTCTATAAAAACTCTTCAATTTTCCATAATAAAATTATCATTTCTTCTAAGTATCTTTTTATAAAAGTTCGTTCTTTTATAAGTTATTTTTAACACATTATCCTATTTTCCATTCTTGTCTATTTAAAAGTTTCAATTTCATTTAATCCTTAAAAACATATAAAGTTCTAAAATTCATATATAACTTACTATATTATTTTCCAACATTCATAGTTCTTTCTTCTTATTCTAACGTTTTTCTAGTTAACTAAATTCATCATAAGTTCAGATGTATACTATTATGCTTCGTTCAGATTCGTTAAACAATCGAAATAAAACGCGAATTCCATTAAAAGATCGCGAAAAAAACGAATTTCCCCAGAAGGTCGCGGAAAAATATGCGAATTTCATCATAAGATCGCGAAAAAAATGCGAATTCGTCAAAATTTCACCTTCAAAGAAAGCGATTACCGCTGTCTAAAAGAATAAATTCAAAACTTGTTATATTTTTTCTTGTATGTTGCATTTAGCATTCCTTTTTTGCTTTTTAAATTTTTCTTTAAGATGTATCATGTATGTGATATACATAATAAGTGTGTGTGTGGGGGGGGGGGGGGTTGACTAATCTCTATTTATATGACTTAGGGGTAATTCTTGTCCGAAACTTCCGAAAATGTAAGGCCTTCATTTCCGAAAAATTAAAAAAATCGGCCACCAATTCGAAAGATCGGACATATGGTCGCCGAAAGAAATACATTTTGTCAATCGTTTGCAGGAAAATCGCCAATTTCGTCAAAGGATCGCGATCGCGGGGAAAACACAAATTTCATCAAATAATCGCGAAAACACCCGCAAATTTCGTCAAAAGATCGCGAAAAAAACCCACAAATTTCATCAAAAGATCGCAAAAAAACCCCACAAATTTCGTCAAATGATCACGAAAAAGCCCACAAGTTTCGTCGAAAGATCGCGAAAACCCAAAAATTTCGTTAAAAGATCGCGAAAACCCAAAAATTTCGTTAAAAGATCGCGAGTAAACGGCAAATTTCGTCAGAAGATCGCGAAAAAACAGCAAATTTCGTCAAAATATCGCGAAAACCCCCACAAATTTCGTCAAAAGGTCGCGAAAACCCACACAAATTTCATCAAAAGATCGCGAAAAATCGACAAATTTCGTCAAAAGATCACGATAAAACGCGAATTTCGTCAAAGAGCCACGGAGAAAACGGATAGCTAGTGTCGACATTGGATTTCCCCCTCCTAACCCTCGCTGGTGTAACTTTTCAGGAGATTTGCTGTGAATTTCAGAATTTTTTTTTTGCTCAGAATCACCCCTGTGACACGACCATTGGCCACTGCATAAAAAAGTAGATTGTCAATTTTGTATTTAAACTTACGAAATCAATAAGCAATATATTGTGAATACTGTGCAATTTCAGCACTAACAATTAGATTCTAATAGAGTAAAATTTGTTTTTGAAATATTTTTCTCTCCAAATTGGGCATTAAAAATTTGAGTGTGCATACCACATAATGATGCAGCACATAAAAATATCGACAACAAAAAGAAAAAGGCAAATCCTTAAAATTTTTTTGGACTCCTTGGATTTTTTGGGGTACTCCTTGGATTTTTTCTTCCCAACTCTGTATGAACCCTGATGTCAAATCAGTTACCTGTCAAGTCTGTTACCATGCGACTGGTAACGGAATTGACTCACGGTAACAGACTTGACATTGTTTGCGAACTATCGTTTATAAAGGTTTTTTGCATCAAGAATGGCTTTAGCAGCTGCAGAAATGCAAAGGTGCTACTATTTGGAAAGACTGAAATAAAACCCAGAAAAATATAAACAAGCTGAAAACAAACAAAGAAAGGTAAATTTAAAATATTTTCAATCACTTATGGCAAACCAATGGACAAAATAACTTAATTTTCATATTAAAATGTTAAATTCATATTTATTTTGTATGCAAATTATTAGATTTATAGAAAAAAATTCTTTGCAAAGAAAATTATATCAATGATTTATTGATAAAATATGAGGAGGTATAAAAAATAGTATTGGCATGAAAAGCAAGTTTAATGTTGCTTGTGCAAACTTGCTCTTCCAGTAACTCTATGTTAATGGAAAAGTTTGAAGCAGTCTTAATATGCTTTAAAAAACAGTTTTAAAATATCAGCCCCACATACAGGGCGATTTAAAACTAGAGGAACAAACTTCTAGGAGGGGTGGATGTATACCTAGATGAATCGGAATCATATATTAATGCAGGTTTGGAAATGCAATCCTAACGAGACAGGGGGTTGTTAGTCCCTGAATCATTGTGATAGCAATTGACATTTAAAGACCCAAAGCTTAAAATAAATCAAGACTTTCCTGATAATGAAGTTTTCTGCCTACGTGCCTGGTTCTTATCTATATTTTTGCATGTTTGAGGTAGTAAGTGCGTTTTGAAATGGCGCATCCTCATTGCTATTGTGAAGTCTGGAGGATGCCTTGCATATTTCAAAACATCTGAGATTCCATGAGGTGCCTATGTTATGAAACATCGTGCAACTTTATTATCATGAAATTCATAACTCAATTTAAGCTTATGGTCCTTAAATGCCGATTTTCGATCACGATGATTCAGCCCCTAACAACCTCCCTATCTCGTTAGGATTGCATTTCCAATACTGAATTGCTATGTGATTCTGAGTTGTCTAGATGTACCTCACCCCTCCAAGAAGTTTGTAACTCTAGTTTTGAATCACCCTGTATACTGGTGAGGAAATTACTCTTTTTGCACTATGACCTCAGTAAGATCTATTAGAATTCCTCAGAGAGGGAAATATTTATCGATACTGATAGTGAATTTTATATAGAAGAGAAGTAAATAAAAAGCGTGCGGATGTTCATGTTTTGGTAAAATTTATTGGAGGAAGTAGAAAAAAAAAATACACATCCTAAACAAAGCAGATGAAGAAGATAAAATTAAAATTATGTGGGTCTGAATGTGAATGACTGCAACAGGAGAGTATTTCACATCCATAAAGACATTATGTTAATTTTGAGCAAATCATAGCAATTTTTCCTATAATCAAATTTGTCAATGCGAGAAAACTGAATATTTTATGAGTTTCCAGTTCCACTTAATATTATATGAAAACTGAAATTTGAGTCACGTTGCACTTGAATATATGTCATGCACGTATTTCGAGTATAAGTAAATACAATATATATATATAAACTTTTTGTTGAATTAAATCATTTAAACAGATGCTAATTCTCAGTTACTTCAAGTTCTATTTTAATATTTAGGTGGAATTGCTTGATAAATTATTTGTTTGAAATTCAAATCAAATTCAAATATAGTAATTGATCTGAATATAAAATAATAAAATGATTTCTCTATATCATAGCTGAAAGAAAAATACTATTTAAATAAAAAAGTTTATATATAAAGTTGAAAATATGATCATTAAAAACTGTGCTGTAATAGACTTGACGTATGGTAATGGATTAGTGTCAAATCCGTTACCAAATGTCAAGTCTGTTACTGCACACTTTTTTTTTTATGATATTTTAATATTAAAATAACTTTTTCACCATTCTGTTGTTATTTTTCATTAAACTACAAAATAGAGCTGTAATTTTCTTAAAATTCAATAATTTACATGAATATATATTGTTATTATTAGAAAAAGTTATTGTATAATTTTCTATGTGGTCAAAAATTAAGACTATAAAAGTCTCTCCCTTCAATTTTATTTAAGTATTATTGATAAATATCATGTTTTGAAATTTAGGGACATAAGTCACTTCAAAGTAAGTTGATTTTAGAAAATTTAATAAAATTTAAAGCTGAGTATTTTCAGTAATTTTGTACGGTAACGGACTTGACAATTTGCCTTACAAGCTGACATTAAAATAGCATTTACATATTAAATTATAAGCCAAAGTGCATGACCAATTACTTTTTCATATACCTTAAACATTTACCATATAACACCTGTTTCCATTTTTAAAAAAAAATATTAAATTAAAAAAAAAACAAAAAAATTCTGAAATGTAAGCGAATGGTGAAAATGGCCCAGCCATGCTGGAAATTCAAAGTGCTATAACTCAGCCATTTTTTAAGATATAGCCGAAAAAAAAAAAAATACTCCGGAATCTTTGTATCAAGCAAGGTCAAACACAAAATAAAAAAATCTTTTTCAATTTCTAATTTTTTTGTACCCCATCTTAAATTTTAAACTTAAAAAAAAATTTTTTTTTAACGGCCACCATTTTGAAACAAGATGGCGGATGAAGCTGGCCAACGAATTCGGTCGAGACATTGGTATGTACTATGTACACATCCAAATCGGCACCTTATTCTTCAAATTAGAATCTTTAATGCATCGATATTATGTGCAGGATTCGCAAGTTAACTTAATATCAAGCTAACTTAATATCAAGGATCCAAGTGGGGAAAATGGAATTGCTCCAAGCATCCGATTGAATTTTCCACCTGTTTGCATAATAAAAGGGTGACCTTTTTAAGATATATAATTGATACTTGTGCAGACATAACATAATTTTACTTAAATATGCAGAAATTAATAAACAAATTGAAGAAATGTACTATTTTGCATTACTTCTGGTTCCACAGTTTAAGGAAAAACAAGAAAAAAAAAAGAAAATTTTCCTCTTTCGGCATAAATTTGAGGTTCTACGAGCTTATGTTCTGCAAACCCCAAAAATCTGAGAGAGTTTAAGAAAATTAAGAGCCAAAATGTTGCTATTTCAAGGTACTTTTTGGTACCATGGATTTGTATGTGTGTGTGTGGAGGGGGGGGGGGGGTTAGGATTTAATTAGAAGGGGGGTTAGGAATTTTAAATTTTATAATTATGATTTTAAAGCGTGAACATTTTACAATTTTGGTGCTATATGAGATCTCACAGACTCTTAAAACGGAGAAATTTATAATTTGAAAATTATTTCTGGTATATCAGAAGTAATTTGGAAGGGGCAGGGTTATATAATATAGACGCACGACGTGCGCGGAAAATTTTCCGCAAAATTCGGAGCTTTGCGGAAAATTTTATAGAACAACAACAACAACAACAACAAAAAAAAACATAATTTTTGTTTTTGTATTTTTTTTTTTTTTTTAAGGCCGAAAATTTTAAAGTGTTCCCCAATTTTATGTACGATTTATTTATTTTTTGCCAGGGTGATTCTGTTCCGAATTTTCCGAAAATTCAGGCATAAAAAAATATCACTGAAATATATTGCGGATTTCAACAAATGGTCGCCGAAAATAAATCAATTCCATCAATTGTTCGCAGAAAAAATAACCGATTTTGTCAAAGCATCGCGGAAAAAACGCGAATTTTGTCAAAGGACCGCTGAAAAAACGCGAATTTCTTTAAAGAATCGTGGAACGAAAAATAAATGTGTCAAAGAAGCGCAGAAAAAACACAAATTACGTCAAAGAAACGCAGGAAAAAACGAATTTCGTAAAAGAAGAGCGGAAAAAGCTCGAATTTCGTAAAAGAATCGCGGAAAGAAACTAATTTCGTTAAAGGATCGTGAAAGGAACACAAATTTCGTAAAAGGGCCGCGGAAAAAGCGCGCATTTCGTCAAAGGATCGCGAAAAAAACACGAATTTCGTCAAAAGGCCACAGAAAAAACGGAAATTTCGTCAAAGGATCGCGGGAAAAAGCGAATTTCGTAAAAGCATATCGGAAAAAGCAAGAATTTTGTGAAAAGATCGCGAAAAATGCAAATTTCGTCAAAAAACCGCGAAAAAAACTAATTTCGTCTTAGGGTCGCAAATTTCGTCAATCCGCCGCGAAAAAAAAACATGAATTTCGTCAAAAGATCGCGAAAAAATGCGAATCTCTTCAAAGGATAGGAGAAAAAAAGCTCATTTTGTCAAAGGATCGCGAAAAAAGCGCGAATTTTCTCAAAGAATCGCGAAAAAACGCAAATTTCGTCAAAAAATCGCGAAAAACGGAAATTTCGCCAAATGATTGCGGAAAAAACGAGAATTTTGTCAAAGGGCCGCAATAAAAACTCATCGGTTTCTTTCATGATACTTATGAATGCACCTCTCCTTACAAAATGTGATTCAGTTGTTTCAGAAGCAAAGTCCATTATTTCTGTGAACAGGGTGATTGGCATTTTGTGAGAAGAGGTCATAATATTAAGGATTGGGCTGTTTCTAATTGCATTGACAAAATAGCTGATAAGAATTCACCCCTTCTTATCGTAGATTTTTAGCTTTATTATTTTTTTTAGCCAACATAAGTATTCTGTAATTATTTTTTTAATTAAATGGTAATTATTTCAAAACTACTGTTTAAAATTCATACCGTCAAAGTAATATAACACGTTATTTCATTAAACATTAAATTAATTTGCAGAAAGTTTTTGACCCAGTATTTATGTGCGCAGAAAGTTTTTGGTTTTATACAAGTCTGGGAAGGGGGTGGGGGATATATATTTAGGTTACCAAAATTTATCTAAGAAGTATAGGTGCATCAAGCAATCATTAAAAAAGAAATAGTTTGATGTTAAATAATATGTAAATTTTGCAAAAAAATGTTTTAAAAATCAATACTTTGGGCTTCAGAATCAGTTGTGAAAATTTCACTGTCAAATTCACAATTTTAATTTTTTGTTTTGTGTGTAACATCATAAAATCTTCATACCTGGAAATTTTTTTAAAAATTGGCATGAAAAACCAGGGAAAGCCAGAGAAATTTGTAGCTGAGCTGTGCTAGACACCCCGATACAAAATATAAATATTTTCTACCTTTTAATATTTCTTCATATAATTCATCAAAAGTTCGATGTTTGGAAGTTTCATGTTATCGGTATGGAAAAGTCTGGAAAATCTGTGGGTAAGCTAGAATAGACACCTGGTTACAGCAAAATATTATAATGTGTATAACAGTAAAATAAACAATAATCACTAGTGTACTTACTTCGACTATTTCATGTATTGATAGTCAGAGAAACATACATGTTGTTTCTTGACGTAAAGTCCAAGTTTTGTGGAAGATGCCATTAAAGTTTAGCTCGTGTTACCACTCAAACGTTGAACTGAAATATCAGTTAAAGTGCATCCAACATATAATTTTCTTTTCTATTTTTAATTTAATGAAAAACTTGGTAAAACCTCTTGCTTTTACCAGTTTTTAGGTGAAAAGTTAATTCTTTATTTTTAACAGTGTAATGAAGCCTGCATGCGATGGAGATAGATTAAAAAAGTTCATGCTTGAAAATTATTTAAAAAAGCCCTAATAAATCAGCCAATTACGATACAGTTTTCAAATAAATTGCATTGTTAAGTAATTTTTTTCCTATTTCACGGTCTAAAAATTTAAAATGTGTGACGTATAGAAATTTTAAAAAATGTAGTAGCAAAATTTGCAAAACCGAAATTTTATCGTCAAGTATTGCCATTCGCAAAATGGCGTCATCGTTACGCTGTTACGCACAAACTCGTTTATCCTTTATACAGTGTGAAAGTCAGGGTGCACTTTTGACCGGTCACAGGAAATAGTCGAAATAAGATGGAAATGTGAAACCTTCACCAAATAAAAGAAAAACTTTTCCAAGTTTCATATCTGTGCAGTGCAGTTCGATGTGGCCTCCATTTGAAACAGAAAATCACAGACGTTATTCACTCTGTTGCACCAGACATCCTTAACTGTGTGTGGGAAGAACTTGAATATCGTTTAGACGTGTGTAGGGCAACAAATGGAGGCCACATCGAACTGCACTGAACAGGTTTGAAACTTGAGAGTTTTATTTGGTGAAGATTTTACATTTCCATCTTGTTTCGTTGATTTCCTGTGACCGATCAAAAGTGCACCATGACTTTACGGACACACTGTAATATAGATAAGATATCTCAGGAACAGAAAAACAAATTCTGAGTTTCTTTTTCAGGAGATTTTCAAAAATTTTATTTGTTTATTGCTTTATTTTACCTTTCTTAATTTTTTTGTTCTTATTTACATCTTCTTATTCTGTCATTTATTTTCAGGATTTTTATTCAATATTGTTGCAGAGAAATCTCTCGGTAAGGACTTTGAATTCCAGAATCAATGGCTAAGTTTGGTACCATTAAAGAAATTCAATATTACGAAGAAAGAGAAATCGAATGGAAGATAACCGATTTTCCCTCAATCGCTGAAGATAAAATTATCCAAAGTGCAACTTTTTCTTTTGCCGGTTCTGTGTGGTTTTTTGCACTAGTTAAACAATCGATCAAATTTCCTGGGTTCTCAGGTTTTTCTCTCTGCAACGTACAGCCTTGGGAATATACAGTGAACTATGATTTAGGCTTCAGAAAACATGACGGCAGCGTCGATCAATTAAGCGAAGGAATTTTAAAAGGGAATAAAACTGACTGGAAAATTTTCCCCTTCAACTTACCCAAAGAATTAGAACGAGAATGTGAGGTGGCTTTGAAGGTGTTTACTATCACGTGTACACTGAGGCGAGAAAGCAATGACTGTAATCAACCAAGTATATGGAACAAACGAAAACTTATAAGTAAGTAAAGAGGAGATTTTAAAGGAAAATAAGGATACAAAACAAACTAAAAGTGCTTTGAGATTGTATCTAACCATCAGAGTATTTTACATTGTTAAATGCAATTGTAGCGTTAGTTTATTCCCAAAGAAATTTTTATTCATAAAAGTTAGCAAATATCTGTATGAATGACAGGTGGGGTGATAAAATTTATCAAGAATAAATCAGTCTCCAAACCCAGTGGCATATTTTTAGGCGCGTCTGAAGGCCAGGCAACAAAATTCGACTCCGGGTTGGTCAATGTTTACTCAGCCTTTCGTCCCTTCGAGATCGATAAAATGAGTTTGCTTGGGAACTAAACATTGAGGATCCCGCGTTAGGCTGACCACCTAACCTGGACATACACTGTATGGCCATTGATGATCGGGCACTTTCAATTTTAGACATTTTGTCGAATATTTAAGGATATATTTGTCAGATTTTTCTGGAACTTCAGGATTATGAAAAATATGTTCGACTTCATATTTATCAACGGCGGTTTGATCAGAAGGACAATTAGGGGCCAACAAAAAATAAAAGAAAAAATGTTTGGGATCACCCCGTAAAATAAAATGCACGAAATGATCTATCGCTGTAGCTTACGAATATATGTATATTGCACAATATATGTATTCATTTGTGGAAGAATAGAACGTATATTCATGGAGATATATCGAGCTTTTTTTCAAAGTTCAAAAAATGTTTGCAGGTTTTTTGTTTATATATCATACAGGGTTTTTTACCAAATTTAACGCCAGTTTCAGAAAATTTGACGAAATGTAGTAGAAATAATATGGTATAGTTGGAATGTAAATATATTAAATATTTGATGAAATATGAGCAGTTGAATGAAATATTTTTTATCTACGCATACGCGCTCGATAATATATATATATGGGGTGAGACTCCATACATAACTCACAACTCACTTTTAGGACGAACACTGACATTTATTGAGACGAACACACAAACAAAAAATACAGATATAAACACTCTTCTCGTTCTTTAATTAGCTTAAAGTCTATAATTCAGGACGTCGTTGAATATTTCTGAGATTTTCTTACGTCGTGTAAATATTCAATCTTATTTCACCGAAATATGTTCTGTTCTTTTTTAACAAAACCTTGCGTCGTAAAACTCATTTCGTTCTCTTTACTTCTTCTGCATTTCCACTTCACACAGCTTCGTTAAGGCTCGTTTCCTTTTTAATCTCGAAGCGGAAAATACGGGGACACTCAGTCTGATGCAGGTGTTGCTTGCGAAATTCTCCACAAGCGGCCGTCCTGACATCTGGAGCTGCCGCAGCGACATGTGGTAAAATAGAATCTGAAAACAAAAACCAGTAACTGTTCTTAGGGGAAAAGAAAAAAAAATTAATCTGCACATCATAGTTGAAGTAGCGTAACATCATATAGAGATTTCTTTGAAAGCAGTGACTTGTAAAATGTTTATAGCACACAGAAAGAAAAGATTTAATTTTTTTTTTTTTTTTTTTTAAGTTTCAGTTTTTGTCAGGCCAAGGTTTCATGTAATCAGCACAGGAGATAGTATTTATCGGTCCTTCAGTTGATGAGATTTTCGTTACATCGTAGGTGTCGTTAGACTTCACTTTGATTACTTTATACGGACCTAAGAATTTAGATTTCAACTTTAAACCTGGTCCTTGCTGGGTTCTCGTAATTGCTACAAGGTCACCAAGCTTGTACTTACGGGGTTTCTTGCGTCGTAAATTATAGTGCTTGCGATTTTCTTGTTGAATTTCCAGAATATTCTTCTTGGCTTCTTTACGGAGCTCTTCTCTGTCTTTCATGAATTGTTCTTCGACTGCACTGTTTAAGAGGTCAATAATTTGTACATCTTCTTTCTGTTTCATTTTTGTACCAAATAATATTTCAAACGGTGTTCTCTTAATGCATCTTTGGTAAGTTGAATTAATGACTTGTTGAACCTTAGGAACATGTTTAAACCATTTGGTCGGTTCGTCTTTGGACATTTTAGAGATTACAGAAATTATGGTGGAATTAAGTCGCTCTACTTGACCATTGGCACGGGGAAGGCCAGTTGTAACTGTCTCGTGCTTTATATTTTCATCTTGACAATAATCAGCAAATTCTTTGCTTGTAAATGCAGGACCTTTATCGCTAATGATAATGGAAGGATTGCCAAAAGTATGACTTTGTTGTCGTAGTTTTGATATAACTTCGGTAGCAGAAGTACTTTTACATGGATACAACCAGACGAATTTAGTAAATGCGTCTATTAAAGACAAAATATGTTTATAATTTTTGTTGGTTGCTTCAAGAGGGCCTAAATGATCAATGTGGTAAGTTTGGAGAGGAGTCTCTTCTTTAGGTAAGGGATGCAATTCACCTTCTTGTTTGCCACGTTTGCGATTATACAAAAGGCATGTTACACAATTTGCTATAATTTTATCAATTTTATTTGACATATTAGGGATGAGAAATTCTTCGTTAAGGAGTTCTTCACAGCGTTTACGGCCAAAATGTCCTTTGTCATGAACGTGTTTAATGACATTTAGCTGCATTTCATCCGGCACAACTATCAGATCGATACCTTTATGATTTTTATAGAGAACGTTATTTTTAAGGAAATAGTTGTCATATGGCTTTGTTTTCAAAATTTCTTTGATGGCCTGTATATGTTCGTCAGTGTTCTGTGATTGTATGATTTTGGTAGTAAAACTATCTTGAATGATCATACATATTGGATTTCTACTTAAAGCGTCGACATGGCGCATGCGTGTACCTTGTCTGTGTTCGATTGTATAGTTATAGTCAGCTAACATTAAAGCCCATCGAGCAATCTTGGTGCAAAGATCTTTTTTATTCATAGTAAGGGCGAATGCGTTGCAATCTGTGACTATCTTGAAAGGAATACCTAGAATGTAAACGCGAAATTTTTTAAGGGCTTCTATGACAGCTAAAATTTCTAATTCATAACTCGAATATTTACGTTCGGCATCTGTGGTTTTTTTGCTCATAAAATAGACAGGGTGAAATTGATTGTCAATAGAAGACTTTTGAAGGAGGACTGCTCCGTAACCGTCGATAGATGCATCACAGTGAACTTCTGTTTCGTTACTAGGGTTATAAATGCTTAAAACAGGACCTGAAGAAAGGATGTGTTTCAGCTGATTAAATGCATTTCGTTGCTGGTCGCGAAAGTGAAATTTAGTGTCCTTTCTAAGAAGATCTGTTAAAGGCTTAAGGGTCTATTAAAGAGTAATCTTGAATGAATTTACGAAAATATGAAGTTAATCCGACAAATGAATGTACATCTTTTATACTTTTAGGTTCTGGGAAATTAAGGACAGCTTTAGTTTTTAAGGGGGATGGGTGCAGTTGACCATTTTTAATGTGGTAACACAAAAAATCAATTTCTCGTTGTAGAAAGTGGCATTTTTTGAGATTCAGTTCTAAACCATATTCGGATGCAGTTGTAAGGACGCGTTGTAATTTCTGGAGTCCTTCGACTTCGTTTTCAGCTGGTATTATGAAGTCATCCATATAGACAATAAGTACTTTTTCATTAATGAGGTCTCGAAAAACGTTATAAATATATCTTTGAAACACTAAGGGTGCATCGCTAAGGCCATAATTCATATATAAGAATTCAAATTGACCAGAATGTGTTACGAAATAAGTATATTTTCTACTATTTTCTTCTACTTCGACATGAAAAAAAGCATTTTTAAGGTCAAGAGTAGTAAATACTTTTGCAGAATGCAACTGATCAATAATGTCATCAATTACTGGGAGGGGAAAACGTTGTTTATGTGTTTTAGAATTTAACTTCCTATAGTCAACACACAATCTATATGAACCATCTTTCTTTTTTACTAGGACAATAGGTGATGAAAAATTACTAGTGCTTTTACGAATAATTCCTTTTTCGAGCCACTCAGAAATTTGTTTTTCGACGAAGTTTTTCTCTATTTGCGCCAAGCGCCTGGGAGGACAAGTAACAGGTTCTTCGTTTTCCAGATGAATTGATAATTTAACATCAGTTGTCTTTATTTTTTTAGGAGAATAATTTTGAATAAGTTCTGAAATTTTTAAACGTATTGTTTCATCGGTAATATGAGATAAATCAAGATTAAGATCGTCTAACACATGAGCAATATTAATCAAAAAATTATTGGACGTATCGTCATTTTTCTCGAGTTTTTGCATCGAAATATTATTTCCAGAAATTGTTAAAATATTTTGTTGAATGATATCTGTACCAATAATAAGATCAAAAGATATGGAATAATCTGGGACTACATAAACATTAGTTGTATAATTAAAATCATCTATCATAATGTTCGTAGAGAAAAAACCTAGGGGTTTGATTATAGTATTTCCTAATCCAGTTAATGTGATAGTTGAATGTTCAAGGTTCGAAATTGTAGGGAGTTTGCGATAAATACTTTCCTTTAGTAAACTTCTTTCACTACCTGTGTCTACCAATGATGTAACATTTACAGACGAAATAATGACTTGTTTGGTCATGAAAGTGTTCGACGTGACAGTGGAAACATTGGAGGGCTCTGACTTAACTCTAGGCCTCCTTGGTTGATCACATTGAGCCGATTTATGGCCAAAATTCGAACAATTAAAACAACGAGGGCCTTTATCTTTATGTCTGCATTGGCTACTTTTATGATTCGACAAACCACAATTAAAGCAAAAAAGATCAGATTTTGGTCGAAAGGATTTCTCTTTCACTGGCATTTCAGGTTTGACTTTACGAAATTTAGTGTTCTCAAAGTCATGCCGAATTTTGTCATAAATTTTGAGCTTTTGCTTGAATTCTACAATGGATTGGCATCCATATAACATGGATTTTCTGAAAACGGGGTCGGGTATGCCGTTTATGATGTATTGCATTAATGCGGAATCCTCGATTTTACCACGCGAGCATATTTGTTTCATGATAAGAAAATATTCTTCTATTGATTCATTTTCTTGCAATTTTCATTTATTTAATATATCATGTAACTCGGCAGAATTATAAGTCGTGCTAAATTCTGATATTAAGGGTTGTTTAAGTTTGTCATATGAATTGATATGAAATTCTGTTTGTGCTAATAACTGGGCTTTTCCTCGTAATGATCTTTTACAAAATATGAATTTATGAAAGTCAAATAAATTAAACATATTAGTAACATCCTCAAAATTATTAAACCATACATTTATATCACTAAAAGAACTACCATCGAAAGGAGGTATTACACTTTCAATATCAGTAAAACTAATAGACGATGGCATAAAACTTTGAACTGGAAATTGCTGCTGTTTGTCAAAATTTGATAATTCAGTGTTATTACTTGAAGTCATATTATTTGAAGGCAGTTCGGGTTCCGAGTCAGTGTCACTTTCATTTTGTATAATATTATTTTGTAGTAAGGTCAAGTCTGAAAGGTATGTAACTAATGGGGTTGCGAGATCGTTTAAAGATCCCTCATTATCAATACAAAGTAGATTGCACACTGTAATCAGATCATTTAATGAAAAATCAGTTTGAACTTTAGTAATTTTATTTTTGAATTCGGTGCTGTCGGTTTGAAAACCGAAACCAGTAAAATCACGTATTCTCTTTCTATTAGATCGATCACCGTCAGCATCAAATAGGAATTTATGCAGCAATTTGATTTTATGCGTTCGTTCGTTTTTAAATGCAACTTCCAGTTCAGGTATCTCAACTAACTTCATAATAAAATAATAATAATGAACTCACCGTTAGAATAATATCCGGCTTGAATATGATGAATTGTAATTAGTAATACTGGTGGGTTAACTGTCACTCTGACACCAATTTATGGGGTGAGACTCCATACATAACTCACAACTCACTTTTAGGACGAACACTGACATTTATTGAGACGAACACACAAACAAAAAATACAGATATAAACACTCTTCTCGTTCTTTAATTAGCTTAAAGTCTATAATTCAGGACGTCGTTGAATATTTCTGAGATTTTCTTACGTCGTGTAAATATTCAATCTTATTTCACCGAAATATGTTCTGTTCTTTTTTAACAAAACCTTGCGTCGTAAAACTCATTTCGTTCTCTTTACTTCTTCTGCATTTCCACTTCACACAGCTTCGTTAAGGCTCGTTTCCTTTTTAATCTCGAAGCGGTAAATACGGGGACACTCAGTCTGATGCAGGTGTTGCTTGCGAAATTCTCCACATATATATATATTTTTCATGATTTGATAGTCAACTCTATGGTGCAACTCATAAAAAAAACAAAAAAAAACAGTCACATATCGGGAAAATTCAGAAAGATATCGGCAATAGACTAAGCTGATTTTCAGTTGTTCTCTAAAAACAGCTAAATGATAAGGGGTTTTCCATAAATTGTCGTTTTTAATTTTTACTTTTTTAAATTTTCAATTTTTTATTGATGCTTTAGTTCTTGGAAAATCACCAGAACGAGCCTATTCCAAGAAAAAAAGAAGTATCAAAATCTAAACATTTCTTCTAATTCTACTCGTTGACATTCATTAAGGCTGTTCTCAATTGCTATGCTGAACAATCTCAAAACGTTTTGACACATTTAGAAATTCATTTTTTAACAACGGAAAGATATAAAATTAGAAGATCTGACTATGGAAGCGATTTGGAGTCGAACTGTGTTTTCCATTTTTTGATAAATAAATTACCTATTGAGTTAAGAGATTTTGATCACGTGACAAAGACGTTTTTCTCCTTTTCTTGAGTGGTTATTCTTTCGCACGGAAATTCGGTTCAAATCGCGCACTTTGACATTATTTTCTGAAAGATCTATTGCGTTTACAAAAAAAAAGGGGGGAAAAACAGTTCGATTACATAGTTTCTGAATAACAACACTTGCTAGTTTCATGCATTTCGGACCAAAAATAAATTAAAACTAAAGTTGCCCTTTTGCGTAAAGTTGTCGTTTTGAGAAAAAAATTTTACTGTTCGCGCATGCGCAAATAAAAAATATTTCATTCAAGTACTCATATTTCATCAAATATTTACATTCCAATTACACCATATTATTTCTGCTACATTTTGCGAATTTTTCTGAAATTGGCGTTAAATTTGGTAAGAAAACCTGCATGAAATAAACAAAAAACATTCAAAAAATTTTGAACTTAAAAAAAAAAAAATTGATATCTCCATGAATATACGTTCTATTCTTCCACAAATGAATGTATATATTGTACAATATCCACATATTCGTAAGCTACAGCAATAGATCATTTCGTGTAATTTTTTTTTTACAGAGTGATCCCAAAAATTATTCTTTTCCTTTGATTTTTTGTTGGTCCTCCAATTGTCCTTCTGATCAAACCGCCGTTGATAAATATGAAGTCGAACATATTCTTCATAATCCTGAAGATCCAGAAAAATCGGACAAATATATCTTTAAATATTCGACAAAATGTCTAAAATTGAAAGTGTCCGATCATCAATGGCCATATACTGTAATATTGTGTAGCACCTTAGGGTCCATGGTCAATAAAATAGAGTTAAGGCTGTTCTGAACTGCTCTGCTCAACAAGCGCAAAACGTTCTGACACATTTACAAATTCATTTTTTAACGGAAAGACACAAAATTGGAAAGCCTGGCCATGGAAGCGATTTCGAATTGAACTGTCTTTTCCATTTTTTGATAAATCAATTACTTATTGAGTTATAAGCGTATTTGATCACGTGACAAACACGTTTTTCGCCCGCTCTTGAGTGCTTATTCTCCGTTCGCGCGGAAACTCTGTTCAAAACGTTCTCTTTGACACTATTTTTTGAAAGATCTATTGCGTTTGCAAAAAAAAATGGAAAAACAGCTCCATTACACAGTTTCTGAACAACAACACCAGCTAGTTTCATGCATTTTCGAAACAAAATAAATTAAAACTTATGTCAGAAAGTTGCCCTTTTGGATTTGAGAACACCCTTAAGAACCGTAGGCCTTGATCTTTAATGATCGTAAATCGTATCGTCACATTCTTAGTTTTAAGTCGGTCACTCATGTAAATATGAAATGAAAAAAAAAAACCATCACCTCGCTCTTCATTGTCCGATTAATGATTCTGTCATTTTGCTGATTACTGGCAGTTTGCTAAATAAGTATAATAGCAACATTTTATTATTTTGAATGAATAAAAAAATTGCATTAAAGATAGGTTCTAAGTTAATGTACTGAAATACATTTTTAAAAGAAGCGAGCTCTAATAAAAGTCAATTATGTTATTTCAACAAGAAATTCTTCCAAGAAATGTTCTCAATAAATATTTGAGAAAAAATCAATTTACTGAAAAATTGAATATAAAGCTACTAATTAGTTTAAAAAAATACATGTTCTATGCATTTCAATTTTTAAAATATTTACTTCATTTTATGTGAACTTAATTAAAAAGTTGACAACTTTATTAAAATGTTTGTGTAACCTTTTGTTTGTTTAACGGAAAATAAAAACAGGAACAGAATTATTGCTATTTATGTATGGACCTAATAAAAAGAAAATTAATCCTAAATTTTTATTAATGACAAATAATTAAATATTTATTAAAAATTCATGTGTTAAAAATTTTTATTACTATTATCAGACATTAATAAACCAAAGTTTAAAAGCGTATGAATTGTTGTAGTATGTTACCGGGTGTCCCAAAAAGGACTGACTGATTTTAAAATTCAATAACTTCCAAACGGTGACAGATATTAAAAAAATTCTTGCAGGAGGGTTATGCATAAAGTCAAAAGTTTTATTACAGTGATTTTCGATTTTAGTTCGAATTACAAACAATAGATGGCACTGTAAGCAATAGTCGCTAAATACAGGCTCGATTTTTGGTCCTTTCTGTTGTTCCATGCAGAAAAAGGAGATGGAAATGTATTATCCGGGCCACGAAGTACCAAAAATCGAGTCTGAATTTAGCCTCTATTGATCGCAGCGCCATCTATTGTTTGTAATTCGAACTAAAATCGAAAATCACTGTAATAAAACTTTTGACTTTATGCATAACCCTCCTGCAAGAATTTTTTTAATATCTGTCACCGTTTGGAAGTTATTGAATTTTAAAATCAGTCAGTCCTTTTTGGGACACCCGGTATATGTATCAAAATTGCCCCTTAGAGATATGGAGAATTTTAAGCAAATATTTTTAAAACACAATATATTTTTTAATTATTACACTTTTTATGTTTCATTTATATTATACATTATATTTCTACCATTTAGTGTCTTAAATATTTCTTTGTTGCAGTTTCACAGTGATTTGGCGCACCCTTAATCCCATTGTTTTGTAACTCGTAAACTGTTATGACCAGGCCCTTATTATCACATGGAAAAATCAGGACTTTGCCCAGGTGTCCCGGACCTCAAGGGCCCCCCAAATCCATATACTAATGTATAAAATATTTGCATTTCCCCCCTCAATTCCAACTCTAAAAGTTTACAAATACAAAATTCATTTTTAAAAGATTTTACTAAATTTTCTGGAAAACAAATTTCATTTTGAACTCGCAGAGCTCAGTGCTTTCGCAAAGCTAACCTCAACCACTATTAAATAACAAAGAATGTTTTGATTTTAATAGATTGTATTAACAATGAACTTAAATCATATCTAAATTTTAGTGGTTGAAAATAGTCAGCTCTAATTGTCATGAGATAAATTTTTTCCCGTATTCAAAGTTTTTTCTTTGACTTAAGGCTGTTCTCAAATCTAAAGGGTGAACTTTCTGACATAAGTTTAAATCATTTTTGTTTGGAAACGCATGAAACTAGAAGGTGTTGTTATTCAGAAACAATGTCATCGAACTGTTTTTTCTGTTTTCTTGTAAACGCAATAGATGTTTCAGAAAATGCTGTCAAAGTTGGCATTTTGAACTGAACTTCTGAACGAAAGAAGAAAATCCAGTCAGGAAAGCGAGAAAAAGGCCGTGTCACGTGATCAAAATAGCTTATAACTCAATAGGTAATTGATTGATCGAAAACAGAAAAAACAGTTCGATTCCAACTCGCTTCCATGGTCAGGTTTTCCAATTTTATATCTTTCCGTTAAAAAATGAATTTGTTAATGTGTCAAAACGTTTTGCGCTTGTCGAGCAGAGCAGTTGTGAACAGCCTTAAATATGAAAAACAAACCCGAAAGTGCCATCTTTTTAGATTTATTAAAAAAACACTTTCTACTTGTGAATGTATTTTATTTGATATTACATTGTGTATAGTACAACTTAAAAATATGCAAAAGAAAGTAACTTGATTAACTCATTTTTATATGTTAGAGTATTTGACACTCTTCCATAAGTTGAAGTTATTAAATTCATCGTAAAGTAAAATAACAAGTTTCTAAAGTTATACGAGGGTGAATCAAATATTAACTGGAATTTCTGCCGGGAGGCCTGAAAGTCATCGCGAGGGCGCTCAAACCTCTGCGCATGGCAAGTGGGGATGTCATATGACTGTTTATGCTCCAATATGTACTACCCTTTCCGTTCCTCAGTCGGCATCAGGATGAATAAGGGAGATGTTCACCGCAACGTTGCGCAACGCATTATCGTTAATTTTCTCACAAATGAAGACGTAAGACCGGCTGAAATGCTAGGGCTGGGCGATGTCTAAAATGAAATATCGTGATAAATCGGCAGCTTTATATCACGATATATCGATATTGCGACATATGAACAAAAAAATATATGTACATTTATAATATATGTATAACTTCAATATACATTATATATTTTATTAAGGATTAAAATTAAAATATATATATATATATATATCATTCTCAAATAGATTAATAAAAAACTATGTATAAATAAGCAAATCTAAATAAATAAATACTAAAAGAAACAATCAATGGCAACAATTTCTTCTGTTTCTACGTGTTATTACTTCAAAATTCGCTATCACATAGGCAAAATTAATAACAATCTATGCCCATCATGAATATTCTAAAGATATAGATAGGTGCACTAAATTGTATGCATTTAAAAGGAAATATAAGCATCGCATCTTTCAAACAAATCATTGAATTTCAGCACCAACCTTATTAGATGTCTGTAACCAAAATTCCTAATCTAAAAATAATAAAAGCGATACCTGTTGGATACTATACACCCAAGCCTAAGAAGGATCTACTTACGTGAAACCGTAACAGAATAAGGTGTTTGATTAAAATTCGTGCATTAGTGTTTGAGATACAGATATCGCTAAAATTGTGGAAAATGCAGCATAGCAGCGCCACCTATTGGACGATTAACACTAACACTTAACAGCAACAAGTTATATCAACGTCTGTCTGAATTTGAAATGTCATGAAAATACGTGCTATAATTCTTGAGAAAAAGCTATAGCGGAAATTTTGAAAAATACAGCATAACTGCGCCACTTATGGGCTATAAACACCAAACACTAATCAGTAAAATTTATGTCTACGTCTAAGTCTAAAGGTGCGTTTTCACTGGTCGTTCTAACGACCTAAAAAACGTAGTGACCCAAAACCTTAACCTAAGAGCGTTTTCACTGGTTACATATAAAATCCTTACGCCAACCAATCAAAGGAAAGTTTTTACTGCGCAAGCGTCTATTTTACGGCTTTACTGTCTGCAGATCGAACAGATGTCAAAAAATGTAAACAAATAATTGTTGTTTGTTGTTGTCAGTTTAATTAGTAGTAGCAAATATTTTGTATAGAAATTAATCGAAAGTTTTGACTGTTTTCCCCACTAAAGGGTCTTAAAAAATGCCCCACAAATCATTGTTTATTCAAACTTTAAATTGTGGCAATGGATTTATACTCCTAAATTAAATAAAAACACTAGGTCACCATGATTTATGTATATTTAAAAACATACTGAATAAATTATTTACAACACAAGTACGTGTGAAAAACGTTACGTACGTTAGTGGCACATGTGTAATAGAGATCGACTATAAATTTAATGTTGCTTTTTGAATTTCCTTTTAAAGAAATTGAGTAGAATTATATTTGTTAAATAAATCAACAAATTAAATAAAACATTAAGGCAATGTAAAAATTTGAATGTTCCGACCCGCTTATGAAGTGATATACTCACTGTTTTTTGTGAATCGTTTTTCATATTTCACAAGAAAAGTTAACATTTAAGAATGTTTATTTTTATTTTATTATTTTTTTAAATCTGGAATTTTTTTTTCTATTTTAGTTTTTTTTTTTTTTTTTTTTTTTAATTATAAAACTTTAAACGTTTAACATTTTATTATATTTTTTAAAAAATGGCACATTTAGAGAAATAGAAATTTCTAATAAGGTTCATCTCTGTAACAAAAGAAAAAGAACAAAATTTAAGGGAAAAAAATATGTGTGAAAAAAATCTTTAAAACTTAAATAAAATCTAAAATAAAACCTTTTTTAGAGTGAAAAAGAATATTTTAGAAATTAATGGTGGAACTTGGGACCCATGAGCACATACAACTGTATCAGTGGTGTAATCATAAAAAAAGCAGAAGGCATACGCTCAAGGCAGAGAGTATACCCTACAGTGTATATACTATAGCTTTTTTGAGAAACAGACGGTATACGGTGTTTCCTAAAAAAATCCAGAAGGTATACAGCGTATACCACCATACATCCCTGAACCGTACGCCTATGTGACACTGGCAGATTCTCTTATACATATCATCACTACAGTCAGTATAAAATTATCCAATTTAGTTAAATCTACTTTTTGTGGCAACCCCCCCCCCCCCCCAAAAAAAAATAAATAAATAAATAAATAAATAACAGTAAAATGCAAAATAAATGTACTTAAAATTGTAAGTTTTACCTTATGATTTCACATCAGGGGTGAAAGGTTTTTTTTTTTTTTTTTTTTTTTTTTTTTTTTTTTTTTTTTTTTTTGGGGGGGGGGGGGGGGGGGAGACTCGTCTTTGTTACAGAATTGAGAAAAATAAATTTCTGTAAAGAAAAATCAAATTCAGTTGTTTAAATTCAAAGTAAACATTTAATCATCCTTTTTTTAAATGTCTTCCTGCTATACTTTTCTTCTGAGCTTATTTTGTTTGCAAATTACACATTTTAAATCCCAACAATTTTTTCTTATTGTGTGAAGTCGCTTTTATGGAGAATAATTTTGTGAAGGGGCTTCTTTTATTAAGAAGAATAAAAGGGTATAAATGTTTGTCGGGGCAATCCCTGTTTTTGTCAATAGATCACAAAAAAGGTACTTTTATGTTGGATTTTTTTTTTTTTCTTCCAGCAATAATTCCTTTTAGTGTTCACTTGTATAAATTAGAAATGATGTACTGAGGTTGAAATAACAATTTTGGTTCATTGTATTATTTTTCCTTATTGTTTTATTCCATTTTTTTAATGAAATAAGTGAAAGGCACTTATTTTAAATGTATGTAATATATGTATTTTAAATGAAAATTTTGTATTTCAAATAAAATGAATGAGAGGTTTATATTTAAAAAAAAATGAATACAAATGATGACATTATTTAATGGTTTATCTCAGGATCGAAACTAGAGGGGGGGGGGGGGGGCAGAGGAGGCATGTTCCCTGGTCGCCATAAGGAAAACGAAGGGGGTGTCGAATGAATTTTGATTTCTTAAGAAGCTACACTAGTCACACGAAGAAACTCACAAGCTAATGTTAAATATGGGAGCATTCTTTTCAAATTTCTCGCTTGCATTTTAATATTTTTAAATATTTTTTTTTTTTCGTAAGATAGCTGAGTTTGATCTTTAACATTGTTAGGTTGTACGTTTTCGATTTTGGTTCAAGTTTTTTTATGAGGCTACTTAAACTTTCAGAACCGGTTCAAAAAGTGAAAGTAATTTTATATATATATTAAAAAAAACTGCAAACAAAATGTAAAAAGTAAACATTTACCTGTTAGAAACAACCTCAGCTGTCCCAAACGGAAAAAATCATTTAAAAATATTAAAGTGCAAGCGAGAAATTTGGAAAGAATGCTCCTATAAGTTTAACATTAGCTTGCGAATCTGCATAGTTTCTTCATGTAACTTCCTTTGGATTTTGTTTTCAAAGTTTTAATGAATCAATATTTGACAAAGTTGATTACATATTTTTTTATTACATATTTTAAATTTGAAATAAGTCAGCGATTAGAATTAAAATTCTCTTTGTAAATTTACTTTGCGGAGGCCGGGGGGGAGGGGGCAAAATCTATGTTTGTGCTGGGAGCAAAAAAAGGCTAGTTTCAGCCCTGGTTTATTTCATGTGCCTGGCTGACATAAAGTACCTACACAAAAATGTTGTGAATTTGATAAATTTCACAGGATCAAATGGCATAGCAATGATTTCACTAATAAATATATCTCCAACCATAACATGCCAATGAAACGCATTGTGTTGCCTCTCTGTAAGTTTAAATGTTAAATTATGATAAAAATGATAGAGTTACTGCTAAATTATAAAAGTAGTTTTTTTTTTAACCACTTTTTTATAAACATTGAATGTTTATAAAAATCATCCCTAATTTCAGGACTATAATTCATGTTAGTTCAGAAAACTTCTGTTACAATACATTAATTTGGCATGACTCTAATTATGGAAAATTCACCACTTCGACTTGGTAGAAAGCATGAACTACTGAATTTATTAAAATGATTATTTTTTCTCCCGTTTTTTCAAGTATGACAACAGAAAAAGCGAAAAAAAACATTTTTGAAACTATGTATTGAGAATTTTTAAATTATTTTTTCAAAGTTTAATTATAATTTACTTAATATTAAATTATCATTTGATAAAAGCAGATTAAAAAAATTATTTCTTTATTATTGTAATTAAAAATTCTCTTTATTTTTTATTTATATTTCATTTCTTACCTAATATTTCGTTGCTACAGTTTCACTGCCAGTTGGCATGTTTTAATGACATGATTTGATGCAAACCCTGTTATTTTAACCATAGAGAATATTTGGAAATTTATCACCTGTGACTAACAGAAAAATGCATTAAAATTCATTTATCACTTTATAATTAAGTTCCTAAAGATACTAAAATTTATTGCCAAAAGAAGCACTCAGGTGTACATCATTTTTAAAATTCTGGAGTATTAGGTAACACGAGTCTATTCTTGGTTAGGGATGCACCGAATATCAAACTATCTGGTTAAGCTGAATATCAAAGTATTCAGCCGAACCGAATACTTAAAGAACCTTTTGAAACACATTTTTAAAAACTTTTCACAATTTCTACCTTTAACTGTCAACTTATAAATATATTTAAAATAATTAGAAACAAGTTCATATTTAAATAAAATAGGATGTTTTTAGATTATTTGTTTGCTGTAACTTAAAAAAAATAACCATGATGAGGATTAAAATGATGATTAATTTAGATTTTCATAGGAATTAATGATGTACAAATACAAGTTTCTAAATTTTGTTTAGTAAATAATATGTTTCTTGCTTTTTTACAAAAAAGAGTTTCTAACAAAATGGAAAAACTTTTGCGGCTGACGATAGGTACAAAGACAGACAATTTTTGTTCAGAAAACCATAATCCACATATTGAGTCATCATAAATACATCATATCTCATCTCACTCAATCTTGAATTTTCGTTTGTTACTTTAACAATAATGAAGACATCATAACTATAGAAACAGATGTCATAAATTCCCGGAGCCGCCATCTTGGAATTTTTCTTGGAGTGAAAACCCCTTTTCCGCCAAGTAGTAAATGTCGCCAAACACCGGTTTATACGCATGTTAGGCTTAACGAAAATGAAATGTAAATAATAAACAAAACTCGTTAAAGTGGCATTCACTAAACGTTGTATGAGCGCTATGCGCTCATTAACTGAAAAAAAAAAATCACTGGATTCCGCAAACTCCTGCCGTGACCACAAAAATGCACAAAACTCATTAAAGTGCCAATCAGTAATCGCGCTCATTAACTGAAAAAAACATCACTGGATTCAGCAGTTCTTGCTGTGTAGCATTCTCAAAATTCAGCAGTTCTCGCTGTGTAGCAATCTCAAAATGTAAAAAACTCGAAAGGCAACAAAATATACATAAAATTATTAACATACCTTAACAGACGTCTGCTTTCTTGAAAGCTCAAGCATGAAATACTGTCATAGCATCACCATCATTTTCAAAAATAGGCTTATGAATACGCATTGACACACTATAAACAAACCTCCTTTTTTCGTCAAAATTTCCTCAAATTTATTAATTACTTCAGCAAGAGTGTTTAAACAGACTACAGAAACCATAGTCAAATACATCCAATAAATTTAACAAAAATAAAAAGACAGAATAATACAACACGATATCAAAACACATCCACAAAATCCTAAGCGAAAATGAGCTTCTCAGGGGTTCCACATATCGATAAAGATTGCCAACATAAAATCACCGAGAAATCTCAAAACATCCAAGATAGCGGCCACCTGGGAATATAAGGCATCTAAGCCTAACTAACTATTAATTAGCTAAGAAATTTAAGTACGCTTATGGACAAAAACAGAAATAGTTATGCTACTGTATTATCTAAATATTTATTACAGAATGCTAATTATGAAAAAACACTTTTAAAATGCTTTAAATATTTATAAATATAAATTTATTGTAACTATATAAATTATGGAATAAATTTATTGCATGGTATTTTAAAAAAGATGATACTGCAAAACAGTTTTTTTGTTTACATTACATTTTCATCAAATTTTAGGATAAAGTTATAATATAGATTCCCAAAAGGCAAATCTCAACACCTTAGAAATTTTAAATCAAAATATCTTACACATTAAAAAAAAAAAAAGCACTTTAAACATATTAATATTTAAAAAATGAAAGGCAAAATATAATACAAATATAAATAAATATTTGATTCAAATGGTAAATGTTGATTTTTTAGTACTACTCAAAATCAAGTATGTGAAACTGAAAATAGCTGACTATATATATATTTATTAAAATAGCATATCACTTTTAACATTAAGAAAAACTTCATAAAAGAATTTTAGCCCTAAGCAATGATTTATAAAATTACACATGCTTCCACTTAGATTAGGGCCTAAATTCTATCAACTGTCAGAAGACTTTAATAAAGCTACGTTTAAATACAAAAACAGTTATATTAATTTTAAAAGTTGCAGAAATTTGTCTTACCTGCATATACTTAAAGTTGTTCTGGTGTACTTTAAAATCTTTCTACAAAAGATTAAGTTTATTATACACATAAAAGTGGTAACCTCTAATTATAAAAATGTTTCTGTCATAACTTTAATTTTTGAAAGATTACCTTACCATTAATTTTTTAAACATTATTTGCAACGGGTAGTTTGTTTATTTAGGTTAATACAATGTGACAATTTATTTAAGTATGCAATGTTGTTGACAGTTTGTTTATTTAGGTTTTTTTTTTTCTTTCTTTTGCACGTTGCATGCTTTATAAATCACTGTTTTCAATCTAATTTTTAAAATTTTCCTAACGAAAAATAAAGATTTCTCATTTAAATTTTTAATTTTTTTCTGCATTCATAATTATTAATAAAACAATAAGACTAAAAAGCAATCGAAGAATCAAAATTTAACAAGTTTCAGTTTCGGTCGATACTTAATTTTAAATCATACCAACCGTATCATGTAATTGCTCTGATGACAATAAATATAATTAACATAAGGAAAAAAGAAGACACTTTGTCATCTTAAAACAACAAACTCTCTATCTTTTTTATTATTATTATTATTTTACTCTCAAAAACACTTAGTCTCATATGAATATAAACAACAAACCATTTTTGCATCTTTTAAGAACACTTTTTTACTTTAAAAAAGAAAACACTAGAAACTTTTATTATCTAAAAACATATCTCCCCTTTCCCTCGCCTTTTTTTTTTCATCTTTTAAAATAAAACCAAATAGTGCAATTGCCCTGGTAACAAACAAAATGAAGATATACGTAAGGCTGGCCCACACTTTTTTTTTTTACTTAGCAGCAGACTTTATTTATGCCCCAGACTGAAACATATAAATGCTTATTTCACATTATATTTGCAATATGGGCATTTAAAAATATTTTCAGCTAAATAATTTTTGTACTTACTCATTGAGTAATATATTGTGTTCTCATAGTTTGTAGTGCAGCATGCTATTTTTGGAAAATGTAATTTAACGAGTAATGTAATTAAAAAAAGACTAGTTTGTAGGGAGCACAAATATTATTTTTGATGTTACTTCAATAAACTTACTTTACTGTCTCCTCTTTTGACATAGAAGTGGTACTCACAGATTTTTTAAAATCTTCTTTTCTGAAGTCCAAGGGCTTGGTCTGAAGTCCAGTTGCTTGCAGACGATCACTAATGGTAGTCACTTATTATACAATAAAACTACACACCTGTGATTTTCTGAAAGCATTCAAATTTGAAGATCTATCCCGGCACCAGCTGATCTGCCAGACGCTTACCTCCACTGGTATACTTTATATTGATTGATATATACAATTTCTGGATGTAACATCAAAAATATTGATGCTTCTTACAAACAAGTTTCTTTTTATTACATTACTCGCAAAATTATATTTTCCAAAAAACAGCATATTACACAACAAACAATGACAAAACTAGGACCTACTATAGTTTCATTACTTCTAATATACTATTTTGACCACTGAATTTATATACATCATGAATTCATGATTCGTCTAAAACTTTAATATACACTCAAACATATAGACTCAAAGAATCTCCCACAGAGAGCATTTTATTTTTTGATAATGAATTCCATTTTCAAAAATAGTAAGAATAATAAGTAATGATTTTTGAAAAAAATAAATAAATGAATATATAGTTCTTTACTTTAATAGATAAATAGGTACACATTTAAAACCGATGACCTATGCTGTAAGATAAATCTGTAGCCATACTTGTAAAAGAAATGCACCTAAATAACAATTTAAACAGAATTTTATAAATATGCATTTCAAATGGAGAATCTCCTATTATTTTGGTAGCAATAATTTTTTAATAAATGAAAATAATCGCTAACAAGACATGCAGATTTAACTTAAAATACATTGAATATGCATTTATAACTGCTTATCGAATTGGAATGGTAATGTGTACAAATTCTTCAAAATGGGCACATAGAAAAGCTACACATGGTCTGAATATCTCTCAACTGATTTAAATTTCATACAAAGTTATAAATCTTCATAAAAGTTTCAGCATTAATCTTAACAACAAAATGAAAAATAGCACATCTGCAGGTGAAAAGCATTAAAATTAAAATAAAAAATAGATTAGCAGTGTTTTCCTTACATTACAAAGTTCACAAGTAAATATCTGAAAAGGAGTAAAGAGCAAAGTGTTTTGCAATCAGATGTTTCTTGCTTAAAAGAGAACAGGAAAATACAAAATACAACGGCTTGTTTATTTTATAGAAACTTTGTTTACATGCTCGCTTAAACATGCATAATCAAATACCTACTATTAGATAAACTGGATTAAAGTTTGCCTGTAACTAATTTTCCATTTAAAAATCAATGGGCTACAGTAAACAATATCCTTCTTAACAATTACAATTATTTTAAGTGAGTAAATGGAAATTTAAATCTAAATTTATCAGAAATACCCTATTAAGTAACCAAGTATAATCAATGAAGCAAGTAATTCATCTTAAGAAACAAACATTCTTAAAAAATACTTTTAATCTTTGTATACTATTAACGTTCAATAAAAATAAAATAATTTTGAGAACTGGACATATCTTCATCCTTATATCCGCAACAAAATCCTTAAACAAACTATATAATTAGTATTCTAATATTAATAAAATGTATCTGAATGATTATAAAAAATAACAATTTAAAGAATCCATATGGATTACCCACAATTTATTAAATTAAAAGACAATAATAAAGGATGATATCTATCCAACATGTCAATAAAACTTACCGTTTTGCTTCAATTACAAAAAATAGATTCCTCTTTGACGTAAAACAAAATAAATAAATACAACGATGTAAAACATAAATATCACTTAGTAAATTGACAACATCGCCATTATTATCAAAAGCTCTATTTTAATTGGCTGCGCTTAGGTAAGCCGTGCTTAGGATTGATCACGAATCAAACCTACAAAATCGCGTTCTAACGACCTAAAATCTTGTGTTTAGGTAAAAAGTTAGGTAAGTTAGACCTTGGGTAGACCAGTGAAAACGCACCTTAACTGAATCTGAAGTTTGATAAATATCAGCGCATTAGTTCTTCAGACAGAGCTATTGCGAAAATCGTGAAAACTCAGCATAGTAGCTCCGCCTGTTGGTCCATTTACACCAAGAACTAATCAGCACCAATTTACAAGGTATAACTGAATTTGAAATGTGACAAAAATCCGTGCATTAGTTTTTGAGATAAAGTTATTGCGCATATCGTAAAAAATGCACCTACCTGTCAAGTAATTTACGCTAATTTATAACGAGATATAAAATAATCTAAAATTTTGTTAAATTCCGTGCATTAGTTCTTGAGATAGAGCGCCTACAAAAATTGTGTTACAAAGAGACAGACAAAGTTTTTTAAAAATAGTCAAATCGTGTTCAAGACTTTCTAAACATGTAAATCGGTCGAAACCCGGATGACAAAATTTTCATGAATCCAATACTTTCTTCTTGTAAAGATAGTAGAAAGTAAAAGAACTAAAAAAAAAAAAAAAATCGTTAACAGAGAGAGAAAAATAATAGTTTGGTTAAAGTCAATTTTTGAATTGTTTATATTTTATAATTGTTAAATAATATTTATATTGCTGTTATGCTTAAAATTGTCTTACTATGCGTCGGCGTCCCCGACAAAAACTCTTAGTTTATTTTATTTCATTTTTATATTCTACATTTTTTTTTAAGAAAAAATAAAACTCTGCGTAATCTGCGAATCATAATCAGATGTGTTTCAAAATTTACCTTCCCCTTAATTTCGTTCTTCCATCGTCCACATATGCTGTGTACATGAACCGCAATAATTAACCCTTTGGACTCCGGCGTCTCTTACAAAAATTTTATTCGGTCGGCACTACTTTTATAAAAGAAGTTTCCTTCAAGTACACAATTTCAAAAATGCTAAGATTAAGTAAGGAAATTTTATTATCCTTTATTGCAGGTGCCAAAAAACAAATTTTGAAAGGAAAGATGGTGTCGCCACAGCAGCGACAACGGAGTGCAAAAGGTTAAATAACTTTATGCAATAGCGGATAAGGATTTTAATGAGTTACTGTCCCTTTCAACTAATTTCTTGCTATTACATTTAAAAAATCCGTGAATGTGCTAGAAATTTTTGCATGAAATACTATTTTTTTTAGAACAGCCCTAAGAATTTAAACTTAAAAATTCTGAATTTAAAAATATTTTTTTCCTAACCTTTAAGACTATTTCTTATGCTTGTTCTATCGGTGAACTTGGATGAGGATCTCCTGCGTTTCGACCAACGTCCGTTAAATGAAGAAAAAAAAACTAACAATTTACGTCTCCTCTTTTGATTGTCAGTACACAAACTTTAACTGCTTAATTTTTCTGCCCTGTTTGTTATTTTGAATTCTAGTGACATTAAATAAATATTGACTTCTAAATATTCTCCTCCACTCCCCACAAACAAACAATGACAGAGGCAGTAAATACCAAATACTCACATATGTCAATTTTTAAAAGAAACTACCAGGAGAAAAAAAAAAAACGAGCTTCAGAGAAGTAAAAATATCTGCATAAAAAAAGAGCCTGGAATAAACATTAATATATACTGCTATGGAAGTATTATTTCATTTGTCCAATTAAATCCACTGTTGCAAATAAAATGTAATATTTCATTTATTTATCTCCCTGATTCACATAATGTTCATTAACAACGAACAAATATTCATTCAAAACCGCTGAAATCTAAATACCAGATTGAAAAAAAAATATATATATCATTTGCTATCGGCAACTGCATGAGAAAAACCAGCTGTATCATATTTATCGCCCGTCATCTGAACACCGAAACTATCACTTTTTTCCCTTTTGAAAAACCGGTTAGGCTGAGAGAAATCACAGCGTAATACCATGGGAATACCATGATAGTATCATGTTTATTGAAAACTGAGGGTTCGGTTAATATCACGGTTGAAGCTGGGGGAATCTTGAGGAGTGATCATGGTTTAGGGTGAGACGTATCATGATGATCGAAACCGATTATTCGGTATTTAATGTCATCATGGTTTAAGCAGGAATCATAATGGTTTAGGGAGGGAGAAACTACTCCGTTAGTATCATGATCATCGTAATAACCTGCGGTTTAGAATGGTAGAATTTTGAGTACTCGAAGTTGAAAAAGCGCTGATTGCAGTTTAATAAAAAAGTATGATGATCGTGGTTTGCATCACGATTATGATAATCGCGGTTTACACCACGATTATGATAATCGCGGTTTACATCACGATTACGGTAATCGTGATGTACCGTTGTATAGAATTTTTGATATCGTTATCACGATTTATAATTTATATCGGTTTTATCGATATATCGCTCAGCCCTACCGAAATCTTACGAAGACTTCAAGCGCAGTTTGGGGAGACATGTCTGCAGAAATCCCAAGTGTATGACTGGCACAGAAAGTTTGTGGAAGGATGAACAGAAGTTGAAACACCCCCCCCCCCCCCTCGAACAAGTTTGACTGAGGAAAACATTAGCGCCATTCGGGACATTCTGTGCTGCTACACGGGTGCTTATTACTACTGTCAGCTGTTGGATGGAACAAAACGTGCATATCGGCGGAAAAGACGTGAATTTCCGATCAGAGAAGTGATTTTGCTTCATGACAGTGCCTGTCCCCATACAGCCAACCTGACTTGCGAAAAGTTGGACGAAATGCATTGATCATCACTGGAACACCCTCCCTATAGTCCCCCTGTGATTATCACATGTTTGGGCCTTTGAAAGAAGCATTAGGAAGTGAACGATTCGGCGATGACACTGCTGTTGAAGCCTTCTTGCGCAGTTGGATGTAGACACACCCCTCTTCTTTCTGTGATGACGGCATCAAAAAACTTCCGATCAGTTGGGAAAAATGTGTTTTGAAATCAGGAGATTATATAGAAAAATAATATGTAACTTTCTGTTTTGTATCTTGTACCAATAAATTAAAAAACAAAAATTCCGGTTTATATTTGATTCACCTTCGTATAAAAGAGTTTTGTTCTGTACTAAGAAAATAAAAAGAGTATTTTTAGTAAGGTACTGAATTTAGAATTGAGGGAGCTAAGAATTTTCTTCTATTTTAAATCCAAGGTGCGAAAATATTGTTTATGCATTACACATATGACTGGCCATCAGTTCTATTTGAATAATGTTGCAATGATTCCTAATTTATCTTTGCCCAGGTCTCCAATTAGTTTTGATCGGGGCCTGGTTATAACTACAAAGATTATCTCGAGATTTATCACCTGCGGTCGGCTAACGGAAAAATGTCTTGTAATTTAATAATAATTAAGTTTTTAAAACATTAAAATGCACTGTCATTTGAAAAATACCTCTGTGCATTTTTTTTTTTTTTTTTTTTTTTTTTTTTATAATTCTAAAACACCAGGAAGCTAGTGAAAAATCGATCAGAAAATTACATAAACATAATTTTCATACAAAAAACAAGAATTAAATAAATGAGTGTAATAAAACCGACTTCGGGGAATTGTATCTTACCTTGGGATTTTCGTGTCAATCTTGTATTGTTACCGACATCAGCATCCTGTACGGGCTGGTTTATACCCCATCGCAGAGGTGCCAAGTATTACTATTTGTCCGTAATTATTACGGATACACTACAAAAATTACTACGTTACGGACATCGGTTATAAATTACGGCGAAAAAAAACGCAAATTTCGTCAAAGGATCACTTGAAAAAACGCAAATTTCGACAGAGGATCGCGGAAAAAACGCTAATTTTATTATAGGTCGCGTAAAAACCGCAAATTTTGTCAAAGGGTTGCGTAAAAACGCGAATTTCGTCAAAGGGCTGAGTAAAAAACGAAAACATTGTTAAAGGATCGCGGAAAAAGCTCGACTTTAGTCAAAAGATCGCGGAAAAAGCTCGACTTTAGTCAAAAGATCGCGGGAAAAGCTCGACTTTAGTCAAACGTTCGTGGAAAAAGAGCGATTGTAGTCAGAAGATCGCGGAAAAAGCACGAATATTGTCAAAGTGCTGCATAAAAAACGCAAAATTCGTCATAGAATCGCATACAAAACGCTAATTTCGTCAAAAGGTTACGGAAAAAGCGTAACTTTCATCAAAAGATCGCAGAAAAAGTGCGAATTTCGCCTTAGTACAGCGTAAAAAAGCGCGACTTTAGTCAAAAGATCGTGGGAAAAGAGCGACTGTAGTCAGAAGATCGCGGAAAAAGCACGAATTTTGTCAAAGTGCCGCGTAAAAAACCTAAATTTCGCCGAAGGATCGAGAAAGAGACACGAATTTCGTCAAAATATTGCAGAAAGAGCGCGAATTTGTCAATGGATCGCGTAAAAAACGCCAATTTCGCCCCCCCCCACGTTTTACGCAGAATCACCCCACACACACACGCGCGCGCCAGAGAACTCTGGTTATTGGTAACTTTCATTGAAACTTGGCACCTCTGCGCCATGCACTCAAAACTCATATTTTACCGCACTTTCGAAACAAAATCCAAATTATAAGGAAACCTGTCTACCTTGGGCCACTACCCTCTATCTTCTATATTATAAAGGACAAACATATCTGTGCGTAACGCATACGTCATTCTGCGAATGGCAACACTTTGAAATTTGAAATGAAATTTCGGTTTTGCATTTTTCGCTACTGCAAATTTTTAAACTTCTAAACATAGCACAGTTTCAATTTTTACACCGTCGTATAGGGGAAAAATGTACTTTTAAATGCAATTTGTTTGAAAGCTCTATCTCAATTTATTTTTGAGATATTAATTTTTGTATAGTTTTTAGTTCCAATTTTGTAATTGTGGCAACTGAAATACTCCATTTCTATTAAAAGTAAAGGAAAATAGTCATGGTTTATTTATTTTTATTGATTATATCCTTATTGATGCCATTTTCACATTACAAATAAAAGTAACTTTTGTCTAATTTTTGAACAGAAAATGACGTCAGCCATTAAAAAAAACACGCATTCTTCTTCATTAATCAAAAGATTGAAAAAGATGTTTCAATATTTTTTACATTAAGCTGATACTGAGTTTGAGACGCTGGGCAAAATGATTCAGTGAGCAATAATGATGTCATATTTAGAACAAAACGATCATTTTCTTTGATAAAACTAAATATTTAACCAATACTAAATGGCCAATTACTATGGCAACTAAAGTGAAATTTCGAAATGGTAAATTTTCGCGGGTACTGAGATTAGAACTTAAAGTTTGTGCGAATGTTGACATGAAAATTTGTACTGGACAAACGTGACTTTAAGTTTGGAAATACATTCATTAATAATCTATTGCGCGTTAAAATACTTTTAAATTGTGAATTTGAGTGGTACATATGTAAATTTTGAGAATGTGAAAATAACATACAGTTTAGATGTTATGGGGAAAAATTTTATGATGTGACAAACCTAAATCCTTTTTACTGATTTTTCATCCCGTAAAAACAAACATAAGAACCTCAATCGATAACCTCAAGATAATTACTCATATTGATTACATATTCTAATACAATTGAATTTATCAATAATTTAAGCAGTTGAAGTTTGTGGAAATAATATTTTGATAATTTTAGGTTAAAAAACATTATTTGTTTTAAGAGTTAGACAACCAATGCAAGATGAATTTTTTATTGTAATTATTTTTTGTAGGTTTATTATAAATTTGATCTAACAGTTCCGTTCTAAACATTTTAATTCGTCGAATTTCGACGGGTTCCAACTCGTTTAAATAATATTTGGATCTTACAAGAGAACTAACTATCTGAGGTGCCAGTGGAATTACCCGTCCGAAATGAACGCCGCAGGAGCTGCAAGGCAATTTGCACAAGCATCTCACCAACGGATAAATAAATAAATAAGCATTTTTTTTTTTTTTTCAAATGTGACTTTGTGCAATTGACATGTGTTTGTGATGTTAATAGACAATGTTTTGTTGTATAATGCAATGAAAAAAATGTACTGTTTGACATGGAATGTTATGAATTTTATTAACACAGATAAAGGCCGCTATGCCACAAATGTTGCGATTAGTAAAGACGTTGTAGACCATATGGCAGTAGGCTTATTTATGCCATTTGGCTGATCACTTGGTGTTCGGACCTTGTACGCATGCCGAACGAGCTCCGCAGCTTTGCGGTCATGTGACCCAGTTCAGTTGTGCTTTTAGCTGCCATTGCGGAACGTTGTGTTTTCTAGCGGGTCTTATCCCCAAGTATAGAGTATGTTGTTCTTGAGCTGCCATTGTGGCACGTTATGTTATAGCGGGTCTTATCCCCAATTATTCTGTTTCTTAGAGCGGGAGTATTCCCCAAAAATATGTTTTATGAACGTCACTTGTTCTAACAGCGGGTTATTACCCCAACGTCACTTCATCATTCTATGTTCTTCAGTGTTCGTGATTGTTTGTAACATTTGTGTGCTGTGCGTTATAAAAAATGTGAAAAAGAAACCTAATCGTCTTCATTCCTAAAGTTACGCACAGTATTCACATACATTTTTGTGGTCCGTCGATTTCGCAGCGAAATAGCTGCTATGGAAAAATTAAATAGAACAAAAGGTGCTATAACGAAATTAGAAAATTTCGTAAAAGATAATACAGACGAAATTAATTACTCGAGTACCGAGCTCGAAATAATGATTCGAAAATTACCTGAGCTTCAAGCAAAAGTATCGGAAATACGGGATAAATATTATGATATCCCTGATATTAAGGACTTACCAGAAATCGAAAACGAGTTAGATGAACTCGAAGATCGTCTCGAGAAACTTGAGGTAAGTCTCAACCTATTTCTTAAAAATCTTAAAGTTTCTGAAATAAATGTGCATGCTGATAGTATTGAATCTATAAGTTTGAATAATATTAAAGTTAAGTTACCTGAAATCCCACTACCAACATTCAATGGTAAATATGAAGAGTGGTCAATCTTTAAAGTACAATTTACAAATTTAATTATCAGTAGGGAAAGGACAGTTAGACCCCAGCAGGCGGATTGTGTGGATGTGGGTGGAATCCACCTTGTGGATGGAGGAGGAGGGTGGAATCCACCTGTTGGGAGACTTATCCTATAGTAGGAGGGGTTAAATGTTGGAGGGGGGCTTAATTTTTGAGGGGGCTTAATTTTTTTTTTAAATCGACTTAGAGTAGAAATGGGAATATCATACTATAACATGGGTCTTTTCGAGAGGAAGTATGAAGACACTAAATTTTTCGATGGGCTTAATTTTTGAGGGGGGCTTAAATTTTTGAGGGGGCTTAATATTTTTTTTTTTTCGAATTGATTTAGTATTAGAATGGAAATATCATACTATAACATAGTGAGTTAGGTGTTTTCGAAAGGGAGTTTGAGGGGTCTAAATATTTTAGTGGGGCTTATTTTTAGGGGGGCTTAATTTTTTTTTCTTCGAATCGACATAGAGTAGAAATGGAAATATCATACTATAACATAGAGATGTAGGTATTTTCGAAAGGGAGTTTGAGGAGCCTAAATTTTTTAGAGGGGCTTATTTTTTAGGGGGGCTTTTTTTTTTTTTTTTTTTTCTGAATTGTCTTAGAATTTGAATGAAGATAAAAATGTCTTATGTTTTCTGAAAAAAATTTTTGATGCTGCCATCTGTATGCGGTAGTGCGAATTTATTATTGAAAATAGTATTTTATTTTTGAACAGTTTTGAGGAAGGTTTGAACCTGCAAAATAGTCTCTTGGCTCGATGATATGTTGAAGACTTAACTAATCGAGCCAAGAAACTATGTCTATATGTTTAGATTTTAGATGTTTCAAAATAAAAAATTGTATTCCCCCTTCTGTATGCGCAAAGAGAGGTTGGTTTCTTAAGATAACTCATTAATACCTATTTTAACTGCTCACTCTGCGAATTCTTTTAATGTGTATGATTTTTATTTTTAGTTTAACTGATTTTATCGATTTTGTGAATGAGAGTTTGATTATTTTACGCACAAATGTATGATCATTTTAGAAAGCCGTGGTTTCGAACCCGTGAACTCCGATTCAAATCTAATTTTTTGTAACCGATAAGCTATCCACTATCCAGACCGCGTCCCGACAATTACTGAATTACTTTTGAACACTATATATTTTTAAAAATACCTTGCTCTTCCTCTTTCTTATACTAGGGAAGTTAATACAATTTATGTTTTAAATTGAAGAAATAATTAATTTTTTATATTTCTTTTATAAGCAACTCATTTTTTAGATCGATTAGAAGGCTACCAAACGATTTGAATTAAACATTGTTTTTACCAGTATTAATCCTCTTACCTAATTTTAAAATTATACTTTTTCTTGTGAACCATATCCTATTCATTGAATCGTCTGAAATACACTTCCTAAACCCTCTTATCAACGTTACTCACTATCTATCACAAACATTCGATAAGTCTAATCAGCTTTTTTCAACAGAAAATAGCTAATATGTAAATATTGATAACTATTGAAGAGATTACTTCACTTGTTTCCAGATTTTAAATGAAAGTTTGAAATATTTGTCAGATTTTCTATTTATCAATTATTATAAATTGAATCAACTCATAGTTTGTTATTGCAATAGATAATTATTTGATGATTCTACATTAGTTCTAATGAATTTTAAAACTACTACTTCAATTCAACTCATTCTTTTATACAGTTTAATAAATTTAGTATGAATTAAACCATTGGTTTGTCATATTTCACTGAAATAATAAAATTAATTTGTAAAACCATAGAATGACGAATTCAAAAACGTAACGTGATGAATCATATACTTTTTAAACATTATATAAAAACCTTTGGATTGAATCACTTCCTGTGAACTTCCTACACATACTTTTTTATGCCACGTGTTTTTCTGAAATTTTTGCACCAATCATATTACATGATTTGCACTATCGTAATAATTTTTTAACATGCGCCCCCTATGATTATATATAAAATTGAATGAAACGAGACTTTTTCATTAGTGTTTGCTATTTTTTGAGTGTGTGAAGATGCTTTTTTCACTTAAGATAATATGGCTAGTTTTCAAGATGCACATTCTATTATGTTAAGCGATGATGTATCAAGTTTGAATAATCAATATTTTTCATCAAGATTAAATGATCAAGATATGGGATTAATAGTACAACCTAAAGTAGAACCCGTTTCAGATGATGAAGCGGAATCCTCCTCATCAAAACTAAAGAAACAGAAGCCACCTTTTTTGTGTACTGTTTGCACCAAATCTTTTTCACGAAAAGGCAATTTAAAACAACATTTGATGATTCATTCAGAAGAAAGACCATTTATATGTGACATCTGCCAAAAAGCATTCTCTAGAAAGGCTATTTTGAATCGTCATAAACTATCCCATTTAAAGATTCCTTCCCAACATAAATGTGAATCGTGCGGTGAAACGTTCTCAAGAAAGTATGACTTATTATAACACATGAAGAACCACAAGTCCTCCAAAAAGGATATATGTATTCAGCGTGGTGAAATATTCAATCCCAACTCCGATTTTTTATATCATTTGAAAACTTCACAGAGAGTTAGATGCAAAATTGATAATTCATCCTCTTTAAAAGATATGTTTTTTGAGAAGGTTAAGCATTTTAAAAGGCAAAATGCGTTAAACATATTTACTAAAACTGTAATCAACTCTAACGAGGAGAATGCTACAGACTTTAACACATTCTTTAATAGTATTCATTCGGACGTTTTAAACGAATTAAACTACCAGATTCAAGTTAAAAGATCGATGAAATGGTATGCAAGTGTACAAGTTGTTGTATATCGTGTAACACAGGAGGGTGTCTTAGAGATTGCCACACCCTATTTCCTTTCAAAAACTATACTTGAATTAACGAAACAAAACTTATCTGAACATGTTGAGGATACCTTTGCAAAAATTATTAAGTCCTATGAGAAGTCCACCAGACGTGGTTTTAATTGGACATTAGATAAAATATTGAATTTAGAACTATCTACCTTTAAAATATAACATGATTTGAAATGTTTATACCTTTTTTGAAATATGTGTACTCATGTTTTCACTATTGTAACTATTGAAAACGACGAATAAATAATGTGTAAATGAAAAAGCTGTTGTCTGTTTATTTTTGATAGAACAACTTGTGATTTTTAATAACTCATAAAGTCGTAACGGCTTTACTTACTATTTTTTTTTTAATTTCTAATCAAATGAATAATGAGTTAACTATCTTTTATTAATTTCATATTGAAAGTCTGAAATTATCCATTGAAATAGTTATTTTTCAATATTTCTAATTTATCATAATTATTTTTAAAGTTTAATATATCACTCGTTGTTTGTATAAACAACTGTTATTGCTCAATAATAATAATAATAATATTATCATTTATTACCATACAATTCTTTAAAAAAAGCATAGAACCATTAACATAATATAACATTAACCACTTTTTTAAAAATTGTTACTTTGTGTTGCCATACTATTCTTCAAAAAAAAGAATAAAACTAAAACTTAACATTAAATATCATATACTGTAAATATAAAAATTGTTACCTTGTGTTGCCATACTATTCTTCAAAAAAAGGATAAAACCATTGACATAATATATTATTCACCACTTAAATAAACTATATATATATATATATTTTTTTTTTAGACTTAAACTAAAATTAATGACATTACTAATTCTTTTAAGTGTTTATCTGTAACCGACACTGATTTTTAACGTATATTAAGGGATGTGCTGTTTCTAAACATTCAGTTTCCAACTGATTTTTGTTCTAACTTCATCTAATGTTACCTTTATTTTTTGAAAATGGGTTCTGTAGTAAATATGTTAAAAAGATCTTCCGACAAAGTGGCTTCTTCTTCAAAGTATCAACGTTTAGGAGAACCTAATGACCCCACTTCTGCGAGTGAATTAAATATACCAAGATTGGAAATTCCTAATTTATTAAACACTGACTGTGGAACAATACCACGTGATTTATCCACTACTGATTACTCACCGAATGTGAAATCTGAAATCGATATGAATTTTTTTATCCCTAACTTTGGTGATGATACTACATCTTCCGAGAATTTATGCCAAGAGTCAATTTCTGTCGAGGACTATTTGAATATATTTTTCAAAGACATGAATTTTGAATCCGCTTTAACCTCGACCCCAGCTAGTAACATAATTTCCCAAGACGAATCCTTTCAAAAACGTACTATTGACCAAGAGGTTTCTGATTCCCAACCAAGCAACCTTTCTAAAGCAAGTGATGAATTACAAAGCACAACCCCACCTACGAATGTCATTCCACAGTCTAAAACTAGCAAATCCAATCATCCTATTGTATTTCGAGAAGAACTCAGTGACTGTATCTTTTTAATTTTAAAGTTGCATGATAGACAATTTCATATTCATATTCGAGAATTTAAACGCAGTGGGCTTACTAGTGAAGAAATTCTAACGAAAAATGGTATTATTATGGATGTTAACAGCTGGTTCGAGTTTTGCAAGAAAATTTTTTCATTTAATTTGAGATATAAAAGTTCCTCATTTGTTTCTAATAACATAATATTAGTGTTAAATTTTAATAATTCTATCATGCGAATTAAAAATTTAAAGAATTATTCTCACATTGACTTAAACGAGTATCAGTTGCTGAAATTAAAAGAAAAAATACATGATTTGAATAAGGAACTTCTTCAGCATTTATATGTAAACCATATACCAAGCTTAATTAGACAGAAATGTATCATTGGTCATATGTCTACAGAAAATGAACTCATGTTGCAGTCTAAACTTATAACATGTATTGAGAATAATGTATTAACTATACTAAACCGCATTTTTGAATGTGATGGATGTATTTTTAATCAGAAATCTCAAAGCCCTCATTCCTGTTGTATACTAAATAATCGACAAAAATTTGAAAAACTAGGAGAGATGTTATTAACACTTATAGATTTAGATTTTGTTATTTCCTCATTTTTAAACGGAGTGGATTGTGTTAGTGAAAACTTTTTATCAAACATTCATGTAGAAACAATTCAAAACGAATTGTTTAAAATAATAAAATAAAATGTATTGCTATCCTTTTTAATACGTGTGTGTTTATTTTTCTAAAGTGTATGTTTATTTTGTTATGTCTTTTAGAACTTTTAATAGAGTGTTAGACTTAAATTTGCATATGTATATAACTAAAGAAATCAACAATTCTTTAGCAATTAAAAAATTAACACAAGTTTAAAATATTAAACTAATAATCTTAATACTATAATTTCTACTTTCTAATATATATATATGAAACTTAATTATATAAAAAAGTTTTCAATAATAATAATAAGTTTAGAAAATTAAAAAGTTTAAAAAACAAAATTAAAAAACTCAATTAAAAATATTTCAAAAGTTAAAAAAATAAAGTTTTCAAAATTAAAAAATCTTTATAAAAAATTAAAAAGTTTACAAAATTAAAAAAAAAACTTGAAAAAAAAAACTCGAAAAAAAATTAAGTTATCAAAATTAAAAAAAAAATTATAAAAACTTAATACATTAAGTTTTCAAAAGTGAGTTTACCTATTCGTATATGTATACATGCATGTGACTTTCATTATGTTTTAGTTTAATACTTCTTTTTATCCTATAAAAGTGTTAGATTAATATATACTTATAAAAATATTTGTAAGCTAAATTAAAAAAAAGTAACTTATAAAAAAAAAAAGTTTACAAAATTAAAAAAAAAACCTTTCTAAATAAAAAAAAGTTTCCAAAATTTAAAAAAAAAAAAACTTTTTAAATAAAAAATGTTTTCAAAATTTAAAAAAAAATTGTAACTAAAAAAAGTTTTCAAAATTAAAAAAAAATACTTTGCAAATAAAAAAAAATATTAAAAAGTTTATAAAATTAAAAAGTTAAAAAAAAAACTTTGTAAAAAGTTTTCAAAATTAAGTTATCAAAATTAAAAAAAAATTATAAAGACTTAATACATTAAGTTTTCAAAAGTGAGTTTACCTATTCGTATATGTATACATGCATGTGACTTTCATTATGTTTTAGTTTAATACTTCTTTTTATCCTATAAAAGTGTTAGATTAATATATACTTATAAAAATATTTGTAAGTTAAATTAAAAAAAAAGTAACTTATAAAAAAAAAGTTTATAAAATTAAAAAAACAAAATCTTTCTAAATAAAAAAAAGTTTCCAATATTAAAAAAAAAACTTTTTAAATAAAAAATGTTTTCAAATTTTAAAAAAAAAATTGTATCTAAAAAAAAGTTTTCAAAATTTAAAAAAAATACTTTGTAAATAAAAAAAAATATTAAAAAGTTTATAAAATTAAAAAGTTAAAAAAAAAAAATTGTAAAAAGTTTTCAAAATTAAAAAAAAAAAAACTTAATAAATTATGTTATCAAAAGTCAGTTCACCTAACTGTATATGTATCTGACTTTCATAATTAAAAAAGTTATCAAAAAGTTGAATTAGATTGCAAATACAAGTATACAATCAATCATATATCAATCAGTCATAGCAATTAATCGATCAATCAATTAACCAATCAATAAATCAAACCAATCAATCATATTAATCAACCAAACAATAGTATCAATCAGTCATATCGATCAATAAATCAAACCAATCAATCAATCATATTAATCAACCAAACAATAATATCAATCAGTCATACCGATCAATCAATCATATTAATCATATCAATCAATCAACCAATCATTCATATCAGTCAATCAACCAATCATTCATATTAATCAATGATTCATATTAATCATATCAATCGATCAATCAAGATACCGAATACAAGTATTCATACAAAAAAATCACATCAATTGCAGTTCAAGTATTACAAGTTAGCATAATAACATAAGAAAATTTTGAATTAATACAATGATTAACTACCAACATTTTGTAACAGCACTTTTACAAAAGCAATGTATGAATAGATATTTTAGTTAAAAGAATATTTAAAATGCTTTTGAAAGTTAACAAAATTATTTTCCAAAAATATTAAAAACATTACAAGCTGCTAAAACCTACACTTTAACAAGAGTGAGTTGTCCTATATTTCCTTTCTATTTGCATGTCCTATATTTCCTTTCTATTTGCATTTGAGTATATGTATACGGATTCCTCCTTTTAATTATGTTCTGTAGTATACACTTAATATATATATATATAACATTAAATTAAAATATTCTTTAGTTATTAAAATTTTTTAAAAAATTAGTAATTTTTTTTTAATATTATAAGATAACAAAAATTATTTTGAAATTTATTAAAAGTGAATTTACCTATCTCTATATATGCGTTTAATAAGATAAATCTTCTTTATGTTAACATCCTACCCACATTTTATTCTATAGTTATACACATCGAAACGAAAAAAAAAATAAACCTATTATTAAATTCTTCAATTTAAAATTTTAATACATACATACTTAAACATTTATATAAAAAATAATGAACTTACCATGTTGGAACTCAGAAAAGAGATGATGAGCTTATCACGTGGTAGATTGTGACGTAATCAATTAGATATCACGTGCCTTCCTCGTGCCTTTTGATTGTCTTATCTACAATCAGATTGTATTATCAATCACGTGATCTAACTGATATGAGTCTATACCAAGACACTAGCCATTTTCACTTCAGTCATCGAATATGTAGGTCGTATATTTTTTTGAAAGTCTTTTATTTTGTGGAATCTTCAGCAACATGATATCAGATATTTACAAATAAAATCCTATTAAAATCTTTCTCGCAATTGTGAACAAAGATTAATTTTCATATTGTTTAAGTATAATCATTGATTATTTAACTGGATAACAATATTTTTAGAAGTAACTTAAATTTCTTATAAAAACGGAAGTATTTATTGCATCATTCATAGAATTCAAGTTTGAATATTAATCAAGTTTTTTAAACTTTTATAATTTATACTAGTAATTAGTATATACTAGTACTTAGTAAAAACTAGTATATTTTCTAGTATAAAGAGTTTATATCATTTATATTATATTGATATCATTGATTGGTTAATTGCTATGACTGATTGATATATGATTGATTGTATACTTGTATTTGCAATCTAATTCAACTTTTTGATAACTTTTTTAATTATGAAAGTCAGATACATATACAGTTAGGTGAACTGACTTTTGATAACATAATTTATTAAGTTTTTTTTTTAATTTTGAAAACTTTTTACAAAGTTTTTTTTTTAAACTTTTTAATTTTATAAACTTTTTAATATTTTTTTTAATTTACAAAGTATTTTTTTTTAATTTTGAAAACTTTTTTTTAGTTACAATTTTTTTTTTTAAATTTTGAAAACATTTTTTATTTAAAAAGTTTTTTTTTTAATTTTGGAAACTTTTTTTTATTTAGAAAGATTTTGTTTTTTTAATTTTGTAAACTTTTTTTTAATAAGTTACTTTTTTTTTAATTTAACTTACAAATATTTTTATAAGTATATATTAATGTAACACTATTATAGGATAAAAAGAAGTATTAAACTAAAACATAATGAAAGTCACATGAATGTATACATATACGAATAGGTAAACTCACTTTTGAAAACTTAATGTATTAAGTTTTTATAATTTTTTTTTAATTTTGATAACTTAATTTTGAAAACTTTTTACAAAGTTTTTTTTTTAAACTTTTTAATTTTATAAACTTTTTAATATTTTTTTTTTATTTACAAAGTATTTTTTTTTTAATTTTGAAAACTTTTTTTAGTTACAATTTTTTTTTTAAATTTTGAAAACATTTTTTATTTAAAAAGTTTTTTTTTTAAATTTTGGAAACTTTTTTTTGTTTAGAAAGATTTTGTTTTTTTTAATTTTGTAAACTTTTTTTTTATAAGTTACTTTTTTTTAATTTAGCTTACAAATATTTTTATAAGTATATATTAATCTAACACTTTTATAGGATAAAAAGAAGTATTAAACTAAAACATAATGAAAGTCACATGCATGTATACATATACGAATAGGTAAACTCACTTTTGAAAACTTAATGTATTAAGTTTTTATAATTTTTTTTTTAATTTTGATAACTTAATTTTTTTTTCGAGTTTTTTTTTCAAGTTTTTTTTTTTTAACTTTTGTAAACTTTTTAATTTTTTATAAAGATTTTTTAATTTTGAAAACTTTATTTTTTTAACTTTTGAAATATTTTTAATTGAGTTTTTTAATTTTGTTTTTTAAACTTTTTAATTTTCTAAACTTATTATTATTATTGAAAACTTTTTTATATAATTAAGTTTCATATATATATATTAGAAAATAGAAATTATAGTATTAAGATTATTAGTTTAATATTTTAAACTTGTGTTAATTTTTTAATTGCTAAAGAATTGTTGATTTCTTTAGTTATATACATATGCAAATTTAAGTCTAACACTCTATTAAAAGTTCTAAAAGACATAACAAAATAAACATACACTTTAGAAAAATAAACACACACGTATTAAAAAGGATAGCAATACATTTTATTTTATTATTTTAAACAATTCGTTTTGAATTGTTTCTACATGAATGTTTGATAAAAAGTTTTCACTAACACAATCCACTCCGTTTAAAAATGAGGAAATAACAAAATCTAAATCTATAAGTGTTAATAACATCTCTCCTAGTTTTTCAAATTTTTGTCGATTATTTAGTATACAACAGGAATGAGGGCTTTGAGATTTCTGATTAAAAATACATCCATCACATTCAAAAATGCGGTTTAGTATAGTTAATACATTATTCTCAATACATGTTATAAGTTTAGACTGCAACATGAGTTCATTTTCTGTAGATATATGACCAATGATACATTTCTGTCTAATTAAGCTTGGTATATGGTTTACATATAAATGCTGAAGAAGTTCCTTATTCAAATCATGTATTTTTTTCTTTTAATTTCAGCAACTGATACTCGTTTAAGTCAATGTGAGAATAATTCTTTAAATTTTTAATTCGCATGATAGAATTATTAAAATTTAACACTAATATTATGTTATTAGAAACAAATGAGGAACTTTTATATCTCAAATTAAATGAAAAAAATTTCTTGCAAAATTCGAACCAGCTGTTAACATCCATAATAATACCATTTTTCGTTAGAATTTCTTCACTAGTAAGCCCACTGCGTTTAAATTCTCGAATATGAATATGAAATTGTCTATTATGCAACTTTAAAATTAAAAAGATACAGTCACTGAGTTCTCGAAATACAATAGGATGATTGGATTTGCTAGTTTTAGACTGTGGAATGACATTCGTAGGTGGGGTTGTGCTTTGTAATTCATCACTTGCTTTAGAAAGGTTGCTTGGTTGGGAATCAGAAACCTCTTGGTCAATAGTACGTTTTTGAAAGGATTCGTCTTGGGAAATTATGTTACTAGCTGGGGTCGAGGTTAAAGCGGATTCAAAATTCATGTCTTTGAAAAATATATTCAAATAGTCCTCGACAGAAATTGACTCTTGGCATAAATTCTCGGAAGATGTAGTATCATCACCAAAGTTAGGGATAAAAAAATTCATATCGATTTCAGATTTCACATTCGGTGAGTAATCAGTAGTGGATAAATCACGTGGTATTGTTCCACAGTCAGTGTTTAATAAATTAGGAATTTCCAATCTTGGTATATTTAATTCACTCGCAGAAGTGGGGTCATTAGGTTCTTCTAAACGTTGATACTTTGAAGAAGAAGCCACTTTGTCGGAAGATCTTTTTAACATATTTACTACAGAACCCATTTTCAAAAAATAAAGGTAACATTAGATGAAGTTAGAACAAAAATCAGTTGGAAACTGAATGTTTAGAAACAGCACATCCCTTAATATACGTTAAAAATCAGTGTCGGTTACAGATAAACACTTAAAAGAATTAGCAATGTCATTAATTTTAGTTTAAGTCTAAAAAAAAAAAATATATATATATATAGTTTATTTAAGTGGTGAATAATATATTATGTCAATGGTTTTATCCTTTTTTTGAAGAATAGTATGGCAACACAAGGTAACAATTTTTATATTTACAGTATATGATATTTAATGTTAAGTTTTAGTTTTATTCTTTTTTTTTGAAGAATAGTATGGCAACACAAAGTAACAATTTTTAAAAAAGTGGTTAATGATATATTATGTTAATGGTTCTATGCTTTTTTTAAAGAATTGTATGGTAATAAATGATAATATTATTATTATTATTATTGAGCAATAACAGTTGTTTATACAAACAACGAGTGATATATTAAACTTTAAAAATAATTATGATAAATTAGAAATATTGAAAAATAACTATTTCAATGGATAATTTCAGACTTTCAATATGAAATTAATAAAAGATAGTTAACTCATTATTCATTTGATTAGAAATTAAAAAAAAAATAGTAAGTAAAGCCGTTACGACTTTATGAGTTATTAAAAATCACAAGTTGTTCTATCAAAAATAAACAGACAACAGCTTTTTCATTTACACATTATTTATTCGTCGTTTTCAATAGTTACAATAGTGAAAACATGAGTACACATATTTCAAAAAAGGTATAAACATTTCAAATCATGTTATATTTTAAAGGTAGATAGTTCTAAATTCAATATTTTATCTAATGTCCAATTAAAACCACGTCTGGTGGACTTCTCATAGGACTTAATAATTTTTGCAAAGGTATCCTCAACATGTTCAGATAAGTTTTGTTTCGTTAATTCAAGTATAGTTTTTGAAAGGAAATAGGGTGTGGCAATCTCTAAGACACCCTCCTGTGTTACACGATATACAACAACTTGTACACTTGCATACCATTTCATCGATCTTTTAACTTGAATCTGGTAGTTTAATTCGTTTAAAACGTCCGAATGAATACTATTAAAGAATGTGTTAAAGTCTGTAGCATTCTCCTCGTTAGAGTTGATTACAGTTTTAGTAAATATGTTGAACGCATTTTGCCTTTTAAAATGCTTAACCTTCTCAAAAAACATATCTTTTAAAGAGGATGAATTATCAATTTTGCATCTAACTCTCTGTGAAGTTTTCAAATGATATAAAAAATCGGAGTTGGGATTGAATATTTCACTACGCTGAATACATATATCCTTTTTGGAGGACTTGTGGTTCTTCATGTGTTTTAATAAGTCATACTTTCTTGAGAACGTTTCACCGCACGATTCACATTTATGTTGGGAAGGAATCTTTAAATGGGATAGTTTATGACGATTCAAAATAGCCTTTCTAGAGAATGCTTTTTGGCAGATGTCACATATAAATGGTCTTTCTTCTGAATGAATCATCAAATGTTGTTTTAAATTGCCTTTTCGTGAAAAAGATTTGGTGCAAACAGTACACAAAAAAGGTGGCTTCTGTTTCGATGAGGAGTTTTGATGAGGAGGATTCCGCTTCATCATCTGAAACGGGTTCTACTTTAGGTTGTACTATTAATCCCATATCTTGATCATTTAATCTTGATGAAAAATATTGATTATTCAAACTTGATACATCATCGCTTAACATAATAGAATGTGCATCTTGAAAACTAGCCATATTATCTTAAGTGAAAAAAGCGTCTTCACACACTCAAAAAATAGCAAACACTAATGAAAAAGTCTCGTTTCATTCAATTTTATATATAATCATAGGGGGCGCATGTTAAAAAATTATTACGATAGTGCAAATCATGTAATATGATTGGTGCAAAAATTTCAGAAAAACACGTGGCATAAAAAAGTATGTGTAGGAAGTTCACAGGAAGTGATTCAATCCAAAGGTTTTTATATAATGTTTAAAAAGTATATGATTCATCACGTTACGTTTTTGAATTCGTCATTCTATGGTTTTACAAATTAATTTTATTATTTCAGTGAAATATGACAAACCAATGGTTTAATTCATACTAAATTTATTAAACTGTATAAAAGAATGCGTTGAATTGAAGTAGTAGTTTTAAAATTCATTAGAACTAATGTAGAATCATCAAATAATTATCTATTGCAATAACAAACTATGAGTTGATTCAATTTATAATAATTGATAAATAGAAAATCTGACAAATATTTCAAACTTTCATTTAAAATCTGGAAACAAGTGAAGTAATCTCTTCAATAGTTATCAATATTTACATATTAGCTATTTTCTGTTGAAAAAAGCTGATTAGACTTATCGAATGTTTGTGATAGATAGTGAGTAACGTTGATAAGAGGGTTTAGGAAGTGTATTTCAGACGATTCAATGAATAGGATATGGTTCACAAGAAAAAGTATAATTTTAAAATTAGGTAAGAGGATTAATACTGGTAAAAACAATGTTTAATTCAAATCGTTTGGTAGCCTTCTAATCGATCTAAAAAATGAGTTGCTTATAAAAGAAATATAAAAAATTAATTATTTCTTCAATTTAAAACATAAATTGTATTAACATCCCTAGTATAAGAAAGAGGAAGAGGAAGGTATTTTTAAAAATATATAGTGTTCAAAAGTAATTCAGTAATTGTCGGGACGCGGTCTAGATAGTGGATAGCTTATCGGTTACAAAAAATTAGATTTGAATCGGAGTTCACGGGTTCGAAACCACGGCTTTCTAAAATGATCATACATTTGTGCGTAAAATAATCAAACTCTCATTCACAAAATCGATAAAATCAGTTAAACTAAAAATAAAAATCATACACATTAAAAGAATTCGCAGAGTGAGCAGTTAAAATAGGTATTAATGAGTTATCTTAAGAAACCAACCTCTCTTTGCGCATACAGAAGGGGGAATACAATTTTTTATTTTGAAACATCTAAAATCTAAACATATAGACATAGTTTCTTGGCTCGACTAGTTAAGTCTTGAACATATCATCGAGCCAAGAGACTATTTTGCAGGTTCAAACCTTCCTCAAAACTTTTCAAAAATAAAATACTATTTTCAATAATAAATTCGCACTACCGCATACAGATGGCAGCATCAAAAATTTTTTTCAGAAAACATAAGACATCTTCATTCAAATTCTAAGACAATTCAGAAAAAAAAAAAATAAAAAAAAATAAGCCCCCCTAAAGATAAACCCCCCTAAAAAATAAGCCCCTCTAAAAAATTTAGGCTCCTCAAACTCCCTTTCGAAAATACCTACATCTCTATGTTATAGTATGATATTTCCATTTCTACTCTATGTCGATTCGAAGAAAAAAAAATTAAGCCCCCCTAAAAATAAGCCCCACTAAAATATTTAGACCCCTCAAACTCCCTTTCGAAAACACCTAACTCACTATGTTATAGTATGATATTTCCATTCTAATACTAAATCAATTCGAAAAAAAAAATATTAAGCCCCCTCAAAAATTTAAGCCCCCCTCAAAAATTAAGCCCATCGAAAAATTTAGTGTCTTCATACTTCCTCTCGAAAAGACCCATGTTATAGTATGATATTCCCATTTCTACTCTAAGTCGATTTAAAAAAAAATTAAGCCCCCTCAAAAATTAAGCCCCCCTCCAACATTTAACCCCTCCTACTATAGGATAAGTCTCCCAACAGGTGGATTCCACCCTCCTCCTCCATCCACAAGGTGGATTTCACCCACAAGGTGGATTCCACCCACATCCACACAATCCGCAATCCGCCTGCTGGGGTCTAACTGTCCTTCTTTCCCTACTATTATCAATAATGCTCAGTTAAATGACGCTCAGAAGCTATTTTATTTGCGAGCATCGCTAAAAAATGAAGCAAAACAACTAGAGATCCCAGACGATTCCTTTGAGTCATTGTTTACAGCACTTACTGAAAGATTCGAAAATCAACGTTTGCTCATTGACACTCATTTATCAGCCATAATTAATTATGAAAAAATACATTACGAGTCTTCTAAAGAATTGAGATCCTTTATTGATTGTGTAAATAAAAATTTGTGGGCCTTAAAAGTATTACAATATGAACAAAACAATCTGTCTGATGCTATCCTTATCAATATTATATTGCAAAAGGTAGATAAGGAATCTCGAAAATTATTTGAATATTCGATTAAAAAATCAGAATACCCGCAATTTAATGAATTAATGTCATTTTTGGAAAACCGCAGTTCTACGTTAGAAAGCGTAAATAGATACTCTGCTTCAAAACCCTTAAACAAAAACATTCCTCTTTCGAACAAACAAAAAAATTTCATGCTAAATTCGAATGATAAATCGAATGGAAAAACTTGTATTCTGTGTAAATTGGCTTTTCATAATTTGAACAAATGTTCTCAGTTTCTAAAAATGAATGTTTCTGAACGATTCGATTTTGTGAAGAAAAATAAACTGTGTACCAATTATTTGAATAATTCTCATTTCGTAAATTCTTGCATTTCAAAATATAATTGTAATACCTGTGGATTGCGACACAGCTCATCGCTTCATCGAGATAAAAAAAATAAATACAAAAATGAATTGTCTTCCCCCCAAATTTCCTCCCCTCTTGCAGGTGCGGTAAATAGAGAAACGGAAAACATTTCGATAAATAATGAATCTTTAAAGACCTTGAATAATATAAGTAAAGAAAGAAAATCAATTTTATTGAGTACATGCTTTGTTTTTATAGAAGATAATTTCGGAAATAAACGAAAGTTTAGAGTAATTTTGGATAATGCTAGCAATGTCAATATTTTAACTAAGGATTGCGCTGACATGCTGAAATTTAAAAAAAGGATAATTAATGTACCCGTTACAGGATTAAACGGTTATACTTATAATGTAAAAAATAAAATTTCGAGTGTAATTACAAACGAAGATGGCTCTTTCAGGGAGAATATAGATTTCTTAATTGTCCCCAAAATCACGGATGTAATTCCATCAAGGCAATTAAATGTATCGGACATTAATTTACCGAATATTGTGGAATTGGCAGACCCCACATTTTTCAAACCGGGAAAAATTCACGCATTGGTTGGCGCTGAATTATTTTATAGAATTTTAAAGCATAATTCAGTTAAGATAAATGATAAACTTTTTCTGCAAGACACTGTTTTTGGATGGATCCCAACTGGGGCGCTAGAGGAGAACACGCAAACAAACAATATTACTATGTGCAATTTCGTTAGAGATTTCGATGAAATAAATGATAATTTAAAACAATTTCGGGAGCTTGAGTCTATAGGCATTAAACATGATGATCCGAAAATATCGGAAACTGATCAAGCACAACAAATATTCGATAAAACTGTCAAATTTGTAAGCGATCGTCATGAAGTTCAGTTACCGTGGAAAAAGGACTGGAAGGATTTAAATGATAATTTTAATGTTGCGAAACAGCGTTTGGAAGGTCTAAAAAGAAAATTTTATCGAAACCCAGAGCTTTTTCGACAATATTCTGAAATAATCACGGAATATTTAAAGCAAGGAATTATAGAGCAGGTGCAAGAAAATGAACCTGTTTTAGACAGGGCAGTTTATTATTTGCCCCATCATGCGGTCTGTAAAGAAGATAAACTTACTACAAGGGTCCGAATCGTCTTCGATGCCAGCTCTCATGATAACAATGATTTGTCCCTTAATGATTGTTTATGGCCCGGCACCAACTTAAATCCACTTCTATTTGATATTTTAATCCACTTCAGATTATACGAAATTGCCTTCTCTTCTGATATCGAGAAGGCGTTCCTTCAAATCTCACTAGCTGAAAAAGATCGGGATTCTGTCCGTTTTCTGTGGTATGATGATGGTTTAAAATCTTTCAAGGTCTTCAGATTCAAACGTGTTATTTTTGGAGTCAATGCCTCTCCATTCCTCCTATCTGCTACCATAAAGGAGCACATCAAGCGGTTTACGAACCTACACCCAAGAACTGTTCACCTACTCGATAAATATATTTATGTGGACGATTTTATATCTGGCGAAGATACGCTGCAAGAAGCTCTTGATGTTTCCCTGAATGCTAACAAAATAATGTCTGAAGCAGGAATGATTCTTCGAAAATGGATAACCAATGATGAAGCGTTACTGCAGTGCTGGCAAAAGGAAGGTTTAAATATTCAAGCGGAACATGCTGCAATAAGCCTAGGAAGCAATCTAAGCAAGGTATTAGGAATGTCCTGGAAAACAGGAGAAGATTGTCTGACATTCGAAGTCAAAAGTTTAATAGAATTCTTGTCATCGCAAAAAAGCTCAAAACGTCTACTATTGCAAGCAGTTGGTAAAATCTTCGATCCGTTAGGCATGCTGACGCCATTCACCATTAGAATAAAATGCCTGTTCCAAGAACTATGGCTAAAGAAGACAGCATGGGATGAACAGTTACCAACTAATATGCACGAAAAATGGTTAAAGTGGCTCGAAGAACTTCCAAATTTAGCAGAATTAAAAATTCCGAGGAAAATTCTTGGTAGCTTGAATCAAGTAATAGCTGTAGACATACATGCCTTTTCTGATGCTTGTAAAATAGCGTATGGGTCTGCAATTTATCTGAGAATAAAAAGAGAGAGTGGTGTGGAAGTCAATCTCGTGACTTCAAAGAGTCGTGTTGCACCGATAAAGGAGATAACTCTGCCTCGGCTAGAACTTCTCGGAGCCTTACTAAGTGCAAGACTGACCAATAAAGTAAAACCCATCCTAGATCAAAAAATCACATCGAAAGTGTACTATTGGACGGATTCCAAAATAACCTTATTCTGGATCAAAGGATCATCAAAGCGATGGAAGCAGTTTGTGGCTAACCGTGTCATAGAGATTAATGGACTTTCAGATTCGAACTCTTGGTATCACTGCTCTAGCAAGGACAATCCTGCCGATCTCTTGACCAGAAGTGCGAGTGTTAATTCCCTTCTAGAGAATCCAATGTGGTTTAGGGGACCAAACTTCCTAGCAGCTGATGACTTAGTGACTGAGCAAGAAACTATTTCTGTGCCAGAAACAGATTACATTCCAGAGACTAAATCAAAATATAAAAATAACTGTAATGATTTCAATTCTAATATTTCTCTTTCTCTTTTCAGGAATCCTGAAGAAGTAAAAATTTTTCTCAACATAAGTGGTAAATACTATAGTATTCTTCGCATACTGGCATATGTTTATAGGTTTTTTCACAATTGCAAATGTAAGTTAGCAGACCGGCGCAGAGGCAGCCTCACAACCCCAGAAATAAAAAATTCAGAAGTTTCTCTAATTAGATTAGTACAAAAGGCAGAATTGCAGGAAGAGATTAAGGGTTTAAAACAGGAATCAAGGGTTCCCCCTTCCAGTAAAATTAAATGTTTATCCCCCTTTTTGGATCAAGATAATATCTTAAGAGTTGGCGGTAGGTTGGAAAATTCAGATTTAAACTTTGTTAAGAAGCATCAAATCATTTTGCCGAAAGGCCATAAGCTCACAAAACTCATATTTGAGCATTTTCACAGGAAGTATTTTCATATTGGTCTCCAAACTTTAATCCATTACGTACGTATGCGGTTTTGGCCCGTAAGTGGAAAAAATTTAGCGCGAAAAGTAGTGCATGATTGCGTTGTCTGTTTTAGGAACAACCCAGTTACTGCTAAACAAATCATGGGTGACCTCCCATCGGAAAGAGTAACTCCAAATTTTACGTTTAACCATACAGGAGCCGATTTTTGCGGCCCTTTTGAGATTAAATATAAAAATCAAAGAAAAGGGATTTTTCATAAGGTTTATGTCGCGATTTTCGTTTACTTAGTAACAAAGGCTATTCATTTAGAAATAGTAACGCATCTAACTTCTGATGCGTTTATCGCCGCACTTAAAAGCTTTGTTTCAAGGCGAGGAAAATGCGCTTCTATTATGACAGACAATGCTACGTATTTTAGGGGTGCTAAATCAGAATTGCACAAACTTCATGAGTTAGTTCGTAGACCGGATGAAAAATTAGCTAATTACCTTACTTCAGAAGCTATTGAATGGAAGTTCATTCCTCCTAGATCGCCCAACTTCGGTGGTTTATGGGAGGCTGGTGTAAAATCTTTCAAGTATTATCTTAAACGAACATTAAAAGGTGCTAGATTGACTATGGAAGAATTCCAAACAGTCACCACCCAAATTGAAGGGGTACTAAATTCGCGTCCCTTAACTCCGTTATCGACCGATATAAATGGTTTTAATTCATTGACACCAGGCCATTTCCTAATTGGTCGGCCTATCGATGCCATTCCAGAACCTCAGTTGATTGATATCACAGAATCGAGATTATCTAGGTGGCAGAGAATCACTAAATTCGTCCAATTAATTTGGAGAAATTGGCAATTAAATTACTTGAGTCATCTCCAAAATCGTTCAAAATGGCAGGTAAAGGGGGAAAACATCAAACCAGGGGCGATGGTAGTCATAAAGGAGGACAATTTACCTCCCTGTAAGTCGATGCTAGGACGAATCTTAGAGGTTATACCAGGAAAGGATGGTAATGTTAGGGTTGCAAAGGTTAAAACAGCCTCAAATATCTTTCTTAGATCCATATCTAGATTGTGTGTCTTGCCCATTAAAGAAACCTAATGTACATACCTTTTCTCATTGTCTACTTATTTTAAAGTGCACCTAAGATTTACATGTTATTTTACATTCAACTTTTCTTAAGAACAATATAGAACTATTTTTAGAAAGCAGCTTAAATTTTGTAACAAAGAATTTAATTTTATTGTATTGTATAGTCCTTGTTATTGCAACTTACTATTATTGTATTTGTATTGTAATATTATTTTATGGTATTGGTATTTTATTTAGTTCTTGTATTTATAGTGTATTTTTAATATTTTGAATGTGCTACGCACATTGCAACGCGGGGCGGCATGTTCGGACCTTGTGCGCATGCCGAACGAGCTCCGCAGCTTTGCGGTCATGTGACCCAGTTCAGTTGTGCTTTTAGCTGCCATTGCGGCACGTTGTGTTTTCTAGCGGGTCTTATCCCCAAATATAGAGTATGTTGTTCTTGAGCTGCCATTGTGGCACGTTATGTTATAGCGGGTCTTATCCCCAATTATTCTGTTTCTTATAGCGGGAGTATTCCCCAAAAATATGTTTTATGAACGTCACTTGTTCTAACAGCGGGTTATTACCCCAACGTCACTTCATCATTCTATGTTCTTCAGTGTTCGTGATTGTTTGTAACATTTGTGTGCTGTGTGTTATAAAAAATGTGAAAAAGAAACCTAATCGTCTTCATTCCTAAAGTTACGCACAGTATTCACATACACTTGGTAATTGGCGAAAGTGTGTATCAGTGTAAAAGTGCTTAAAGCATAGGGACTCTTCACACCCGGTACATATGATAAATGGTTGGGTGTTATATCTGTTGAAAGTTTTTGGCTGTTAGTGTGAAACATAGGGGGGAGTGGGGATGGAAAGGGACACTTTTTACAAAAATAAGAAAATCAACTTTGACACAAAATCAAAAATTTAAATTTATAGAGTGTAAGATGAACCCATTGTATCGATTGTATCCATTATAACAAATTGGATATTTTACTTATTAAAACATTCTGTGTATCATTTGAATTATTATTATTATTATTATTATTTTTAGAATTGGATACGCTGTCCGAGAATTTTAAAGATCTTATAGCGATTAAAGACAGCTGCGACACAACTCTGCTTGTGCAGGAAAAAGAGTACAGGGCCCACAGAGCTGTTTTGATAGCTCGGTCGTCCGTCTTTGCCGCCATGTTTCTGCATGAAACTTCGGAAAAACAGACTGGAATCGTCACCATTCCTGATTGCGACCCGGAATCTTTCGAAGAGTTCTTGAAATTCATATACTGTGGAAAACTGGAAGAGCCATCACCCCGCAGCGCGCTTCATTTGTATGAAACATCTGATAAGTATGACATACAAGAACTCAAGAAATTTTGTGTGGAGTATCTTATGGAAAATCTTACTATGGAAAATTTCTGTGATGTTGTGATTTTCGCTGATCAACACGAGGAAGTGAATTTGATATCTGCAGCTCAAGGTTTTTTCAACAAAAATCTAAGTAAGATTCTTCAAACTTCTGAATGGGATTGTTTAGCCAAAGAACATTACAGATTATCGAAAAGATTTTTTATGGAATTGTCGTCGAAAATTAAAATTGTGGACTGAGTTCTGAGCTAAACATTATTCTTTGAATGCACAAATGTGGCCTTGTAATTTTTTTTTCAACGCTCAAGTATTTTAACGTTATATATTTTATATAGAAAACTTAACTGTTTTGCTTATACAACCTGATTTTTGTAAAATTTTAAATAAAAGTTGTGAAACTGAAAAATCCTATTGTACTTTTTTTTTTTTTTTTTTTTAGTTACTTTCATTTCACAAAGCTGCCGGATCTTAATTTTTTTTTTCTTCTTCATTTTCAAGGGCGCTTGAAATTACTTAATTTTCATAAAAAGTTCTTAAAAATATATTTTTTTTTTCCTTTTCTCGGCACATAAAACCTCTCTCGCACACATATTTTAATTAATTTTTGAAAACTAACATTTGCTTAGTTTATTATCATATATTAAAAGTGTAATATCTTTTTCAATACATTTTAAAGTTTATTTTTTGCTTTAACAATAGGCAAAAAAAAAAAAAAAAAAGGATAACTCATAGAATCTGTTTAAGGGGCTACTCAGTCACGCGAAAAGACCCACTCACTAATGCTAATCGTATAGAAGAAAATTTTTAGGATATCTCGCTTGCATTTCAATATTTTTAAATTATTGTTATTATTATTATTTTATTATTATTATTATTATTTTTTTTTTTTTTTTTTTGCATTGGATAGCTGCGGTATAAAGGCCGTTTTTTATTTTTCCGATTTTGTTTGCACATTTTTTTTATGAGAATGCGTTCTTGAAAATCTCAGCTATCCAATGCAAGAAAAAAAAAATCATTTTAAAATATTGAATTGCTAACGAGATATCTTAAAAAAAATTCTTTCATTAGATTAACATTAGCGAACGGCTGTTTTCTCCTGACTGAAGTAGCCTCTTAATGCAGGTACAACGGCAATAAACGAAATTACTGTCTGAAATTTAAAGTTTTTAATACCTAATTAAAAAAAATATTTAACTTCGGTTACTAGTAAATGTTAAACACCTCTACAACAAGTATCCAAAAGATTTCAGATTATTAAGGCTTAGGCAGGGCTTTTTTGCATGGCAATGTATTTGTACAACGAAATGTTTGGAAATTTATTTTGATTTAATTAATTACAGAGAAATATTTTTTAAAGTGTTTTCTTAATAGAGTTTTGAAATTGGAATTTCCTTTCATCCTAAATTAAATTGTGTTTTTTAAAAAGCCTTCATGTACTTAATTGTTAAATGTACTAATTAATACTGTTATTCCGTTTCATGGTTTGCGGATAGATAATCTAAAAAATCCTATAGTTATAATATTTTTTGCATAAGTTTGTATGCAACATTCTGTTAAAAAAGTTTTTAATTAGTAGCATAATATTGAATTAAAAATATTGACACCTTTTTTTTTTCGTATAAACTGAGTCGAACTTGTTCAGATGTCCTTGAAGCCTCAAAAAGTTTTACTGCCCCCCGCGCTTATATGAAACCCCAATGAGTCTGAAAATAATGCAGGACCTTCAAGGTATTCCAGGGTTCGTACCGTTACCGTTATTTTCAAGGCCCAATATCAGAATTTTTTAATAGAAAAATAAATCTAGTTTAAACGGTCGAATCGTCGTTTTATTTGAGACGAGATTTTCCAAAAGAAAATACTGGTGCGTGAACAGACGGTCTGACGGACAGACAAACCGCATTCATAAACACTAACTTTATTGGAAAGAGTTAAAAAGTAAAGCACGTTTTTGCACACTGTCTTTCCTGAGTGACTGGTGTATGTCTTGTCTTTTACCCTAGCATTGCTATTTGTGAACTGCAGTTAACTACGTAGAATTTCAATAAACTTACAACTCTTTTTGAATCTCCAATTTCAAGAGAACCTACAGGAATTTCTCTAATTTCACACCCTCATCCGCCGTCACCCTCTCTCCACTTATATCATACAGAACCTCAGTTCGGTGTGAGTGAATTGCAATGCTAATATGTTTGTTTGGATTGGGATCTTTGGAGCTTCATAACTCATGAAGTCATGGAACACTTGTGTTACACGAAAGGGTAGAAGTTCCTTCAGATGATTTGTAAACAGATTCATTAGCAGGGCTATGGCTAGTGATATTTATAAGATAATATTATATGCATTAATATTATAATATATATATATATAGTAATATATATGATTTTATTCATATATAGTACATATTATCTCCGACAAAAGATATAGTGATTCACTAAACTTCAAAGTTCTATTTCTTTAAATTTGAAATTTGCTAACATTTTAACTGAAAAACGGTTTATTGGTTTAATTGAATTAAACAAATTAAAAGTATGTCCAATATTATTACAGAGTGTAGTACTATATAAAGAACTATCCGTTTGACGATGTTTCGGCCGTTGAATGAAAGATATCTGTTGCAAACGTGTTATAGATAATACCAACATTAATTTTTTGAGAATTTGACTATTTTTTATTCGGAGTTAAACTTTTTATTGTCAAAACTATTTAAAATAGATAAAACATTTTGTTAAATTCGAACTTTTCAGAAAACTTTATGTAATTTAAGAAAAAAAAGAAAAGAAATAAATAAATCTTCTAAGTGAAAAGAATAACAATAAGAAAGGAAAATACATAAAATTTAGTATCGTATTTGCAGTAAGTTTTACCTCAATAAAAACGGAAATTTGGTATTAGGGTTGAAACCTTAAATTTAATTTAGCATGAAGGGAGCCTCGATTTGATCGAAATTAAACTCAGATATGTATTATCCATCACCACAGTAACAGGCATTAGTCGTGGCATTGATTTCGGGATTTACGAGTATCAATAACGATCAAGAAATCTGAATTATTATAAATTTAAGAAATTATTACGATAAACGATTTTTTTTGCTTTTATTTTACGTTGAATTAAAACAAAGTCACAGTTATTTAAATTCTAATTATTTAGCAAGAAATAGAAGTAAAATAACAATTGAAAAAACTGTACAAAATCACAACGTGCATTCTTTGGAAACCAATAATTAAATTCGTATATTGTAAAACTTTTTAAATGCAATATTAACCTTCCGCATACCAGACCGGTGCAACAAACCCGATAGATACATTCAAATTGATTTTTCACATTTTAAAAAATGAAAATTTTGTAAATATGTGACTTTTTCTGGAATGTTCTACTCAAAAGAATAGAACATCCCAGAAAAAACCCATAATTACAGAAATTTCAGTTTTTAAAATAAATTAGAAATATCATTATAAATGTATCTGTCGGGGCCATTGAACCCCTCTGGTAGGCGGAGGGTTAACATAAATCTATTAAACCGAAACAAGCATAAAATATGCAGCTTTATATATGTCGCAGCGTGATTTTTCTTTCCCGTTTTTATACTCAAAACGGCCATTAAGAGAGCGAACCGCGGTTAAATTATTTCAATCCCAACCACCACTGTTACTGTTATATTATTATTATTATTAGACATTATGCTTTTTGAAATATTCATTATCTTAAGAAAGAAAGAAACGTTTTACAAAAATTCCTTGTTCTAACAGATTTTACTCTTATGTAATAAACTTCAATCTAAGTTGATTAAAACAACAATCTTAGGGAGTTTCGAGATTTTTTTAATCATCTTCTTCAGGAGAGAAAAACAAGACGCCAAACTGTGGAAATAAAGTGGTACTCGAGCGCTCGTAGCTGGTCATATAGATATTTTGACAAAGAGGATTCTCAAATTGAAATTATGTTTGAGGAAAAAACATGAAATAGTGAAATATGCATGAAAGTGCGTAACTCTACAATTATTAAAATAAATGAAAATCAGTTATTATTATCCTATTAAAATGCAATTTTTATGGCCTAGTGATATATTTCTTACATTATTCAAAACTGTTTCTAGTCAGATTAAAAAAAATATTTTTCACTAGTAATTAAAAAAGCATTTTCTTAAGGCTGTTCTTAAGTGATCTGCTCAACAAGCGTAAAACGTTTTGACACATTTACAAATTCATTTTTTAACGGAAAGATATAAAATTGGAATGTTTGACTATGGAAGCGATTTGGAATCGAACTGTGTTTTCCATCTTTTGATCAGTAAATTACCTATTGAGTTATAATCGATTTTGATCACGTGGCAAACATGTTTTTCACCCATTTTTGAGAAATTATGCCTCTTTCGCGCGGAAATTCGGTTCAAAACGCCCACTTTGACACTATTTTCTGAAAGGCCTATTGTATTTGCAAAAAAACGGAAAAAACAGCTCGATTACATAGTTTCTGAACAACAGCACCTGTTCGTTTCATGCATTTCCGAATAAAAATAAATTAAAACTTTTGTCACAAATTTATCCTTTTGGATTTGAGAACAGCCTTAAGAATTCATTTAGAAAAAATTCATTTCGTATGATACATTTATCAATTAGGAAATGTATTAGTGTATTAAAGTACACATGGTGTTCCATTACCCTCGGGGTCCAGGTACTCAATCGGTAAAGCACGTAAAGTTTCTGGGTTCGAATCCCATCTCGGGCACTTTTTCACTCAAGTGTAAAAAATCCAATTCGTATAAAATATTTTTTTTAATTATTTCTTTCAGATTAATTTAGCACAAGAAGATGAAATAGTAATGTTTATTAAACGCCCTACTCCGCGCGCACTTCAATTTCTTTTTTCTTTCTTTCTTTACTTTTCTTTTTTTTTCTTTTTTTTGAGGAGGGGGGAGGGGCACACACATTAGAAGGATATTTTGGCAATAAAGTCAGCTTTAATAGAATCAAAATCTGTTATTTTGAAATAAAATAGCGTATTTTAATTTATTAAAACTGGCCACTCTACAAGAAAAGAACCGATTCCCGAGGAATCGGTCCTTTTCGGAGTCGGTACATTTTGGACCGATTCCGAGGAATCGTTCAGAAAAGGACCGATTCCGAGGAATCGTTCCAAAAAGGACCGATTCCGAGGAACCGTTCCAAAAAGGACCGAATCCGAGGAACCGTTCCAAAAGGGACCGAATCCGAGGAACCGTTCCAAAAAGGACCGAATCCGAGGAGTCGTTCCTTTTCGGACTCGTTCCGAAAAGGACCGATTCCTTTTTACAGAATGGAATCGTTCCTTCAGTTTCACTGCCGGAATCGTTCCTTTGGAGTCGTTCCTCAACAAATGACACATCTCTACTATCTAAGCCTGAGAGCTAATGTATGTACCCGTCGGTTCTGTGTGTATGCATGTACGTACGTACGTACGTATGTACGTAACGCGATAACTCTTGATTGAAATGTACGTTTTGCTTCAATTTTTTTATGTTCATTCTGATAAGGCGTTCCGCTGATTAGTTTTGACGGTTCACTGGTTAAGGATAAAGGGAGAGAAGGGGCTAGTCCCCCCCTCCTTAATTTAGATAAATAGGTTTTTCATGCAGAATTATTCGATTTGCTCCAAATTTCGTATACCGGTTTATTATGTTAAGGAGCTTCCCTGATAAAACTTGGAGGTTCATTAGTTAAGTATGAAGGGGGAAAGGGGGTAGACCCCTCCTTAATTTAGATAAATGGGTTTTTCATGCAGAATTATTTCATTTGCTCCAAAATTTGGTATACCGGTTCATTATGTTAAGAAGTTGCCTTGATTAGATTTGGAGGTTTACGGGTTAAGTATAAAGGGGGAGAAGGGGGGCTGGTCCCCCCTTAATTTAAATAAATGGGCTTTTCATGCAGGATTATGCGATTTGCCCCAAATTTGGTATACCGGTTTATTATGTTAAGGAGCTTCCCTGATTAAACTTGGAGGTTCATTAGTTAAGTATAAACGGGGGAAAGGGGGGGGTAGACACCCTCCTTAATTTAGATAAATGGGTTTATCATGCAGAATTATTCGATTTGCTCCAAATTTGGTATACCGGTTTATTATGTTAAGAAGCTGCCTTGATTAGATTTGGAGGTTTATGGGTTACGTATAAAGGGGAGGGGCTAGTCTCCCCCTTAATTTAGATAAAAGAGTTTTTCATGCAGAATTATTCGATTTGCTTCAAATTTAATATACCGATTTATTCCGATATGGCGCTTCCTTCATTAGATTTGGAGGTTCATCGGTTAAGTATACAAGGGCGAAAAGGGGGCAAGTGTCCTCCCCTTAATTTAGATAAATGGATTTTCATGGAGAATTATTCAATTTACTTTAATTTTTTTTCTATGTTCGTTCTGATAAGGAGCTTTCCTGATTAGATTTGGAGGTTCATTAGTTAAGTATTAAAGGTTAAGGGGTTAAGGTTAAGTAAAGGTAAAGGGTTAAAGGGGTTAGACCCCTTAATTTAGCGATATGTTTCTTTTTTTCATGCAGAATTATCTGATTTGCTTCAAATTTGATATACTGATTTATTATAGTTAAGGAGTTTCCCTGATTAGATTTGGAGGTTCATTGGTTAAGTATAAAAGGGGCAAACGGGGGATATTTCCCTTCATTTATTTTTTGAGGGACATTATTCTTTGAAATAAGAGTATAATATACAATTAGTGTGAATAACCTGTGAGCTCAATGCCATCAGTTTAACTGGCACTTATCTTTTTATTGCTATTAACCGATGTGGGTTATGAAGCATAGTGGTTTATGTATTCAGTTCTGTATAGTCCTAGTTTCAAACTTTACTGTTAAGGGTGTATTCGAAAAAATATTTTTCCACCCTCATCAGCTCGAAATTTTCTGAGACATTTTCAGACTCATTTTTAAAAGTAAAAACACGAAACTTGCTGAGGTGATTTCTGAAGACATGTTTAACATGCCGTGCGATTTCATTTTCAGCTCAATTAATTAGAATTTGATTTTTAAACAATTATTTTCTCAGTATGACCATTTTTTTCATTCCCAGATCGCCCGCTTCGGAAAATTCGGTTCAAAATGCCAACTTTGACAGCGTTTTTTACAGTATTTTCTGCATTTATCAAAAAATTAAGAAGCACCGCACATTATATAGTTTCTAAATAAGAGAATTTCCAAGTTTGATGCGTTTGAGAGCAAAAATGAATTTTAAAATGAATCAGAAAATAAGCAGTTTGGATCGGAATACACCCTTAAATTTAGTGTCATTTTGCCCCGAATTTTCAATGTTTCTCTTATTTTAGCTCTGCCAAGCTGCCCCATGCCTGGAGACTCAGATAAATACTATTTATTAAACATAAAAAGTTCAAAGAGGAAGGTGAGTGAATTCTGGGGGCGCGAGAGTGGGCAAAGGGGGGGGGGGCGGGTAATTTTCAAACTTTTACCAAACCTCTCCTTGACATATCATCGGAAAGTCCTTTCACCACTCTTTCATATTATGAACCTTTCTCCTCCCAGAATTGAATCCCGGAAGGGGGCGGTGCGGGGTGAATTTTTTTTTTAAGTGTAGAGATTTCTACAATAAATACCATTAAATGAAGTTTTTTAATGGAGCTCTCCGATAAATATTATTTATTAAATATAAAATTTTAAAAGTGGGGCTGCGTGATTTCCGGGTATATTCTGGGATAAAAGAGTGAACCCACGTGGGAGTTGTAGATTTCAAACTTTTTTTGGACCAGTCATTTTGATATATCATCGGAAAGTTTTCGGTTATCATCGGAAAGTTACTCTTTCATATTATGAACCTTTCTGCTTCCCTCCCTAGTTTGGCGCCCCGAGAGAGATTCGCTTTTCGATCTTTTTTGAAATCGTAGCGTTTTTAAACATTTTAGATCGGATTTTTTACGGAGCCCTCCGATAAATATTTTTTAATATATGAAAATTTCAAAGAGAAGGATGGGCAGGGTATATTTCGGGGGGCACGATAATTGGAATCCTGGGAGTTGGGACTCTTTTCTATCTTTTGCTGACACCCCTCATGTGATATATCATTGGAAAGCTCTGTGACTACTATTTCATTTTATATATCGCCCGCGCCCCTCCCCTTACTTTGCCCCCGCGCGGGGGCACTTTTCTAAATTTAGCCGACACCCCTCATGTGACATATCGTTGGAAAGCCCTGTGACCACTTATTCATATTATGCACTTTCCTTGCCCCTCCCCCCTACTTTGCTCCCCGCGGGGGTTCGTTTAATGTATTCCAGTCGAATACTTTCTAAAAATGGGGAAATAAAGATCTAATCTCAAATGACGTAGAAAAATCAATAAGAAATTTTGATCCCTTTTATCATCCTTTAGTTCATGTTTTTGCCACTAGGAGGTACTTTTGATTCTTATTTCTTTGGCCATTTTGGTGCTAATTGCCGAAAAATTCTAATTTTTGATACTTAAACTCCCCTTACCGCTTCATAGCTACTCGCGTTTTTTCAGTTTTTTTCAACCAGGGGTCACCCTTACAAGACTTTTCCAGTCTTATGGCTCCATTATAGCCTCCCTTTGGTTTGTTGTTTTTTTATTCCATCTGTTTTCAGTTACCCTATATTTAATAAAATCTGCCTTATATATATGTAAAAACAATGATTTCAATAATCGATTCTAGAACATCTTCTTTGTAGATTCTCGAAAGTAATCGATGACTGTATCGATTGTGTATTTTACGATAACGATTTTTTTCGATTGGTAAATTTTCGATAATCGCCCATCACTAAGCCCTATCATTAGTATGAAATTGTCGGCCAGAATAATAGCTAAGTTTTCCAACAACTGTTTTTAGCTTTTCTCGTTATAATCGATTGTAAAACATCTCGATTGTAGATTCTAGGAATTAATCGATGGCTGTATCGATTGTGATTTTTTACGATGACGATTTTTCTCGATTGTCGAATTCTCGAGAATCGTCCATCACTACTGAGCTCTACCAAATTGGCCAATAGTCAGCACTGAACAAAATGAGATTACACTTGGTGCACATGGAGGAAAAATTTTTGGGTGAACTTCAAACAAACATATATAGAAACAACAAACTAGTTGATTCTTGCAATTCACAGAACGACAATTTTTTTTTTCTGCCATGATTGAGAAAATGTGACATTTTTTTACATATTTTGCGATTTTTATTTCCTTTGCCCAAAAAAGGAAATAACTAAATGGACAGTAATGACCACCAGAGACTGAACCCTACGAAATTGGCCTGAAGTCACCATTAAACAAAATGAGATTAGATCTTGTGGTGCACATGGAGGAAAAAAATTTCAAGGAAACTATTTAGAAATAACAAACTAGTTGACACTTGCAATTAACAGAATTTAAGACATGACTTTTTGAAAGCAACCTTTTCTCGTGCAATAGAAGAAATCAATTGACTATTCCCTTTTCAAACTTAGTATATGGATTTAAAATTCCAATGCATAGAACATAGTTCAATTTTACGAAAATACCAGGTATTACAGTTTTGACTATAATTCCATAAAGGATATAATAAAAGAAGTTTGTTCAGAAGTGACATACAATCACCGTAGGATATTGAAAATTCAATAACTGATAAGCATTATTCATGCAAATAAGTTAAAAATTAATGCACATCAGATTTTGCAAAGTTTTCTAAAAATTTTTAAGAGAGCATAACTATGTGTTTCCGATATTTTCTAAAGTTATAAAAGTTGTTCTGTGCTGTTTGTCAAAAGTGTAACTTGTGAAAGAGGTTAAAGCATGCAAAATGGAATAAAATCTAAATTAAGAAATTCATTTAGCAACCCAATTGTTAATTGTCCATAACATTAGGTGAAAGTTGAAAAATAGACATGGCATATATGAAGCTTGATTCTGTTCCTTTGTTTTAATAAAAATAAAAATTTTGGATAATTATCTTGAGTTGTTAATTTAAATTATTTCAATAGTATTTTGTCAGGTCTGTATAAATGTAATTTTTTAAGTGGCACAAAAAAAATAACTAGGTTTAAAGATTTTTTTCCCTTTCTAACTGTTCAACTTCCCTGCATTTATAAATAATGGGTAGGAAACTCCCCTACTGGGAAAACTTGAATTTCAAGCCCTGATGTTCAAAGAGACACAGTTTTGGTAAATTATATTTCAATACATTTAGAATGTTTTAATGATGCGTGAAACATGTTTGTAATTTATTGTTCTGAGATGGCATTATATAAAGAAATAATTCATCATATAATTAAAACATATCTAGTGCCGGATATCCGAATCCGGCAGGCAAAGGAGCTTCGGATATCCGGTAAAATCAATATCCGGTGCATCCCTAACTAAAAGTTTGGAAATTTCTTTCAGATATACTTCCCATAGGGTGTTACAGTTGTAAGCTATTCTTCTGATGGCGAAATGCTCACTGATGATGCACCGACAGCATCTAGTCATACAATGAATCTGCAGCTTTAGCTGCATAGTCACTCCACTGCTTTTACAGAAATCGGTTTTTTTACTATATTATAGAACAGTCTCATTGGTCAAAATAGAGATATTCTATGTATAAAAGCGGTGGAGTGATTAGATTATGCAGCTAAAGCTGTCGATTTTTAACAGTGTATATACATCATAGACATATGTGAACTTGATATATACATGATGTCACATTAAAATAATAAGAAAAAATTAATTAGCCGTAATTAACCAAAAAAATATCTTTCATTTCTAGTGCATATATCTTCTAATGTATAACAGTAATACAAGGAAAAAAGGTTTGAGGAGATAGATTTTTAAATTCATAATTTGGGACATAAAGGGTTAAGGCCACGGTCGGCAACAGGCGGACGGCGGAAGGTAGAAGCCTGTACCGCCAAAAATTTTCAATTTGAAAAAATAATTTCTTAATATTTACCTATAATCGATACGTTTGATTGATAGTCCAGGAGAAATGTACATTTTACCTTGCAAAAGGTCGGGTAGAAGATTTTTTTTTCTAAATTGTTTATGATGATGCCAACATGGAAAAACTAAGTTTTCTAACAAAATTTCTTAAGGTTAAATTTTCTGTGGCCAAAAATCAACAAAATTTTGGGACATTTTTTGATTTTTTGGAAATATCTCGAGACTCGTTGCCCTAGCATGTTATTTGTCAATTACAATATTAAAGAAGATAAAATTCTCTACAACTTTCATATTTACAAGTTTTTCATACACTCAATAGCAAGCGCAGTACGCTATTTCAAAAATGGGGCAATTTTTTCAATTTTCTTAAAAACCGTGAAGAACGTAGTTTTGCCGCGATTATTCAAATGTTCACCGCGGATTTAATTGTGTATGTCGACTTCTAAAAATTGGTAGCAGTAAATTATCTATTATTTCCACACTCACGTCTTTATTTTCATCTCAACAGACATTTTATATGCAATAAATTTACATAATTTTAAAAGTAGGGCTGAGTATAGATGAATGAGACAATTTTCATATTTAGACAGTAACTTTAAGTGTATACAATGTTAACGTCAAAGCATTGTTTAAAAGAATTTTTCAATATATAGTAACTTATTGGCTTAAAACTATTAACTTAAATAGTTTCAATTAAAAAAGATTTCTTGCTTAATTTTAATAAATTTTATAATGCATACATATTTTTCCAGGTATGAATGGAATAGGTGGGTCATTTTCAAAATCTGTCCATGTTTTGGAATAACCAAATCACATTTTTAGAAATAATCAGAAAGTTCCAATTGTTTGTAAATAATTATCTTGCCTCATAAACATTAATATACAAGCATCAGCAGAGACCAAATTACTAATTTAATATTTTAAAACTAATTTAATTTTAATGCACTTGATATAATGACATAAGTGAGCACGGTAATGACAAATTAAGCAAAATATTTTTATTTTTCCCCAGGCATAAATGGCAGCCATTATATCTTCTGGCCCATACAATGATTTTCTATTTCTCATACAATAAAAGCAGATTAAGAAATAAAAGTTCATGTAATTATCAATTAGAATTGGGTATGGTAATGACTTACAAAAGAATACTCACCAAAACATTCAAAGTCTTTGCTTGTTTTATTGAAACTATAAAACTATACTCTGTTCACCTAAACCTGATAACAAGTTGACTTTTAAGAAGTACTTTTGCCTTGATAAAAAGGCATGTGCTAATTTTGCCTTGATAAAAAGGCATGTGCTGTCCTCTAAAAAAATCCATAGAAACTTTTTGTCAGAAGCATGGCAATGACACTCTTTCTTGGGACATAGTTTAAAAAAATTATTAAGAATTATAGATAAGTTTAATTAATGAAAATAAATATATTTTTTAATTAGTAGCATCTTAATAAATAAAAATATATAAAAAAAATTATAACCATCTGTTTTAAATAGAACTTTATCAAATCTTTACCTAATAAATTGCTTGTTGGGACAACTTACGGTAATGACATTTTGACTACAAAAGAATATATTTCTTATTTTTAATTTGTTTATAAATAATAATATATCTGTAAATTATCATTAATAAACATGATAATTAAAATGCAATAATTAAAATTATGATATTTAACTATTTTTCTGTGCAAATGTGAAAGGACAGTAAAACACGAGACTTTTTTTGAAAATCACCCATGAAAATTTGCGAAAAACATATTTTATTCCCCACTACAATGGTATGTTTTATTTACCAATTATGGATAACATATGTTTTAATGTTTTACTGTTTTAAAGATAGCAAGCATTGAATTGTAGTTCCATATAAAAGAGGGGCCTCAAAAGATAAATATCTTTTATGAAATAAATACTTTTACCTTGTAAAATAGCTACAATAAAAATGACACCAGATTATTTCACTAACTAATGTTATGCATTTATATCTTGTAAAATATATAAATTCTCTTAATAAAATATTTGAGATCGCTAGTATTATAAAAAATATTTAAAAGATTAGTTTTAAAATATATTGTAATTTTTTTTTCCACTTATATCAATAAATATGACAAGAGATTATATCATTTTAGCATGCAAAAATATGTAAAACTTTAAGATTATCTATTAATTGCTTTAAAGCTCAAACAGGATACTTTCAATTTCAGAATGGGTTCCAAACAGTTTTCCAAAAATGAAAGTGTCCGAATATATATATATATATATATATATATATATATATATAAGCAACCAAACCCGAAAAAGTACAAAGGCACAACATTAGATATTGATCTCAGGTATCCCATTAAAAAAAAAAAAAAATCATTCAAAAGTAACAAAATGCGAGCGAGATGGTTGTCAAGAACGCTCCCATAGGTTTAATATTACCTTGCGAATGTCTTCGTGTGACTAATTTAGTCCCATAATTTATATAACTGTGACTTTAAACGGCCCAATACGACAACTACCGTAAAAGCTTTGAAAATTATCTGTATACACGGAATTCGTTTTTTTTTTTTTTTTTAAGTATACATTTTTTCAAGAGAAAGAATTTGAACAATTATACCTACTAAAATGGAAACCTGTTTAAAGCGGAATATATTTCGGTTTCTTTCGGTACGGTTTTCAAGGTTTTAATGAATCAATATTTGGCAAAACTGATTACGTAATTCAGCATTACGTATTTAATGCTTACACACATAACATTTTCAAAATCCGGCTATTAGAGATTTATTAAAATTCCCTTGGAAAATTTTCTTTTAAAAGAGGGCGGGGGGAGGGGCCAAAATCCATGTTTGCTACGGGTGTAAAAAAGGCTAGTTTTAGCCCTGAAACACATAATTTACTGCTACTAAATATAGAAGTTGACATACAAGATTAAATCCGTGTGAAACATTTGAATAATCGGGGCAGAACTGAGTCTTTCACGGTTTATAAGAAAATTTGTTCTATTTTTGAAATGGCGTACTGCGCTTGATATTGAGTGTATAAAAAAGTTGTAAGTATGAAAGTTGTAGAAAATTTTATCCTCTTTAACACTGTAATTGACAAATAATATGCTACGGTAACGGGTATCGAGATATTTCAAAAAACCCAAAAAAGGTCCCAAAATGTTCTTGTTTTTTGGCCACAGAAAATTTAGTCTTAAGAAATTTTGTTAGAAAACTTGGTTTTTCCATGTTGGCATCATTATAAACAATTAAAAAAAAATAAATCTTCTACCCGACCTTTTGCAAGGTAACCCCCCTTTTTTGTACATTTCCCCTGGACTACGATAGCCTTATCAATGTTTTTTATATAATAGCGCGATTAATTTTATTTTTTAATAGTGATTCATAGTTGCTACGATATGAAACGCAAAATACTGCGTTGGAGAGCATGCGCGGCGGTGAGACTGGCCGGCTGCGTTGGAGGGCATGCGCGAGGATTCGTCTTGTCAATCGTAGATTGCGATCTTGTGGGGAGCTTTCGTTCATTTGCATTGTTATTATCGTGTGCTAAAATAACGTTTGTGAATTAATGTGTATCCTAAAAAGCGTAAAGTTGACAGTGAAAATAGGAAGTTTTTTGAAGAACAAATATCTTTCGAGATTAACAGACGTCCACCTTGAAGACACTCTCCGCGTTAGCTGTTCACCACGTGAATCAAACTATAAAAAGCTGGCTCAAAGTCCCAAGTGTAATTTTTTGCATTAATTTTTCAACGAATACCTGCATTTTCTATTTCATTATGTGTATATACAAATTTTCAGAACGTATAACTGTGCATGTAGTAATTTTAAAGAAAGAATACCCGACTTTTCTATTTTCTATTATATGTACGAGTTGGAACCCGTCGAAATTCGACGAACTAAAATGTTAGAAAGGAACTGTCAGATCGAATTTATAATAAACCTACAAAAATAATTACAATAAAAAATTCATCTTACATTGGGTGTCTAACTCTTAAAACAAATAATATTTTAAACCTAAAATTACCAAAATATTACTTCCACAAACCTCAACTGCTTAAATTATTGAAAAATTAACCCGTATTAGATTACGCAATCAAGATGAGTAATTATGAAGTTATCGATGGAGCTCTTATGTTTGTTTTTACGGGATGGAAAATCAGTAAAAAGGATTTCGCTTTGTCACATCATAAAATTTCCCCCCATAAAATCTAAACTGTACGTTATTTTCACATTCTCATAATTTACATACGCACCACTCAAATTCACAATTTGAAAGTATTTTAACGCGCAATAGATTATTAATGAATGTATTTCCAAACTTAAAGTCACATTTGTCCGATACAACTTTCCATGTGAACATTCGCACAAACTTTAAGTTCTAATCTCAATACCCGCCGAAAAAAAAAAAAAAAAAAAAAAAAAAATCAGAAATTTGCCTTTAGTTGTCATAGTATTGGCCATTTAGCATTGGTCAAATATTTAGTTTTATCAAAAAAAAAAAAAAATCGTTTTGTTTTAAATATGTCATTTTTACTAACTGAATCATTTTGCCTAGCGCCTCAAACTCAGTATCAGCGTAATGTAAAAATATTTAAATGTAGCTGATTTATAAAGAAATATGTGCGTAGGTTTTTTTTTTTTTTTTTGTTTTTTTTTTCTGTCTGACGTCATTTTCTGTTTAAAAATTATAAAAAAGTTACTTTTATTTGTAATGTAAAAATGGCATCAAATAAAATATAATCAATAAAAATAATAAACCATGACTATTTTCCCTTTACTTTCAATATAAATGGAGTACTTCAGTTGCCACGATTACAAAATTTGTATTAAAAACTACAAAAAAATTAATATCTCAAAAATAAATTGAGATAGAGATTTCAAACAAATTGCATTTAAAAGCACATTTTTTTCCCTGTACAAAGGTGTAAAAATTGTAAATGTGCGATGTTTAGAAGTTTAAAAATTTGCATTAGCGAAAATTGCAAAACCGAAATTTCATTTCAAATTTCAAAGTGTTGCCATTCGCAAAATGACGTATGCGTTACGCACAGATATGTTTGTCCTTTATAATATAGATATGTAAAAATAAAAAAATTAAAGTAATAAGTACTTATATTACTTACGTGCTTTTTTTATTCTCTGGACCTCAATAAAATTTTTCAAAAGTATTTGGATCTAATTTAAAATTACTTGCCGACACCTGGGTTAAGACATATAAAATTGTTTAGTTAATCATTATATTTTGCAACTTACAATCGGTCCGCGATTTCTAGATTTAAACTTGCAAAATAAAAAATTCAACACGTTTACAGCTGTGCCTCGTCTGGCTCATTACTTGTATTTCAGCCGGTCCGCACAGGCTTTCAATTGACTGTAACTTCTAAAATATTTCGAATTTAACCTAGCATTACTAGGGGTTTATTCACCTCTAGGGTTGGCTTTCTTCCACAGTGGAAAAAACCGGCCCTAAGAAATAGGCTTCTTCCAAGTGGAAGAAACTGTTATTCTTCAAAAAATTACCAAATAGGTTTCAACTTTGTAAGATACAATAAATGCCTTATTCCCATACCTTAAGTAAATTAGTTCCATTAGACCTACACAAATTTAATTAATTATATATGCTAAATTAATAATTACATTAGTTTCTTCTACTGTCTTGGAAGAAACTGGTTTCTTCCGGAAGAAACCGAACCCTGTTCTACACACTATCGGAATTTAAAAAAATGTTAATGTAAATATATATCAGTGGCGTGGCGTGAAAATTTTCGGTGGTCATCGCAATTATTTAAGTTTGTGGTGAAAAATTATTAACTCTAAAATTCAATGGTTGAATGTTCAAAAAAGAAACTTTAAATCTTACCTTCACTTATACATGAACTCCAAATGTTCTGCTAAAACTGGATCGTAGAGTTTTAAAAGCTTATTAAGAGTTTTAAAATATTGCTTGGTCATCGCCGCATTCAGCGATGACCGGACGCCACGCCACTGATATATATATATATATATATTTCTAATTTCCCGTGTTCATCTTTTGAATTATTTTTCCCTTTTATTTTTAAAGTTCTGATTTCATTTTAGAGGTTTAATTTTAATGTTCTATGTTATCTTTTCCATTGAGTATCACACATGTGATTTCATTTTAATTGTATATATGATGACGTGTGTTTCAAAACTCGTCTTATCCAAAATTTGAAAAAATCCAGTGTTTTCTCTCAATCTATGCTATCGGTGAACCTGCATCGGAGAAACACTACAATCTGCAAAAAACTACAGTAAAGCGCCGATTATCCGAACAAGTCGGGAACGACCCTAGTTCGGATAAATGGACAGACAATTTAAGGGATGTTTCTGACTAGACTAAAACCTTCACACTTTGTCCAGGCTTAGGAGTGGCAGCACCAGTTAGTGCTAACGTGTTTAAAAACTGGTTTTTTTCCCCCTTTTTATTATTTCCTGAACTTCAGAGATTATAATTTAAACAAAAAAGCTTTCGATTGTTGCTTGCTTCAAAGAAGACTTTCTTTCCAATGCTGCCATATCTCGAATTCTTCTTAAATACGTTAATTGAATAGGAATTCTTCTGCCGTTCGAGACATTTCATAGCTGTTTCCAAACATTCAAAGGTTTCGTTACGGGATGGACCTGGGTCATTTTCACAGCATTCGTTTTCATTTCTTCAATTTCTTTTTCATCTTAAATCTCATCCACAATCTCATCATCATTTAAAGGAAAAAAAAAAAAAAAAGAGAGAGAGAGAGAGAGAAATAATCTGTTTGGATAAATAGAAGTTCGGTTAAAAATTTTTTTTTTGAGAGAAATAGGCTGTTCGGATAATTGGAGTTCCGATAATCGGCGCTCTACTGTTATCGTGTATTTCTGGCATTGTAAAATATTGATTTACAATGAAAACCAATGAACGCAGTCAGAGGTTTTTCGCGATGTCCCAAAGTCTAATCTTTTGGAGAATTAGTTTTGAAATGTAACATCACCTTAAAAAGTTTTACATTTTTTAACTTAACGAGATTATTTAAGGTATGTGCCTACCTTCGGGGTACTTTTTTTTTTTGAAAAATATGAAATTTTTATCAAACACATGTGTTTTTAGTTAAAACATGGAATAAAACTATGAATTCATATAAATTTTTAAAGGAGTTTTCATTAGCTTTTTAAATTTAGGCAATATCTTGTCAAATTTTAGTAAAAAAAAATGCGTTTATGCCAAACCTTCTATAACGAAATCTATTCAATATATTTCACTCTTTTTTTCAACAATGTATTAGCAAACCACTTATCTGTGTCATGAAGCAAAATATTTGCAAAACCTCTTAAATTTTATATACAAAATATGATTTTTTTTTTCTAAAAAAATGTGTATTTTTCAATAAAAATGGCTCTTAAATTAATATATACAAACTTACAAGCCATATTTTGCTTCATAACATACCTAAAGATGAGTAGAACCTTGTCACAAAATTTTATTTCAATATCTTAAAAACATTTTAACACTAGAACCGCTGGCTATTTTACTCAATTTTTATAAAAATTGTTTCACATCAGAAATTTTATTTAATAGTACTTAACTTATTTAATTAGCCTATTTTTGCGCTTCATGCGTATAACATACCTTATGAAAAAATTTCTGGTTCCAATCGAATATTATCAGTTTTGGCAGGGGTCAAAATGACACTTAACGGCGGAGTGTTAAGAAATGATGTTTCTCGAAACCATACACAATGAAAAACGCAGTTTTCCAGAAAACTCAAATTAAGATTTTGATAGAGCACAAAACATTATGCATAAAGTTTACAATTTTGAAATCCACCCTATTTGTAGGGGTTTATGTACTTGTGTACAGGGTGTCCAGCGAATAAGACCCTGATTTCAAAATTAAATATCTCTAAAACAAAGATCAATAGAATTATGCGGTAAACGGTTTGTTTATTAGCTAAGCTGTAAAAATGTTATACAGAAGTTTCAAAATTTAGTTACAAAAACCGCTAACAGATGGCGCTATAATCGCAATATTTGTAAATTAAGTTTCGAAGTCCAGAACACTAGCATCTCATTCCCAGACGGCTTCCTATGGAAGAACGAAAATTGGGAAAGAGCACGTTTTCGTTGGGGTGATAGGCAGAAGTGGAAACATCTGGTCACAGAATTATTGCATCAGCTTCAATTTTAGAAAATTTCAGTTAGTAGAATTTTCAATAAAAAAATTTAGCAATCATTATATAAGAACTTATTAGCCATGTGTTGACAGAATTGAGATTTGTTTCAAATTTTGTTATAAGCTACTTCGGTCCGGATACCACTATCTCTGTGGTATGTCTTTTCTCTCCTAACTACACTGTTAAAAATTTTGCAGCATTCTGGCAGGTCATTCGACCGTTTTTTTGAAAAAACGGTTTCATAACCATAATTTAACTATATTCTGACCATAAGATGGCCAATAATATGGTCAGAATAGTGTTATAATTACGGTTGTGTAAGCATTTTCGGAAAAAACGGTCAAATGACCTGCCAGAATGCTGCACATTTTTAACAGTGTAGTAGATCGTGGTATCGAATCCAAGTAGAGGAAGATTTGAAAAAAAATGGAAATCTTTACTTTTTAATATTTATTTAAACTGTGAAAAAAGATTGAATAAAAATATCCAAAGTTTCTGGTTTTAAAATTTAATTAAGCTAAAAGAAACCCCTTTTTTAAAAATCATTGAACATTTATAATAATGATTCATAAATCTTTTTTTTTTTTTAATTGCAGAGAATAGTTGGAATGAAAAAATACAAATTTTCTATTTTTAAAAACTTAATTAAGTTAAAAAAATAATTTTAATTTTAAAAACTCGTTTTCTTTTTCTTTTTTTTTTTTTTTTTTTTGTATCACTGAGCACAGAAATATGGTGAAGCTTCTAGCGATAGCCTCCGAAGTGTTGGAAAGGAATGCAGCATCCAAAATACTTTTTCTTTGACGTTGATGATATGACTTACCATCAATTCCTTTTAAAAAAGAAATAATTTAATGCATAATTTCTGTCTCTAAAACTTTGTTTACAAAGAAAAGAAGTATATGTGTTGTGCTACAACCAAAGTATTATGCTGTGATTTAAAAATAAATGAAAAGTGCAAAATTACTGTTTTCTTTATAATAATTCAGGTATAAACAATAATACCAAAATATTATGCCGTGATTTAAAAATATAAACAATAATGCTAAAATACTATGCCGTGATTTAAAAATATAAAAAATAAATAAAAAGTACGAAATTATTTTTCTAAATATATGCATTAAATAATTATATGGCATTATTAATTGAATTTAATAAAATATTTTAATAAGTTCTTATATAATGATTTCTAAACTTTTTATTGAAAATTCTATTAATTGAAATTTTCTAAAATTAAAGCTAATGCAATAATTCTGTGACCAGATGTCTCCGCTTCTGCACATTATCCAAATAAAATATTTTAATAAGTTCTTATATAATGATTGCTAAATTTTTTATTGAAAATTCTATTAATTGAAATTCTCTAAAATTGAAGCTGATGCAATAATTCTGTGACCAGATGTTTCCACTTCTGCCTATCACCCCAACGAAAACGTGCTCTTTCCCAATTTTCGTTCTTCCATAGGAAGCCGTCTAGGAATGAGATGCTAGTGTTCTGGATCTGGACTTCGAAGGACTTTACAAATATTGCGATTATAGCGCCATCTGTTAGCGGTTTTTGTAACTAAATTTTGAAACTTCTGTATAACATTTTTACAGCTTAGTTAATAAACAAACCGTTTACCGCATAATTCTATTGATCTTTGTTTTAGATATTTAATTTTGAAATCAGGGTCTTATTCGCTGGATATAGGTCAAAATTGGGAAATTTCATTAGCGGCCACTGGCCGGTAGGACTAATTTTTTAAGTGGCCACTTTCTTTAAACTAGCGGCCACTTTTTTGTTTCAAAATGCTAAACAGTAAAATTTTCATAAGTATTAATCTAAAACTGAGTAGCCCAAATAAATATGTTTATATAAATATATTGGAACCAAAAAAAGTAGAATCCTTGATGAAATGCAAGAAAATTTTATTATCTCCTTGTAAAAAAATGGCCGGAAGGTGGCCGCTGATAGACAATTTTTCACTAGCCACTTTTTTTAATTTACTGGCCCTGTGGCCAGTGCTAATTTTGACCTTTATCGCTGGACACCCTGTATATGCTATATGTAATATATTTGTATATTAAAATGCATTCTTTACCTTTCTGTGGCTCTTTAAACGACCACTTCCGGTTTCAGAAAGTTCTTTTCCGGTTTATATTTTGGGCTATAACTTTGCTTCTAATTATCGCTGAACCAAAAGTAAAGCATTTTTGTAATCCTAAATGTTTCAACTTTAATTTAAAATAATAATAATAATAATAATAATAAAGAAATCGAAAAATTTCGCTAAAACAGCGATTTGAGGGTAGACCTTAAAAGGGTCATCTAGGAAAAGCTAAATGTAGAAATTACACAGGAAAAAATATTTGTTGGCAGAAATTAACAAACATGCACAATACAAAATTTCAATGATTTATTTAAATGAAGTGACATGTTTAGAAGCACCAATATTTTCTAAAGTCATAATACACTTGCGCTAATGAAGATTCAAAATTTTTTGGGAAAAAATATTTCTTGAATTTAAGAAATCTTATTTTCTCACGGATGACACCATCTCAAACGTTTCTTCTTTACATTCTAAGATTTCGGTTAATGCCTTATTGGCTAAACTAAAATTCTTTTTCAATAGGTTTCAAAGTTTTTAAAATTAAAAAAAAAAATGTTTCTTGAATTTAAGATCTTATTTTTTCATGCGTTTCACAATCTCAAGCGTTTCTTCTTTATCCTCTACCATTTCTATTAATACTTTATTGGCTAAACTGAAATTATTTTTCAACAGGTTCTCCCATTCACTGGTCACTAAAATTTCTTTGATATTTTCGTTAAAAAACCACTGTGCTGAAGACATCAAGCTCTCCTCATTATATTCATCAGCGAAGGTAACTACTTCACAGATATTTTGTAATGTTAGGTTCAGCTCCAGATAATTGGTGCTAAACAGCTTGAGCCCGTGTACGTTGTATTTGTCGGATATTTTGTACAGGTTGAGAACAATGTTGGAAGAAATGTCTTCGAGTTTACCGCAGTATAGGTACTCCAGGAATGCTTGAAAAGAATCAGGATCGCAGTCGTTAATGGTAACTTTGCCAGTCTGCTTCTCTGCTGTATCGTGTCGAAACATGGCAGCAAAGACGGGTGATCGAGCTATGAGCAAGGCCTTGTGGACTTTAAATTCTTTGTCCTTCACTAGTAGAACAGTGTCGCAGCTTTCTTTATTTGCGAAAAGGTCTTTTAAGTTCTGGGACAACAAATCTGTTTCTGAAAAATGGAACACAGTAGGATTAGCATTGAACAAATGAACTATATACATTGAAACTTGGATAATTTGAACTTTTTGCACGGTCCCTAGAATTCTGTATTAAAATAATGTAAAAAGAATCATGGATATTTCGAATTTTATTTTGGATAATTCGAATTTTTTTGAACGATTGCTTTGAAAATTTTGCAGTAAAAATTGTTCCTGAGACTTTTTTGAGCACAATATTTTAAGTTTATTTTAAAGGTTCTTTTTTGAAGGTCAGTCTAATATTGAAGATTCTATTTTTGTATCAATAGATATGTTGGAATCATATTCCGTGATTTAAAGATTGCACTCAAAGAAGCAATCAAAAATATTTGACTTTTACCCTTACAAGTGGTGAATGTTTGAGCTCCTAAAAATATCTGATTTAATGAAACAAATGTAGCAGTATTCTTAGATAAAGTTTATGTGTTAAGGCTGTTCTCAACTGCTCTGTTCAACAAGCACAAAACGTTCTAACACATTTACAAATTCATTTTTAACGGAAAGATATAAAATTTGAAAGCCTGGCCATGGAAGCGATTTGGAATTGAACTGTTTTTCCCATTTTTTGATCTACCAATTACCTATTGAGTTATAAGCGTTTTTGATCATGTGACAAACCCTTTTTTCGCCCGCTCTTGAGTGATTTTTCTACTTTCGCGAGGAAATTCGGTTCAAAACGTCCACTTTGACGCTATTTTCTGAAAGATTTATTGCGTTTGAAAAAAAAAAAAGGAAAAAACAGCTCAATTACATAGTTTCTGAACAACAACACCAGCTAGTTTCATGCATTTTCGAATAAAAATAAATTAAAACTTATGTAAGAAAGTTGCCCTTTTGGATTTGAGAACATCCTTAAACCTTTCATCGTGGAGTTAATATTTTTTTATCTCTTCTTTTTTGAGAGAATATATGTAATTCAAATTTTTGGATATTTCGAAGTTTTCTCTTCTCCCTTCAACTTCGAATTATCCAAGTTTAACTGTATAAAAAATTATTATGAAACGATTCTTGCAAAAACAATTTAACTAGTGCTATTGCAATAAGCGTCTGAAAAATTTTATTGTTTTTTCTCAACTCCAAATTGGCTACTTTCTGACATATTTCTGAATCCTCTTTTGCTAGAAAATGCAACAATTTGGTCAGCGCTCACATTCAGAAACTTTGTAATGGAACAATTTTCCATTTTTTGGTAAAGACAGAAGATCTACCAGAGAATGCTGTCAAAATCGGCGTTTTCAGCCAAATTTCGGGACGTCATAGCGCGGGAAAGAAAAAATAAAATCAGGACATATGCGAGTAAGGATCACAACCTGAGGGTTCCGTACCGTTATAAGGGAGACCGGGGAATGGCGACACCTTAGGGAATTTAAATTTTTTCACCTCCAAAAAAATTTAATTGTAAAAATTCCAAAGCTGAATCATTATCTTTAGTATCTGTATAAATTAAACCGTAATCATAACTGTAAAGTAAGTACACATAAAAATTTTTCTTTCAACCTCTGTACAGTGGCGGGATTGCCCATAGGACACTGGGGTAATTCCGCCACTGTATAGGGTAATGACGCCACTCTTTAATGACCTAGTAAATACATAAAATGGATACTAGGAGACACATAAAACCTAATGAAAATATTTAGAACGCAATAATTTAGCAAAATAATGAATAATTACAATGTTCCTTAAGCTAGATTTATTAATGTGCTAAGCTTACAATTTAACTCAAATTGGAAAAGTCGCTCTTTGCCATGGTGGCGACATTACCCCGAGAGGACAATATAGCGGAAATCTCCCAGCAAAGCTAAAAGAAGAACCGAACTTGTTCAACAAATTGCATCAAAATGTAGACGAATGCATGTAGATTACGGGTAATATTATCTTAAGTATCTAATGTTACAATAAAATGTACTTACCTCTACTCATTTGAAGCTTCAAAATAAGAAGCAACTGGATGAAAACTACATTTTTCGCTAGAACAAACGAACGACGTAACAACAAAATCACTCCCACTCTAGGCACTGTTTCTATTGCTGGCCGCTATAGTGCAGGCGCATTCACTATCTCAAACTGCCGTTAGTTTTTAAACTAGGCGGGGTGATGGCATAACCCCGAGTGGCTGCATTCCCCCGGTCTCCCTGCCGTTACAAAAAAATTTAGTACCGATTATGGAAATTCAAGAGTGTCACGTAATAATACGACAAACATGCAGCGATGCAAAATTTCAATGACTTATTTAAATGAAGTAACATGTCTAGAAGCAACAACATTTTCTAAATTCACAAAAAACATGCGCTAAAGAAGCTTCAAAAATTTTTGGAAAAAAAAAATTCTTGAATTTAAGAAGAACGAAGTTTTTCAAATTAAAAAAAATTAGAAATTACACAGGCAAAAATATTTTATGGCAGAAATTCACAAATATGTCTACCGTTATATTACTGTTACAAGAAAAAAAGTCCTTCCGGCCAGTGCCGGGAGGAAGAGGTAGCTTTCATATTCCTTATTTTTAAAAAACCAACTTATATTATTCAAACACACGAAGCTCAATTTAGTGGAAACCGAATATAAGAGATTCAATACTAATTTTTATCAATACTAAATCATTATGAATGAGAATTTCACGAAATTTGTCAGCTTTATCCAAGCTGCTTTTATTTAAAGTAACTTATATTTCGCTGCCAAATTCGGCGATTTCTTAAAGTGCCTGCCATTTTAAGACAACATGGTGGATAAGGCTAACCAGTGAACTTGGTCGAGACCTTAGTAATTGCTGTGCACATGCTCACTTACATCGGAATCGGTTGATATATACAAGTGCTGTCGCAGGCATAAAATCATGTTTTTCAAAATGTCACCCACATTAGAAATTGAAACTGCTATATCTGAGCCATTTTTTAAGATAAAGACAAACAAAAAATGCTCTTGAATCCTTATATCAAGGTCAAATACTTAAGGAAGAAACCTTTTTCAATTTCTAATTTTTTTTTTTGCACCTCACTTTAAATATAATTTTTTTTAATTTAATGACCGCCATTTTGAAACAAGATGGCTGATGAAGCTGACCAGCGAACTTGGTCGAGACATTGATATATACTATCCACATGCCTTCTTACATCGAAATAGGCGAATACGTGTGTTATCACGTGACAAATAAAAGATCGTTTCAAAATGTTAGCCATGCTAGAAATTCAAAGTGGTATAATTCAACCATCATTTTTAAGAAATAAACAAAAGAACAAATTTTCAGAAACAAAAACTGCTCCGGAATCTTTGTATCAAGGCCAAACACATAAAAAAATCTTTTTCATTTTCCAGTTTTTTAATACCAAATTTTAAATTTTAAATTTAATTTTTTTTATTGGCAACCCTTTTGAAACAAATCGCGAATGAAGCTGGCCAACGAACTCGGTCGAGACATTTATATGTACTATGTACAGACCAAGTTACATCCAAATCGGTTCATAAATACACCTGTTATCGCGTGACAAAAATCAGGTCGTTTTAAAATGTCAGCCACAATAGAAATTCGAAATGCTATAACTCAGCCATTTTTTTAGATATAGACAAAACAAAAACTGTTCCGGAATCTTTGTATTAAGGTCAAACACATACAAAAATAAATATTTTTCATTTTTCAATTTTTTAGTATCTCATTTTAAATTTTTAAATTTTTTTAAATGGCCGCCATTTTGAAACAAGGTGGCGGATGCAGCTGGCCAACGAACTCGGTCGAGATATTTGTATGTACTATGTACACACCAAGGTACATCCACATCAGTTCATAAATACGCCTGTTATCAAGTGACAAAATTCCGGACGTTTCAAAATGTCAGCCACGCTAGAAATTCAAAATGCTGTAACTCAGCCACTTTTTAAGATATAGACGAAACAAAAACTGTTCCCGAATCTTTTTATCAAGGTCAAACACATAAGAAAAAATATTTTTTCAATTTTCATTTTTTTGGTACCACATTTCAAATTTAAATTTTTGTTAAAAATTTAAATGGCCGCCATTTTGAAACAAGGTGGCGGATGCAGCTGGCCAACGAACTCGGTCGAGATATTTGTATGTACTATGTACACACCAAGGTACATCCACATCAGTTCATAAATACGCCTGTTATCAAGTGACAAAATTCCGGACGTTTCAAAATGTCAGCCACGCTAGAAATTCAAAATGCTGTAACTCAGCCACTTTTTAAGATATAGACGAAACAAAAACTGTTCCCGAATCTTTTTATCAAGGTCAAACACATAAGAAAAAATATTTTTTCAATTTTCATTTTTTTGGTACCACATTTCAAATTTAAATTTTTGTTAAAAATTTAAATGGCCGCCATTTTTAAACAAGATGGCGGATGAAGCTGGCCAACGAACTCGGTCGAGACATTGGTATGTACTATGTATAAACGAAGTTGCATCCAAATTGGTTCATAAATACGCCTTTTATCGCGTGACAAAATTCAGGACGTTTTAAAATGTCAGCCACGCTAGAAATTCAAAATGCTATAACTGAGCCATTTTTTAAGATATAGGCGAAACAAAAACTGCTCCGAAATCTTTGTTTAAAGGTCAAATACATAAGAAAAAATATTTTTCCATTTTCAATTTTTTGGTACCACTTTTCAAATTTTAAATTTTTAAAAATTTTTTAAATGGCCGCCATTTTGAAACAAAATGGCGGATGAAGCTGGCCAACGAACTCGGTCGAGACATTGGTATGTACTATGTACATACCGAATTACATCTAAATCGGTTCATAAATACGAGAGTTACAGTGTGACATAGGTCAGATATATATATATATATATATATGGATATATATATATATATATATATATATATATATATATATATATATATATATATCAATTTTGAACGGTGGGTGGTTTCGGGGTCTGGGGGTCATGATCGATGAAAATATACCAAAATTTTTTGAAATCGCTTTCCTCCGAACGGCTGCAATAGGTAGCTTTTTGTAATGAAAGCTACCTAAAATTAGTACCGATTATAAAAATTCAAGAGTTTGTCACGTAATAAACCGGCATAGATTTATAAATTAATTATTTTCGGATTTCTCCCTTTACATGTGCTATATGACTAGTGTTGCCAGGCGTTCCGCGTATATCAGTGCTCCAAATGCTATGGACACCAGTAATTTTTTACAGTTTATTTCGCCATCTTTAATCGCAGATAATTCTGCCATTTGATAAGTCGAAGAAAATTACTTTAAAATATTGTTGTCCAAAGCATTTGGTGCTCCGATTTACACGGGACACCTGGCTACACTATATATGACCTTCATTTGTGCCAAATCTCAAGGTTCATGATCAACCGGAAGTACCCTATAGGTACTCTCAAAACCAACAGGATACTTCCGGTTCACCTTGAACCTTGAAATTTTGCACGAAAGAAGGTCTTATAACATGTGTAAAGGAAAAATTTCGAAAAGCATTAATTTATAATTATGTTTCGATTGATTGAGAGATTTTCTATAATCGGAATTTCAAAAGCGAGATTATAAAGGTTCCATTTTCTGATTTTGAGGTATAGAATCTGAAAAATGTGGTGTTGAGACAACAAGAGCTTATAACTCAAGATGTAATACATTTATCGAAAAATGGAAAAACCGTTCGATACAAATCACTTTAATAATCATGCCTAGAAGTATGGTGCTTTTTACATTTAAAAATGAATAACTAAATGCGTCGGAAATTTTCACTTTACTGAGCAGGAGACAGGATTTATTTATTTGAAAACCGCCTTAGACACAATTTTTTTTTTTTTTATGTGCATTTGTAACTAAAGATTTTGTAACAAACGAAAATATATAAAAAATGAATGATTTCATACAAATAAATATGAAAGGGTAAAAATAAATAAGTAAAAATAAACCCCTTTTTAAAAATAAAAGTACTCTATTTAAAATTCAAAATTTAAATTAAAGTTCTAAGTTTAAAATCAGAAAACCCAATTTATTTTCTAGAAACTCTTAAACCAAATAATTAAAAATAGTTTGCTTATCATAAAAATCTTTGACACTAATTGATATTTATGAAACAGTAGATTTAAAAAAAGAAATCACTTATTGTCACAACATAAAACGTATTAAGGATGTTCTGAAATCGAAAAGGCAAATTTCTGACCTAAGTGTTAATTTATTTTTGTTCGAAAATGCATGAAACTAGCTGGTGTTGTTGTTCAGAAACTATGTAATTGAGTTGTTTTTTCCATATTTTTGCAAACGCTATAGATCTCTCAGAAAATAATGTCAAACTGGGCGTTTTGAAACGAATTTCAGGGCGAAGGGAGAAACAGCACTCAAGAGCGGGCGAAAAACGGATTTGTCACGTGATCGAATTTGCTTATAACTCAATAGGTAATTGATGGATCAAAAAATGGGAAAAACAGTTCCATTCCAAATCGCTTCCATGGCTAGGTTTTCCAATTTTATATCTTTCTGTTGAAAAATGAATTTGTAAATATGTCAAAACGTTTTTCGCTTGTTGAGCAGAGCAGTTAAGAACAGCCTTAAGTGATCTTAAAATCATTATAAAAGTAATAAATCTCTATTGCGAGCCAAGAATGTAATTATGAATCTAATAACTTTCAAAATTGAGGAAAAGTAATTAGAATTTATAGCCTAAATATAATCATACTTGGAAAAGTAAATTACTATTTATGGATTTTAAGATTTAATGTTTATTTTAATTATAGTTTGATTTTATGTACCCAATAATTCTCTTAATGATAGTTTATGGAGAGTTTTAGCTCTGAGTCTCCTAAGACCTCTCAAGTCAATGGGCCTGACTTCATGTAAGGGACCATGTAGCATGAACAAAAATAAAGTCAAATCCATGATGAAACTGCCTCTTCTCTTCATGCCACGACTACATCCAACATGAAGTACAAGCGGATAAATTTCATATACTATAATCAACAAAATAATTTTTAATGATGAATTGGGGGCGGGGGGGGGGGAGGGACAGACGCCAAGGGAAAATATTTCTGAAATCCTCATCCTTGGAATTTGGCAAAATATTTTATAGGCTTTTTCATAAAACGAAATACAGAGTTCCAACTTTTAGTTGGAACAACTTGGTTTGGACAACTTGGTTGGAACAACTTGAAAAAAACTTGGAAACGTTAATAACCAGGAATTTATTATAAGATATTTCGTGTAATATCAGCAAGAAGTAAAATATTAAAAATTGAAATTTCATCACTCGAAAATTGTTACCAAATTCGAAGGAAAAATAAAAACATTTTAAGAACTTTTGGATAAAATTAAGTACTTATAAAGCCCTTTAGAGGTGAAAATTAAAAATAAGGACATTTATCCTCTTTCGGATACCTTTATGTTAATCGTATATTCCGCACATTGTACATGCTTTGTTAAACATACATACAGTAGAGCCCATCAAAACTGGTTCGGCATATCCAAGATTCGTTATAAACGATTTACGTCTTTTAATGATGGGTAAAGCTCTAAATGTCTTAAACTACATATAAGAATCTTAATGAATGTTTTAAAGGTTTTTAAATAATTTTACACATATTTACTTGACTTTTTAAATTAAGCATCGGAATTTATGTTAAATGGTTGCATCATAAATTTATCAAAAAATTTTCCTTATTGTGCTAGAATGATTTTACAAGGGCATAATATAACATTAACGTTTAAGTAAAAAAAAAAAAAATCTGTCACTTCTGCTTTTCTTAACCTTCAGAGAATTGTGATGGGTAAAATATTTCAACAAAGCTGAATCAACATCAACATTAATAGGTAAGAGCATTCTGTCAATGTGGAAATTTTAAAAACAGTAATTGTTATTATTATTATTATTTTAACAATATGAAAAATAATGATTGATGATTTTTGGAAAATAGGATTTATTTTATACACGAGTTCTTTATAGCCATTAAAAATGTATTGTATATGTTAATTCAATGAAATTTGATTTTCATTTGAAATAATGTATTGTATATTTTTAAAAAATGGGACTTTCTATCTGGTTCGCTATAAAAAATGTTCGTTGCAACCAGAATCTACTGTATATTCTACTTTAACCGTACCTCATGCTTTAATTTAATTTCTAATTTAAGATTGATTTTCAAAAAAAAAAAACTCATTCTTACAAATATATTTATCACCAGGGATACAAACTCCTCACAATAAAATTTACTTGACTAAAGGAAATTTTAGGAAATATCTCACTATGAATTATGAGAAAGGGTAAGATGATCGATGTTTTTGAATGTAAGAAAGGATAAAGGAATTGAATAGTAAAAGTGAATACATTCCTTATATTTTAATGGAAATAACTTTCTATCCTGACTTGCAGAAAATCAATTTGATATATATATATATAAATAAGAATAAAAAGATACAATGCAAGTTCTGATTTTAATCTAATTAAAATGCTTCACTGTATAAAAGCCAATTGTGGCCAAAAAGACCAGTTTTTTTTTTTTTTTTTTTTTTTTTTTTTTTTTTTTTTTTTTTTTTTTAAGAAAAAGCGGGTTAACCAATGAAAACCTCCGGCGCGGATTTTATTTTATTTCTCTTTCAGCGACTTTTTTGCAATCCTGCAACTTGGATATTCATATGTTCAAATTTCCCCCATTAAATATGTAAATGCCTAGCAAAGAAATGTTTGATTTGAGCTGCTGCATCTCGGTGTGCAACTGTCTTGCGCGTAGATAAATTCTGAAACAATTATACAGGGTTCGTACGCTTCAAGGACCTTTTACCAGAATTTTCGTAAAGAAATATTTGCCTTATTTAATGAAGAAAAAAAAAACCTATCTTCACAGATATTGCGACCAGTACTTTACGACTTTTCTGGTACTAAAACACTTAAAATCTCCTGAATCCCTTGATGCGTACGAACCCTGTTATACATATTTTTTTAAGGGGATCCGGGACACAAAAATCTTCAAATTTTCATTTTTTAAAATTATTATTATTGGATTAAAAATTTCTCTGCCGCTTTCTGCTTAAAATGATGTTTAAATCATGTTTCTATCTTAATTAGAACAGGAAATATTAATTTTTTCGTTTTGGTTTGTTTTCAAAATCTGCCTTTCAAGCTATGGTTGTCAAGGAAACGAGTTCTTGTGAAATTGCGTTTTTCTTCATGATAGGTTTTTTTCACCATTTCTCATATTTAAATTCTTATAACTCGAGAACCGTTAAAGATACAGGGTTGAAACTCGGAACATATCTTTTTCAATTATTTTACTTTACTTTTGGGCCAGCATATTTGAAAAAAAAAATATATTTACTTTTGAAAATATGATTTTTTTTTTTTTTTTTAAGTTGCACCACTTTTTTTGTAATTTTTTCGTTAAATATTTTTAATTTTTTAAAAAATTAATATTTTTTAAAATGCTGGCTCTAAATTAAAAAATATATATTTCTGTTTATTTAAATGAAAAACAATTTAAATTCTACAAATAATATTTTGAGTTATAACGATTTTAAGTTATACCACTTTTTTCATAAATTTTAAATTAAAATTTTTTTTAAAAAAGCTATGAGAAGTTTTATCATTCGATTTTGTTTACAAATGATATGGTTAACCATCACAAAAAAATTCAAAATTTTAACTCAATAAATACATTTTTTTTGAAAATGTGTCCCGGACCCCCTTAATGTACTTTTATGTATATTTTCATTTTAGCTTAAAATCTATTAATTACTTACTTATTATAGTGTTAAGTCTGAGAACGTCCAATCTTGGTTGATCGGGGGTTGGGTCTTTACTTTTTAATTTGCAATTGATAACAAGCATATTTAAAGGCGCAAACTCCGATTTTTGTCGCTCTATGTTTGATAGTCTGATGTAGCATGAACCAATCCGCATTTCGTTTCCATGTAAATATTTTATTTTTCTTCTGCATACAGAATGGATAGAACCATCCGTTTTCTTTAAGCCCAAACCATATTCCACACCACAAATCTCACTACAAATCTCTATCCTCCTGAGATACAAATGCATACCTCGAGGACAAGTCGGTTGAAATGACAGTTGTAACCGCCATTGGGTATTCGCAAAGGAGAAAATGCGACAGTAGATGTCAGTTTTATTTTCAGCGACTGTGAAAATGTCCGGTATTTTCCACTCGATTTCAGTTTCTTCGCACTTTTTCTCATCAACAAATCCAACTTCTTCAGCGCCAGGCATTTTAGTGGGAACTGAAAGTCCTCTCGAAATGACAAAGTGGGAGGAAATCCTGAAATTAAATAAGTTAGATTGAAAACATGAAAAATAAAACAATTAAAATTACCAGGGTTGGCAAGTTTTTGAGAGTGTGGCGGTTTTAACTGTAATGTCAAAAAACCCTTTTTGACAGAGTTTTTGACAACAACTGTCAAAAACCTAAAATTGAGTCCAAAAACTGTTTAAAATTATTTTTACAATATTAAATTTACAAACTTTCATAATTTTTAGTTTTAGACATTTGAGTAAACTTTTTGACAGTTTTAGATATTAAAAATCACACACCCTGTATAAAATTCAAAACATGATATTGGTTCAACAAGTTGCTTAGAAAACAGAAAATAATTGTAAGCTATAAATATAGGATAAAAATAATTAAAAGTATCGTTACATTGACAATATAAACTAATCAAACTATTAAATACTTTAATTTTTAAAAATGAAAGTACATGGTGAAAATACTTGTACAATTTAATGTATTAAATTATATATAAATATTTACTTATTTTAATATTGTTTTAATGTTAGTCTTATTCTAAGGGGGGGTTTTTTTTCCATGGAGCATGCATTAGAAAAAAACTACATTTGATGCCTTTTGTACTCAAAATTTGTTTCATAATTTGGAATAGATAAATCCAAAATTTGAAAATATCCGTTCAATTGATGCTGGACTGCATGGACTGGAATGGAAACGTATCATGAGAAGAAACTTTCAGGGTATGGTGGGTATTCAGCTTCAAAAGCAATGACAAAATTAGAAAATTTGTTTTTTTTTTTTTTTTTTTTTTTTCTCGAGCTGCTTCCTCTGTTCATCATTTACAAACTTGGAATAATATGTCAAAAAAAAAAAAAAAAAAAAAGACTATTTTACAATGTACAAAAACAAAATTTAACATAAGGGGACAAGGGACCTTAAAATCCTTAAAAATAATTTTTTTTATTTTTTGTAAATTTCACCTAAATATTATTCTAGGGTACATTATATGCATTATGGCATGCATTTATCACAAAAAAAATTTAAAAAAAAAATTATTTTTGAGAAAAAATGGAATTTTACGTGTCGTCTTAGAAATCTTCGAAATGCCCCCTGCGTCTTCCATATCAATGAAAATCTCTAATATTTTTTATAAAAGTTTGTTTTATATATATAAATAAAATAGAGCATCGAATTTTAAATATTTGAATTTAAAGGTAAAAAAAATACAAAATTTAAAATTTTGAAATTTTTTCGAAAAAATTTCAAAAATTTTCAATTTTTCAATTTTTTTTAAACTTTTAAATTCAAATATATAAAATTTGATGCTCTATTTTATTTATATATATAAAACAAACTTTTATAAAAAATATTGGGGATTTTCATTGATATGGGATGCGCAGGGGGCATTTCGGAGATTTCTAAGACGACGCGTAAAATTCCATTTTTTTCTCAAAAATAAATTTATTTTTTATTTTTTTTGCGCTAAATGCATGCCATAATGCATATAATGGACCCCTGAATAATATTTAAGATAAAATTTACAAAAAATAATAAAAAATGAAAATTTTTGAAATTTTTTCGAAAAAATTTCAAAATTTCAAAATTTTTAATTTTTTTTTTTTTTTTTTTTTTTTTACCTTTAAATTCAAATATATTAAATTCGATGCTCTATTTTATTTATATATATAAATCAAACGTTTATAAAAAATATTGGGGATTTTCATTGATATGGGACGCGCAGGGGGCATTTCGAAGATTTCTAAGACGATGCGTAAAATTCCATTTTTTTCTCAAAAATAAAATTTTTTTGAAATTTTTTTTGTGATAAATGCATGCCATAATGCATATAATGTACCTTTGAATAATATTTAAGATGAAAGTTACAAAAAATAAAGAAAAAATTGAAAAATTTTGAAATTTTGAAATTTTTTCAAAAAAATTTCAAAATTTTTCAAAAAAATTTTTTTTTTACCTTTAAATTCAAATATATAAAATTCGATGCTCTATTTTGTTTATATATATAAACCAAACTTTTATAAAAAATATTGGGGATTTTCATTGATATGGAAGACGCAGGGGACATTTCGAAGATTTCTAAGATTTCGCGTAAAATTCCATTTTTTTCTCAAAAATAAATTTTTTTTTAAATTTTTTTTGTGATAAATGCATGCCATAATGCATATAATGTACCCTTGAATAATATTTAAGGTGAAATTTACAAAAAATAAAAAAAATTATTTTAAGGTCCCTTGTCCTTGTCCCCTGGGGATAGGTGCCCCAGGGGACCTATCCCCTGGGGCACCTATAATGAGGTGCCCCAGTTGTTCTGAATAATTAAACTGAAACTAACATAATAAAACGAAGATATATTATTTATGTGTAAATATTGAAAATAACAAACCATTGATTTAAAGAACAATTAATTATTTCAAATTTTTAACTATTATGTTGCGATTTCATATTATAAATAATTTACTCAGAGAATATTTGTGTTGCAATTGTGGTTTATATCTAAGGTTTATGTACAAAAACAAACATTTAGAATCATTAAAAACTTATGATCATTCATTGAGTTGAGGGCACTTTAACTTTACACAATCTTTTTTTTTTTTAGCGTAAATTAGATGCTGAATATTTTTATAATAAACTGAACGCTTAATAGTAATAAAGATATAAATAATACTTTTAAAAATGAATTTAATAGTAGTTTCAATATTTTTAGCCTTTTTCCTGGTATGACATTGACAGATAATTTGAATTATGATTTATAATTTTATTACAACTTAATTATAGAATATAACTAAATAAAAATTATTTATATAACTACATAAATTATTACTTAATCAGTTTTTAGCGTGATTTAACATAAAATTTCACTAATGATTGCTAAAAAAAAAATGTGTATAAGGTTTTTGACACTTTTCGTCAGTTTTCGACATTTTTTGACAGGTTTTCGACATGTCATGTCAAAAACCCAACCATAAAAATTACCCATAAATATCAAAGAAATTAAACTTTAAAAAGAAACAATTGGGTAAGTGTGATCACAGATCGCACAGAGGGTTTCATTTAATATTCCTTTCAAAACACTTTATCCTTTTGCAAAATCTGTTAGTTCCACATTTCACAACCAGGGGACGCACTCTATTCTACACAAACCTCTAGTACGAAACTCCGTTTTACAACCTATCCATAGATATATTAGTCGAGGGGATCGGGCTCATAACACCTGAGATAAGTAGGCGCCACCTGGCGGTAAAAAGTGGAACTAAAATATGTAAGGCTATGTGCATAATATAAAAGAGTGGTCAAAGGTGTGTCGACAAAAGTTAGAAAAGTACCCACAGGGTGCAATGGGGGGAGGTTAGAAAAATTGCTTTAAATACACAAGTTAGAGCTCGGATGGGTAAATAATATAAGATTTTTATGATTTTTCGTGTGATCGCAAGTGTTCTGCAATAAGTATGCAAAATTTCAAGTCTTCAACTTAATTAGGGGCTCAGTTAGAACAAAAAGATTAAAATACACAAGTTAGATCCCAGATGGTTAAATATAAGACTTTTTCAAAATTTTATGATTTGTCGTTTGATGCGAGGTGTTCAGCTATAAGTATGCAAAATTTCAAGTCTTCAACTTAATTAGGGACTCAATTAGAAAAAAAAAAGAGCTTAAAATACGCAAGTTAGATCCCAGAGGGTTAAATATAAGACTTTTTCAAAATTTTATGATTTATGGTTTGATGTGAGGTGTTCAGCTATAAGTATGCAAAATTTCAACTCTTCAACATAATTAGGAACTTAATTTAAAAAAAAAAAAAAAAAAAAAAGCTTAAAATACGCAAGTTAGAGCCCAGAGGGTTAAATATAAGACTTTTTCAAAATGTTATGATTTATCGTTTGATGTGAGGTGTTCAGCTATAAGTATGCAAAATTTCAAGTCTTGAACTTAATTAGGGACTCAGTTAGAACAAAAAGATTAAAATACACATTTAGAGTCCAGAGGGTTAAATATAAGACTTTTTCAAAATTTTATGATTTGTCGATTGATGTGATTTGTTCAGCTATAAGTATGCAAAATTTCAAGCCTCCAACATATATAGTTTCCTAGAACGGGCTCTGTGAGGGACAGACAGACAGAGGAGTGAGACGAATAGGGTTTCGTCAGATGAACGAAACCCTAATGATTAATTTGCATACTCCCACAAGAGAGTAATTTGATTTTTATTGGGGTTGGGGGGGAAGGGTAATTTTAGATTTTTTTATTAACTCATCACTCTAACAAGTGGGTAAGTGTCATATCACAGATCGCTCAGAGGATTTCGTTTAATATTCCTTTCAAAACACTTTATTCTTTTCCAAAATCTGTTTGTTCCACATTTCGCAACCACTCTCGCGCACTCTATTTTAAACAAACCTCTATCCGAACGAAACTCCGTTTTACAACCCATCCGTAGATATATTGGTCGAGAGAGTCGGGCCGATAGCACCCGAGATAGGCAGGCGCCCCCTGGTGGTAAAAAGTGGAACTAAAATATTTAAGTCTATGGTGCATAATATGAAAGAGCGGTCAAAAGGGTGTCGGCAAAAGTTAGAAAAGTGCATCCCGGGTGAAAAGAAGGGAGGATAAAAAATTGCTTAAAATACACAAGTTAGAGCTCGGAGGGTAATTAATATAATACTTTTTGAAAATTTTATGATTTTTCGTGTGATCGAAAGTGTTCTGCTATAAATTTGCAAAATTTCATGTCTCCAACTTAATTAGAGGCTGAGTTAGAAAAACTGCTTAAAATACACAAGTTAGAGCACGGAGGGGTACATAATATAAAACTTTTTGAAAATTTTATGATTTTTCGTGTAATCGAAAGTGTTCTGCTATAAGTATGCAAAATTTCATGTCTTAAACTTAATTAGAGCCTGAGTTAGAAAAATTGCTTAAAATACACAAGTTAGAGACCGGAGGGGTAAATATAAGACTTTTTGAAATTTTTACGATTTGTCGTGTGATCGCAAGTGTTTAGCTATAATTATGCAAAATTTCAAGTGTTCAACTTAATTCGGGGCTGAGTTAGAAAAAAAAAAGCTTAAAATACACAAGTTAGAGTCCAGAGGGTTAAATATAAGGCTTTTTCGAAATTTTATAATTTATCGTTTGATCGCAAGTGTTTAGCTATAATTTTTTCAAAATTTCAAGTCTTCAACTTAATTAGGGACTGAGTTAGAAAAAAAAGCTTAAAATACACAAGTTAGAGCCCAGAGGGTTAAATATAAGACTTTTTCGAAATTTTATGATTTATCGTTTGATCGCAAGTGTTTAGCTATAATTTTGCAAAATTTCAAGTCTTCAACTTAATTTAGGGGCTCAGTAAAAAAAAAAAAAAAAAAAAAAAAAAAAAAAAAAAAAAGCTTTAAATACACATGTTAGAGCCCAGAGGATTAAATATAAGACTTTTTCAAAATTTTATGATTTGTCGTTTGATGTGAGCTGTTCAGCTATAAGTATGCAAAATTTCAAGTCTCCAGTATATATAGTTTCTGAGAACGGGCACTGTGACGGACAGACAGACATAGGAGCGAGACGAATAGGGTTTCGTCAGATGAACGAAACCCTAAAAATGATGTAATATAGTTAAATATAGGGCCCTAACATGAAAACACGCTAAAATGTCTTAGTACTTAGCGCTTTAGATCTCCAATTAGTCAAAATTAAGCATAGGGTGTGAATTATTCGTTAGAATATTTTAAAGAAATGCACAAAAGATTGGGTAAATATTTAAAATAGGGCTCTATGGTTCAAAAAAAAGTATGAGGATGTTGGTCCAGGAAAAAGAGTCCAAGACTCAACTTTAAAATTATGCACTCAGAAAGGGAGAAAATTAGCAAGTGAAAAATGCTTGGCGCACAAAAAGTTCAAGGGATCCTGGACATAGCCCTGCGGTTCCCTAGGGTGCCCCAGGATCTTAACTGGAATGTAGAAACGTGAGAATAACAAAATGGAAAAATGATCCCAAAAATGAAGATCGGAAGCAATTTATTAACAATGTATTTGCACAAAAACTTCAAGGGGCTCTATTTCGGGCCCCAAGGGTCCAGGGTCATAACTTGATAATAGAAAGGCGAGAATAACTACATGGAGAAAGGTCCTTGGATAAAAAGGGGGCAAGTTATTATTTCAAATTTCCAACCATTCGGTTGGGTATTTTTTTGTCCAGGTGACCGACTATAAGTGCTGCGTATTTATATAGTTACGAACGCACCTATAAATTACAGTAAAAGCAAAATTAAAACTTAATTTTATAGGAAAAAGAGAAGCGGGGGGGGGGGGGGGATATTTAGTAACAATTTGGATATATATAAATTATATATATATATATATATATATATATATATATATATATAGAGAGAGAGAGAGAGAGAGAGAGAGAGATGTTTTACAAATGTTGCCTATTCAGCACAATTGTAGTAGATCTTCTAAGTTCTGATTGTGCATGTTATTGTTACTATTATGCAACATAAAATATAAGTCTACTCACACTAGTAGATTTGCCTAACTTTCAAAATCTACTCATTTGAAATATCGTTGATCCAATAAATTATTAGCAACAAATTTATACTAATTTTAAAATATATTTATTGTGAATTGATTAAAAACGTAAATTAAGTGTTAATTTATAATAAGATTTAACTTTAACTAACATTTTCCGAAAATGGACTTGCCCTACTTTAAAGATCAGCAGTTCATATAATAATAATAGTATCTTAATAATATAGATTCCAGAAGTACTGTACATTAGCGGTGATTGCTGGAAGTGCATTTTAAATTATGATATGCACTTTTATGTTTCACTATATTTATGCATATTATATGGTGTGTATAAATGCTATAATCATGGAAGACGATAGTATTCCAGTGACGCAGCCTTAAGCCTAAAATCGTATCGTATCGTATCGTAGAATTCGTAGATGGCGGAACTCATATATACAACTAACTCGACTTCAAAGAAAACTCGAAAAGCGGCCTTTCAATAACTCAGCAAATATAGCTTTTATTATTCTGATTTTTTTTAGAACAGTCTTATATCTGCAGTCTAATTTTATTCTGAAATTTTTACATTTGTACGTGCAGTATATTTTGAGATCTAAATAGTCATTTTTAAAGCGAAAGCGTTGGAACGCGATGGAAGAAATTCCTAATGTCAAAATCTGGAAAACGGCTCGGGTGATTTTCTTTAAATTGATATATAATATGGATCTGTTTTATGTGAAGGGAATAAGATAACAGCTGTTTACGGAAAAACTCTAGTTTTCTTTTTATTTCACATTTTTTTCCCTCCGAAAATGACATGGGCGATCTTATTAAAATTAATATATAATATGAATCTATTCTAGATGAACCAAATAAGACCACGTTTGTTTCCTGGAAGACTCTTATTCGTTATATAATAAGCATGAAAAATCGGACTATATTTTTCCGCCATTTATGGGAATTTCACCGAAATTGTGCCTCTGTATTCGTGCGCATAATTTCTTCTGTTCAACTTTTAGGGGACTGTTTTCGTACCTTCTGTAGCTCAGTCGGTTAAGCGCTGGTCTTGCAATACATACGTTGTGAGGTCTGTCCTCTTTGAAGCAGTAAGCATTTTTTTTATTATTATCCTTTTTAAGTCAGTTAATAAAGTAAATTTGATTTTATGTTTCTATAAGAATCAGGGTTAGAAAAAACCCGGGTTTTTTCGAAAAAACCCAGCCCACTGGGCCCACTAGTCTAAAACCCGGGTTTTTTCTGATAAAACCCGGGTTTTTTCGGGCTTTATTGAGTTTTTTTGGAGAGCACTTTAAGCTTCTAATTTTCATATACATAATACCTGAATTCTCCATTTATCAGTGAAACTTGGGCATAATTTGCATTAATTAAGTATGAATTAACAAAAAGTATATAAAAAGAAAAAAAAATCAAATTAATTTAAAAGGTACATCTGTATCTCATGGGACTAGTTTGCTGAACTAAGCATATATTAAGTGAACCACAAATGGATTTCTTCATATAATTCTTACCTTAAGTTAAACATGTTAAATTTATATAGTTTCTTTCATTCACTTCAAATCAGAAATCAGTTGAAGACTTTTTTTTTTTCTTTTGAAAGAAATGGGATTCGCAATAATATATTTGAAAATTTTAGCAAAATTTGCTACATATATATTGCAACAGTATTAAATGTTAAATTAGATTGTCATAGAAGTCAGTAACATTTGTAAATTTATATCACAAATGGCGATACACTTATTACTAGCTTTGCTGCTTTATCAACTCCAAAATGATTACGTAACTTGCTCCAAACCAGACCAAATGTGGAAAAGTATTGTTCGATTGAAGCAGAGGTAGCTGGTACTGAATGTAAAGAAAAAACTCACAAAATCCAGGAGGAAACTTATCTGTTTCACTCTTTTTTGCCATAATCTGAACCATTTTTGTGTGGAAAACTCCTATATAACACTTTCATTGAACATTGAAGCAGGATAATAAATGGGATGATTAATCTTAAAAGCTATAACAATGCAAACAATCAGGATGGGGTTCAAGTGCAATCTTTTTGCATGCATTAAGATTTAAAGCATTTGAATACATTTTAGATTACATGCATGAAAATCTTCCTTCTTTTTTCTTTTTTGGTCATTTTATCTCTGCTTATAAATTCCTTTAAATCTGGTTCTTTTGAAATATATTTAAATTGGCCTTTATCTTTGCATTCTCAAACCTTAGATTAAATAATGATACAGTTGTGAAAGCACAAGAAAATTTGAAAAAAACCCACAATGGGTTTTTTCAATGCCCGTAAAAACCTGGGCGTGTTTTTCGCGCTGGGCCCACTTGGGCAAACCCTGTCTAACAGCCACTGACTATTAACCCAATTTTCCAGTTTTTACCCATACTCATTCCTTAGATTAAATAATGTTACAGTTGTGAAAACATGAGAAAATTTGAAAAAACCCACAATGGGTTTTTTCAAGTATGCATGCCCGAAAAAACCCGCAGATTAAATAATGTTAGTTGTGAAAACATGAGAAAATTTGAAAAAACCCACAATGGGTTTTTTCAAGTGGGCCCGCCCGAAAAAACCCGGGTGGGTTTTTTCGGGCGGGCCCACTTGGGCGAACCCTGATAAGAATGCATTTGTTTATTTTGATTTTTTTCTTTAAGAGTTTCACATATCACTATTTCGTGACAATTTTTCAAACAATAAAAATACTGTAAGATCTGTCTAAGGCGGACTCTGTGTAAGCCGGAAATCTGCATACCGCGGAAAGACTTTCAAGTCCCGGCAAATCGATTGAAAATAACATTAATACGTGCTCCGTAAGCCGGTATCTGCCTAACGCGGAAACAGAAAGGTTTTTAAGGTCCGCCGAAAGCCAATTTTTACATAAGACGGAAAAAAGAATATTTTAAAACCGAAAATTGTATTTGTTCAGTCTACAACAGTTTCTTTTTATTTACAATTTTTAACACAAATGAATTTCTGTTTTTCTACGGTACATAAATTTAAATTATGCGTTTTTATTTTTTCCATTACCCTTATAATAATAATAAAAAAAAACAGCTCGTTATTCTACCATTACGTTTTTAATAATAATACGAGTAATAATAAAAATACATGACGTTATTCTAACTGTAAATGGAAGACTACGAGATTTAAAAAAAAATGTCATACATCCAAAATTTAAAAAAGTAAATTTTTAAAAATCATATATATTTTTTAATTATAGGATAATTGAAAAAAAATTGTATGGTTTATTTATATGTATCGTATTTCAATCCGTTTCGCTGAGGAAAATACGAATTTTTATGCGTAAAAAACGGTAAATAAAAGGAAAATGTCGATTGAACAAATAAAAATGCGTACATTTTTCTCTTTTACTTTTCATTAAATTCATAAAATGGTAACTTCATACTTTAAACTTTCTCTATGCGTAAAAAAAATAATAAATAAATGCTCAAGCTTGTTTTTTTTTTTACAAACTTAAGAAGTATTACTAATTAATATTTCACTTTAAAAAACGGTACTGAAGATTACAAACGTAATCTAGTAAAATCAATCCCGTTTACATTTCTGAATTATTCAAATTAGTATTTGGTGGTGCTGCCATCTGTCTTTCAAATGTAAAAATATTATTCCATATAACACCTTTCAACTACATCTGCAATTTTAAATACTGGTAAATAGGCCCCAAAAAATTTAATTTTCATCTCGAAAATTCAGATTAGTACCAAGCTTCAATATCTTTTATGAACAGCAATTATATTTAAGAGATTTAGTCATTTATCATGATATCAACGAGATTACATTTTGGCGAGGTCTTGGCGATTTAATGTTACCAGTTCACTTTGGCAACTTTTTTCTTTAGAGTTTAATTTCATTTGATGCTGTGGAAGATTGATGTTTTCCTGTGCTATTTCTGTATGGAATGTATGTATATTCGAACTGTTGCTCAAGGAAAATGGATACTCAATTATTAAGCAAAAAATTGTAGGTTAGAATTTGATTTAGATAGATTTATTTAGTTTTATTAGTGAGCAATTATTGTAATTTAAATAAAAAGGTTTAAAGAGTAATATTTACTGATATTCTTCTTAAAAAAGTAAACTTTTTACGTAGTAAAATTTAACAAATCTTTATATCTATGAAACAAACCATAAAAAAATTCCCATTTTGTATATAGGTATGCTTTTTTAAGAGAGAAAGGGGAGGGGGGAGAATTAAAGGTGAATGGAAATCACGATTGTGAGTTCATACCATTGGTCTTTAATTTTTTTTTTTACTTTTATCTTTTTATTATTAACCTAAAAAAACAGTGATATCAACACAAAAAACTCTTAACGGGTTAAACGTTTGTGACGCAGCACTTTATCTTATTGCTATAAGAATTTTAAATATGGAACTTAAAAATAATATCAAATTTTAAGTGACGCTATGCTATTAATTAATGTATACAGAGTGCCCCTAAACTCATGGTACATACGCTAGGGGATGATAAAACACATCAAGACGGGTAATAGTAAATAGGAAACCAAGGGTCCCAAACGTATTCCGAAGGAGATAGGCGCCTTTAAAGTTTAGGGTCCAAAATTTCAAATGATTATAAAAAACGGAAAAATTGGTCGATTCTTTTGCGGTTTTCACTAAAACTATTCTTTATGTCAGTATTTTCTTGAAAATAAATTTTAAAGATACAGTTCAAAAAATGCCGATAGGGGGCGCTTTAGACTTTGGAGTAGTGGTGTACCGAGTAGCACTTTGGCCGAGTAGCCGAGTACCGAGTACTCGGCCACTGACTACTCGGCCGAGTACCGAATACCGAGTAGTTGTGTAATAAGAAAAAAAAAACACTGATGTGCACATAATGTGAGCTTAGGTGTTCATATGTGTGTAGTACATACAGGGGTGGGGAATTTCTAGAAAATCTTACCAGCCAAGGATTTATTTCACCAGCCAGTAAAATGCAACGTACAATTGAAAATTTTTATGACAATTTGCGCAACTCAAAAATAGTTGGTTATTATTACTAAATGCATTTTCATAATTTATTTTCCCAGTAAAATTAAGAAATATAAACAAGAGATGAAAGTTTAATTACATCGCAGTAACTAGGAAAGTTGAAAAATATAGCTAACTACTAAAAAAAAAAGAAAAAGTTTTCACATATCTCTATAGTTTGCCGTTTTCAAAGACTACCTAAAAATTCACTTGTCCTGTCAGAAAATTCACTCGCCAGTGGCGAGTTAAATGATGCATTTCCCCACCCCTGAGTACATATATATAAATATACCTGTGTACATATATAGTACATATAAATTAACTAATTAAATTTGAAATTCATTTGTGCACCTTCTAAAGACAATTTTTGACAATTCAAAACAGTAGCAAAAAAAAAGGAGAATCGACACATAACAAGTACAATTATTAACCAATATAAAATTAAAACATTCTTCAACCCTCCAATTTATTCCGATACCTGAAATCTGTCTATCAAAAATAAAAATGTTTATTGGTTACTGTAACAATTCATTGAATAATGCAAAACATTTCATATTTATTTTGTAACTGTACATTATTTTCTTTTGATTAAAAATAAAAATGAGAAAAATAAAAAAAGAGGTACAAAAAGAGATACAGGCTTTCTTAACAGAAGACTTATGTAAAACTTACACCCCATTTGCATAATTGGGGGGGGGGGGGGGGACTATGTGCAACCTTGCAAAAAAAATTCTTATGTGCACCTTCAACCACTGTTTATTCTGAATGTAAATTTTCAGAGGCAGGCGAAATTTACAGTAGTAAAAGAAATGCCCTGTCTACTGATAATGTAGAACATTTGGTGTTTTTGCACCATAATTTGAAATATAATGAATTTAATTATTAATTTTTTTATTACATTTATTGTATTTTCAGTTTTTTTTTAATCCAAAATAAGTCTTTTCTGTTTTTCATGTTTATTTAAAAAGAACTTATTTTTATTTGTATAAAAATGAAACTAAATTTTAATCTGGAATTATTTTATGAGGGTTTTTGTTCCTAACTTTTTCTATATTTTGTAGACATATTGTTAAATGCCAAGTAAATAGTTTTATGAATTATTGCATACATTATACATTGATATTCGAATAACTTTTTACAGATCAGTTTTAAATTCATATGCTTAAAAAATGAAATTCTTACAACTACTCGGTATTGGCCGAGTATTCGGCCAAAATTTCGCCGAGTACCGAGTACTCGGTACGGCTCTACTTTGGAGTAACCAACAACTATTTTTTACCGTTATTTTTTGTATCTCATTACATGCTTTGAAAAGCTTAGACTTAAACTTAAATTTTGAGCTCAAAATCTGAATCGTTGGGAGTGGTTAAGTAGCGCAAACTGAACTGTGTTCAGGAGTTAAAATTTCAAATGATTATAAAAAGCGGAAAAATTGGTCGATTCGTTTGCGGTTTTCACTAAAACTATTCTTTATGTCAGTATTGTCTTGAAAATAAATTTTAAAGATAAAGTTTAAAAAATACCGATAGAGGGCGCTTTAGACTTTGGAGTAACGAACAACTATTTTTTACCCTTGTTTTTTGTATCTCATTACATGCTTTTAAAAGCTTAGACTTAAATTTAAATTTTGAGCTCAAAATCTGAATCGTTGGCAGTGGTTAAGTTGCGTATACTGAACTGTGTTCAGGAGGGAGGTTCAAATTTCAACACATGGACACAATTCAGTTTGCGCTACTTAACCAATTCCAACGATTCAGATTTTGAGCTCAAAATTTAAGTCTAAACTTTTGAAAGCATGTAATGAGATACAAAAAATAACGGTAAAAAATAGTTGTTCGTTACTCCAAAGTCTAAAGCGTCCTCTATCGGTATTTTTTTTTTACTTTTTCTTTAAAATTTATTTTGAAGACAATACTGACGAATCGACCAATTTTTCCGTTTTTTTATAATCATTTGAAATTTTAACTCCTGAACACAGTTCAGTTTGTGCTACTTAACCACTCCCAACGATTCAGATTTTGAGCTCAAAATTTAAGTTTAAGTCTAAGCTTTTGAAAGCATGTAATGAGATACAAAAAATAACGGTAAAAAATAGTTGTTGCTTACTCCAGAGTCTAGAGCGCCCTCTACTGGCATTTTAATAACTTTCTCTTTAAAACTTTTTTTTATAAAGAAAATACTAATTTAAAGAGTGATTTTAGCGAAAACCGCAAATAAATCGACCCATTTTCCATTTTTTATCATCGTTTGCAATTTGGGACCCTAAATTTTGATGGCGCCTGTCTCCTTTGGAATACGTTTGGGACCATTGGTTTCCTATTTACTATTACTCGTCTTGATGTGTTCTATCACCCCCTAGCGTATGTACCATGAGTTTAGGGACACCGTGTATATAAATACATTTATATTATTTATTTCATCATTTTATTTTTGTTTTACTTATAATTGCATGTGTAATAATTATGTTAAATTTAAAAAGATAAAAAAATTATTCATTGATGCTTTATCAATCACATCTTTCATAAATTCAAAATATGAGTGTTAAAAGATATGATATCAAAATTTAAGTGACGCCTTGATGTAGCTTTAAACAATTTGTTTTAAAATTCAAAATTCAATTGTTTTCGGTTTGGCTAAATATATTTACACATGTAACCAAAACTTTTAATTTACCAATACACTGTTAAAAATATCACTTTCACTTATAGTACAAAATTAGCACTCGCCACTCGCCGAGTAACACATTTAAAACGTGGCGATAACTTTATTGTCCTCACTCGCCAAACTCAATGGGCACCACTCGTCAAACGCGATGGTTGAAAGATCGATGCCAGGGAGGAAAGGGGTGAAATTAGTTCGGAATTTACGACGTTCAAATCGGCGATTCTCCCGAACGTAAGAAAAGAAAGCAGCAGCGGTGATTCTGTCTCGAATTTTCCGAAAATTTAAGGCATTCGGTTCCGAAAAAAAAAAACTGTCATCAGTCCGAAAATACGGACATAAAAATATCGCTAATTTCGATATGGTCGCCGAAAAAATCAATTTTGTCAATCGTTCGTAGAAAAAATCACCAATTTCGTCAAAGAATCGCGAAAAAACGTGAATTTCGCCCAATGTCCACGTAAAAAACACGAATTATGTCAAAACATCGCGGAAAAAACGCAAATTTCGTGAAAAGATCGCGGAGAAAACGCAACTTCCGTGACAAGATCGTAGAAAAACGCGAATTTCGTCAAAAAAATCGCGGGAAAAACTGAAATTTCGTGAAAAGATCGCGAAAAAACGCAAATTTCGACAAAGAATCGCGAAAAGGAATAGCAAAATTCTTCAAAGTATCGCGGAAAAACGCAAATTTCGTGAAAAAATCGCGGATAAAACGCAAAATTCGTGAAAATATCGCGGAAGACGCAAATTTCGTGAAAAGATCACAGATAAAACGCAAAATTCGTGAAAAGATCGCGGAAAAACGCAAATTCCGTGAAAAGATCGCGGATAAAACGCAAAATTCGTGAAAATATCGCGGAGAAAACGCAACTTTCGTGACAAAATTCGCGGGAAAAATGCAAATTTCGTCAAAAGATCGCGTAAAAACTCAAATTTCGAGGAAACATCGCGGAAAAAACGCAAATCTCGACAAAGAATCGCGAAAAAGAATCACAAAATTCTTCAATGTATCGCGAAAAACGCAAAATTCGTGAAAAGATCGCGCAGAAAACGCACCTTTCGTGACAAAATTCGCGGAAAAAATACAAATTTCGTCAAAAGATCGCGAAAAATGCAAATTTCGTGAAAAGATCGCGAAAAACGCAAATTTCGTTTAAAGATCGCAGATAAAACGCAAAATTCGTGAAATGATCGCGGATAAAACGCAAAATTCGTGAAAAGATCGCGGAAAAGACGCAAAATTCGTGAAAAGATCGCGGAAAAACGCAAATTCCGTGAAAAGATCGCGGATAAAACGCAAATTCCGTGAAAAAATCGCAGATAAAACGCAAAATTCGTGAAAAAATCGCGAAAAAAACGCAAAATTCGTGAAAAGATCGCAGAGAAAACGCAACTTTCGTGACAAAATTCGCGCAAAAACGCAAATTTCGTCAAAAGATCGCGGAAAACACAAATTTCGAGGAAATATCGCGGAAAAAACGCAAATTTCGACAAAGAATCGCGAAAAAGAATCATAAAATTCTTCAATGTATGGCGAAAAACGCAAAATTCGTGAAAAGATCGAGGAGAAAACGCAACTTTCGTGACAAAATTCGCGGAAAAGTGCCAATTTCGTCAAAAGATCGCTTAAAAACGCAAATTTCATGAAAAGATCGCGGAAAACGCAAATTTCGTGAAAAGATCGCAGATAAAACGCAAACTTCGTGAAATGATCACGGATAAAACGCAAAATTCGTGAAAAGATCGCGGAAAAGACGCAAAATTCGTGAAAGATCGCGGAAAACGCAAATTTCGTCAAAAGATCGCGGAAAAACTCAAATTTCGAGGAAACATTGCGGAAAAAACGCAAATTTCGACAAAGAATCGCGAAAAAGAATCACAAAATTCTTCAATGTATCGCGAAAAACGCAAAATTCGTGAAAAGATCGCGGAGAAAACGCAACTTTCGTGACAAAATTCGCGGAAAAAATGCAATTTTCGTCAAAAGATCGCGCAAAAACGCAAATTTCGTGATAAGATCGCGGAAAACGCAAATTTCGTGAAAAGATCGCGGATAACGCACATTTCGTGAAAAGATCGCAGATAAAACGCAAAATTCGTGAAATGATCGCGGATAAAACGCAAAATTCGTGAAAAGATCGCGGAAAAGCGCAAATTCCGTGAAAAGATCGCGGATAAAACGCAAATTCCGTGAAAAAAACGCAAAATTCGTGAAAAGATCGCGGAGAAAACGCAACTTTCGTGACAAAATTCGCGTAAAAAAAATGCAAATTTCGTCAAAAGATCGCGTAAAAACTCAAATTTCGAGGAAACATCGCGGAAAAAACGCAAATTTCGACAAAGAATCGCGAAAAAGAATCACAAAATTCTTCAATGTATCGCGAAAAACGCAAAATTCGTGAAAAGATCGCGGAGAAAACGCAACTTTCGTGACAAAATTCGCGGAAAAAATGCAATTTTCGTCAAAAGATCGCGCAAAAACGCAAATTTCGTTATAAGATCGCGGAAAACGCAAATTTCGTCAAAAGATCGCGGATAACGCACATTTCGTGAAAAAATCGCAGATAAAACGCAAAATTCGTGAAATGATCGCGGATAAAACGCAACTTTCGTGACAAAATTCGCGGAAAAATGCAAATTTCGTCAAAAGAGCGCGTAAAAAGACAAATTTCGAGGAAACATCGCGGAAAAAACGCAAATTTCGTTAAAAGATCGCATAAAAACACAAATTTCGAGAAAAGATCGCGGAAAAAAACGCAAATATCGTGGAAAAAACGTAAATTTTGTGAAAAGATCGGGAGGAAAACGCAACTTTTGTCAAAAGATCGTGGAAAAAACGCAGATTTCGTGAAAAGATCGCGGAAAAACGCAACTTTCGTGAAAAAATCGCGAAAAAAGCGAAAAATTCATGAAAAGATCGCGGAAGAACGCAAATTTCGTGAAAAGATAGCGGATAAAACGCAAAATTCATGATAAGATCGCTGAAAAAACGCAAATTTCATGAAAAGATCGCGCAGTAAACGCAATTTTCGACAAAGAATCGTGAAAAAAATCGCAAAATTCTTCAATGTATCGCGAAAAACGCAAATTTCGTGAAAAGATCGCGGAAAACGCAAATTTCGTGAAAAGATAGCAGATAAAACGCAAAATTCATGATAAGATCGCTGAAAAAACGCAAATTTCGCGAAAAGATCGCGGAGTAAACGCAATTTTCGGGACAAAATCGCGGAAAAAACGCAAATTTTGTCAAAAGATCGCGGAAAAACAAATTTCGAGAAAAGATCGCGGAAAAAACGCAAATTTCGTCGAAAGATCGCATAATAAACACAAATTTCGAGAAAAGCTCGTGGAAAAAACGCAAATATCGTGGAAAAACGTAAATTTTGTGAAAAGATCGCGGAGAAAACGCAACTTTCGTCAAAAGATCGTGAAAAAAACGCAAATTTCGTGAAAAGATCGCGGAAAACGCAAATTTCGTGAAAAGATCGCAGATAAAACGCAAACTTCGTGAAATGATCACGGATAAAACGCAAAATTCGTGAAAAGATGGCGGAAAACGCAAATTTCGTCAAAAGATCGCGGAAAAACGCAAATTTCGAGGAAACATCGCGGAAAAACACAAATTTCGAGGAAACATCGCGGAAAAAACGCAAATTTCGACAAAGAATCGCGAAAAAAAATCTCAAAATTCTTCAATGTATCGCGAAAAACGCAAAATTCGTGAAAAGATCGCAGAGAAAACGCAACTTTCGTGACAAAATTCGCGGAAAAAATGCAATTTTCGTCAAAAGATCGCGCAAAAACGCAAATATCGTGATAAGATCGCGGAAAACGCAAATTTCGTGAAAAGATCGCGGATAACGCACATTTCGTGAAAAGATCGCAGATAAAACGCAAAATTCGTGAAATGATCACGGATAAAACGCAATATTCGTGAAAAGATCGCGAAAAAGCGCAAATTCCGTGAAAAGATCGCGGATAAAACGCAAATTCCGTGACAAGATCGCGAAAAAAACGCAAAATTCGTGAAAAGATCGCGGAGAAAACGCAACTTTCGTGACAAAATTCGCGGAAAAATGCAAATTTCGTCAAAAGGGCGCGTAAAAACAGAAATTTCGAGGAAACATCGCGGAAAAAACGCAAATTTCTAGAAAAGATCGCGAGGAAAACGCAACTTTTGTCAAAAGATCGTGGAAAAAACGCAGATTTCGTGAAAAGGTCGCGGAAAAACGCAACTTTCGTGAAAAAATCGCGAAAAAATCGAAAAATTCATGAAAAGATCGCGGAAAAACGCAAATTTCGTGAAAAGATAGCGGATAAAACGCAAAATTCATGATAAGATCGCTGAAAAAACGCAAATATCGTGAAAAGATTGCGCAGTAAACGCAATTTTCGACAAAGAATCGTGAAAAAAATCGCAAAATTCTTCAATGTATCGCGAAAAACGCAAATTTCGTGAAAAGATCGCGGAAAACGCAAATTTCGTGAAAAGATCGCGCAAAAAACGCAAAATTCATGAAAAGATCGCGGAAAAACGCAAAATTCGTGAAAAGATAGCGGATAAAACGCAAAATTCATGATAAGATCGCTGAAAAAACGCAAATTTCGCGAAAAGATCGCGGAGTACACGCAATTTTCGGGACAAAATCGCGGAAAAAACGCAAATTTTGTCAAAAGATCGCGTAAAAACACAAATTTCGAGAAAAGATCGCGGAAAAACGCAAATTTCGTCAAAAGATCGCATAAGAAACACAAATTTCGAGAAAAGCTCGTGGAAAAAAACGCAAATATCGTGGAAAAAACGTAAATTTTGTGAAAAGATCGCGGAGAAAACGCAACTTTCGTCAAAAGATCGTGGAAAAAACGCAGATTTCCTGAAAAGATCGCGGAAAAAACGCAAATTTCGTCAAAAGATCGCGGAAAAAACGCAAATTTCGTTAAAAGATCGCATAAAAACAAATTTCGAGAAAAGATCGTGGAAAAAAACGCAAATATCGTGGAAAAAGCGCAAATTTTGTGAAAAGATCGCGGAGAAAACGCAACTTTTGTCAAAAGATCGTGGGAAAACGCAGATTTCGTGAAAAGATCGCGGAAAAACGCAACTTTCGTGAAAAAATCGCGGGAAAAACGCAAATTTCGTGAAAAGATCGCGTAGTAAACGCAACTTTCGTGACAAAATCGCGGGAAAAACGCAAATTTTGTCAAAAGATCGCGGAAAAAACACAAATTTCGAGAAAAGATCGCGGAAAAAAACGCAAATATCGTGGAAAAAACGTAAATTTTGTGAAAAGATCGCGGAGAAAACGCAACTTTTGTCAAAAGATCGTGGAAAAACGCAGATTTCGTTAAAAGATCGCGGAAAACGCAACTGTCGTCAAAAGATTGCGAAAAAAAACAAATTTCATCAAAAGATCGCGGAAAAAACGCAAATTTCGTCAAAAGATCACCTACAAACGCAAATTTCGTCAAAAAATCTTTTAAAAAATGCAAATATTTTCAAAGAATGGCGAAAAAACCCACAAATTTGTTAAAAGATGACAAAGAAAAACGCAATTTTGTGAAAAGATTGCAGAAAAAACGCAGATTTCGTCAAAAGATCGCGAATTAACGCAGATTTTGCAAAAAGTCACGAAAAACGTGAATTTCGTCAAAAGATCGCGAAAAAAAGCAAAATTCGTTAAATGGTCGCAGAAAAATGCATATTAGTTAGTGCCGAGGGGGGGGGGTCCCCCTCTGCTGTAACCTTTCTGAAATTTTCCTGTGAATTTATTTTATTACAATTAATAGTAAAAATAAAATTTCAGTTGAGTGTAATCATATCGAATGGTAAGTAATATAAGTAAATTACAATGTTGATAGTTAGAAAAAACACAATTTTGTAGGAGCGTACATAACTTTGTTACGGGCCAGTGGTTAAAAAAAAAACTGGCCAGTGAAAAAAATCAGTGTACTGGCCAGTGGCCAGTGGGTAAAAATGTTAATTTTGACCTATGCTCTCACTGAACCTATACAATGCACTGTAATGTATTTATATGAAAAATATATTTATCTTTTGTGCCACGCTATCCAAAATCAAAAGTAAAATTTATGTAAATGATTTTTGTGCGTCATTGTATCCAAACTAAACGAAATGTATGCAAATGGATAACATGACGCACAAAAATGATTTACATAAATTTTACTTTTGATTTTGGATAGCGTGGCACAAAAGATAAATCAAATTTTTCATATAAATACATTACAGTGCATTGTATAGGTTCGGTAAGAGTGATATTTTTAACAGTGTATTGGTAAATTAAAAGTTTTGGTTACATGTGTAAATATATTTAGCCAAACCGAAAACAATTGAAATTGAATTTTAAAACAAATTGTTTAAAGCTACATCAAGGCGTCACTTAAATTTTGATATCATATCTTTTAAAACTCATATTTTGAATTTATGAAAGATGTGATTGATCAGCATCAATGAATAAATTTTTATACATCCTTTTAAATTTAACATAATTATTACACATGCAATTATAAGTAAAACAAAAATAAAATGATGAAATAAATAATATAAATGTATTTATATATACATTAGTTAATAGCATAGCGTCACTTAAAATTTTATATCATTATTTTTAAATTCTATATTTAAAATTCTTATAGCAATAAGATAAAGTGCTGCGTCACAAACGTTTAACGCGTTAAGGGTTTTTTGTGTTGATTTATATATAGGGCTACACAAAAGAATTCGTAAGGGTTACTGGATACGAGCGCAAATTTCTTAAAGGTGGTTTTTAAACGAGTTATGCATTTTTACGCTGAACTGCATTTAGTTTATTAAGAAATGTTTGTAGAATAATAAATAAAATGCTACACAGGGCCACGCAAAAAATTGGATAGATGCCGTCTATGGATGATAAGTTCTGGACATGTGATTTCAGTAGTTTTAAGAGGGTTTTACTTTGAATTAAATTTTAGCTAAATAGTGGCGCATAATAAAAGTACTAGGTAAACTACAGGACTGTACAAAAGTATTCAAGTATGTTTCCATCTATTAGTATAACTTGCTGAAATTTCAACCTGTTATGCGTTTTCTAGCTAAACTAAATTTTCCCATCATATAGTATGTATATCAACATACAGACCAAATACAGGGCTGTTCAAAATAATTGGGAAACATATTTGGCTATGAACGATAATTTCAATTTTTTAAATGTTTACTCAATTATCTTATTTACCTTATTTCCCTAAATAACGAAGTTTTATAAAAATTTTCAGGGAATGCTGGAAAGTGTTTCATAATCTATGCCGTACGCATGATTTTTCTTTCTTGTTATCTTTCTAATTAGTCCTCGTCAAAAATAAATATAATAATGATAAAATCATGCAATATCTAAATAAATTTAAACGATAAGAACTTACGTTAATACAGTGTTGCCAGATAGTCAAAAGTGAATTTCCCCAAAATTTCTGAAAATTTCCCCACATCAGTGTTTTTTTTCCGCAAAAGTCCCCAACTCAATTTTTACTCAAAAAGGGAATTTTTAAATTTTCAATTTACCACTATAAAAAATATTTAAGTAATTTAAGCTCAAAAATTTTCCCCGAATCAAGCCTTTTTTTGAAAAAATTCCCTATTTACAAAAAAACAAATTTTTAAACTGGACTGAATGCATATTTTGTAGCTACATTAAAAGAATGAGAGATATATTTTGCAGTGACAAGTTATTTTACGTTTGTTTTTAAAAGTATTGTCTAACAATGTTGGACTATTGCAAGGGCGTAGGAACCGGGGGAGCTGTGGCTCCCCCTGAAATATTTCAGACGGGCTCAGCTCCCCCGGGAAAAATTCTCGCACCACATCTGTTTACGATACATTGCTGAATTAAAAAATAAAGTATACTTTTTCTAGGAAAGTCACACAATAAACAACAAATAGAAGAGAGGGAGGGGGTGGTGAGCACACTTGTTTGTGCTTCACCCTTTTTCTCATCGTGGAAACCCACACCGCCCGCTATTCCCCCTCAAAGGTCAAGATGGGTGGTGTCGGGCTGTCAAGTGAAGGATTAATCTGCAGAGATATATCAGGGCATCCATTTTGTAGCCTGGTGAAGTATAGAATTTTAAAAAAGGTTTGTTTTTTTTTCTCTCTCTTTTTTGTTGAGAACTTTTATCAAATACTACATTTCTTTAAAAAGACTACATTATAATGGAATACAATAATTTAAAAAAGTTCTTGAAGTAAAAAAAAACTGTTTCTGTAATGTTTCTCTCTTTTTTAAACATATATATTAGCCTTTTATTTCGTTTCATTAAAATTCTGCCACAATGTTTTTACAGAAAATTCAATTATAAGGGAATATAAAAATTATATAATACGATTTTAATTAGAATATTGTTCTAAACAATCTGTGCTGATGTACATTTTTTTTTTGGATGAAAAGGCATTTTTTTTTGGGGGGGGGGGGGGGTGATTTATGTCATTTTCACCAACAGAATTGTCTATGCGTTTAAGATTAGTGCATCATTTCCATCAATTATTTTTAAATGTTTCAGATTTTAGTTTTACTGGTTAATTTTGATTTCAAGGGATAGAAGAAAAGAAATTTAGAAATAAACTAATAAATTTTAACTTGTTCCATATATGAAAATGGTGTCAGTTTCATCATCCGAACTAATCTCAAATCTAAGATTATGTCACCTTTTAAGGGCTTTATCAAAGAAATATGTCCCTCCGACAACACGGAGCTTTTAAATATTTACGGACACATTTTTAAATGCAAAAGCATGACGTTTGCAGGCATGACTACTGAAGCGATTTGGCATCGAATAGTGTTTACCAATCGTTGATCAATGAGTTACTTATATATTTATAAGCGATTTTTTCCACGTGACGACAGGTTTTCCTTTGACAGTATTTGATGAATGATCTTTTGCTTTTATTAAAAAATGGAAAACACTCGATCGCATAGTATCTGCATGAAAACACCTGCCAATTTCATGCGTTACAATATTCCTTTAAATGTGACTACATTTTCATTTGTGGAGTACCCTTCAATCTACTATAATCAAATTTTATTTTTTGAAACAACTCAAATTACCATGTTTAACAATCCGGCGAGGTTAGGACAACAACACTCCCGATTTCCAGAAAAAAGGGGGTCTTATATAGGTCTACTACAACCTGCACCGTTAACACATTTATAAAGAGGAGGCCTTTAAATTGATTTATAAATAATAAATAATTATTTATAATAAATAATATAAATTATAAATAAAATTGATTTGGAAGAGATTTGTAAAGACTTTTTAAGCAAAACAACAGAAATCATTTTATTTTTTGATAAATAGGAGTGGGAGAAGTCTTAAATTTGAATATTGTATTCGGGATCGCACATAAATTAAGTTTCTATGTATCAAGTATATCTATTAAAAATTATTTTAACTGGATTAAAGAGTTGGTGATCTTTTGACATGCTTCTATTTTATACTTCTGTTTGTGAAACGTGCAACACTATGATGGAACCTTCCAAAATGAACGAAATGACCCGCGCCACTAGCTTTCCGCAATATGCCCCAGCTCCCCCTGTTTGTACAAAGTTCCTACGCCACTGGACTATTGTTACATTAGCTCCATAGCTTTAGACAATCTCTTATCAGTAGGGATTTGAATGAATCCGAGACGATACGCTGCTTTAATTTTTTTGTCAAGTAGATAATCATAATGCAAAGTATTTTCGCTGTATCAATCGATGTGCTTTTGCATATCATAAAAGAGAAAAATATCTGCTTTCCACATATTTAAATTAAATTTTTTTAAAAGTACAGCGAAGGAATTTTTCGTTAAAGTCCTGCATACTTAGTCACGCGCAGGTTTAAGCTGCTTAAGACTTTAGAGCAGTGGTTCCCAACCTTTTACTGGCCACGCCCCACCGAAGCATCAGTAAAATCGTGATTGCCCCCAGTCCTTTTTCCTCACACACAAATTCTGTAATATATATCTCTTATCATTTTAAAATGAAGTCTATTAACCTGGAGGAAGCCTAACAGAGCTTTAACAATAACTACTCATTTCGCATTTTTTTTTTTACTTATCGAATGATCAATTTTTTGTCATAAATATATTGTTCACATAATTCTATAAATGAGACGATATAACTTAACTTTTATGCTCAAGTGAGTTTTCTTGTGTCTTTTCAATTTACCTAAATATTTAAATTAACAAAACTGTTATATGGTGGCATTTTTATGTTTACAAAATGTTGGAGAGACTCACATTTGGCATTAAAATTAATAAGTAGGAACGTACAATGTTTCCTATCACTAACAAAATACACAAAAAGCATTAAGATTTATAAAGTTTATAGTACCATGTTTAGATATTCCAAATATTTTTTTAGGTTTAAATAGGTTTAAGACAGTAAAATTTAGATATACTTTTAAACCTTTAACGGTCGCATTAAATTACGGTTTAAAAATTCAAATTGCTTATTGGCACCACTTTTTTGAAAAAGAAATAGTCACCTTATTTAATGACAGGTAAAATGATACCACAATAAAGCCAATTACAATATTTATAAAACTGGTGTGAATCAAATAATCTGAATAAAAGAAACAGTCCGTGAATATCACGGGAGCGAGAATTAAGGGGTTAAGTAGTTTGGCGTATAAAAGTTTCTTCATGTTGCATACAACCCAGCAAATAGATATACAAAGCTCATTTCATAAATAATCGAAAAAGTGAGGGGAAAATGTAAATTGGATCTTTAACCAGAAACATTATGAGAAATATTAAATATTAAAAAGGATTTTAAAATATATTTAGAGTTTGTTCATGTAATTATTCTGGTGTCAATTTTATTTTAAATTTTAGATTCGGAACTTTATGAAAATTCAAAAAAACAAAAAAAAAACTAATATTATTATTTATATTTTTAATTTTGAATTAATAACTTTTATTTTTAGTCTTACTTTTCCAAAATACCTCACTGTGAATGGGCGGGTTGCAAAGTTGAAATTGCCCCCCTAAAATGTCAAATTACCCCCCGGTGGGGCGTACGCCACACGTTGGAAATCACTGCTTTAGAGTCTCATGCATCTGTAATACAGTAGAGCGCCGATTATCCGAATTTCAATTAACCGAACTTCCAATTATCCGAACAGCCTATTTCTCTCAAAAAAAATTTTTAACCGAACTTCCATTTATTATATTCTCTCATTTTTTATTTATTTATTTATTTATTTTTTAAGGATGATGAGATTGTGGATGAGATTTAGGATCAAAAAGAAATTGAAGAAATGAAAACGAATGCTCTGAAAATGAACCAGGTCCATCACATGACGAAGCCTTTGAATGTTTGGAAACAGCTATCAAATGGCTCGAACGGCAGAAGAACGCTTATCCGATTCAAATAACGTATTTAAGAAGAATTCGAGGTATGGCAGCATAAGAAATAACGTCTTCTTTGAAGCAAGCAACAATCGAAAGCTTTTTTGCTTAAATTATAATCTCTGGCGTTCAGAAAGAGATAAAAAGAAATTTTTAAATGATAAAAAAAAAAAAAAAAAGTTTTTAAACACGCTAACACTAACTGGTGCTGCTAGTCCTAAGCCTGGGTAAAGTGTGAAGGTTTTAGTATAGTCAGGGAAGTCCCTTAAATTTTCTGTCCCTTTATCCGAACTAGGGTCGGTCCCGATTTGTTCGGATAATCGGCGCTCTACTATATATGTAAACTGTAATGTAGTAAACAACGAACACGATCACATCCAACAGAATAATTACGGATATTTCCGATTTCTGGATTGTATTTTCGTTTTTCAAATCAAAATTGAGTTCGAGACAGATCCAGTTTTTCTACAGGACTAAAAGAAATCTTTACGGAAAATAGTTTTTAAAAAAATCCCCAAGTTTTTCCACAAAATTTTTGTAATCCCCAAAAATTTCCCCACGAACTACTTACTACTCGTCCCCAAAAAATTCCCCTAGAGGTTCAAAATTCCCCAAAATGGGGACAAAATCCCCAATCTGGCAACACTGCGTTAATACTTATTGTAAATTACAATATGTTTTGGTTTATTTATTTTTATTTTGCTTCTGGTTAAACTTTAAAAATATATTTTCTTCTCAACAAGTGTCTTTTCAAAAGTATCTAGTCAGTAGTATTTTTTTTATTATTATTATCATTAATTATTTAAAAGATTGTTGGTTTTTTTAAACAAAAAATATCTAAATTTCTGTTCTTTTTTTTTTTTCTTGAACACTTGTAATAATAATAATACTAAATAAAATGGAATCGAATAAAGGATTTTAAAAATACATTTTTAAGATTTCCAGAATTTCAGTTATGAAGAATTAACAATCTAATGTATAATATCATAATCCTTCAAATAATAAAATGATACAGAGTTACGTACAATAAGAAAAATTGCAAGAAATGTAGTCAACAATCATAACAAAAAATGGTGAACTATAGTTACGATACGAAAAACTAACATGCAATGTCAATAACTTACTTTATAGTAGTCGCTGTAAAATAAAGTTTAGTGGGTACTTACGTTTGTTGTTGAAGAATGCGTTGATTGTAATTATTTAAAACATTGGACGAATTTACCAAAAAATATATTTTACCTCAGACAAATACAAACTTAATCTTTATCTGTGTATAAATTAAATCCACGTGCATAATGTATTCTTCCCGCCTATATTTTCAGGCTATTAGAAAGAATTTTGGTCTGTGCTGCCATCTATTAAGAATGCTACAAAATGTTATCGTGTTATCTTTAAGACTTGGTAATGTAGAAATATTACGCGAAGGCAGATTACAGATTACACTGGAAACTTCACATAAAATATATTACATTACAACTTGCATGCACATTCAAGGGCGGATCAAATCAAAGATGGCCCAGAAGCCTGGTATCTAATGGAGGTTCCCCTTGCTACACTGTTACAAAAAAAATAAATATTTTATATTCTTTAGTATATTTGAAATATATATGTAGTATATTGTTTTTAATAATATTCCAGTGTAAAAGTAAAAAATATGTATTTTAATCAGTACAAGGTCAAATCATATTTTAAAAAAATATGTATTTTAATCAGTACAAGGTCAAATCATATTTTAAAATATCATCACTCCAAAACTTGTATAGCAAAAAATAAATAAAAAAATGCAATTACAACGACCATTTAGAAAATGATTTTTTCAAAGTCTAAAATTTAAGACATAAAAATCCCACGGAGCTGGTCATACATTACATACGCCATGGATTAAACATTCATATTCCTAGACTCATCATGAACAAATTTTAAAAGAAATTTCAGTTTTGCAATTTTCTGTACTGCAAATTTTTAAACTTCTACGGAGCTGGTCATACATTACGTACGCCAAGGATTAAACATTAATGTTCCTGGAACAATCATGAACAAATTTTAAATGAAATTTCCTTTTTAAACTTCTAAACATCCCGCAATATTACTTTTTATAACGTCGTATAGAAAAAAAAAAAATGCATTTTTAATTGCAATTTGTTTGAGAGCTGTATCTCAATTTGTTTCTGAGTTATTTTATTTTTTTTTTTTTTTTTTTTTTTTTTTTTGTAGTTTTTATTATTTTTTTGTCATAGTGGCAACAGAAGTATCCATCTCTGTTGAAAATAAAGGGAAAATACAGATTACTGCATAGACCAATCAGAAAACGAATAAAATGCGGGATTGAACTAATAAACTGCCCTGACCGAGGACAATAACCATTTTTTCAAATGGTTAAAAAAAAAAAAAAAAAAAAAAGAAAGAAAGAAAAGAAAAAACAATTTAATAAATTACACCAACCATTTGGAAAATGATTTTTTCAAAGACTAAAATTTAAGACATAAAACATCCCACGGAGTTGGTCATACATTACGTACGCCATGGATTAAACATTAACATTCCTGGACCCATCATGAACAAATTTTAAAAGAAATTTCAGTTTTACAATTTTCGGTACTGTAAATTTTTTAACTTCTACGGAGCTGGTCATACATTACGTACGCCATGGATTAAGCATTAGTATTCCTGGACCAATTTTAAAAGAAATTTCATTTTAAAACTTCTAAACATCCCACAATATTACTTTTTATATCGTCGTATAGAGAGAAAAATGCATTTTTAATTGCAATTTGTTTGAAAGCAATTTGTTTAAAAGTTTGCAATTTGTTTGAAAGTTTGAATTTGTATCTCAATTAGTTTATGAGTTAATAATTTTTTTTTTTTTTTTTTTTTTTTTTTTTTTTGTAGTTTTTATTACTTTTTTGTCATAGTGGCAACAGAAGTATCCATCTCTGTTGAAAGTAAAGGGAAAATACAGATTACTGTATAGACCAATCAGAAAACGAATAAAATGCGGGATCCAACTAATAAAACGCTTCAGATATGTTTTTGATTTCCTACCCTGACCGAGGACAATAACCATTTATAATTGCAATTTGTTTGAAAGCTGTATCTCTATTTGTTTCTGAGTTATTAATTTTTTTTGTAGATTTTATTACTTTTTGTCATAGTGGCAAAAGAAGTATCCATCTCTGTTGAAAGTAAAGGGAAAATACAGATTACTGTATAGACCAATCAGAAAACGAATAAAATGCGGGATTCAACTAATAAAACGCTTCAGATGTGTTTTTGATTTCCTACCCTGATCGAGGACAATAACCATTTTTCCAAATGGGTAAAAAACCAGGGCCAAAACATTGGCCAAAGTTTTGCTTTGCGCATTGTTATTTTGAATCAACCGTCGAATCCTCACCCCACCCTTCGAGCCTACGGCTTTGATTTAAGGTGGTTCTCAAAAAATATTTTTCCCTTGCAACGTGAAATTTTCTGACCCATTTACGTACTCATTTTTAAGGCAACTGCTCTGCTCAACAAGCGCAAAACATTTTGACACAATTACAAATTCATTTTTTAACGAAAAGATATAAAATTGGAAGGCCTGACTATGGAAGCGATTTGGAATTGAACTGCGTTTTCCATTTTTTGATAAATAAATTGCCTATTGAATTAAATTATAAGTGATTTTGATCATGTGACAAACACGTTTTACACCCTTTTTTGATATTCTTCTTTCGCTTCTTCGAAATTCCTCTCAAAACACCCACTTTGACACTATTTTCTGTAAGATCTACAGCATTTGCCAAAAAAAACCCGGAAAAAACAGTTCTGTTACATAGTTTCTGATCAACAACACCTGTTAGTTTCATGCATTTCCGAACAAAAATAAATTAAAACTTATGTCATAAAGTTGACCTTTTGGATTTGAGAACAGCCTTAAATGCACTTGCACGTTTGACCGTTAAAGCGATTTCGAATCGTACATTTCCTCCTTTTTTCATGCATGAATTATCGAGAAGCGATTGTGGTCACCTGACAACAGGTTGTTCTCCTTTCCCGCGCTGTCGCGTCCGGAAATTTGGTTTGAAGTGCCAACTTTGACTGGTATGATCCATGTCAATTCAGGCAGCCAAAGAAAAAATCTTACCTTCATAGTCTCAGAAGTTTTTGAATTGAACATATGTTAAAATTCAATAAAAAATAAGATACTTGTATATTTTGGTTTTGCCCAAAAAAATTACTGGCCCGAGATACAGGCCGCCAAAGATGGCATCCCGGGCACCATTTCCAATTCGTCATTTTCGATAAAAATTTTAAAGTGCTCTATCTCTAGAACGGTGCAAGATATTTTGTTGCGTTTTTTTTTATTTTAAAGATAATATTCTTCTGTTTAAAATGATATACCCAATTTTGAAAAATGTATTCAACTTTTCTTGTGGCAACCTTTTGAAAAAAAAAAATTTTTTTTCCAAAAAAAATTTTTTTTCGAAAATGCCAATCCTAAAAATTTTGATTTTTTTGCTGTTGATCAATACCATTGGGAACTACCGGGTGTCCCAAAAAGGACTGACTGATTTTAAAATTCAATAACTTGCAAACGGTGACAGATATTTAAAAAATTCTTGCAGGAGGGTTATGCATAAGGTCAAAAGTTTTATTACAGTGATTTTCGATTTTAGTTCGAATTACAAACAATAGATGGCGCTGTAAGCAATAGTCGCTAAATACAGGCTCGAATTCTGGTCCTTTTTCTTGTTCCATGCTGAAAAAGGAGATGGAAACGTATTATCCGGGCCACGAAGTACCAAAAATCGAGCCTGAATTCAGCGTCTGTTGATCGCAGTGCCATCTATTGTTTGTAATTCGAACTAAAATTGAAAATCACTGTAAAAAAACTTTTGACCTTATGCATAACTCTCCTGCAAGAATTTTTTAAATATCTGTCACAGTTTGCAAGTTATTGAATTTTAAAATCAGTCAGTCCTTTTTGGGACACCCGGTATCTTCACTGTAAAGGAGAACTTCCACTTTTGAGTTTAACAAATTTTAGAAACATTTAAAAAATTCAGAGAATTTTACAGGAACTGTATATATACAGTTCCAGTAAAAGTCACTGAATTTTTGCTTATTTGTATCATATTTGTAAGGATAAGCCTATTATATATCCTAAACAAGTTAGAAATTGCAATATCAAATGTGGCAAATGAGGTGCGTGCATAGTATTAACTAGTTTTATAAATATTCAGATCTTGGTGCAATAAGTGTTACACTCTTGGGCAAAAAGGCATGAATACAAAATTTACTGTAATTCCATTGTACTAAATTCAGTAATACGGAAGTAATATGAATCCATCTTAAAAGGACTTAATCGCCATGGTAGCCTAGAATCATTGCCTATCATGGGTCATTGAATCAATTATGTATTATAGGATTTTTAAATAGAATGAAGAAAACTTTTATTAATGTCTTATGTTTTAATTTGATTTTCATAGCATTTGAAGTGATACATACTTTATTGCAGAGGTTTACAAAAAATTACTTCCTGTGTCATAGAAAGTGCATAGTGTTTACAGGGACACACAAAAGATTTCAGATACTTTACCTTTTTGGAAATACTGTACATTAGCAATGATTGCTAGAGGTGCATTTTTAGTTCCGATATGAGTTTTTAAGTTTTATTAAATATTTCCATATTACGTTGAGTGTATCAAGGCTGTAAATCATATACAGGGCTACAGAAAAGAAATCATAAGGGTATTGCTGGAAGTGCATTTTTAGTTGTGTTTGAGTTTTTAAGTTTAACTAAATTTTTCCATATTACGTTGTGTGCATAAATGCTGTAGATCATATACAGGGCTACACAAAAGAAATCTTAAGGGTTTACTGAGTATGAATGAAAGTAGCTTAAAGGTGATTTTTAAATGAGTAATGCATTTTTACACTGAACTACATTTAGTATACTAAGATATGTTTGGAGAATGTAGATAAAATGATATACAGGTCCACGCAAAGAATTAGATACATGGCCGTCTATGGATGATAATCTCTGGAAGTGTGATTTCACTGGTTTTAAGGATGTTTTAATCTTAATTAAATATTATCTAAATAGTGGCATGTATATAAAGATAGTAGGTAAAATACAGGGTTGTATGAAAGTATTCAAGTATGCTTCCGTCTATTGACATAAATTTCTAAAAGTCAAATTCCGACCTATTTATGTGCTTTTAACAATTTCCAACATAGTTAAAAGTCTTTATGGATTCGATTTGTCTGCCCATCTGTCTGAACTCTAACTTGTATTAATATAATTTGTATTGCTGTGTAATTGATATATGTTATTGAGATTGTTTTACTATGTTCGGTATTGAAAATAAAGTATGTATCACTTCAAATGCTATGAAAATCAAATTAAAACATAAAACACATTAATAAAAGTTTTCTTCATTCTATTTAAAAATCCTATAATACATAATTGATTCAATGATATACCATGATAGGTAATGATTCTAGGTTGATATTGGCGATTAAGTCCTTTTACGATGAATTCATATTACTTCCGTATTACTGAATTTAATACGTAGAATCATAATAAATTTTGTATTCATGCCTTTTTGCCCAAGAGGTGTGCTGGGCAACATATAACTATGATATGTTCCCGCACCATGTTGGTGAAATCAAAGTAAAATTGCGTAATTTGTTATTCCTGTTTGTATAAATATTTTTTTATAAAATATAATTATGAGTGTAAAATTATAATGTTTATATATTTAAGTAAAATAAGAGTGTAAGTTCATACAAAAATTATTAAGTTGATTTTAAATAGTAAATATATATTTTTAAAAATTGTTGTATTGTAAAATGAATGTATAATATTGAATGGAGTTCGGATCTCAGACAACAACAATACGCAGACGCCATGGTGTCGTTTTATGACAAGCCAATGGAAAGTGGTGTATAATTAGAGGTCGTAAAATCATAAAAACGTTGGAAGCAATTTATGGCCTCAATAAAAGTGTTGGGATAAATTTATGACTCTTCAGACCACCCAAACTTTAAGGCAGATAATAATATTAAAGTATATGTTAGGGGCCATTTGCAGACTGCTAGCTAATAGGCCTATCGAAGTATAATAAAAAATCTTCTCACATCCAATAACAGTGGACTAGACAAAAATAGCTCCACCCACTGCAGGAACTGGTGTGCAAGAAGAATAAGTTTTAAAAAAAGATAGTCTGAAAAAAGATGTAGAGGATGCAAGAGCTCTCCTGAAAGCCCGTGCAATGAGTCCCGCAAGCCCTAGTAAAGCCCAGGCGAGATGGACCTAGCGGAGCGAGCCTAATCCAGCCTAATCAAGCCTAATTGAGGATGTCTTCCTGAGATACCTATCGGAGTGAGCCTACACAAGCCAAATTGAGGATGTCTTCCTGATCTACATATCGGAGTGATCCTAATCAAGCCAAATTGAGGATGCGTTCCGGATGACACATTGCCATGATCCTAAGCAACGCAACAACTCGGAATTTGACAAATAAAGGCCACCATCCCGTATATTAAAAGAAGGTACTATTTTACACATTTTCTTTTACCACATAAGTTCTTATGAAGAACCTTAAAAATACTTTTCTGATATTTTACGGTAAAGAGTTATCTGAGATCCGACCAAACCAATAATTAAATAAGAATAAGGTAATTTTAAAAATGAAAGAGAGTATTTCTTTTAGCAAAAAGAAACAATTATAATAATTAGAGTACGTGAAAATATTGTCTTTTTTTTAAAAAAAAGATTAAACATACTTAAAATAATGAGAAGCAAACAAAAGAGTTGCTTTCTATTTTTTGAATTAATATTATGTTTTTTTTGTAAATAAATTTGTTCAATGTAAATAAATTATTTAATCAAGTTTTAAAAAGTTTCTGTAATTATTTAATTAATAATATTTAAAGTGTGTCAATTCTTTTTTTTACAGCTTAAATTTTAGATTAATTCATAAGTGGAAGAGTTCATCTAAATAAATCACAACGCAAACTCTTAATTTTATTCGTAATTATTCAAATTTAATAATTACTTTTTGACGCGAATTATAATTTAATTTTATTAATGCTTCGCGTTGCTCTTCTACTAGAATGTAGGTAAATACGATCACTTATATTATTTAAATTTATCTAAGGTATATAAAACTATATACCAATTTGCTATGAGGTTGCTTGGATGATTTGGACCAATTAACAATTTTGAATATATTTAATAAAAAATAAACAGGTGTAATTATCTGTCCAGCATCCCCCCTTCATAGTACAAATGGCGCCGTGACTCAGGAACGTTCATTAAGTATAATGGTGCTCTGACTCAGGGACGTTCATCTGAGGTCATTAGAAATAATAATAATAATAATAATAATAATAAAAAAGGAAAATAAATTTAAGTATTATTTTAATGTTACAATTTTAAAGATATTGTAGATATGTAAGTTTAATTGATTAAAATTTTATTAAAATTAATTTTATTATTGTAACAATACTGACACACATATAATAATTTTATATAAATAAAATGAATAATATATGTTAGTAAAAAAAAAAAAAAAAAAAAAAAAAAAAAAGGAAATAAAAAAATAATTCTGGGATTTATAATAGGTAAATTTAGGAATTACAATTTTTTTTTCTCTCTTTTCTCTTGTGGTTGGATCTCAGTTACCATTGAAAAATAATGGCATTCACATCACAGATGACACATTTGTAAAAATAATTTTTTTTATATAATGTATAAATAATAATAATAATAAGAATAATGAGTAAAATTTTATAATATGTCTGGTATAAAAATGATTGAAATGTCAATAGATCACGATTTTTGAAATTGTATCACCTTGATACAAAAGAAAATTTATGAGTAGTACTACGAAGTAGTAGTACAATATTTATAAAAAAAAAAAAAAATAAGATTGTTTTTTTCTGTAGAAAAAGACAGATATTTTTCTGTTAAATGAAATTATGTTGTTTTTTATATATACGTGTATTATAAATATTTTAGGGGTATTTATGTGTGTAAAAGAATAATCTACAAAACAACTTCATCTCATAAGAAATTTTTTTTTAAATTTTAGTGTTGTTGTTTTTATATATTTATGCAATTTAGAATATTTTCATACATATGTGGTAATATAAAAAAAAAAAAAAAAAGTATGATAAACAGAAACATTCTGTTAAAAGGTTATGCCCAACAATAAGCGAAAATTTAAAAGGAGAAGTGTAGATTTAAATACTTCTGGAGTTAAAACCAGAGGACAGAAAAAATAAAATTATTTCTCTAAATTATTCGCTACAAAAAACTAAAAAGAATACAATGACTCAACCTAGTGTTGATACGCTGTTGAATTGTATCCCCGTCTTTGACGGAAAGAAAGAGTCGAATATTAAATTCTTTTTGAACGAATTCGATAATCTAATTAAACAAACGGAATTAGAGAATGTTTCGAAACTAGCGCTCTTGAAAACGAAATTAGTCGGTAGTGCTAGAGATAAATTAGCTAATGAAGAAAATCTTAATACAGAAAAAGATTACGGTAAATTTAAAGAAAAATTAATCGATACTTTTTCTACTAAAACAAGTTTTTCGGCGGCTCAAAGCAATTTTTTTTCTCTTAGGCAAAAACCTGCGCAGACTATCGCTGATTTTATCAGTGAATTCAATGCGGCTGCAAAACTTTACCTAGACAAAAGTGGCCAAAATATTGACAACGGTAATGGTAGTTTATTTGAAATGATAAAATTCACAAGATTTTTAGAATCAGTTAGGGCAGATTTAAGTTTGGACATTCGAAGAATGGCGCCGAAAAATTTCAACGACGCATGTAAATTTGCGAAACAAATGGAAGATGCATACAATCAAGTTGCATCAAAGGAAATTAATTCGATTACAAAAACCTCCACTGAGGAAAATTTGGACAAATTGTTAAAATTAAATATGGAAAGCGCGGAGCAAATTAAAATTTTGACTTCCGAAATAAACAATTTGAAAATTAAAACAAAAGACACTGCATCAAGCAGATGGTGCGAATTATGTAAAAAAAATTCGCATACTTTAGAAACGTGCTGGTACAAAAATGATAATAAAAATACATATAAGGATAGCAGAGATTTCGCAGGTCGGCATTTTAATAAAAGGTACTCTTATAATGGACAGTATCAACCGAGAGCGAATTTTAATCCTAGATTTGTTAACCCAAACCAGCAGTGGAATTTTCAATCTTATGCACCCACAGGTGGTTACCATGGATATTCTCCATATCCCCCACCCCCACCAAATTACTTCCCTCAGCATGTGCCATATAGGAATAGTCAACCTCAGAGTCATGCCAGTTATTATCCAAATGAGGATAAAAATGAGAATTTAAAAGACAATGCTCAAAAGTATCCAAAAAAGTATAAAAATAAGGGTAAAACTGATGATCAAGGGGACAAGTATGGTATATGAATTGGTATTAAAAATAAATCAAAATGCATAATTAATCGAATTTCAAAATTTAAAAAAATTTTCAAAATTTAAAAATAAATTTTTCTTTTTTTAGATAAAAAAAAAAAATTTGAAACAGAATTAATAACTTGCCTTTTTAAAATTCAAAATAATAATAAGAAAGGATAGGAACATGGGAACGCCAATTTGTCTCAGGGTTACAATATTGAGCAAATGTGCAGGGCGCACCCGAAAACATACTTATAAAATTATGTAATGTGCTTCACAAAACTTCAATGGAGCAGTGAAATATTTCGCTCCAGGCAAAAGTTATATATTTTTTTTTCTTTTCGAATATGAATTAGAAAATATAAAATCTTAACAAAGCCAAATAACATTAAAACTTAATTAATTTCATAGTAAATAATGTTGGAGTAATTTTCAAAAAAAAAAAAAAAAAAAAAAAAAAAAAAGAGAATTTTTTTTGTCTTCTATAAGGGTAGCCTTTGCTAATAGCCTTACAATTTAGATGACAAAATTTCAGAATTACTCTTTAAAATGAGTAGGTGTAAGCTATAGGTTCAGGGTAGTTAGAACAGCTTTATAGCATACTCATATATATATATTTTTTATATAAATATATGGTTGACAAGGAATAAATTATTAGTGCACTCTATATTAGGATAGCGGTCAGCTATAAGCCTAAATATAATGAAATATACAAAAAGTGCTAAGATTTATTCCGGTAGTTCAAGTACAACTTATATGCTAAAGTCTAGAATTTAGACAGCAGGGATAAGTTTTATGAACAAAAGTGTTAAAAAAAAAAAAAATTTAAAAAAAAGGATTTTGGTGTAGCACATTGGTTTTTTAAAAAAAACACATATATGTATAACAATGGACAAGGCAAGTTATTTCAACATGATTGCACACAAAAATAATAGTAAAAATACACAAATAAATAATTGAAGTAAAATTAAAATTTTCTCACCAAAGGCTTTCTGTATAGGGTACAATTTTGGCCTACGGCTGGGTATGCACCAACACCAACAAAATTTTTGTAGAAAATTTATCAATTCACAGATACATCAATATATGGTCCACCTAGGCATAAATTTCAGGATTCTTGGCTGAAAAAGGAATCGAAGAAAAAATTAAGTATGGTATAATTACTAGATGTTATGCTCAGAAACAATAAAATTAGTAATATTATATTGTAAAAAGCAGCATTTTGAGTTTTCTTGAGGAAAATTTTTGATTTTTAGGTTTTACACATTTATGGAGTGTCTAGCTCAGTGTATAGTTCCTAGATTTGATAAAAAAATAATAAATAAAAATATAAGTTCGTGTTGTTTTCAAAATAAATAACAAAAGGTATAGCAATTAGCATTTACAGTTAAAATTTATGGAATTTTCAGCAAAATTAACATTAGACAAACATAGTTTATATTATATTTAACTTGATAAGCTAATTTACTTTTATTAACGGTATTCAATTAGAATTAAAGTAGGCTTAAATTCAAGTTAAATTAATTAATAACATTGTTGTAGTGTAAAATTTTATGTAAGACTATTATATTTTTATTGTATATATAAAAATATGCGAATTTAACAATTAATAAAATGTATTAGCAAAATTATTTAATATAAATATTAAATGACATCTTGCTGAAATCAGCTAGAAATTAGATTTTTTTTTTTAAATAAAATATTTTATAAATTTATGTTAGTTTAGAATTTAAGCATTTTTTTTTTTTCTTTTCTTTCCCTTAGAATTAAATGCAATTCTAAATTTAACACATATAAATATACATAGTATTGATAAATTTGAGTGTGTGAGTTCATAATTTTTTTTTTTTATATAATTTGGCCAATTTAACATAAGAAAACAAAATAAATAAATAAATATATTTATATATATTGGCCTTAATTTTATTAAAATACGTAGTATGGCTTAATAAATTTATTTACTTAATTTTTTTATAGTACATACAGTAATTATTTTTTAAAAAACTTAATCTGTAACAATTGGGTGTAGATATTTATGAGTATACAAAGATTCTTTTCTGCTGGCAGAAATTCTTTGGTTCGGCCGAGTACTCATGGGTTACTACATACGATTTTACGTAGTAATTATCATTTACTTTTTTTTTTTTTTTAAATTATACAAGTGTATTAATAACATTTTTTTTATAATTAAATAATAATTATTAATGTTGGATTAATAATAATAATTTATTATCTTTTATTTTAAACATATCATTAAATTCTAGATAGTAGAATTCACATACGGAATGTTAATGATAAATAAAATTTTGAATAAATAAATTTTTATTTCATTCAGTAAAAAAAAATAAATAAATATGAAAATTTAACAATCTTTTAAGATAGAATTGTTGGCTAAATAAATAATAATTTAAGACACAAAAATTGTTCTCTTCTTCGTCAATGGCATTTTCTGACAACACTATTTAATAGTATTAAATGAAGGTGAATTTTTAAGGTCAGCGTAATGCATATTTTGCATTTTTGAGAGGCCGTAGAAGTCATTTTTCCGTGTTGTTTACATTTTAATAGTAAACAATATAATGAATCAAAATTTGTGTTTGTTAAAAAGGTCTAAAAATATACAATGTAATCAGTTAAAGAAAATTATATGCATTTTTTTTTAATCCTGAAAGGCAATTTGGGTTAGATTTAAACCTGGATGCATGAAAAGGCCACCCTCGCTTCAGTTCAAGTATGAGGCAGGAGAATGCAGAGGCTAGAATCGCCCTTTTTCCCCTGCAAAATAATAAAAAAAAAAGCAGAAGGTTTACATTAGATACGATACAAATACATACACTGTTTATGCATAGATTATGTTTAAAATTACATACAGGCATGCACAGTGAGTTAAGAAGAAAGTATATCAAGAAATTATACTAATTAATACGGTAATTACAAGCATGAAATGGTTTTAAATACATACCTTTGGGAAGTCGTAAAATTTTGTCACAGCACATATCATCTCGCAGAAAGGGATTAGTAGCTTGACCACCCCCCACTTTTCGGGAGGATCGGCGACGGTCAAAAAAACTGGTTTTATTCTCTCCTGCTTCTTCTTCTTTTTTTTTCTCTCGTATCGGGTAAAGTTGGAAAGCATTGCGTAATGATATATTAAAGGAGATGAATTAGCTTGTACATTTTGACAGATCATACATGTTTGAAGTAACAAATGAATAAAATAATGTAACAAGTTTGTATACAATATTTTTTCTGATTATAATTTGAATACATCAGATTAATTATGTGAAAATATAACATGTCATATTACAAGCATTGTATTTACTTTTATTCAGTATAAAATGTGTTTTAGATAAAACACTCTGTCATAAGGTTGTATGGGATGAAATAATATGTCAAATGCGTATGCCATTATTTTTCTTATAATGAGGTTTATTTCGGCATATTAATTTCAGACAAAATTATAGCTTTGAATGTATTTTGGGCACTTAAACTGTAAAGTTACAAAATTAGTAAACATGTGTGTGGTAAAGAAAAAAGGCTTCGAGAAAGACGTCTGATTGTCAGTACAGAGGTCTTCTATAACTGTGAATGTCAACAGACAACTATGCTATCATGTGTTGAACTTTCTGTTATGAAACAATAGAAGAACTTCTTATAAAATATACCAGAACCATTCATAATTGAACTTTACAGTCTTCGATCAAAAACTGTGTAGATACACAGTCATATGGACACGTACATTCCTTCAAGCTTTATAAAAAAAAAATAAAACCAGCAATCAGTTTTTATTTTTTTTTTTCTTCCGAGACCGGGAGAGATGCTGGGCAACATATAACTATGATATGTTCCCGCACCATGTTGGTGAAATCAAAGTAAAATTGCGTAATTTGTTATTCCTGTTTGTATAAATATTTTTTTATAAAATATAATTATGAGTGTAAAATTATAATGTTTATATATTTAAGTAAAATAAGAGTGTAAGTTCATACAAAAATTATTAAGTTGATTTTAAATAGTAAATATATATTTTTAAAAATTGTTGTATTGTAAAATGAATGTATAATATTGAATGGAGTTCGGATCTCAGACAACAACAATACGCAGACGCCATGGTGTCGTTTTATGACAAGCCAATGGAAAGTGGTGTATAATTAGAGGTCGTAAAATCATAAAAACGTTGGAAGCAATTTATGGCCTCAATAAAAGTGTTGGGATAAATTTATGACTCTTCAGACCACCCAAACTTTAAGGCAGATAATAATATTAAAGTATATGTTAGGGGCCATTTGCAGACTGCTAGCTAATAGGCCTATCGAAGTATAGTAAAAAATCTTCTCACATCCAATAACAGTGGACTAGACAAAAATAGCTCCACCCACTGCAGGAACTGGTGTGCAAGAAGAATAAGTTTTAAAAAAAGATAGTCTGAAAAAAGATGTAGAGGATGCAAGAGCTCTCCTGAAAGCCCGTGCAATGAGTCCCGCAAGCCCTAGTAAAGCCCAGGCGAGATGGACCTAGCGGAGCGAGCCTAATCCAGCCTAATCAAGCCTAATTGAGGATGTCTTCCTGAGATACCTATCGGAGTGAGCCTACACAAGCCAAATTGAGGATGTCTTCCTGATCTACATATCGGAGTGATCCTAATCAAGCCAAATTGAGGATGCGTTCCGGATGACACATTGCCATGATCCTAAGCAACGCAACAACTCGGAATTTGACAAATAAAGGCCACCATCCCGTATATTAAAAGAAGGTACTATTTTACACATTTTCTTTTACCACATAAGTTCTTATGAAAAACCTTAAAAATACTTTTCTGATATTTTACGGTAAAGAGTTATCTGAGATCCGACCAAACCAATAATTAAATAAGAATAAGGTAATTTTAAAAATGAAAGAGAGTATTTCTTTTAGCAAAAAGAAACAATTATAATAATTAGAGTACGTGAAAATATTGTCTTTTTTTTAAAAAAAAGATTAAACATACTTAAAATAATGAGAAGCAAACAAAAGAGTTGCTTTCTATTTTTTGAATTAATATTATGTTTTTTTTGTAAATAAATTTGTTCAATGTAAATAAATTATTTAATCAAGTTTTAAAAAGTTTCTGTAATTATTTAATTAATAATATTTAAAGTGTGTCAATTCTTTTTTTTACAGCTTAAATTTTAGATTAATTCATAAGTGGAAGAGTTCATCTAAATAAATCACAACGCAAACTCTTAATTTTATTCGTAATTATTCAAATTTAATAATTACTTTTTGACGCGAATTATAATTTAATTTTATTAATGCTTCGCGTTGCTCTTCTACTAGAATGTAGGTAAATACGATCACTTATATTATTTAAATTTATCTAAGGTATATAAAACTATATACCAATTTGCTATGAGGTTGCTTGGATGATTTGGACCAATTAACAATTTTGAATATATTTAATAAAAAATAAACAGGTGTAATTATCTGTCCAGCAAGGTGTAACACTTATTACACCAAGATCTGAATATTTATAAAACTAGTTATAGTACGCACGCACCTCATTTGCCACATTTGATATTGCTATTTCTAACTTGTTTAGGATATATAGTAGGCTTATCCTTACAAATATGATACAAATAAGCAAAAATTCAGTGACTTTTACTGGAATTGTATATATACAGTTCCTGTAAACGTCTCTGAATTTTTTAAACGTTTCTAAAATTTGTTAAACTCAAAAGTGGAAGTTCTCCTGTGCAGTGAAGGTAGTTCCCAATGGTATTGATCAACAGCAAAAAAATCAAAATTTTTGGGATTGGCATTTCCAAAAAAAAAATTTTTTTTGAAAAAAATTTTTTTTTTTTAAAGGCTGCCACAAGAAAAGTTGAATACATTTTTCAAAATTGGGTATATCATTTTAAACAAGAGAATATTATCTTTAAAATAAAATAAACCGCAACAAAATATCTTGCACCGTTCTAGAGATAGAGCACTTTAAAATTTTTATCGAAAATCGCGAATGAGAAAGGATGCCGGTGATGTCATTTTTGGCGGCCTGTATCTCGGGCCAGGAATTTTTTTGGGCAAAATGAAAATATACAAGTATCTTACTTTTTCTTAAATTTTAACATATGTTCAATTCAAAAACTTCTGAGACTATGAAGGTAACCCCCCTGCCTGAGTTGATATGGATTCAGCCGACTATACTTTCTGAAAGCTCTACATTTATATATATATATATATATATATATATATATATATATATAAAAGTTGAAAGGACAATTCGATAACATAGTTTCTAAATAAGAATACCTGCCAATTTCATGCGTTTTCGAACAAAAATTAATTCAGAAATGTGTCTGTAAATAGTTCCTTTGTGTTTGAGATTAGCCTTAAAGGTATTTACTACAGCAAGAAACCTAGTAATATTCTATATAAGTATAGCGATCCGCAATAAACTGTCTTACAAAAAGTTGCAAAATCAAGTTAAATATTTTTAATTATTAAAATTAAATTGAATTTTTTATTATTATTATTATATTTAAATATTTCTTTAGAAATATCACATTCAGTGGTGGTGAATTACATCAATCTATTCGACAGAGGCGAGAGAATTTTCTGACTGGCGAGTGAATTTTCAGGTGTTGTTCATGTGTTTGTTTATGACGGCCAATTATCAACACGAGGGGCTCGAAGGGGGGAATGCCCTCAGTGGGGAGTTTTTCTAATGGATCCTAAACCCTATTTAAGCAAGGAAATCAAGGTTCGAAGAAAACCACGGGAAAGTCCGAACGATTAGGCCGATGGGCGCGATTGAGTTTGAACCAGTGCCATAGCTACGTTTTTTGGCGCCCGGGGCAGGAAGAAATTTAGCGCTCCTCCCCTTAAATAAAAAAATAACCATATTATTTTTCCTCAAAACGAAAAGAAAGCCTTTTTGACTTGTACCGGGAGGAAAAAACAGCTTCACTCTTCGTTGTTTTTAAGGATTCGGCTAATTTTACTCAAACATGCGAAAGTAAAATACGTGGAACCCAATTATAGAAGACTAGCAAAACCGCAGGTTTTGCTCGCGTAATAGTCGAATAATGCTACGTGGTATTTGTGTGCCTATTTTTCTAGAAAAAAATTACATTGTTAGGAATAATTAAAAAATTACTAGTTAAGCGACAGCTTGACATACACTTCATTATTACACTGCATTAGGAGAAATTGAGACTTAAATTAATGAGAAAAACTCAAATTCTAAATGTATTTTGAAGCTTTTACGCTCATTTCAGTTTTCATTTGAGGTTTTGAATTTTTTAGAAACCGTTCTTAGCACACATTTACGTCTTAAAAGTATCCATACTGCCATATTCTAAGATTTTACTGTAACGTTCTACCAGATCTCTGGTGGTAGTTAACACCAACAATAAATATAGCGGATGTTGGAACAGGCATTGTCACCATGAATTTGCCAATGTAAATTTTGAAATCGGTTTGGTATTTCCTGATATTCCACAGAAATAGTAATTTAGAAAGTTTTTAAAAGGCTTTTTGCTCATTTTACCTCTTTAAATTTCGAATCTTTTAGAAATTGTCCTGTAGGATGTTCTCAACTCGACAAGAGTGAAACTTTCTGACACAATCATGGGCTCATTTTTAAACGTAAATATATAAAATTGACAAACCTGACTCTGGAAGAGGTTTGGAATAGAAATGATTTTTTCATTTTTTGATAATTAAATTACCTATTGCGTTATAAGCGATCTTGATCGCGTGACAAGACGTTTTTCTCTCTTCTCTGACTGGTTTTTCCAACTTTCGTCCGGAAATTCGGTTCAAAAAGCCTAATTTGATAGCATTTTCTGAAAGATCTATTGCGTTTTAAAAAAAAATGGGTAACGTCTTTCGATTGCATAGTTTCTGAATAACAACATCTGCCAGTTTTATGCGTTTTCGAACAAAAATGTATAAAAACTTATTTCATAAAGTCGCCCCTTTGGATTTGAGAACAGCCTTAAGAGGCTACTTCAGTCAAATGAAAAGACCCGTTCGCTAATGCTAATCCTATGGAAGAAATTTATAACGATATCGCGGTTGCATTTCAATATTTTTAAATGATTTTTTTTGCATTGGATAGCTGAGATCGATCTGTATGCAGGCCGTTTTTTTATTTTTTCAATTTTCATTACAGATTTTTTTTATGAGGATGCTTTCAATTTCGAAACCGGTTCCGAAAATGAAAGCATGTTCATTAAAAATATCTGTAAACAAAATCGAAAAATTAAAAAACGGCCTTTGTACAGATCGATCTCAGCTATCCAATGAAAAAAAAAATCATTTAAAAATATTAAAATGCAACCGAGATATCGTTATAAATTTCTTCCATAGGATTAGCATTAGCGAACGGGTCTTTTCATTTGACTGAAGTAGCCTCTTAAAGATATTTTACGTCTTATAAGTATCTATCATACCAAATTTTAGGTTTCTATCTTTAACAATTCAATCGAAATCTTAATAGAACATGTTTCGCTTATTTCATCCTTTTAAATTTAGATTTTTTTTTTCAGCTGTTCTTAGTGAGCATTTACATCATATAAATAGCGACCATACAAAATTTCAAGTTTTTATTTTTAGCAATTCCAAAGAAAATTGAAATTTTGAAAATTTTTTAGAACGCTTTTCGATCATTTCACATTTTAAAATTTGGAATTTTTTAGAAACAGTTCTTAGAGAGAATTTACATCTTATAAGTCAGTCCCATGCCAAATTCAAAGTTTCTAGCCCTTTCATTATCACAAAAATTACAATTTTAGAATGTTTTTCGCTTCTCTTTTGGTAGCGACACAGACAAAAAATATAGCCTATGTTGAAGCAGAGACGAACACAATCAATTTGCCACCACCAATACTTTCAAAATCGGTCTGGTATTTCCTTTGATTCCATAGAAGAGAAGTCTTAATTTTAAAATTTTTAGAACGCTTTTCGCTCATTTCACCCTTTTAAATCTGGAAATTTGTAGTAACAGTCTCAGAGATCATTTATGTCTTATGTATCTAAGCATGCCTAATTTCAATTTTCTATCATTAACAATTGCATAGAAATCGCAATTCAGAAGTTTTTTTAAAACGCTTTTCGTGCCGTTTCACAACTTTTAAATTTCGAATTTTCTTTCATCTATTCTTAGCAGACATATTCATAAGTAACTGTCATGCCAAATTTCAAGCTTCTAGCCCCTTCAGCTTCGAGATCACAAAGATCGTAATTTAGAACGTTTTTTGCTCCTGTAACCCCCTGGGAGTAGCGACACTTGTAACCTATGTTAGAGCAGTGACTATCACTATCAATTTGCAATCAATACTTTTGAAATCGGTTTAGTATTTTCTAATATTTCATAAAAATCGCAATTTAGAACATTTTTAGAACGCTTTTCGCTCATTTCACCCTTTTAAATTTCGTAATTCTTAGAAGCTGTTTTTAGATAGCATATGAATCTTATAAATATCTACCACGACAAATTTCAAATTTCTATTTTAACAATTGCCTAGAAATCTTAATTTAGAATGGTTTTAGAATGCTTTTCGCTCATTTTAACCCCTTTTAAAATTTGAATTTTTTGTCGACTCTGAAAAGCCGAAGATTCATTTTGAAAGAGATAAATTCGAGTGGAGGTTTTTAGTGGTTAGAGATACGTGCGTAGCAAGCCTGGTCTACGCTGCCGAAGACAGTGGGGACCCATCCCAGAGGTTCATTTTGAGAGATTCAATTTTTAAAAAATATATAAATAGAGCTTTTAATCATTCGCGGTTCGTTTGGAAAAATCGACGGACAGGTCAGCCAGTATACAAATGGAAAATTTCTTTTGTTACCAGAAATGAGACTCCAAGTCGTCAACAGGCCTTTTGATTTATAAACTGGAGGCTAGAAAATTAGAAACCTCCATCGGCGATTGACAGTTGAGCTGTTCAGTGGTCACTTTTGTTATTTATTGTCAAAATATGTGAAATAATTTCGGTTTAAAGCTCCTCTCAATCTGGCGCCCCTCATTTTGCGCCTCAACTCAAATACATAATTATCTTAGGTACCAAGAGTATTGAGCTATCTCTAGAGACATTTACAGAAGCTTTTAATTTCTTCATTATTTGGATATAAAAAAATATCTTACTGAAGAAAACATTCATAAACAAACTAAAAAAAAACAACTTTTTAAATTTATTGTCAAAATACGTGAGATAATTTCTGTTTAAACTTCTCTCAATTTGGCGCCCCTTGGTCTCGGCACCCGGGTCTTAAATTTAAAATAGAAATCGAGGCCGCATTTTTTTCCTTACATGGAAATTCATAAACAAAGATCTGTTCTATCGACACTCGCGCATCACTCAATTTTTCCGCCATCAACTAGTAAATAAATTTTGTACAGTATGTTTATAATTATCCAAATTTATTTAAATCATGTACTTTCAATGCATAATGCTTAATAAATATACTTTTTTGATTTCAATTGCTCTTTTAGGTACACTGTAAAAAAAAATCTGTAGTTCTACAGATGTAAAGTTACATGCTTACTAAACTTTCCCCTGTAACTGTACGAAAAAAGCTGCAAATCTACAAAACTAGTTTTTGTAAAGCTACAAAAATCTGTAACTTTACAAATGAATCTGCTAAAATTTCAGTAATCTTACTAAACTTTTATTTGTAACCCTGGCTGCAGTTACATGAAAAGTTCTCGGAATCCCAGTTTCCAAAAAAATTCTTAGTAACCTTACAGATTTTTTGATTTTCGGCGCAAAAGTGTGTCTGTTACATGAAATTTTGTTGTTGCCGTTACATGAAAAGTTCTAGGAATCCAAGTTTCCTAGAAAAACTTTAGTAACTTCACAGATTTTTTTTTACAGTGTAGCTTTCATTACAAAAAGCTACCTATTGCAGCCGTTCGGAGGAAAGCGATTTCAAAAAATGTTGGTATATTTTCATCGATCATGACCCCCAGACCCCTAAACCACCCTCCGTTAAAAATTGATTTATATATATATATATATATATATATATATATATATATATATCCATATATATATAAATATATATATAAGATACCAAAAGGAAAAAATACTTCAAAATGAATTGTTGACATTCAGAATGAAAAGATATTTAGTATATATATATATATATATATATATATATATATATATATATGACTTTTGTCATACTGTAACTCTCGAATTTATGAACCGATTTGGATGTAATTCGGTATGTACATAGTACATACCAATGTCTCGACCGAGTTCTTGGCCAGCTTCATCCGTTTTGTTTCATTGTGTTTTTTTTGTTTCATTGTGTCATCCGTTTTGTTTCATCAGTGCTCCATTTTGTTTCAAAATGGCGGACATTTAAAATTTTAAAAAAAATTTAAATTTGAAATGTGGTACCAAAAAATTGAAAATGGAAAAATATTTTTTTCTTATGTATTTGACCTTTATACAAAGATTCCGGAGCAGTTTTTGTTTCGTCTATATCTTAAAAAATGGCTGATTTATAGCATTTTGAATTTCTAGTGTGGCTGACATTTTGAAACGTCCTGAATTTTGTCACGCGATAAAAGGCGTATTTATGAACCGATTTGGATGTAACTTCGTTTGTACATAGTACATACCAATGTCTCGACCGAGTTCGTTGGCCAGCTTCATCCGCCATCTTGTTTTAAAATGACAGCCATTTAAATTTTTAAGAAAAATTTTAATTTGAAATGCGGTACCAAAAAATTGAAAATTGAAAAAATATTTTTTTTCTTATGTATTTGACCTTGATACAAAGATTCGGGAGCAGTTTTTGTTTCGTCTATATCTTAAAAAATGGCTGAGTTATAGCATTTTGAATTTCTAGCGTGGCTGACATTTTGAAACGTCCTGATATTTGTCACGTGATAACAGGCGTATTTATGAACCGATTTGGATGTACCTTGGTGTGTACATAGCACATACAAATATCTCGACCGAGTTCGTTGCCCAGCTTCATCCGCCATGTTGTTTCAAAATGTCGGCCATTTAAAAAATTTAAAAAATTTAAAATTTAAAATGAGATACTAAAAAATTGGAAAATGAAAAAGATTTTTTTATGTGTTTGGCCTTGATACAAGGATTCCGGAGCAGATTTTGTTTCTGAAAATTTGTTCTTTTGTTTATATCTTAAAAAATGGTTGAGTTATAGCACTTTGAATTTCTAGTATGGCTAACATTTTGAAACGATCTTGTATTTGTCACGCGATAACACACGTATTCGCCTATTTCCATGTAAGAAGGCACGTGGATAGTATACATCAACATCTCAGCCAAATATAAGTTACTTTAAATAAAAGCAGCTTGGATAAAGATGACTAATTTCGCGAAATTCTCATTCATAATGATTTAGTATTGATAGAATTTAGTATTGAATCTCCTATATTCGGTTTCCACTAAATTGGGCTTCGTGTGTTTGAATAATATAAGTTGGCTTTTTTAAAATAAGGAATTTGAAAGCTACCTCTTCTTCCCGGTACTGGCCGGAAGGACTTTTTTATAATTTTTTTTCTTTAAACCTAACCCCCTTTTATGCAAGAAAGATGCAAGTCCAGATGATAATAATGAAAAAATGGATTACGCGTAACGCAGACGTTTGCAAACTACTCACAAAAAGAGGAAATGTAATTGGCTTCGTTGCATCATGTGTTTAAATGTAGTTCATAAAGACTGCACTTTTTCGACACTTTTTCTGTAGATTGAAGTCGATCTCTTAACCCATTCGGGACCATAGGTGCATAAAAGCACCTTCATAAAGAGCTTACAAAATTTGTTTTTGTCACCAGTAAAAAAGAAAAGTAATATTTGCTTTTTTAATAAGAGCATTTTCAGGATTATTTAAGTAAAGGTAACTTCTTTTAAAAAAGTGGTACCAACCGAAAAAAATTTGTAAAAGCCACTGGTCCCGAAAGGGTTAAAAAATAAATTATGTAAACACAATTTTACTTTTTTTCTTTTCCCTTTCTAATACATTGATGTTACGTTGTTGCTGAAATAACAATTAAAATTTAATGTAAAAAAATAAGTCGATAATTTTAATAATGAAAGTAGGCAACAATTATTAATTTGAATCTACTAATACGTTTCACTGTACTAATTTAGTTTCATTTTGTTATTATAAGTCCAGATATGAATATTTTTTAAATATTTTTACTTATAACTTCATTCTGTTCTTATTACAAGCGCGGCATAACTACCGCACAAGTGAGGCGTTCAGCCTGAATGTGCGGGTGACGTGTCGCAGTGTAATGTTTTAGAAAAAAAATGATAAAAAATATTAATAATTTGTTTTGAATTTTTTTGTCGCATTACACGCGTTGTATATTTAACATTAAATAGCACAGCATGATTTTTTTTTTTTTTTTTTTATGTCCACCATGGGACTTTATACACAAATTCAAAAAAATGTGCGGCATAAATCCCGGAATTACCCTATGCATTTTTGTAAAAATTTTTAATCTGAGCCAAATTTTACTGATTTTTGCACGGATCAGGTCAGTCACAGGCAATGATTTTAATACGGGTTGGTTCGAAAGAGAAAATTTCTCCCCATGCCGACCTATAGGAAGAAGGAATCCAGTCCCGGTTCGGTATGGAAAATATACCTTGGGCTCGCACCGGCCGAGCCTTGAGAAAAAAGTAAAGTCCGGCCAGGCTCGGCCCCAGAATACAGACTTTTTTTAACAACCTCGCCGGCACGTCAAGTTCAAGTCCGGGAATTCAAGTTGTGAGGGCTAAAATTATGAAAAAGCTCTTAATTGGCATGTTAGAAAAAGCCTTGTTTTAAATCAACCGACGGACATTTAAATAGTACAGAAAGAAAGTGGAAAGGGCAAAAGTTAAACTGAATCAGAAGTTTAAGCTACAGGAAGGAGTTACTTTACTCACCTGCAATTAAAAAAAAAAAAAAAAAAGAGACAATCTTTGTTTAAAAATTTAAATGCGTTTTTCTGCATGATGGTTTTTTTTTTTTTTTTTTTTTTTGAAGTGAAAACTTCTTTAGGCGCGTTGAGCTTTTTTTGAGATGGGGAAAAACCATTGATTTCGAGACACTGTAACGTAACCGACATGCTAGCATTTTGACACATAGACACTAGCGCGCCAAGCGGTGAATGGCAGGAACTTTTCCCTATTCAGCTCAATCCGCAAAAGAAGAAGGAAGCTAAAACTCACTTTTTCTCCCGGCGTATTGCTAAAATAAATTATTATTTTGTTTTTCGACAGTTAAAATGAATTATACCGTATTCGTGACCTACCTATTTCGTGTAACTAAAAACCGATAACGCTGTATTTTATCGTGTTGATGATCTGGTCAATGACCAACAGTATTGGCGGGAATTTCGATTACGGAAGATAAAATACGGGGCACAGATGTCAGATACGCACTTGGGTACCTAATTGACAGCAAAATGGCGTTACTTTATTTTACAAGGTAACCCGGCTACTGTCGCTTATTTATTAATAAATTGTTCATTTACTTTTATTTTATTTTTTTTAATTGTACAATTGTTTTGTTCTATAGTTATTAATGAAATTACCGTTTATTTATTGTTGTTTACTTTTTAAAACAATAGAAAATAATTTAAAAATATATATTGTAACTGGTATTGGAAAACGGGCTTTCGCCAAATTGACGTTAAAAAATCGCGCCAAACCTGGTTCGTATATCACATCTCTGCCAAATTCTCGGTTTTTTGATTTTTCGACTTTTTATCCAAATTTTCCGGATTTTTTAAATTTTCCCTTTCATTGTATCCCAAACACTACTTTCATACCAAATTTCAAGATTCTAGGGATACAGGACGTACCTCTGAGTTTTGATGATCGGTGAATCAGTGTCGAAAAGGCGAAAGTTTAAGTTCATATATCTTCTGAAATAAAAAAGATAGAAACGTGAAATTTCAGCATTTAGTTCCATTTCCACATTACTTTAGATTTACGAAGTTTCAAGTTTCTGGGAATCACAACACAAAGATATTGGGGGGTCAAAAGTACCCTGAGTTGCTTCCAGAAAAAGATGCTTACGGCTGTGCGTTCAAGACTTGGCAGGGGCACTGCCGTGTCCCCAGATGCTTTCATTAGTGCTGCTACACAATTCAACGCATAAAACATTTCCTGACGATTAAAAATCACACACGTAATTGTTGAAGTTTTCACTTCTATTGGCACTCCCGGAGTGCCACTGTTTTTTTTTTTTTTTGTTTTTTTTTTTAACCATTTCTTGTCTTTAAATTGTTATAAGTCAAGAATTGTTAAAGTCTGAACAAAGAAAAATTTTTGAACATGTCTTTTTTGATTATTTTAAATTAATTCTGTTTCGGCAAATTTGAAAAAAAAATATTTATTGTTGAATATATGATTTTTTAAAAATAAGTTGCATCATTTTTTAAATTTATATTTTAATATTTTTAAAATAATATTTAAATAAATCCTGAAACAAAATTTAGTTATATTTTCTTCTTTTAGAGGTCTGCATGGGCTCGTCCTTGGCCCGAGGCCCATACTGAGTTAATTAATTTAAATGACTAATTGATTTAATTGATTTTTTCACGAGTCGGGTGGTGCTGTTTTCACTGATTTTGGTATGGGCCGGCCCAGGCCGGACTGTGAACTGTGAAAATACAAAAGGACCGTTCCGGGATCGGGCAGAACTTTTAATTTTTACACCGGGCAGTGCCAAGATAGTTTTTGTTCGGGCCTGAGTGGGGCCGGACTTGTAAACTCCGGCCCATGCAGACCTCTACTCTTTAATTAAATGAAAAAAAAATCAAATTCGACAAATAATGTTTCGAGTTATAACGATTTTAAATTACCCCGTTTAAAAAAATAATCATCATTTAATTTTTTTTTTTTTTTTTTTTAATTTGAGAAATTTCAGGATGTGACTTTGTTTGCAAATTACATGGTTCTCCATCACAAAAAAGAAAAAAAAATCAAAATTCTAACTCAATAAATATATTTTTTACATGTTTCCTGGAACTCTTAAAGTAACATTGTTTCTTGGATTACACGCATTTCAATTTGTGTCTAATCCCTTAAAACCTGACGAATTATTTAAATGGGCATAACTCTGTGAGTTTTATAGATATGAATTGGATTGATTGTTGACGGCCAATTATCTACACGAGGGATATAGGCCCTAGGGGGAGTGCCTTCCGTAGAGGTCTTTCTAAGGGAACCTAATCCGTATTAACGCATGGAAATTCACGGTTCGAAGAAAACCACGAAAACTCCGAACGATTAGGCCGACGGGCGCGATTGGGTTCGAACCCAGCACCTCCCGTCTACCAGCTTCGAGAGCAGAACCTCTCAGCCACTGGTGGTTTTATAGATATGAAGATAGAATTTTTTGTGTTTAATTCAGGGATGGATAAGGAAATTTTTCCTAACTGGAAAATTTACCCTAGGGTGGCCGTATAAAAATGTAATTTTTGTATTTTCTCAAATAGATTCCCCATGGAGTTCCAACTTATCTCATCAAATTTTGCACCTTTTTAGGTGCGTTCGTAATTATATAAATACGTAGCACCTATAGTCGTCGTTCAGTCCGTCCGTCTGTCCGCATGTAACAGAGCAAAAACTACCCAAGCGAATGGTCTGAAATTTCAAATATATGATTGTTGCAAAATTTTGTCGAGCCATTTCAAATTTTATGAAAATCGAATGTATAGTTTAATTACAGGGACAGTCAAAAGTTTTTCTTTACATTACGGCCAATGGGAAAAATTATTGCAAGTGCATTTTAATGATATTACAGCCTTCCGAATGATCAGAAATTTTTAAGATATAACTGTTGCAAAAATTTGTCGAGCCCTTTCAAATTTTAGGAAAATCGGATGTATAGTTTAATTACAGGGACAGTCAAAAGTTTTTCCTTACATTACGACAAATGGGAAAAATTATTGCAAGTGGATTTTAATGATATTAGAGCCTTCCGAATGATCTGAAATTTTAAAGATATAACTGTTGCAAAATTTTGTCGAGCCCTTTCAAATTTTAGGAAAATCGGATGCATAGTTTAATTACAGGGACAGTCAAAAGTTTTTCTTTACATTACGGCCAATAGGAAAAATTATTGCAAGTGCATTTTAATGATATTACAGCCTTCCGAATGGTCTGAAATTTTAAAGATATAATTGTTGCAAAATTTTGTTGAGCTATTTCAAATTTTAGGAAAATCGGATGTATAGTTTAATTACAGGGACAGTCAAAAGTGTTTCGTTACATTACGGGGAATGGGAAAAAAATATTGGAAGTGCATTTTAGTGATGTATCAGACTATGCGCTTTATGAAGTGCAAAAAATTATACATTCAGTACTATATGGGGTGCAAAAAATAATTATAAAACTAGTTATAGTACGAACGCACCTCATTTGCCACGTTTGACGAGCAATTTCCAACTTGTTTTTTTATGAAACTTTGCAATTGGAAGTATGTGCCTAGAGGCAATATTTAAGGAGATAGCCTATTGTTTCGATATTTATGAATCACACTATTTATATATAGTACATATATAAGTCAGCATTTCAACGGAAGGTGGTTTTGGCATCTGGGAGTCATGATCGGCGAAAATATAGCGAAGAAGGGTTTACCTTCGGACGGCTGCAATTGGTAGCTTTTCACTTTTTGCAATAAAAGCTACCTAAAAGTGTCCAAAATTTTGGCCACTACTGTAACATCCACATTTTGTCAAACTACAAAAACTGTTGTTAAAAAATCATCATACACCATACTAGTTTATTATTATTATTATTATTATTATTTAATTTTTGTTTCTTGCAACGATCGTCATTATGAATAAAAGAAATTAAAATTCTCATGTAACATCCAAATTTTCTTAAACTACAAGAACTGCTGTTAAAATTTATCATACATCGTACTAGTTTCTTTTTAATTATTTTTCATTTTTGGTTCTTGAAACAATCGTCATTATGCATAAAAGATATTATTCTCATCAAAATCTTCTTAAACGATGAGAACTTTTGTCAAAAAATATCATACATCATGCAGGTTTTTTTTAGTTAAATTTTTAAAATATTTGAATATTTCTCAAGAAGTAATGTATAAAAATTGCATCTTATTAATTAAAAGAGTGTCTTTTCCAATTGAAATAATAGCATCAGATAATGTCTTATCTCAAAAGAATAATCTTCGTTTCTTTAAGGGGGCAGTTTACTTTAAAATTGGTCAAAAAGTCTATTTTTCTTTTTAACTCTTTCCAACAAAGTTGAAAAGTGTTTATGCATTCGGTTTGTCTGTCCGTCTGTCCACGCTGTAACTCCCGTAAATATACTCGGATTTTCATGCAATTGATAAAGGTTATTTAGGGTCAGCAAAGCATGTTTGGTATTGTGTATGAAGTATCTAAAATTAACAGTTCATTTACAGGGGCACTCAAAAGTATTCCATTACATTATGGTATATGGGGGGAAAATCGTTTGCAGAGTATTTTAATGACGTTACGCTATTTCAAATGTATTGAAACTGATATAAATCACAGTATTTCACTACGATCACGTTAGAACAGGGCATTTATAGCATTTTTTATTTATTTACAGGGGCACACAAAGGAAATCCGTTACAATTCTAAAATAAATCCGTTACAATACTGTCTTTGAGTAAGAATTGGTGGAGTGTACGGTTTAAAATTCGGTATGCTCTTTTAAATTTAATTAATTTTTTGCAGGTTACTCACTATATATAAATTCTATACCTCATATACAGGGCGGCTGTGTTTACCATTCTCCTTATTAGAGGAAATTGCTGAAGGGAAATTTTCAACTGGTATGCATGCAGTTAGTAGATACAAATCTATATATCATATACAGGGCTGCTGAAAAAATTCGGATAATTTTCCGGTTGTAGATGGGAATAGTTGAAATTGGGTTTTGAAATGTGTTATCCGTTTCCACGGGGTTGAATTAGACGTAATATTTTAATTTTTTAAAAGGTGCAATTTTGTTACATTATTCTGAATGCGTTGGAAAATGTTTCATAATCTATGCTTGACGCATGATTTTTTCTTTCTTGTTTTAATATTAAATGAAAGTCTGTTTAATTGTGAATATTTTGACGTCTCATTTTTACCCATATGGTAATTGTATTGCGAGATATTGTAAATTTTGTTAATACACTCAGCGCACAATTACCCACACAATGAATTTAAATGACTTTTTCGCCATGTCCGAATTTTCTTCACTTTCATGTTTTAAAAATGCTTTTTTTTTTTTTTTTTTTTTTTTTTTTTTTTAACCATTTGGAAATGGTTGTTGTTTTCGGTCGAGGATGGGGGCCAAATGATGTTCGCATATTATTTTTTTAACGAAATTCAACGATGTTCTTTACTTTTAGAAGAATTTTTATTTGAATGGGTAATCGAAAGGCATAAAATCGTTAAAAATTGAAAAAGTTGCAAAATGTGTTGGCGCAAATTATCAGATATGGAAAAATCCAAAGCCAAAGAGCGACGCCGAAATGAAAATCGTCTTGCAAAGCAAAAAACGAGGTCTTCAACTCATTATGTAGACCATGAAAATCGAGGTCTTCAACTGATTATGTAGCCCATGAAAATCGATTACAGAATAAAAGACGAACGTGGAAAAAGAAACAATCCAATTTTTAATCGATTGATAGTAAAAGGCCATGTCTCGAGGGTCTCCAATCCACTAGCCACGGCGTTTTACAATCAGTCGATTCTAACCGGGAAAAATTGAGCTCAACGTAGGTAATTTGTCGCAATCTGTGGATGATTCGGTGGAACTGCTTTTGATTTGTAAACTGTTTTTCTTCTCGAAACGGGACTTGGAGAGTTTATCCATGAAGATTTTGGTCGTCTGAAGTTTGATCTTTGCGATTTGTTGTTGAAGAGGATGCGACGGAATTTGGTGAAAAAAATTCCAAATGGTCGTTGTAATCTATTAAATTATAATTTTTATTTATTTATTTTTATTTTTATTTTTTTTAATTTCAGATAGAGATTTAAACTTTTTTTGTACATGTTCTTTATTATATATGTGCTAAATATGCGGGAGGAATTAGCCTTCAGGTTTTTTGTTATTAAAAAAAAAAAAAAAAAAAAAAAAAAAAGTATTTGATGATGTGTTAGATTTCATCGTTTTACACTGTATATATATATCAGTAAAAAAATTATACTAAATGTAATATTAGACATATCTAAAATTTCATGTGCAGTCTTGTGTAATATACACTTGAAAATCTTTAAAAAAAAATTGGGTAAAATTATCGATTTTTAAAAAAGTAGTAGGGATTTAAAAAAATTCAAATTTTTATAATCTTTTAAAAATTTTTAATTAAATGTGCATTTAATTTTTTTTTTTCAAAACGTACTTTTAGTTGAACATTGAAATGCAGTGAGTTCGCCATTTGAACCATATTTTTAAAAATAAACAAAATGTTGAAAAGGCAAACTGTGCCCTTGGTCGAGAAAAAAGAAATTCAATTTGTTACACGTCACACTGCTTTTCTTTCTTTTACTTATTTTTTTCTATTTCTCTGCGTCCTTTATTAGTTATATTAAATTTAAAATGGCTTTATCAGTGAAAAACTTTTATCCCTCTTATTAGTGCTCATCGAAATTAAAGTAATATCAATAAATTATGCAACATCTAAGTAAACATGATACAAACTGGAACTTAGGTTAAAAAAGAAATTCAATTTGTTACACGTCACACTGCTTTTCTTTCTTTTACTTATTTTTTTCTATTTCTCTGCGTCCTTTATTCGTTATATTAAATTTAAAATGGCTTTATCAGTGAAAAACTTTTATCCCTCTTATTAGTGCTCATCAAAATTAAAGTAATATCAATAAATTATGCAACATCTAAGTAAACATGACACAAACTGGAACTTAGGTTAAAAAAGAAATTCAATTTGTTACACGTCACACTGCTTTTCTTTCTTTTACTTATTTTTTTCTATTTCTCTGCGTCCTTTATTCGTTACATTAAATTTAAAATGGCTTTATCAGTGAAAAACTTTTATCCCTTTTATTAGTGCTCATCAAAATTAAAGTAATATCAATAAATTATGCAACATCTAAGTAAACATGATACAAACTGGAACTTGGGTTAAAAAAGAAATTCAATTTGTTACATGTCACACTGCTTTTCTTTCTTTTACTTATTTTTTTTCTATTTCTCTGCGTCCTTTATTCGTTATATTAAATTTAAAATGGTTTTATCAGTGAAAAACTTTTTCTCTCTTTTGAAGTCTAACGAAGTGGAGAATGCTTTGGGGCCTATAGCTACAATGGCTGTCGCCTCGAATGATCCTTATTATGCAGTAACAATAAAAGTCACAACAATTTTTATTTTCCATTTCATATATTATATTATATATTATATAACTACAATGGGACATTCACAATTACATCCATGTCTTACCCAGGGACTCGAACCCGGGCCCTCGGGCTGACAGCAGCCTCCGCTTACTGACCACGCCACCAGGCGACTTTATCTCTCTTATTAGTGCTCATCGAAATTAAAGTAATATCAATAAATTATGCAACATCTAAGTAAACATGATACAAACTGGAACTTAGGTTAAAAAATATTGTAAATTACAATATGTTTTGATATTTTTTCTGATTAAATATTACTTTAAATAATTATTTGCACTTTAATTTATTTTCAACAAGTGTGATTTAAAAAGTTAGTATTTTTTTCATTTTATTAATTTTTTAAAAGATTGTAGATACGAAAAACGAGTTGAATTTTTGTCCTATTTCGAACACTTTTAATATTAATAAAAGTCAATGAAATATAACAAGGGATTTTAAATTTTAACAATTAAAATTACATTAAATTAATAAGAATTAAGACTAAATACAGTTACAGAAAACTTAATAAAAGTTACAGTTACAAACGATGCAACCGTAAAATGACGTTTAGAGCAGTGGTGTAGTCGTAAAAAAACAGAGGATATACACTCTAAGCAGAGCGTATACCCTAGAGTGGATATACTATAGCTTTCTTGAGAAACAGAGGGTATACTGTGTTCCTTTAAAAAATCCAGAAGGTATACGGCGTATACCCCCGTATACCCTCCACTACACCTCTGGTTTAGAGTCCAGTTACACATGTGGATGATAAACACGTTAAGTTGCAATTATTATAATACTGGCCAAGTTTACAAACAAATATCTTTTGCACCTTAACTATCGATCATCTCTAATCTCTCCTTACTAATCTCTACGCCTTGCTTATAAATTAAAACCACATCCCACGTACGGTGCATAATGTTTTCTCCCATGCATACAAAGCTTTGCTACTAAAAAGATTACGTTTCTATAAAAAGCCAACAGATGGCAGCACAAGTCAAATATTTTTTGAACGTTTAAAATATTTTGTGATAAATCTAAACCATTTGTAAACAGAAACAGCTTTTTATAATCTAAGGAATAAGGAATTGCATTATGATAACGAATATTCTATGATTAACTTTGTGTCGGTTGACTAAAAATTTATTTTCAAGGCAAAAGGTAAGTTATTTGCTTCCGATAATTAATTTATGATATTATAGTTCACTATTTTTCTTAGTTATCTTGTTATATTTTGATAAGCTTATCTATGGTGATAAGGAAGGGAAATCCCCTGATATTTATCCGCATTTGAACTCCTTGACATAATTATCGTCTTATCGTACTGACACTTCATGTGTTCATTTTTTACAGTGTCTAAAGCTGTAGCTGTATATCTGTATATGTCATTCTCTGAACCTAATTTCTCTATATTCTCTGATTTTTTACAGTGGCGCCAACTTTCGAAAAATATTGGGTGGGCACAAAATAGAAATCTCCACGGGCCAGGGCTTGGCCGGGTCGGCAGATTAAAGACAATTCTTTTAACGGGCCGGGCAGTGCCGAAGAAAAAAAATAAACGGGCCTTGCCCGTAATTTTTGATTCGGCCCTGGTCAGGGCTGATAAAAAGATTAAATGGGCCGACTAGCCAGATATAGAAATTTAAAAGTATCAAACTAAGCCGATAAAGTACGAACAATTTTCAATGGACGTGACCAGGGCGAGGATAAGTATAAATGTGCTGCATGATCCGATGCTAAGATTGACAACAACGGGGTTGCATCCAGAGGCGTCGCGATTGGGGGGGGGGGGGGGGGTGATATATGTGAACTTGGGAAATTACAGATTTTTGAAACACTTTTTCTTTTTTTAAATAAAAAGTAAAAAAAAAAGAGATTTTTTTTATTGCTTTGCTGACTACCTTCCCGAGCTCTGTAATAGTAAAATAGTTAAATTTTCAAAAGAAATACAAAAAGCAGCCAGACTCAATTTATCATTGTTTCTCTGTGCTACGAAAATATCATACATCTACCACACCTGAATTTCTGTACTGTTGTCCATCAATAGTGTCTCTAATACATTTCCTTCAAAAATTTGTTCGCCCCACCAGTGGCCGAGAGGTTCTGCTCTCGAAGCTGGTAGACGGGAGGTGCTGGGTTCGATCCCAATCGCGCCCGTCGGCCTAATCGTTCGGAGTTTTCGTGGTTTTCTTCGAACCTTGGTTCTCCAAGCGTTAATACGGGTTAGGTTCCCTTAGAAAGACCTCCACGAAGGCACTCCTATCCTTAGGCCCTATATCCCTCGTGCTGATAATTGGCCAACATAAATACAACCAATCAAAAATTGGTTCCTTTCTGAAAAATCTATAAATATGAGGCTATTTTCATATGAAGTCAGGGCTCGAAATGTACCGGAGCAAACCGGATCGATGTTCCGGTTCGTGAAAAAGTGACAAATATTGTTCTGGTTCGTGAAAATATGGAAAATATTGTTCCGGTTCGTGAAATTAACTGCTATTATTACAGTTTCATACATATATAGCTTACTATGCTCTCTGTAACTTTTTTTTTTTTTATTTTTTTTTTTTTTTTAATATTTAAAATCTTGAATGCATTTTTTAAAATTGTTTTTTCTACGGTTAAATATAAATCTGCTATGCAGTAAAGTCCCGGTTATCCGAGTTAATATGGACTAAGCTCACCTCGGATAAGCAAAAAACTCGTATAAACCGGATTTCCACAAATCGTCACAAACTAAGGAGATGAAATAAAAATTTCCAATTAATTCATTCAATTTTATGGAGATTGTAACATTTCTTTTATGTACATTTCCGTTACTTTTAAGAAAAATGGGGAATGAAATTGTTTACTTGAAAAAGCCCTTGTTTGTTGAAAGTCAAATTTGCTGCAGTTTTTTTTTCTTCTGCAGTATTACGCTACTGCATAGCTACCAATTTCTAAGATTTTTTTCTTACCTCTAAAATTTACCAGTAAATTTTGCCTAATTCAATCGCCTAAAACTAACAATTGTCAATGATTAAATGTAACAAAAATTTGTATTCAATTTTAGAGGTAACAAAACCGTATAAATTGGCAGCTATGTGATTCTATTAGTGTCATGAAAATTGCAGGCGTAGTTTCTTCTTTTTGCTCGAAGTGTTAAATAGTTTTTTCAATCGAACGTATACCTTTGTAGTGGATCATTTTCTTCTGATGGACCGATGGCTTTCATTCATTATTATGAAACAGCCATTACAAATGAAGTGTTAGGTGAAGATGAAAGAACAGTCGCAAAAAGTTAGAATGCTGATGTTCTGGTCAGAATGGGGGAAAAAATGGTCAAACGAAAGGCCCATTTCATTTTCACCTAACCTTCATTTATAATGGCTGTTTTATAAATATGGAAGCCATCAGTCCATCAAAAGAAAATAACTCGGCTAAAGCGGAAACTCGGTTAATCCAGACTTTACTGTACTTAAAAAAAAAAAAAAAAATAGTCGACAATAATTTTGAAATAGCGTTCCGGTTCGTGGATTTTTCCATTTCGAGCCCTGTATGAAGTACGATTATGACTCATACACAATTCAAGACAAAAACTTTCATTAAATGAACCAAAAATTATAATTTTTATGTTTTTAGTTTCAGCATTTTTCTTCGGAAAGATTTTTTTGTTTTTTCCGTATAAATATCATTATCATTAAACACTCCTTGAACTTATCATTTTATTTGGAAAATAGAGCATTTTGTTTCACGTTGGGAAATTTTTGAGTTATAACTTGGGAAAATTTTGAACTCCCCCCCCCCCCCCCCCCCCCCCTCCGAAAAAAATTTTGTAGAAAAAACTACGCTTCTGGTTGTCTCGTGTCTGAATCTGAAACAGGGCTTACTTTTTTCAGTAGATTTGTGTCGGGCCGGGATCAAGTTTACATTTTTTTCTACATATTAAGTCTACTTAAGAGGCTACTTCAGTCACGTGAAAACACCCGTTTGTTAATGTTAATCCAATAGGAGAAATTTTTTAAGATTACTCGTTTGCATTTCAATATTTTTATTTTATTTTATTTTATTTTATTTTTTTTTTTTTTTTTTGCATTGGATAGTTGATTTTGGTCTCTACAAAGGCTGTTTTTGTACTTTTTTATTTTGTTTGGTGCTATTTTTAATTAGGACGTTTAAACTTTCGGAACCGGTTTTAAAAGTGAAAGCATCCTCATATATATATATATATATATATATATAAAACAAAAAAAAACCTATGAACAAAATCGAAAAAGCAAAAAACGGCTTAGGTAAAGTTCGACCTATGCAATGCAGAAAAAAAAAAAAAACATTTAAAAATATTGAAATGCACACGAGATATCTTAAAACATTTCTCCCATTGGATTAACATTAGCTAAGCGGGTCTTTTCGCGTGACTAAAGTAGCCCCGTCGGACAAGCAATTTGTTTTGTAAAAATAATAGTAGTAATAATAAACTATGATGAGCTATGACTATGAGCTATGAAACTATGAGCTATGATGTTTGTAACAAACTGTTTTTTTTCCTTCTAAACATATTAACGTTTTTAATCAATCTGTATTTCAATTTAAGAGTCTAATGAGTCTAACTAATTATTAATGTTTCTAATCTGTATGCTCTGGCTTGTAAACATATAGTAATCTAAAATATACTGTTAATTTTTTCCATAAATATTTATGCAGTATTTTAGAAAGAAAATCGAGTCGGGTCTGATTTCTTTGATTTTTGCACGGGTCGGCTCGGGCCTGTTTTCACTGATTTTTCCACGGGCTGTGCTGGGACGTAAAACAGGAAAATATAAACGAGTCAAACTTTTAGTTTTTTCACTGTGCCGGACCTGGAAGTTCTGGCCCGTGCAGACCACTAGTTCAAAACCATTTTAGGGTAAAATGACACTGCCATTTTGTTATCTTTGAATGTTTGGAACAGGGGCATAGCTACAAATATTTATTCGGGGAAACGAATTGCTTTATTTTCCAACTGAAATGACATGGTCAATGTGTGTTTATGATAATGATACTTATATGTAAAAAATACTTTCCAAAGAAAAATACTGAAACTAAAAACATAAAAATTATAATTATTGGCTTGTTTAATGAAAGCTTAAATACATTTCATTTAAATAATTAAAATCAAAACTAGATTAATTTCTATTTTCCTATCTTGGAATCATTGAGCATGAAAATTATAAGATACCCAATGAACAAATGCACGTATTTAAAGAAAACCAGCATTAATTTAAGGTTTGTTAATTTCTTGTCTTCTATGCTGTACGGGTCATAATCGCACTTCATATGAAAATACCATGTAAGCTATTTTCGTTGCACAGAGAAACACAATGAGAATTTGAGTCTATCTGCTTTTTGTACTTTTGTAAATTTAACTTGTTTATTGTTACAGAACTCAGAAAGGTAGTTAGCAAAACAATTTAAAAAAATCACATTTTTTATACTATTACTTAGAAAAAAAAAAGCCTTTCAAAAATCTAGAATTTCCCAACTCTGAGCTCAAATTTACCAAGTTCACATATACTGGAGGTGGGAGGCTACCGCCCCCCCCCCCCCCCCCCCCCATCGCGACGCCTCTGGCTTGGAAAAAGCTGATATTTCAAATTTCAAGTTATGATAACTTAGAACTTTAGAGTAGAATAAAAAGCTGTGATTTTACACAACTATATTCTTGCGGCGTCTTCATTTCATGGGCTCTAATATTTACTATTGTGCCATGAATTTGACTACAAATTAAAACGCAAAAGAGTGACAAATATTAAAATGGGCATTTAATGCAAATACACTTAAAGGCTCGTATTAATAGTACTATTTACTTAAAATATACCCACATAGCATTTTTAGTTTGCAGAAAATTTGCAGAAGTCTTGCTTTGGAAACCTGCAAAGTTGCAGCAAGCTCAACATGACAAGTCTGAAAATTCATAACAGGACTGCAGCAAGATAATGCAAACGCCGAAGTCACCACACTTTGAACGTGCAGCTAACTTGTCGTGCAAGTTAAATTCATGCTGTATCAAATTTATTGCAAATTAACGGCAAACAAGTAATCAAAATACTCCAAACTTACTGCAAAGTAGTAATCTTTCCATGCCACATTAACTGTTTACAACGGTTACACTATAAATTTAACCTCTTCGAAGGGATCAATAGACCTGTTCAGGTCTATTGATGCATACGAGTGTTAATATAGTAATACTATAGTTAAGGTGCACGCATCGTTTTTACCACCATAAACAAATTAGGGTAATGTTTGTACTTTTCAATTCGAGCCTTTTTTTTTGTATTTGATAAGTATAGCGTTCAAAAAAAGCGGTGCCAACCGAACAAAGCGGTGCTGCAATTTCTGCGTATCTGCTGATTGTCTATTCTCTCAACAGAGGGATTTTTTGCTTTCGTCATTTTTGTGAATTAAAGACAGTCTTGCCATCAGTTTCACAACAAACTACTCATGCAAGTGGGTGATGGTATACCTTGCGGGAGATTTGCTGCGAATTTCTCTATTCAAATTTGTCACGTCGATATAATATCAGAAAAAATCAAACTTACTGCGCTGCTATCATATTCATGCTATCTGGGATACCGGACGATTCAAAATAGATACAATTTCTTGAACCGCTAATAATAGCAAGATACTTCCAATTACAAAAAGTATACGAATCAAGTAGGGAGATATGATACACTTTTTTTTTTTTTACTAATTTTTTACAGCCCTTAGAAACCTATTTTAAAACAAATTTTTCGTGTTATCTTATAAAGTGATCTTTTGTTCATTTATTAAAAATATTGTGAATTTAAAAAATAATCATTCAAAAGATATATCCCAATTATTGTGAATGGTTACTACTGTATCAAATCTCCCCATTGATGGGGAGGATTGATACACTAGCAAGGGAGATTTGATACATTGTTATGTAAATTGAAAAAAAAAAATGCAGGTAATTGAATTTATGTGTCATACAATTTTTTATGATAAATCTGGAAATATTTAAGTAAAATTTAAAAAGAAATGACATTGACATATTTTTGTTTCAGAAATGTTGTTTACAAAAATATTTAAACTATATTGCTATTATTTATACAATTCTATTAACACACTTTTTAGAAAATAAATAATGAAAAAAAAAAAAAAAAAAAAAAAAACCGTAGAGATCTTGCTGAAGGAAAAATGAAGTGAACATTGCTGAATTGCAAACAATTTAACATAAATTTAGCACATTTAAGATTTCTTTAACCCTTTCAGGGCAAAGCATTTTCAATGCTAAAGTGTTGAATAAATGAATGGCACCGGAATTTACCAACAAATTTAATTGGAAATAAGAAAAGGGCTATATTTCGCTTTCATATTAAATGGAAAATATTTTACCAAAATGCTGGTGCCAATGTGGCGTTTGGGAATTAAGATTAAGTGGTTTCATAAACATACTACCACCCTTGAAATGGTTAAAAGAAAAACTAATAGCTCTATCATTTTGCTAAGTAAAATCGGGTGGATTTAATGTTTTTTTTTAACCATTTGGAAAAATGGTTATTGTTCTCTGTCAGTGTAGGAAATCAAAAGCATATCTGAAGGTTTTTATTGGTTTAATCCGCATTTTATTCGTGTTCTGATTGGTCTATACAGTAATTTGTATTTCCCTTTACATTCAACAACGATGGATACTTTCTGTTGCCACTATGACAAAAAAGTAATAAAAACTACAAAAAAAGATTTATAACTCAGAAACAAATTGAGATACAGCTTTCAAACAAATTGCATTTAAAAGTACATTTTTTTCTCTATCCGACGGCGTAAAAAGTAATATTGTGGTATGTTTAGAAGTTTAAGAATGAAATTTCATTTAAAATGTGTCGTCAGATTTCTTGGAAATCTGACGATGGGAAAGCCTTTTCCTGAACAGCCAATGAAATGATTGGATAATCCGTAAGTTTCAGGTGGATAATGCGTATTAATAACACTATTAATGTTTAATTCATGGCGTATGTTTGTAAGATCAACTCGGTGCGATTTTTTATGTCTTAAATTTTAGTCTTTGTAAAAGCATTTTCCAAATGGTCGTTGTAATTTGTTAAATTGCTTTTTTTTTTTTTTTTTTTTTTTTTTTCCCCTGCGTCAATTATAGAAACTCTTCCCTTTCAGTCCATTTAAACTTTTTTCCTTCTACATGACGAGAAAAACGAACTAACCATCATCTATCATCGCACTACTTTTCTATGTAACCTTCATAATGTCTATGAATAGACTCTTTATTCTTCCTTACAAATTTCAGTAGCTCTTGTTGTAAAACAATAATGAATATTACAGTCCTATATTAGTTTACAACTTAAAAAAACTATTAAATTGCAAATATACAAGTGTATCATTTCTCTCCAGCACTAATGTATCATTTCTCCCTATCATGCCTTATTGGATTTTCAATCACTTTGTATAAATTCAGTTGCAAAATGCTAATCTCTTTCTGGTAAAATGTACTCTAACAATGTGCTTTACAAATTAAAAAAAAAAAAAAAAAAAATACAAGATATTATCTTTACAATAAAAAGAGTTATGAAAGAAAATCATTTAAAAAAATTACATTAACATTCCAAAAGCCTTCAAAATTAAAAGAAAAAAAAAGTTGTCAATTCTTCACTGCTAAGTCCAGCTAATGATGGCCTCTGCTAATAAACGAAGACTTTACATCTGTTACAATGGCTATTAAGACTGCTCTTAACTGTTCCGCTGAACAAGCACAAAACGTTCTGACACATTTACAAATTCATTTTTTAACGGAAAGATATAAAATTGGAAAGCCTGACCACGGAAGCGATTTGGAATCTAACTGTTTTTTCCATTTTTTGATCAATCAATTACCTATTGAGTTATAAGCGATTTCGATCACGTGACACGGCATTTTTCTCCCCTTACTGACTGGATTTTTTTCTTTCGTTCGGAAGATCAGTTCAAAATGCCAACTTTGACAGTATTTTCTGAAAGATCTATTGCGTTTACAGGAAAACGGAAAAAACAGTTCGATGACATAGTTTCTGAATAACAACACCTTCTAGTTTCCTGCGTTTCCGAACAAAAATGATTTAGAACTTGTGTCAGAAAGTTGACCCTTTGGATTTGAGAACAGCCTTAATGCCATTTGTTGAGAAAATTGCCAATGTATCAACCCTCCCTATGTATCAAACCTCCCCTACCTCACCTACATCTTTCAGATATGCCATTCATTTAAAAAGGTGCTGCATGCACATTAAAATATGAAAATTAGTTTTATACAGACTCCTTTTCGTATAACGTATATTTAAAAAGATAGTGATATTAGAAGAAATTCTTAAGAACGAGAATAAAAGGAAAAATTCTTTTACGCGCAAAACATACTGAGTTTTTAAATTTTATAAATTTTTAGTGTTTTCTGGCGTTAAAAACGCATCTTTCCTATTTATAAGTACTTAACGAATTTTTTAATAAATTGAATCCATCTTTTATGTAGCACAGCATGTAACAAATATCGTCTCCTAACTACACATCTTCCAATATATGCATCACAAGGATCCTTTTCCTCACTGCCCTTATTCACATTTGAAATAGTAATTTGATTAACCCCTTTCTTTGACATAGTGAAATGCAAAAAATGTTTTCAGTCTTATACGTGGGGAGAGAATTTTAACATTTATATGGGGCATTCTCACAATCTTTTGACCTTTTAAGCCCCTGAATAATAATTTTTATTTTATTACATATTCTTGTGTTTTTTTTATTTCATATACTGGGGAGCATCCCATTGCTTGATTGCGTAACAATATTAACGAGATAAATAAGTTTTGGCCGATGTTGGGTGTCCAAATACCAGGAAAACACCTATACCGTCCCGTGTTCCTGATGATGATTTTTAAGTTTGGAGAGATGTTTGTATAAAATTGCTTCAATAAAAGTAATTCGATGTATTTTTTTTCCGAAACTGGGACAACTGTTTTATATAAATATGTAGCAAAAAATTAACCTGCGCACATTTTTATGGTTGATATTATTTTTTTAACTCTGTCTCTGGGTTTTAGATTCCTTACCATCCCTCTTGCTAAACTTATACAGAAAATCACTTCAGATGCAGTCACAGATTTTTTTTTTCAAGTTTTTTCTCATGCAGAAGTATGCTAGAGAAAGAATGTCTAAAATTCTTTGACAGGAAATTTACTGCAGAATTTAAATTAGCATTTAAATATCAATTTCAAGCATCGTGGCTTTATTAGTCTTATCGTCCCCAAGGTTTATTTCTGCACTTTTCGAAGTAAATTAACTTTTTTTTAAAATTTATTTAATCCAACGTAAAGAACTATTTTAAAAAATCAATGAACATTGTGGCTATCACTTAGTCTTAACATGATTTGTCTAAAAATATAGTGGTATTTTTTCTTACCGTCCCATCCTTACCATCCGTTTTTTTTTTTCCACTACCGCCCCTTTTTTTCCTTCCGTCCCTTCTTTAACACCCGTTTAAGGCTGTTCTTAACTGCTCTGCTCAACAAGCGCAAACCGTTATGACACATTTACAAATTCATTTTTTAACGGAAAGATATAAAATTGGAAAGCCTGGCCAGGGAAGCGATTTGAATCGAACTGTGGTTTCCATTTTTTGATCAATCAATTACCTATTGAGTTATAAGCAATTTTGATCACGTGACACGGCATTTTTCTCCCCTTACTGACTGGATTTATTTCTTTCGTTCGGAAGTTCAGTTCAAAATGTCAACTTTGACAGTATTTTCTGAAAGATCTATTGCGTTTACAAGAAAACGGAAAAAACAGTTCGATGACATAGTTTGTGAATAACAACACCTACTAGTTTCATGCGTTTCCGAACAAAAATGAATTAAAACTTATGTCAGAAAGTTGACCCTTTAGATTTGAGACAGGGGCGCCATTTGAGGGGCGCTGGGGGCACGGTCCCCCCAAGGAATTTGGTACTTAAGAAAATTTATCTGTTATTAGGGATGCACCGAACAGTGATTTAGGCCGAATACCGAATATTCGGCGTACAGGTAAACTGAATACCGAATATTCGGCCTACAGGTAAATTGAATACCGAATATTCGGCATACAGGTAAACCTAATACCGAATATTCGGGTAGCCGAATACTGACTGTGGGCCCGAATACCGAATATTCGGCTGGCCGAATTCAAAGTTTAAAGGTATTACAAAAATAAATTTTAAAACAATTTTTCATAAAAGTTAATACAGATACTTCCATTTTGATAAACAAGACCTTTTTACAAGTAAACTTTATACACACACCCAATTTCCGGCACTTCTTCTCATGATATCATATGTCACAGAAATCAATGTAACTCTTTTGTAAATATAGTTACGATATCTTCATTATTGTTAAAGTAACAAATGAAAATCTAAGTTTGACCTGAAATGAGATGAGATACACTGTATTTTTGATTTTGACTGATTAAGCGGATTGCGATACTGGTTTCTTGGGCAAAAATGGTCTGTCTTGATGTCTGTTATCACATCTGAAAGTTTTTCCCATTTTCTTTAGAAACACTCTTTTTGCAAAAAAGCAAAAGACAGATTTTCAGAAACTTTCATTTGTGCATCATTTATTTCTATGCAGGTCATCATTAATGGTTAATTTTTTTAAGTGACACTTACCAAGCAGCAAATAAATAATGTAACAGCATTCTCTTTGATTTCAATGTGATTCTGTTCCTAATTATTCTGAATATCTTTATAAATTGACAGTTAAAAGTAGAAGTTGTGTAAGAATTTTAAAAATATTTTTCAAAAGATATTTTTAAGTATTCGGTTTGGCCGTATAGTTCGATATTCGGCAGACCGAATATTCGGTAGCATGTCCTAATACCGAATATTCGATGCATCCCTATCTGTCATCAGAGGTCAGACTCAACATGTTTTTTTTTTCAGAAATTCCTCAAAAGCTAAAGTAACTTGTCAGATTTTATTACAATAAAAACACATGCAATAAATAAACACTTTATGCACAGAAACTGATAATTATCAAAAATATTTTCTAAAGACTTTACTATTCCAACACTCTCAAGGTGAGACATTTCGCATTGATGAGTATTTTGGCTAATTTTAAAAAGATATGTGAGAAAAAATTCTATAATTGCTTCCCAGCCGTGTGCAAAATGATCAAAGAAAACTCGTCCCTCTCAGGGCTAGAATTTTCGAGGTGAATTTCCCCTTCAGTCGGAAATTTAGAGAGGATTTTTCTTTTTTTAAGAAAGGGGGTTAATTGAAGTTCTTAATTATTTGAATTTTTTATTTTGCATTATTAGTGTCACATTATATTTACTGCAGTCATTACAACGCTATCAAATCATTTGTTTCATTAAATCATATTATATGCAATATGTTCTTAATAATCTCCTCAGCCTGATACTAGAGTTCTGCAAGGATCGGGTTCTGCCCCATCCGAACCTGACAAAAGTCGTTAACGCGAAACACAACACTAGCCTGACAAACTGCAAAATAAACCCGATATTCATACCCAAACTCAAAGTGAAAGAAAATGAATCTATGTTTAATTACATTTATGGTAAAGTAGCCTACAATTTTATAGCTTATATACAAAAATGAACACATATGCACCCATTAATACTCCGATATATAGTTTTTTCATTTAAAAAATATTCAGATCTTCCTTTTGAAAAATCGGTTCATCCAAAGAGAGACAAAGCTTAACCAGAAACGCTTAAAGTTAACCTTACACCTTACACCTAGCAAAAAAAAAAAAGCATAAACCTGACTTGATCCGCAACTCGAGTTCGGGTAAAATCAGGTTGACCGACCCGATGTAAGACTGTCAACCTGACCCGAAACGAAAAAAAGAAACGTCAACCCGCCTCGATATGTGCCTCGGGTCGTGTTGGTTTAAAAAAAATCTGGTTGCGCGACCCAATGCAGAGAGATGAGACTGGCTCAGCTCGAGCCCGACACGGGTTCGGGCGGGCTCGGACTCATTCTTTCTGAAACCTGAAAATTTATCCATGAATAGAAAAAATTAAAAGAACTTTTTTTCCCCTGAAAAATTACTTATTCCTTTTCAAATCATTGTATTGCTTTTTTGATCAAATTGAAGGGGAAACAGAAAATGTGTTTTTCCATTTTAGTTATTAGAATAGAATGCTATTTTAAAATAAAATGATTAGTCATATATACCGATTTATGTTTGGCATTGCCGACGACAGTCCTACGATACGGCGCCACGAAAGAGGCGGGAATAGTTAATTTGTTTTTAGTTCAATTTTCGTTTGGGACAGAGGTCATTTAGCAATTAGATTTATTATTATTATTTAGAGATCTAACACAAAGAGACTATTTCCTTCTGTTTATAGTTTGCGGTTTGTGAATAATTTAGATTTCTATTGTACACAACGCACACAAGTCATAATCGCTCTTCATATGGAAATAACTTTAGTGATTATTATATCTATTATGAACTCTGCTGATGCTGAAGTTGTACGCTGCAATTTACGAAGTCACTTTCAGTCGTAAGTAAATTTAATTACCATATTATTCCGATAGAAAGCAATCGAGCAGTGTTTCCTCTTTTTCTATAAAAGCACCAGGACATTAAAATTTTTAATTTAAAATTATTTTCAGGGTCACGCCAATCTCGAAAGATTGTTATGAGGAAGGAATTGGTTATAGTTAAAAATATGCACCTTTTTTTTAGAAAATTGATAAATGTTGTTCCATTATTCACTAGGTAAATAGTACTTACTATTAATAGTAAATACTATACTACAGAAATTAATTTCTACAAATTCCATGCATTTATTCATGAAACACACTTCATTAACATGCCCGTAAGATTTTCTTATTAAAAGAGAAAAAGTATGAGAATCCTTTTAAGTATGAGGCCACACCAGTGGCCGAGAGGTTCTGCTCTCGAAGCTGGTAGACGGGAGGTGCTGGGTTCGAACCCAATCGCGCCCGTCGGCTTAACCGTTTCGGAGTTTTCGTGGTTTTCTTCGAAACCGTGGATTCCCATGCGTAAATACGGGTTAGGTTCCCTTAGAAAGACCCCCACGAAGGGCACTCCCCCCAGGGCCTATATCCCACGTGTTGATAATCGGCCGTCATAAACACAAACCAAACCTTTTAAGTATGAAGTACATTTTTATTTGATACCAAACTTTTCTTATGATAATATTAAATTTAAATTTTCTTTTAACAGTTATTTCTATGTAAAAAGTAGTTTACAAATGATAATTACATTTTAAACATTTTTTTAAATATTATGCAATTTTTTACAATTGCATATTTTCGGTATCGGGCTCGGGCGGCCTCAGATTTAAAATCGTCGGGCTGGGGCGGGCCTCTGAAAAAAGAGCCCGAACTCATCTCTAATGCAGACTCTACCTGATACCAAATGTTTTGCAAATTTCTGAATTGTGTGGAATTTAGATCATAGTCTGAAAAGGAATGCAGAAAATGATTAAGGAAATTTTTTACTCACAGAAAATCATTGCTGAAAATTTCATATCCCTATGAATCACAAAATTTGCAAACTTCTTGACGTGTTGACTATGTTTATGGGCTGATTATCTCGTGACCGATTGAATTTCACGATTCTTTTCCCCGACGATTTGACGAAATTCGCGATTTTTTTCCGTGATCGATTCACGAAATTCACAATTTTTTTCTGTGACCATTTGTCAAAATTCGCGATATTTTTTGTGACGATTAACGAAATTCGCTATTTCTATCCGAGATGTTTTGACGAAATTTGCGATTCTTTTCTCTACGATCATTTGTTGAAATTCGTTTTTTTTCTCGCAGCGGACTGACAAAATTTATGATTGCTTTGCGCGATCGTTTGACGAAATTTTTGAATTTTTTTGCGCGATTCTTTGACTAAATTCGAGATTTTTATCCGAAACTTTTGACAAAATTCTCGTTTTTTTCTTTAATAGATATTCGAAATTCACATTTTTTTTGCACGACTTATGAGCAAATTTGATTTTTTTTTTTATTTATTTTTTATTTTTTTGCGACCGAATGTTGAAATCTGCATTCTTTATTTTCCGCAACCGATTGTCAATAATCGCTATTTGTTTCCACGATCTTTGCAATATTTTTTCACGAAGTCACATTTTTTTAGGAAGTAATATTTTTTCCGCGACTAATTTGCCAAATTGACTTTTTTTTCGAAGTCTAATTTAAGATTTTTTACCGCGGTCGATTGGCGATTTGATTTCGCGTAGCTCCGTAAAAAAAAAAGAAAAAAATACTGCGGTCTTCCATGAAAATTAAAAAATGCTTCTGGAAGAATCCCATGGTTTTAAAAGACGTTAAGAGGGAAAAATCGCGTACGCTGTTTCAAGCCTCAAAGAAAACTTTGTTCCCTCCCTCCAAGAACCTCTTGAAATGGCTCTCCACCCCTGCAGCAAAACCTGCAAAGAAGAAATCGAAAAGTCAGGGGAAAAAAAACTCTATTTTAGACAGGCTTCCGTATTAGCAAGTGTAATTATATGGTGTTTTTTTTCAAAGAAACGCGATTTTTTTTTCCGTTTCCGAAATAATTCTTTTTCTGACAGGCTTCATTTTCACAAGCTTTGCAGTAAATGTACCTATGCTCTTCAGAAGTTTACCATAGAAAGGATGTTTTAACAGTCTTAGATATACTTGTAAAATGGAAACTGTCCCTAACGGAATACTGTCTTAAACGTAAAACCTTTGTCAGTATCTCGAAAGTATACCTGCTAAGATGAAAACCTGCTTAAAACGGAATTTTTAATCGGTTCTCGTTCGGAGTGAAGAAGATACCCCCCACCCCGAACCTCACCCTTGGCTATGCCACTGTCCTCAAAGAAAACTTTGTCGCCCCCCCCCCCCCAAGAAAGTTTTGAAATGGCGCCCCTGATTTGAGAACGCCTTAAGACAATGTTATACCAAAATTTTGTACTAAAAATACTACGCTGTTATTATTTCTTATTTGAATGTCCTGTGGGTACTGTGCAAATTCATTATAAGTAAAATTTTAGAAAAAAATAGAAATTTATAGTGGTAAAATTGTAAGGAAAATTAAACTTCATTTAAATAAAAAAAAAATCGCTACTGACCATTTTTTCTTTATTTTGAATCATTAAGGCATTAGTCTATCAGATTAAAATGTATATCTAACTTCATTTAATATTCATAAAGCTTCATTTAAACGTTTTTTTTTTTTTTTTGACTGAAAATATCAAAAATACCTTGTAGAGTGATATTTTGAAAATAAATATCAAATATAGAAAATGTCAAAAATCCTGATATTTTGAAAATAAATATCAAGTAAATGAAAATATCAAAAATCTTGATATTTTGAAAATAAATATCAGACATTTATCATAATATATATCCATTGATATATATCAACAAAACCTGATTAAGACAGAAACAACATTTTAAAATTAGTGGTGGAAGTTTACTTGTTTTGCCCTCCTTAAGTCAGCTCCTATATTCTTGTTGTAATTAATATTTTTCCTCCCTTGAAAAAAAGATTTTTTTTTCTGAATGCATTTTCTTTAATTTTCATTGTTTTAAAAGAAATTACTCTTTATTTCAGAAATTCAGAGTTCTCCTGTCGTGAGTAAACCTATTCGCAAATAGTTTCTCAAAAGCATTGTTTTGTTCAGACATAGTCATACCATCCAGAAATTTTGTCAATAATGTCATGCCTTGGAGTCACTGGTAAAGTTCGTGAATCGAAATTTGAGTGGGAGATTGCCAAGTTTTTATCATTTTATCATTACTATATTGGGTTAAAAGAATCGAACCGTATTACTATCACTAATGTAGAAAAATCGTCTCGAAACATAAAAAACGAACCGACAACATACTGCGTTCCGACCATGCATTCTATGACGAAATTTGCTCGTATAGCTGCGTTCTATCACCGCTTAAAGTTTTGCCCACTTTTTCAGATACTCTGTATATCCATTGATATATATCAACGAACCCTGATTAAGACAGAAATAACATTTTTAAATTAGTGGTGGGAATTTACTTGTTTTGCCCCCTTGAGTCAGCTCCTATATTCTTGTTGTAATTAATATTTTCATGTAATCAACTATTCTTCCTCCGTTGAAAAGGAGATTTTTGTTCAGAATGCATTTTCTTCAATTTTCATTATTTTAAAAGAAATTACTCTTTATTTCAGAAATTCAGAGTTCTCCTATCCTCAGTAAACCTGTTCGCAACTAGTTTCTCAAGTGCATTGCTTTGTTGAGATACATCATACCATCCAGAAATTTTGCCAATAATGTCATGCCTTGGAGTCACTGGTAAAGTTCGTGAATCAAAATTTGAGTGGGAGATTGCCAAGTTTTTATCATTATCTGCACCAAAAGGATCCTATTACAGCAGCCCATCTTTTGTTTTCGACAAAACCTCTTTGCATTTATCCATCTTTCCAGCAGGTCATGCAGACGCTAAATCTGGTTTCCTATCTGCGTACCTGGTAAATGAAAGTAAAGATCCATTCCATGTGAACATCACACTGCACATTAAAAAAACTGATGGCACAATGACTGGAGGTAAAAGCGCTGATGTCTGCATCGAGTCTTCTATGGGTTATGTGAACTTTTATGAGAGATCTTGCTTACAGCAAAACGAATCTGAAATGGTCCCTTCAGGCAGTTTGACAATTGTTTGTACTTTGAAGCCTAAGCATGATGGAAAGCTAGACATCATTAAAGGTGAAAAAGTAAACAATTCCCATGAGCAGCAAACACACAAGATGTCAGATCATAGAAGGCTCACAGGTAATGTTTATTAGTCTTTAATCCTTTGCGTTTTTTAAAAATAATACATATGGTGTAAGCCGCGAGAATTGAGGCCCACATTTCAGAAAACCAGTGTGCACTTCCGCCTTTTAAATTCTAAAATATCTTTACCTTCTTGTTTTAAGACTATAAGGTGCAATCTTTTCATTATATTTTCGCCATTTTTGTTTTTCACAAATATGTCTTATAAAAATAATACTAAAAAGTATATTCAATCTTTTTTTTTCTTTAATTGAATTACGAGAAATGGAATTTTGTTTTAAAAACTTTATACTTTTTGATAAAATTTAAAGATGTAAAATACTTTAGGCCTTTACAAACTACATTACTTAAATAGCAACACAATGCGGTAAAAATAACTGAATTATTTATCTTTTGTTGTGGAGGGCTTTCTGGAACATCGTCAATTTCCTTTTTGGAATAATTATTTCGAATGCCCTGTTCGAGATTGAGAAGGCTGCATATTGAGTCGAATTCCGAAAATTCCCCCTTAATTAATAATTTATCGTGAACGGCAACCACTACCCCTTTAATACTAATTAGTACCCCTTAATACTAGTATTGGTAGTGCGGCAACGTAATCCTGAATTGTTAGATTTTCTGGCAAAACAACATGTTTCCGCAATTCTTGCATTATATGATTGAAATCTTCAGTTTCAGTCTTCTGTTTTTTGAACCACCTAAACAGCAGGTTCTATTTCTAAGCTTGATTCTTTACAATCCCGACGTAATAGAAGCAATTGGTAACTGTGTCCTCTGAAACTGCTTGCCAAATAGAATTTGTTGCACGGATAGCAGGGTTGCTATTTTGTCCACTTTTTTGTAAAAAGTCCGGGACGCCGGAAGAAATTGGACAAAATGAAAATCCGCTGATTTTCCGTCTGTTTGACAGATAAAATTATTGCTATTATGTAATAGAATTATATTCCTACATTATTTATTAATAATATTTTTTCTCAATTAATCATTCAATTAAAATAGAATTACTGCATATTAATCATAATATAATAAATCCACAAAGAAAATGTTAATTACATGTTGGTACAGTCGTGAAAAAAAAAGTAAACACCCCCTACTAACTCCTCAACAAATTATTGTAGAAGAAAGTTACTGGTACCGAACGATTGGAAATAAAGTCTACTTTTAAATGATGTATAAAAAAATTTGCTTAGGGGGGCCATCTACATATTAAAACGAACCATAACTTTGTTTTTTCCAATAGCAGTACACAATTTTGACTGCATAAATGAACTCTACACCCTTCAATTAGTCTAAAAACAAATGTTTATGCAATTCGTACCATAAGTTTCCGAGAAATTAATTATGTTATAACGAGCGTATTTTAAGGGCTGTATCCAAATTGAAGTTCGATACTCGATTGTTAACCGAGAGAGCTCCCTTCTTGATCAAGGCACCTTAACCCCTTCCTGCATACTGTGACATATATGGCACATACTGAATTTGCTCAAATTGTTTGATTCCCACCAGTTTTATAAAATAGTGAAATTAGCTATATTTTAGTATCGTTTTTACTGTCATTAAATAAGGTGAATATTTCTTTTTCATAAAAGTAGTGCCAATAAGCAATTTGAATTATTCAACCGTAATTTAATTCGTGCGTTAAGGGGTTAAGCAGCCAATTAAGCCTGTTAGATTTCAGAATAGCGTAAGAAATTTCAAAATATTTAGTCACTTCTGTCTTAGACGGTCTTAAACCATCATTTTGCCGTTTTTTAAGCATAATTTGAAAACTACTTGGAAGAAAAATGTGAAATTTTGGATTTCCACAAAGCAGGACTTAATACATCTGAATCCATCAAAAAAATTGTAGGTTGCAATTCATATAATTTGTTTTAATATTAATTTCATAATTCATATCAGAAAATTATAAAAATTGCAAATTCAACGTATTTATGTTTGGGTATATTAGTATTATTGCTACACAAAAATTAGAACATTAGGATCATAATTTCAGAAGTTATAAATAAAAATATGAAAGTGTAATTTAACATTAGAAGCACTAAATTTTGAATGTTTATAATTTAAAAACTTATCATTCAAATGACTTGAAATTTGGTGTCTAGGCATAGTTTGAACCAAAGATTTGAAATATCTCGTTAAAATTGGGTATTGCCATTGAAAAAAAATGAAGTTTGGATTCGTTTTAATATGTAGATGGCCCCCTAAGCAAATTTTATATACGTTATTTAAAAGTAGACTTTGTTTCCAGTAACTTTCGGTACCAGTAACTTTCGTCTACGATAATTTGTTGAGGAGTTCGTAGGGGGTGTTTCCTTTTTTTCCCCCACGACTGTATAATTAATTTTAGACAATTGGAGATATTTGCATATCAAGAAATATTAGCCTCATTAGGAGAGAGGTTATAGAAGTTTCTAAATATTTCAGAAGTCGTCATATAGCTAAAGGGTTTCTAAATTCTTATGGTGGTGTAATGGCTGAACTTCTTAAAGAAATTCGATGGAACAGTTACATTAAATGTTTGGAGACGTATGCGCAAAACCAAGATGTTTTCTTTAAAATTATTGATGAAGTAGATACAAACATGAGGAATATAATTAACAATATTGCTTTGTATAAAGAAGTAAAACATCTAATCAATTTGCTAGACACATATCAGCATTTAACAGGCTACAGAGAGATTCTTCTACTATGCAGATGAAACTAATCTTCGGGCAAACCTTAGTTGTCAATGGTGATTATACTGAGCGAGCCTTTTTACTGACTCTGGCGTTGTACGATTTCCATACTGGGAGATATAGCGAGGAGTTTGGCGCGCAGAAAATCCTTTTTCAGATTTAATTTATATTATTTGTTTACTGCTGAAGTGTATTGTTGGATCGCCAGGCTGTTTATCGTTGTTTGGAGGAATTTGCGCGAGTTGAATTAGTAATTAATTTGTTTTTTCCCGTTCCACGCAGATTTTTTTTATATTCCTGAAAGAATTCCGGTTGATGATAGACAGCCAAAATACATTTAGAATAAAATTATTTAAAAGAACGAATTATAGTGAATTCTTGACACTATTGAAATCTGAAGGACTTAGAATTTATACTATTTACAGAAAAGATTTGATGACTGTATCACGCCAGCTCACATTTTATCATACATGCTGCCAAGGCCGTGCGAAGAGGGGGGCGAAGGGGGCAATCGCCCCGGGTGCGGAAATTGAAAGGGCGGCAAATTTATACTACAAACCTCTTTTTTCTTCTTTTTTGTAAAAAAAATATATATTTAAATATTGGGAATTTGTTCCTAACGAAAGTACGTACATTTTTCGTTTCAAAGATATTGTATTGTCCTTTACCCAACAACGAAATACAAACTTATAAATTAGGACTTCTTTCTTTTAAAAATTTGTTTTGGGTCTTTGTCTTAATCTCTTTTATTAACTTTCTCTTTTCTGGGTCTGTGCTTGTGCAAAAAACATATGCCACTCTCAAACTAGCATGGGGTTTCTCTCTTGGAATATGAAAGGGTTCCAAACTGTTATACAGTACTGTTTGATACGTTTTTTCTACACTCATTTTTCAGAACCCCTTTTCCAAAATATAAGTGCAATTTCCTCTTATGTTATTTAGTTTTTTAAATTTCTGAATTAAAATTAAAGTTTCAAAATAAACGCGATATATGTATTCAATAGAATTTGTTTCTGTTTCTGCACTTTTCAATTTTGTGACACCTGTCACAAAGTAAAGTAGGGAAAGGGGTTTGGGGGGGGGCGGCAAATTGAAAATTTGCCCCGGGCGCAGTTTTCTCTTCGCACGCTGCTGCATGCTGCATCCAAAATACATGGGGGTGGAACATACTAATAACCAAGAAGAAATAGCAAGGAAATGGGTGAATGACATTGATAAAATTTTTTTGTCATTGATTGTTAAATTTTCCATTAAGGCATCTCCATTTCCTGATACATATTTTTCTGATGCAATCATAAATAATCTATCAACAGCAAAATGGTGGGAATCACTGAAAAGATACAATGACTTAGAAAATATTTCAAATTTTGCATGTCATTATTTTCGTTGTTTAGCCTCATCAGCAAGCATTGAACGTATTTTTTCCGATTTCGGATTGATTCAAAACAAACTTAGAAATAGGCTTGGATTACAAACTGCTACAAATTGGTAATGGCTTATAAAATGTTATATTCTAAAGACAAACAACTTGTTCCTCATATTGAAGCATTTGACGACTATTATATATTTTACAACTTTTATGTATCTTGAATAACAAAATTTCATAGTATGAATTTTATGCATTTCTGTTAATTTCCTTATTATTTCCTGGTTATTTTACATTTAATATTTTAACTAAAAGAAAATTTTTATCATTATATTTTACTACCTCTTATCGATGTTTCCCCCATATTAAAATGTGTATATACTGAATGTTTTTATGCATATATTAAATTATTAATGTCATTACAAGCACAGGTTTCATTTCAATGTAACATTTTATTAATTAAAATCAACTTGTTATTTCATCACATGACTTTTTTTTTTTTTTATATAAGATTTGAGGCTGTCAAACATTATTTTTTTTTCTTATTTTTAATTTTGTAAACTGATTATTAATTGCAATAGAACTGCTATATGACAGGAAAACAAGTTAAAATTTACTGCAAATGTATATGTTTTACAACTGCTATTTGATACATTATAACTTAATATTGATATACATTTTACTTATAAATTGTTTGCATAAAAAATCTTGCTTTTAGATGAACAGAACTCAGTTTTTTTTTTTTTTTTTTTTTTTTTTTATATCTGTACGTGTATGTAAATTGATTATGGGCTGTAACTGGTTCAAATATAAATGCGAAGATAGTCAAATAATACGAAGAGAGTCTAATAACAAGCAATTCTTTTTATATACATATATACAGGAACTTGTATCAGGACTGACACCATTGTCAGTTACGAAACATATTGCGATGTTGTTTTCATGGACTCGAATTAAAGACATAATCTGTATGATTATGCTACACCAATACTATAATAGATGTTATTACTAACAATAATGTCCCCGTGGTCATTTTAGCTAACGAAATAGCTCACTAAATGCGGTTTTATTCCATAAGAACATTCGACGTGCGAACAAGAACAGACGATAGAGACTGCCGTTGCCAAACGGCAAACACAAAAGTCTGGTGGAACGCGCAAGGAGGTTCGTTCAAAACAGTGTCAAGGCAAGCCGTAACAATTTCCATACAAAATATTTCTCATACTGTTGTGTATATAAATATGTATATGTGATATTTTGATAAAAAATTTGTTTCTTGATTGGGAAGAATCATTATATTTATTTATTATTGTTAAGTTCTGCATTTTTAATTTAGAATTTTCAATTTATTAAAAGTGGACAAAATGATATTTCGTCCGGGACGGTTTTTTCCAGAGTGGAATAAGTGCTTTTAAAGTGCTGGAAAATTGCCCAAAATGCAATAATTGTCCTTTAATTAAAAAAATTTTTACAAGCACAAAAAAAGTTCATATTTTATTATTATTAAAAAAAAAGGACATATTTTCTTTCCTTCTTGAAAAATAGAATCACCGTTGCTAAAGATTGCATCTTCCAAGCAGTTACCAACTAAGACGTTAGTAGCTGGAAAATTCGACTCAAAAGCAACCAATCACACTGAACAAGCGGAAAGGCTTCGCAAAGTGAGGAAAAGCAAAAGAAAAAGCTTTATCATTAGCGGTCTCTGATTGGTTTTTCCGAGCGGAATTTCCCGTTTGCAAAGCAAGTTATATTAAAAAACGGATGACTTGGGTGATGCCCGCCGCACACATTAAAACATTTCCGGATATTCAAGAGTTTTTCTAGAAATGCAAGATAAAATACGGTAGTGTGGTAATAAAGTAAAAATGTGAAAATCTGCACCTACAAGGAAAAAAAATTCCTGTCTAATTATGGTTTTAAGTTTCCCCGCGAACCGCAGTGTTTCTTACTTAGTCCGGATCCGTGATGAAAATTTTCCACGAATATATATATATATATATTTTTTTCGTCGAATTCCGCGAATCATCTCTTTTTTTGCAGACTTCCGAAATATCAGTATTTTGGAATTAATAGGTGTAAAAAAAAAAAAAAAAAAAAAAAAAAAAATGGCTAAAAAAAAAAAAGATTCGAAACAGTTTTTACGTTTCTCAGAAACATGATATCTACTATATTCCATAGAATGAACAGTGATACAAAATAAATAGAAAAATCACGCTAGTGATATATCGCGAGGGAGACCGGCTAACTGCGCCTATGACGACCCTTCTTTGCCTTCCCCTGTATGAACTGCGCTCGGCGTCACGGGGAACGGATATCATTGTCACCCCCGTCTCTTATACTTATGGGCACGCAGTAAGAACTTTTCTTTCTAGAAAAACACTTTTCTGTGGTCGTTAATTCGCTAAATTGGGCGTTTTATCGGTAATTTAGGCTATCAATAATGTTTTTTCTTAAACTCACAAAAATTTTATACATATATATTTTATATATGAATATAATAAAAAACATTTTTAGTAATTATTAAAGCACAGAAAAATAGACAATATAAACATGTATATCCGTTAATATAAAATGCACAAATTGAAAAAAAAAAGGGGGGGGGAAATAAATAAAAGTATGATGATAAAAAAAATCCATATATAAATATGTATTTACACAAGAAATTTAAACGTTGGAGAATTTTTTTTTTCAGAAAAAAAAAAAAATTCTTTTTAAATCGTAATTATTCATATTTTATTTTAAGCAGAAGTACTATTGGCACAAATATGGTACCGGCTATTCACAGGTGTTCTTTATTATCATTTCCTTTGGGTATCGAACGATTACAATTTTAAGCTCTAGGATCCCGTCTGTGAGTTATGTGCATGATAAACCACGAGTACATCCGAGAAAATGATCGTGGCGCTGGCAAATGTAATCAAGGAAAGTAATTATCGAGGCTTTCATCTTCGGTGTTATGGAATGAAAAATCAACAAAACGTGCGCGTTTTGCACATTCATACATTTTATTTTTTTAACGAAATCTAAACATAACGTCGTTTTACCGTCGCAAAATTTATATGTGTTATTTACTTTTCATAGTTGTATATTCAATATTTTAAAAATATTTTAATGTGCAATAGATTATTAATAAATATTTTTTCCAAACTTGATACAGCGTTTGCCAGCTACAACTTTGCATGTGAACATCCGCACTCGACTTAAATTTCTAATCTAACGTTACCGGCGAAAAATTTATTCTTTTAGATCCATCCGTAGTAATTTTATCAAAGGAAATACTCGTTTCCTCTTACTATGATTTCATTTTCAATCATTTTCCTCTGAGATAATCGTCTCAATTGCAGTATAAATGACATGAAAAAACATTGAAATGTAACAGCTTTATGGGGATTTTTATTTAATGTAATGTTATTTTTTGTTCACATTAAAACAAATAAATGACATCAATAAAGACATAGAAATTCTCATTAGTTCGTTTTACTCTGTAACTATGGAAGAAATCCAATTGCCACTACTGTGAAAAAATTGTATAACAAAAATTTAAAATAAATTCAAATATAAAAATAGGAATATTTAAAAAATAGATAATGCAGGCATATCTTCAAATGCACAGCTTTTTTTAAATAAAAATAATTAGCAAAATTGGTTAAGTAGAAAGTTCAGGGCAGATGGCTAAAAAATAACAATCTTTTGTTTAAAATATATAGATAATTATATATTTATTATTATTATTATTTTGTTACGATTGTGTATTTTAGTAATGCACAAACAAAAGAGTACATACGTCATAAAAACACTTGAAACAAATAATTATGGGACTATCTGCAGCAATACATGAAAATCATGTTAGTGTATGCAAAATACTCAAGTGTTATTTCATTAAAAAAATATATTAATGTCATTATTATTATTTTGTTATGATTGTGTATTTTAGTAACGCACAAACAAAAGAGTACATACGTCATAAAAACACTAGAAACAAATAATTATAGGACTAGTTACAGCAATACATGAAAATCATGCTAGTGTATGCAAAATACTCAAGTGTTATTTCATTAAAAGATATATTAATGTCCCACATTCTCCCAATATTACATTCATTGAAAAGTGCGAAAAATTGTTCACGGAAATTGTCTGCAGAAACCAAACATTTTCACGCAATTCCCATTTATTTATCTGCTTCAAAAATTAAACCACTTTGTTATAGACCAGACGGCAGCGCAGACAATCACCTCATCGAGTTGGAGGCTAAAATTCCAGAATTAGTTAAAATTCGATTTGCATATTAAACGCAATTGGTCTGCCAAGTCATATCTTGGTGGAAAACACCTAAAAACCCGATTTTAACGGTTGACTCGTAAGTTTACCATTGTGTTTTCCTGCTTCCAGTCCTCCCTGTTTTCTTAGCTTTTGGGTACAGGAAAACACAATGATAAACCTACGAGTCAACCACTAAAATCGGGTTTGAAGTATAGATAAAAATTAGCGGTCGCCACTCGCCACGTGGCGATTAAAAAATCGGACATCGATCGCCACTTTAGTCGCCACTCGCCAAGTGGCGATTATAAATTTTGTTAACGATCGCCAACGGAAATACAGCATTTTTCATGGAAATATGCATCTCTACTTTGATTACACCTAAGTAGCAAACTGGTTAATTCTTTTTCCTGCCTGATGTAAGCAGGTTTCAATGATTTAGCTGTATTTTCAATATTTTGACTTTTCGTCATATGCTAGCTCCTCACTTATTTTTTACAAGAAATTTCTATTTTTTTCAAGAATTCTGCAAAATATATTCATCAGCTTTGATTCCACATGCATTTCAAATAACTTATTCCTCTTTTTTTTTTTTTTTTCACTGCATGGAAGCAGATTTTAAAGACATTGCAGTATCTTCAATATTTCGACTCCTGCCACATTCTCACCAGTTAGAATATTTTTCTTCAAGAGATACTGTTTAATCTTGCGAAATAGACTCACCAGCTTAGATTTCAACTGTATGTGGGAGGAAAATTCACACAGGCTTCAACAGGAACTACTACTGTTTAACTCGTTAAAATGTTTAATTGAAACTTTTAAACTTCTAGATTACATGATACTAAACTACTAACATTTATCTGACATACAAAAACAGCACGACATTTAACGTTTAATTGAATGATATCTCTAGCACGGGTCTACAGCGATCCCGTCTAAAAAAAGTAAAAGCGGGCAGCGCCCAATTTAAAATCAGCTAGGAGAGAGCACCGCTCTCCTCCGACGCAGAAAACCATCTCCCTCAAACTCCAGCGTTCGGCCTTCCGTTTTCGTTAGCTCATCAACTTCTCGTGAGAAATGGACTTCGCCTTCTTCCGACATCTGGTCTGGGCTAATGTTCGCCACTACATTCGTCCATCCTGACCATTCTGTGTCCTCACAGATCATCCACCATATAGACTGGACTGGTACCGTCCGACTTTCCTGGAACCTGAAAATTACTAGAAAAACACACACAAAAACAAACAACATGACAAATATGCAATATCAAACTACGTATACAGACGAACACAGTCTTTCCATCAAAAAAAAAAAAGAAAAAACACAGTTTCAGTTCTTTTTTTGCTAAATATAGTCCAAAAAAAACACAATGCGCAGGTGAGTTCATCACGTGGATACAGTCCTATGAACAGTTTTTAAATAGAGAGTTTTTTTTTTCTTGTATAAAACAGTAAAAAAAAAAACATGTTCAGATGACAGCACAGTCACTTTTGATAAACACAGTAAAAAAAAAAGATGAGACGATGCAAAAAAAAACACATAAAAATATCAGCTTGGATTAGCACTATATTTTTTAGGTTGAAGAAGCCCACGGCTTCATGTGATCGGCTGCAGTAGAGGTCACTCTTGGACCCTCTTGAAAGCCCACTTTTTCGACATCGTATCGATCATTGCGCTTCATTGGCGCACCCACGGGGGGGGCTAAGGGGGCTGAAGCCCCCCCCAGACCCCGAAACTTTATTAATGAAGTAATGGTGTAAATTTTCTTAAATTTATGAAAAGTAATTTTTATTATTTGTAATAGGTTGTTGTTGTTGATTTTTTACGGCCGATTATCTACTCTAGGGATATAGGCCCGAGGGGGGAGTGCTTTTCGTGGGGGGGGGGTCTTTCTAAGGGAACCTAACCTGTATTTACGCATGGAAATCCATGGCTAGAGGAAAACCACAAAAACTCCGAACGATTAGGCCGACGGGCGCGATTGGGTTCAAACCCAGCACCACCCGTCTACCAGCTTCGAGAGCAGAATCTCTCAGCCACTGGTGGGGCTTATTTGAAATAGGTCTTTCGGGAAATGGAAATTTGGGAAAATATTGATGTTCTTATTAAATTTAATGTATTAGCATGTTTAATATTTGATAATTAAAAAAATAAAATATATATATATGCTACGATTAGAGAAAGAATAAACTGTTGGCTTTATCTCCTTTGAAATCACATTTTACGTTAAGGTGTAGGGGGAGGGGGAGGCATGTAAGTAAAAAAAAAAAAAAAATAAACCTGAATACAGAATACAAAAATTTTTCATTGTCTGTACAAATACATTTATACATATTGTTAGTAGAAATAGTTCTAGTAAGATAGTTTTCATACAACAAGTTTATGAATCCTACATTTAATTTTAAGAATACACATTTATTACATTCTTTATTTATTTATCATTTTCAAATTGCCTTTGATTTACTTCTAGAGGGTCGCTGGACCCTCTAGAAGCACAACGGTAATCTATATGTATGTATTTGTATACAACTTTACTTTTTCCAATATTTTGGGATGAATAAATACTCAAAACCTTTGTATCTCAATTCTTTGCCATTTTTGACACACGTGAAGTGTAAAAAAAAAAAAGTAATTATAGCGCTACTCTCAGATTCTCTGAATGTCCGAGTTATCTTATCAGTACATTGTTCACCACCCATATCCTTAGGGTTCGGTCAAGCGGTGGGGGTCCAAAGGAGGATGGTATTACTTCTGTGTAATGGACACGACCCTTTCAAGGTCAAAAAAAATTTCCAGGGAATAGTCGTCTCCTTTTTTTCCCAAATTCTCAGTACATTTCTAATAGTAATAAGGCAAGTGCACTAGTCTTCTTTTCTTTTCTCTTTTATCAGTACTTCTGAATGATCGCTGCTTTTTTAGCATCATTCGTGTTAAAACGCAAACGTTATTTAACTCATCGCGTAAAAAAATTAAATTCTTCAAATATCAAAACTATTGTTAATTCATCAACACTGGAAAAAAATCAGCTCAGACTGGGATAAATTATCATCACTAGAAAGGTAAGCATAAATATTAATTTCTAAGAATAACTGTACATTGTACTGGAACATTCATAGGCGTAGAGTTTTCAAATTTATTGGTGGTGCTCAGCCAGCAAAGTAACCAGGAGAGGGGAGATCCGGCGGTCTGCCCTCCCCCCGCGTCGACCAAGGAACTAATTTACAGAATCATATATGCAAAAACAGTAAGAACTGCTAAGACAAAATTTCTAAGAACTGGTTAAGAATTCCGTTTTAGGTTTTCATGTTAGTAGGTAAATTTTATGATATATCTTTCATTGAAACTACGAAATGTTTGCGACTAAGACAGGATACCGTTATAGACAAGTTTTATTTACACTGGTGAACCGGATAAAGTATTTATAGTAAAACCCGTCAAAAAGTAATCGCAAGCGACCAAAAAAAGTTTTAGACAGATTCCTGCCTTAGTAGATATAATTGCATGGTAGTCTTTCCATCTTGTGTGAAAAGTTTCCATTTAAGACAGGATTCTGGTATAGTCAGGTTCTGTTTTGACAGGTTTTATTGCACATATAACATAAATAACTGTATTATGTGTAAATATAGCAAAACCTGTGAAAACGGAATCTTCCTTAAACGGAAAAAATAGTTTAGTGTCACTGAAAAGAATATCGTACAATTACACCTGACCTGCTAATACGAAAACCATAAATTTATCTACCGAAAACATTATACGGTATTTTTTATTTTTTTTTATTAGAAATTCCAGTTTTTTTTGCCCACTACATCAGTTGATGCAAAGAAATATAGTAAAAAAAATATTGGGGTTGGGGCGGAGGGGAGGGCCCATACAACTCTACGCCTAATGATATAATTATTTACTGTATTTCCAATTAACTTGCTGTCTTTATGTTTTTATAATGTGTTAAAGTGGTTCAATACTACTACTACTACTACTAATAATAATAATAATCCCGGTTTAACAACCCAAATTTTTCTGACTCCTTTTTAAAAATAAAAGCATGATAATTGCAGTTATTATTATTGAAGTGATTTGTAATCGAACAGTTATTTTACATTTCCTGATAAATGAATTACATCTGGAGTTCTAAGGTATTGTTGTCTCAAGACGACAATTTTTTTTCTTTTATGTCGAGTCATATATTCGGTTCAAAATCATTTTGATATCATTTTCTGAAAAATCTCCTGTCTCTACCGAAAAATAGGGATTTGATATGTTTGCTAACAAAAAAGGATTTTGAAAAATTTGTCAGAAAGTAGCAGCCGTAAACAATTTTGGAAAAACCCATATTATTAAATACAGTAGTAGGATGAAAAAAATCGGAATTTTTATTTTTTTCTCTTGCATTAAAATACAGAATAGCCATAAAAATTTTTAGATTTCCTAAAGAAACCCCTAAAGGCTAACAAAATCTACTTCTTAAGCTTTAATTGATAAAATTATAATTGTTAGTTAGTAATTATAGAAATTATAAAAATTGCAAATTTGTAATTTCATTAGTTACTAGCATACAATAATGTTATGTACATTAATATTTTGTAATAATTTATGTAAAACTGTATTACATACTACTTATATTTACTTTTATTAAAATTATTAATAATTGCATTTAATATTAAATTGTTAACACTGCTTAAAATTAATCATTGAACAATTAACTTTTTATTTAGAAAAATAAAATATTTTTTATGCTTTAATTACTAAAATGATAATTAATATTAATTATTATAATTAATATTAATTACTATATAAAGAAAAAGAAGCAGGGTGCTATTTCCCAAAAAGGGCATTATTTCACGAGGAAATAATAATGTTTAGTAACAGTATAAGAAAAAAAAAACTATAATTTTTAAATATGATCAATAAAGTGACATTAATTTTTAATGGTTATATTAATTGCAAATTGAAAAATACAATTAAATTACAACGTGTTTTAATGATATTTTATTCATTTCTAAATAAATAAAGTTTATAATTTTTGCAAAGTTTTGGGCACACCGATTTAGCATTGTATGGGGAAGTTTTTTACAAGAAATCGCAGGGTACAACTAAAGGTGAATTTCACTATTTAAATAAAAGAAAGGTGAATTTTAACAATTTTAAAAACAGCAGGATGAAGCTTCCCTAAAGAATGACCTAGAAGGAACATTGAGTTATTACAGAATTAATAAAAACTGCAAATAGGTTAGGTATAATTCCATTAGTTAGTAGTAGCACAAATAACAAAACAAAAATATATAATTTGCAGCTCGTTTTGCATTTGTTCTTAGAAAAAATATTGTCAGTCACATAATTCTAAATTTACACGCATGCTTATGTATGCTAACACCACCCCCACCAACAGAAAAAAAAAAAAAAAAAAAAAAAAAAAAAAAAAAAAAATGCAATTTAACAAATTACAACGACCATTTGGAAAATGATTTTTTCAAAGACTAAAATTTAAGACATAAAAAATCGCACGGAGTTGATATCATACATTACGTACGCCATCGCCATAGATTACATTTTCCGGACACTGTAAATTTTTAAACTTCTACGGAGCTGGTCATACCTTACTTACGCCATGGCTTACATTTTTCTGTACTGTAAATTTTTAAACTTCTACGGAGCTGGTCAAACCTTACATACGCCATGGCTTAAACATTAATATTCCTGGACCAATTTTAAATGAAATTTCATTTTAAAACGTCTAAACATCCCACAATATTACTTTTTACACCGTCGTATAGAGAAAAAAATGTACTTTTAAATGCAATTTGTTTGAAAGCTGTATCTCAATTTGTTTCTGAGTTATTAATTTTTTTTGTAGTTTTTATTACTTTTTTATCATAGTGGCAACAGAACTATTCATCTCTCTTGAAAGTAAAGGCCAAAAATACAGATTACCATATAGACAAATCAGAAAACGAATAAAATTGACGGATTCAGCCAATAAAAAGTCTCAGATATGGTTTTGATTTCCCATCCTGACAGAAAACAATAAACATTTTTCCAAATGGTTAAAAAATTAATTACATCTATTTATTATATATAGCAACACAGAGCAAATATAAGAATAGCCTGTTATATCTGAAATCCTCAAAAAAAAAAAAATTAAAATGCAGCATTATTACCACTCAATGAGGATTATAAGCATTAAGCGTTTATAATAATAATAATAATAAATGCTGCGTTTTCCTTCCTTAATTAGTATTATTTTTTATTATTTGGTGAAAAAAAAATTCAATCTCTACTGAAAAAGCTCTTGCTGTGCTTACTATAGTCATACTAATTAGTTCTTTTTCTGCTATGCAATATTTTACAATAGATGTTTATCATATGTCATCCTTTCACTCTGTTTTAGCTCCAATTTGAAATAAATTTATGATTGTAAAAATAGAATAAGAAAAAAAAAGGTACTGGGCATTTATTTTTTACTACCAGAAATTTATAATAATTGCTATGCTTATTTTATATAAAATAATAATTTATTTAATAGGCTACTTCTCTCACGCGAAAACACCCATTCGCTACTGTTAATCCTATGGAAGACATTTTTAAGATATCTCGTTTGCATTTCAATATTTTCAAACGATTTTTTTCTTTTTTTGCATTGGTTAAGCGAGATCGATCTGTACCAAGGTTATTTTTTACTTTTTCGAATTTATCAACAGATGTTTTTATTAAGATACTTTTACTTTCGGAACCGGTTTCGACAGTCATCGTATTCTCATCTAAAAAACAAGCAAAGAAAGTCAAAAAAGTAAAAAATGGCCTTTGTACAGATCTACCTTAGTTACTCAATGCAAAAAAATCCTTTAAAATTAATGAAATGCAAGCGAGCTATCTTTAAATAATTAATTACCGTAATTTCCCGCGTATACGCCGCAGCTCAGATTATTCAATTTCCGACCAGAATTTGTTTTAAATAAAATGTGACTTGCTTTTGCTTAGAATTTATTTGTTTCATTTTTTAAATAAAATTTCCGGTATGAAAAAGACTTTACTAAGCCGCGGGAAATTACGGTAATAATTAATAATTCCATAGGATTAACATTAGCGGACGGATGTTTTCACATAAGTGAAGTAGCCCCTTAAGGGGGCTGGTCACACAGCTTCGGAGTTCTCCTCTGTAATGTTAAGTCTATGAACTTTTGATGCATTCGTATATTTAAAATTATCTTCTCGGGAAATTAATATTTTTAACATATTTTGAATGTGTACTCTTCTTAAAGCATGTCTCTTTTTTCTTAGTTTTATGCTGAATTTAATATTTTATATGTTAAAAGCGGAGGAACTGTGAATAAGATTTTAACACTTCCTATAAAATTAAATCTTATACTTTAGAAATATTTTGAGAAGTAAGACAAAAGAGACCTCTTTTAGGAAGTGTAAACAAAAATAGAAGTTAAAAATATTAATTTCCCGAGGAGATATTTTAAACATACAAATGCATCCAATGCCCATAGATTTTACATTAGTGATGGGAAATCGGAAGCTGAGTGACCAGCCCCCTTATTATGACGGAAGTTATGACATTATAAATTGTTCTAGATTTAAGTATAATTTTTAAATGTAATACTTTTTATGTCAAACAAAAAGCAAAAACTTGCTGTTTTTACTTAATATTTTGCAAGCTTAAGGAATTGAATTTAGAATTATTTCTTATAAGCCTATTTTTGTTAGATAAAACAGCTGTCTTATTTATGTCGTTTTAAACATTTAGAAAATTTATTATTTTAATCAATGATTTCTTTTAAAAATTAGTTGATTATAATCACAATTTAATCACTATTTTATATTATGTGATTAACCCATATTGGACCGCTGTCCTATAAATAGGACAGCTAATAAAACATTTTTTAAATAAAATTGGTAAGGATTTTCTGGATGCATTTTGTTATGACGTCTTTAAAATACATTATAGTATAATATATAAACAAAGAAACAAGTAACTAATTAAAATGTATTTGATGAAAATATATTTAAAAAATTCTTTATAAATTGTGATCTTATAATCTAGAATTTCACCGTTATTATTACCTTTTTATTGGAGAAATTATAGAGTATTTTTGTACAACAAAAACAGTATATTGTTAAAGTAAAATAAAATATTTGCTCATAAAATTAGTTTATGTATGCATTTTATATGTCCTTACTATGTGTCCTACTAATATGTCCTGTTCATAGGACAGCTAGTTACTTAAAAACTTAAAAACATTTTTTCAAAATTTTGCTAGTATTTACTTAATTACACCATATTAATGATATAATCGAAGCTTTAAAAATTTTCAAAAATATTTAGTCGGTGTGGTCCAATATGGGTTAAATTCGTTGATTCGCTAGAGTGTAGAACAGTGTTTCTCAACCTGAGTCTCGCAACTAACCATGTGAAATATTGAAATTTTAATACACTCTATATTAAATTACATTTATCATTATATTGAGAAACTGAATGCCCCCAATATTGTTAGACTTGAACACATAAAAGTTACATTTAGCATATTTCCTTAACTTTATTTATTTATTTTTAATTAACTGAATTTTTTACAAGCGGAGATTTCTATGTTGTAATATTTTAAAAGGTATTTTGTATTTATTAATTGAATTAGCGTTTCGAAATATTATTATTTGATCTTTTTTTTTTTTTTTAATTTGGCAATGGTATACAAAAGTATTATACTAATAAAAGAAAGTGTCGCTCTGTCTGTCTGTGTGTGCATGTGTCTGCAATGGTTTGCGAAATCTATGACACGTACGAGGCTGACATTTCTTGTGAAGATAGTCGAAGGCCTCTCCTATTGCACCCGAGTTTCAAAATTTTAATAATTAGTTGAGTTATTAATTAACAATCGCAACTCACTCTCATAAAAAAAATCATCTGATCTCCGGTCAAGGAAAGTACGCGCGCATGCTTAAAAAATCATTTATGCACCAGGAGCTAGCAAAGAAACGTTTTCAACTGCATTTCTGTTTTTTTAATTGTTTTGCTCAAACCACTCGGTGCAGTTAAAATTGAAAGACATATTCAGAAAGGTCGTACTATTACGATTCAAATAGCGCAAAAAAAATATATATATATATAAATAAAATAAAATAAAATAAATAAATAAATTTAAAAAAAATAATTAATTAATTAATTAATTAAAAAAATAAATGAAAAAGCAGTTAACCATTTGAAATTTTTTTTTTAAGGGTTGCATTTCCGAAAACGTTTTCCCCTTATTGCAACGTTAGAGGTACTGAGAAATCAAAAAGCTCTTAAAGCAGAAACCTTCTTCTAATCGATTGTGCAATCTGTTTTTTAAAATGTGAACTTTAACCCTTTTAAATACACGGGCGAACGCACTTCGCGCCTCACAGATACGATATTTTTTCTACGCTAAAAGTAACTAAACGTCCACACTCTATCACAATCTTTTTAGAACATCTTAATAGACCAGATTTACATCACCTAAAAATTTTTTGAAACGTTTGGACGGACAGAAATATTTTTTTTATAATGTCTGAAAATTTCGACGAAATCTGTAAAAAGCTGAGTGTTTCGTCACAGTTTCACCCCTCGAGCATGCAATTTTAGAGGTATCCACAAACCAAAAATATGTTCTGAAATCTGAAATCTAGTAGTAATTAACTGCGAAAGTAGGCTTTTTTATAATAAAATGTACTGAGGCAGAGCGGATGCTTTGGCAATAACTTTTACGTTTTTGTATTTAATTTAACTCTATTTATTTGTGAAAAGATAGATTTTCTAATGGAGTTTAGTTCACTTCTTCATAGATTAGAAATACAAAAATTATGCACACGGGTGTGACTCCCATGATGGCAATAGAACAATTTACTATTTTTAGAATCTAATTATAAATTAATGAATAAATTAATGTTTAAAATATTTTCTCCGTTAATCGGGCACAGGTGATAAATCGCCAAATATTTTTATAGTTGCAACTGTAAAACAGTTAAAACGATAATGAATGTTCCTTATGCGCCAATAAAGCTCGTTAAAATAAACCAACTGATTGTAACATTGAAATATTTTAAACTCTAAAAAGAAGAAAATAAAATGTAAATTAAAAATAAAAAGTGTAATCTATTATATATATATAATCCAAACGGAAATTTCGTTCCGAACGCCGAGATTTCGAGTTCTACCGCATGGATTTTTACGGAACTTATACCGTTAGATAGGTATCGTTCCAGGGAAGGTTTTAAGCTATAACACATCATTTTACCTAGATTAGTTATAGAATTATTACGGAAAATTCTGTTATTTTTGACTTTGTTACTTCATATTTCCTTAAATATCTGGGCTCCTATTGGTCGTAGAGCTTAGATCTCGCGCCAAAGGTAGCTCCGCAGCACCCAAGCAAACTTTTCCCCGCGATTATTTTGCCGTCTTCTGATTTCCTCTAACTCTATTAGGGGCCCGCGTAGGGCCCCTTTAAAATATTTTTCGTAGTAATTTCAGCAATTATCTTAAATTATTGGTTAAGACCGCCACCCTCCCGATTCATGTATCTACGGAAAGGTTGCATGAAGGAGTTTCGTTCAGATACGCTTTCGTTAAGAATAGAGTGCGCTCCCTGGTGGTGGAATGTGGAACTAACATAACGCGATATTGTTAAAATTAGGAAATCTAACAATGCGATCTGTTTTAAACTTTGAGATAGTTCATAACACATAATCTATAATCTATTCTATTATATATATATAAAATCTATTATCTATTCTATTATATATATAAAATCCAAACGGAAATTTCGTTCCGAACGCCTAGATTTCGAGTTCTACTGCATGGATTTTTACGGAACTTATACCGTTCGATAGGTATCGTTCCAGGAAGATTTTAAGCTATAACACATTATTCTACCTATATTAGTTTTAGAATTATGACGGAAAATTCTGTTATATTGGGCGATAAGGTTACCATTTTATTTCTTGGCGAAATTCATCGTTGATAAAAAGAAAAATTGAAACGGCTATTAAACCTCGAAAAATAAAAGAAAAACTGTTACTAATTTTATTTAAATAAAAAAAAAAAAGAAAAAAAGAAGAAGAAAATCCGTTTTAATGAGTGATAATATTAAAAAACGGAAACATTTAATCAAAACCTGAAAGAAATATTTGTAATGCTTAAAAATTAATTTAATAAGAAATATTACACTTTATACGCAATATTTCGCTCTTTATTGCTTGCGTTAGATATGGAAACGAATCTGAAAATTTGATTAGATGAAATTTTAACGACATTTTCTTTCTGTTCTGTTCTTTTCTTTTTTTTTTTTATCTAATTGTCCCATCACGTGACTTATAGAAGAAACAAGCAGATGTAATTGTGAGTCACATGTGTAATTACTATTTGTTTCTTTACAATTTTTTATTTTTCTTTTGTCGCCAAACAATGTGATTTTAAGCCAAAAATTCATAAGCGTGACATTAGCTTGAGGATGTTCTCACAAATGGTGCTTTTTTAGGTGAAAGAGATCATTTTTTGAGTACATTTTCATATTCAATTGTAACTTATATAGATATCAGTTAATATTTTAAAAATGGAATCGAATACTTAAATTTCAGTGTGAATTTCTGCCACACATACATATTGTAAAATAATTTCATACTTTTTAAAATGTTTTTCGCCGTAATTCCGAAAGCATGTGATATTTATAAACTCGAACTCAGATCAACGAATATTACCCATTTTATTTAAGCAAATATTATCTATTTTCTCAAGTCATATCGCCAATTTCATTTATAGGAAAATTCACAGACTCGAAATCTAGGAAATAAAGATAATTTTTAAGGAAATTTATGTTTTAATACGTTATTACTATGGAAAAATTCAACATTTCGAAAAAAAAAAATTACAAGTCTTTTGTAATTCGTCATTTCTTCTTCGTCTTTCTTCGTACTTTCTCCTCTGTTATGTAATATTTCAAATGATATTGGACTATTTTTCGATCATCGATTCACCGCAAAATCGCATATCTAATATAGTATATAAAATAAAGTCTGGATTAGGGGACTAATTAACGCACAGCGCAAACTACTGAACCTAAAATCTTGAAAATCGTGGTAAAAATACTTCTTATGACATAAACTTCTGCTAAGAAAGGATTTTCTAAAGTGTCACCCCTAATGGTTTTTGCACGGGGAGGGGAAAAAAATCGAATATCAAAATTATGCGTCAAATGATAGCATATTTTAATGTAGTTTTGTATGCTGAATCGAATGCTACCAAATAAATTTTTATAAGTCCTACAGTTCATGACACATTTCATATTTTTCTAATTTGGCGGTGTCTTTGGCATCTAAACCATCTAAACCTCAAAATATCTATCATTACATCCGTTACTCTAGCAACGGAAAAAATTCAAATCAACCCTTTTGGCTAAAAAATAAAAACGGCTCTATGAGTTTGAAATAAAAATGCAAGCATCTTAATTTTTTTTTTAAAATAGTGATTTTATGTAAAATGAAAGGGAAAAAATTACTGAGAATTTAGCGTTATAAAACAAAAATGGAAAAGGTACTACTTAGATATTCCGTCGACCAAAAATCTATCGTCAAACTATAAGATTAAATGCCAATAATGGTTGATCGTAAATATCAAATTCACTTGAATTTAAACAAACTACACGTGTTTACGTCATCAAGTGATTTTAATTTCGACGTTTTATTTGTATTTTTATTAATGTTATACTAATTTATTTGTTATTTCGTTATTTAAAATAAAGATTATGTCAATTTATATAATTTGGCGAATGGTTTGGCGATTTATATAATTTGGCGAAATTGGTCGTCGGGATAACAAGTAGTACCAATGAAAATATTTAAGTAGGAAAGCAATGTTTGTAACGACTTAAAAATTATTTTCATATATATAAACTCGGTTTATGGCGTCAGATCCCGTCATCCGAAGAATCTACAAGAGTCTTTTTCCATTTTTTTCGGTCATAGGTTCTTCAATGAAAGAAATTGGAATTGGAATAATATTGTGCGATTTATAAATTGCTCCTCGATAAGAAGAAAAAATGGGTACATTTATAACAACCGTGCGCACATCTCGCTGATAGCATTTTTAAAATTCCCAGTAGCAGTAGTTACATTTGGCGTATGTAAATTAAAAATATTTTTTTGCTTTTAATTATGCACTGTTAAAAATTTTGCAGCATTCTGGCAGGTCATTCGACCGTTTTTTGAAAAAACGATTTCATAACCATAATTTAACTATAGTCTGACCATAAAATGGTCAATAATATGGTCAGAATAGTATTAAATTTACGGTTGTGCAACCGTTTTCGGAAAAAACGGTCAAATGACCTGCCAGAATGCTGCAAATTTTTAACAGTGTGGCATTATTTCCTGTTATTGTTTATCTTTTCAGTTTTTTAAATGAAATTAGTATAAGGCATGCATTTTAAACTAAATGAGTGAAAGGTTTGTGTTTTAAATGAAAATAATAAAATAAGAATATGCTATGAAAACAATCTTTATTGATTTATTACCTGCGCCCGGCTGACATAAAAGTATCACAAAAACCACATATTCACTTTTCTTTGAGCAGTTGCTCATGAGAATTCAAGTTAACCTTCCGTAATCGGATACTTCACATATTGGTGTATTAGCTTTAATGTTGAAAGCATCGTTTTTGTTTGAAGCGAAAACTTTACTATGAATTCTATTACACAAAATCGCATCATCATCATCTACTATATATTTACAACGGAAATTTGTATTTCATTCCGATTGTTTATAATACTTTCGTAGGATATACCACAATTAGTTAGGTAATAATTTTGGAAAGGTTTTAGTGTATACATATTGTTCAAGTATACTTAGTTATAGAGCAACAGTAAAAGTTCAAAAATTAAGTGAACCTGATTATGAAAGTTTAGCCTTTTTAAAAAAATCTACAGAACATATTTTGTTACAAGTGGCCCTGTTGCACGACTTTTAGGAATGGTGTTAGTATATACGATTTCATTATATGTTGATTAGTTACAGAGGTATTAATTCCTGTCCTCATAACGATCTCATTACCCGACCATAAGTGCGCTGTTTATAATCAAGTAAAACAATTACTTCTTAATTGCTAAATTTTGTCCAACGCTTAAGATAACATTATATCGCAATGGCGTTCGCATCGTTTTCAGTAATGTCCAAGGTCAAGCTGAAGATCCATATTGTTTAAAATATAAGTTCAAATTCAACATTTAGTTTAATCCAAGGTTCATTTGGAAATATTGACCAGCGCAGCGGGCATAGCCTGCTAGTCTATTATATATATATAATCCAAACGGAAATTTCGTTCCGAACGCCGAGATTTCGAGTTCTACCGCATGGATTTTTACGGAACTTATATCGTTAGATAGGTATCGTTCTCGGGAAGGTTTTAAGCTATAACACATCATTCTACCTAGATTAGTTATAGAATTATTACGGAAAATTCTATTATTTCGGACTTTGTTACTTCATATTTCCTTAAATATCTGGGCTCCTATTGGTCGTAGAGCTTAGATCTCGCGCCAAAAGTAGCTCCGAAGCACCCAAGCAAACTTTTCCCCGCGATTATTTTGCCGTCTTCCGATTTCCTCTAACTCTATTAGGGGCCCGCGTAGAGCCCCTTTAAAATATTTTTCGTAGTAATTTCAGCAATTATCTTAAATTATTGGTTAAGACCGCCACCCTCCCGATCCATGTATCTACGGAAAGGTTGCATGAAGGACTTTCGTTCAGATACGCTTTCGTTAAGAATAGAGTGCGCTCCCTGGTGGTGGAATGTGGAACTAACATAACGCGATATTGTTAAAATTAGGAAATCTAACAATGCGATCTGTTTTAAACTTTGAGATAGTTCATAAAACATAATCTATTATCTATTCTGTTATATATATATAAAATCTATTGTCTATTCTATTATCTTCTATTATATATATAAAATCCAAACGGAAATTTCGTTCCGAACGCCTAGATTTCGAGTTCTACTGCATGGATTTTTACGGAACCTATACCGTTAGATAGGTATTGTTTCAGGGAAGGTTTTAATCTATAACACATTATTCTACCTATATTAGTTTTAGAATTATGACGGAAAATTCTGTTATTTTGGGCGATAAGGTTACGATTTTATTTCTTGGCGAAATTCATCGTTGATAAAAAAATTGAAACGGCTATTAAACCTCGAAAAATAAAAGGAAAACTGTTACTAATTTTATGTAAATGAAAAAAAAAAGAAAAAAAAAAGAAGAAGAAAATCCGCTTTAATGAGTGATAATATTAAAAAACGGAAACATTTACTCAAAACCTGAAAGAAATATTTGTAATGCTTAAAAATTAATTTAATAAGAAATATTACACTTGATACGCAATATTTGGCTCTTTATCGCTTAGATATGGAAACGAATCTGAAAATTTGATTAGATGAAATTTTAACGACATTTTCTTTTTTTTTATATCTAATTGTTCCATCACGTGAGTTATAGAAGAAACAAGCAGATGTAATTGTGAGTCACATGTGTAATTACTATTTGTTTCTTTACAATTTTTTATTTTCCTTTTGTCGCTAAACAATGTGATTTTATGCCAAAAATGCATAAGCGTGACATTAGCTTGAGGATGTTCTCACAAATGGTGTTTTTTTAGGTGAAAGAGATCATTTTTTGAGTACATTTTCATATTCAATTGTAACTTATATAGATATCAGTTAATATTTTAAAAATGGAATCGAATATTTAAATTTCAGTGTGAATTTCTGCCACACATACATATTATAAAATAATTTCATACTATTTAAAAGGTTTTTCGCCGTAATTCCGAAAGCATGTGATATTTATAAACTCGAACTCAGACCAACGAATATTACCCATTTTATTTAAGCAAATATTATCTATTTTCTCAAGTCATATCGCCAATTTCACTTATAGGAAAATTCACAGATTCGAAATCTAGGAAATAAAGATAATTTTTAAGGAAATTTATGTTTTAATACGTTATTACTATGGAAAAATTCAACATTTTGAAAAAAAAAAAATTACAAGTCTTTTGTAATTCGTCATTTCTTCTTCGTCTTTCTTCGTACTTTCTCCTCTGTTATGTAATATTTCAAATGATATTGGACTAATTTTCGATCATCGATTCACCGCAAAATCGCATATCTAATATAGTATATAAAATAAAGTCTGGATTAGGGGACTAATTAACGCACAGCGCAAACTACTGAACCTAAAATCTTGAAAATCGTGGTAAAAATACTTCTTATGACATAAACTTCTGCTAAGAAAGGATTTTCTAAAGTGTGACCCCTAATGGTTTTTGCACGGAGAGGGGAAAAAATCGAATATCAAAACTATGCGTCAAATGATAGCATATTTTAATGTAGTTTTGTATGCTGAATCGAATGCTACTAAATAAATTTTTATAAGTTCAAAAGTTCATGACACATTTCATATTTTTTCTAATTTGGCGGTGTCTTTGGCATCTAAACCTCAAAATACCTATCATTACATCCGTTACTCTAGCAACGGAAAAAATTCAAATCAACCCTTTTGGCTAAAAAATAAAAACGGCTCTATGAGTTTGAAATAAAAATGCAAGCATCTTAATTTTTTTTTAAAATAGTGATTTTATGTAAAATAAAAGGGAAAAAATTACTGAGAATTTAGCGTTATAAAACAAAAATGGAAAAGGTACTACTTAGATATTCCGTCGACCAAAAATCTATCGACACACTATAAGATTAAATGCCAATAATGTTTGATCGTAAATATCAAATTCACTTGAATTTAAACAAACTACACGTGTTTACGTCATCAAGTGATTTTAATTTCGACGTTTTATTTGTATTTTTATTAATGTTATACTAATTTATTTGTTATTTCGTTATTTAAAATAAAGATTATGTCAATTTATATAATTTGGCGAATGGTTTGGCGATTTATATAATTTGGCGAAATTGGTCGACGGGATAACAAGTAGTACCAATGAAAATATTCAAGTATGAAAGCAATGTTTGTAACGACTTAAAAATTATTTTCATATATATAAACTCGGTTTATGGCGTCAGATGCCGTCATCCGAAGAATCTACAAGAGTCTTTTTCCATTTTTTCCGGTCATAGGTTCCTCACTGAAAGAAATAGGAATTGGAATAATATTGTGCGATTTATAAATTGCTCCTCGATAAGAAGAAAAAATGGGTACATTTATAACAACCGTGCGCACATCTCGCTGATAGCATTTTTAAAATTCCCAGTAGCAGTAGTTACATTTTGCGTATGTAAATTAAAAATATTTTTTTGCTTTTAATTAGGGCATTATTTCCTGTTATTGTTTATCTTTTCAGTTTTTTAAATGAAATTAGTATAAGGCATGCATTTTAAATTAAATGAGTGAAAAGTTTGTGTTTTAAATGAAAATAATAAAATAAGAATATGCTATGAAAACAATCTTCATTGATTTATTACCTGCGCCCGGCTGACATAAAAGTATCACAAAAGCCACATATTCACTTTTCTTTGAGTAGTTGCTCATGAGAATTCAAGTTAACCTTCCGTAATCGGATACTTCACATATTGGTGTATTAGCTTTAATGTTGAAAGCATCGTTTTTGTTTGAAGCGAAAACTTTACTATGAATTCTATTACACAAAATCGCATCATCATCATCTACTATATATTTACAACGGAAATTTGTATTTCATTCCGATTGTTTATAATACTTTCGTAGGATATACCACAATTAGTTAGGTAATAATTTTGGAAAGGTTTTAGTGTATACATATTGTTCAAGGGTACTTAGTTATAGAGCAACAGTAAAAGTTCAAAAATTAAGTGAACCTGATTATGAAAGTTTAGCCTTTTTAAAAAAAATCTACAGAACATATTTTGTTACAAGTGGCCCTGTTGCATGACTTTTAGGAATGGTGTTAGTATATACGATTTCATTATATGTTGATTAGTTACAGAGGTATTAATTCCTGTTGTCATAACGGCCTCATTACCCGACCATAAGTGCGCTGTTTATAATCAACTAAAACAATTACTTCTTAATTGCTAAATTTTGTCCAACGCTTAAGATAACATTATATCGCAATGGCGTTCGCATCGTTTTCAGTAATGTGCAAGGTCAAGCTGAAGATCCATATTGTTTAAAATACAAGTTCAAATTCACCATTTAGTTTAATCCAAGGTTCATTTGGAAATATTGACCAGCGCAGCGGGCATAGCCTGCTAGTAATTTAATAAAATATTCTTTTATAAATTAATAGCTTAATATTAATTGAATTATGATTATACATCATGGAGAAAAGAATTTAGAAATCTTGAATAGATAATTTAATATATTTTTTTTCTTTCTTGTTGCGTTACACTGATCAACAAATTTGAACTTTTGCTCTGTCCTAAAACAGAAATTAGTTGTTTTTTATGCGATTTTTTGTGCTGATTCTGAATCTAGTTTTAGATTTAGATTAGCACGTCAAGTTTGATTTGCAAATTTCAATTTATGCAAATTTAGTAAATTTTATACAATTATTTGCAAATTTAAGGTATAAAGCAATATCAGACAGGGTTTTTGTTTTATATTATGATTACTATCTAATTTATTTCATAAAAACGTTGTTTCTGAAATTATACTGACATGTGACTGCGAAATATTGTACCTAATTTGCATATTTTTCATGTTTTTCAAATAATGTTTCTTGACGTTCAAATATTTCTGCCGCACGAGTACGCTAATATGTTTCCAAACCAGGTTTTTGCGCTGATTTCAAATCTGGTATCTGTTTTCTCCTATCACGTCTAGTTTTTGAAAAAAGTGAAATTTTATTTTTTGGTCAAAAGAGCCAGAAATAACTTTTTATGCTACTTTTTGATGTACTTCAACTAATTATGATAGATTCTACTACTTTTTTCAAAATTGTTTGGATTATATAAATTGTTATTTATGTCCCTGATAGGACTCGTTTGTTACGTTTTTTAGAAGGGAGAGAAACATTTCGTTAAAGATCATTCTATGATTAAAAAAACAGTGTTCTCATGTAACTAATCTATTTCTATAGAAGAAACTTTCTGTTCACCCTCTTGGCAATGAGGTACCACCCTTAAAAAGCACCTAATATCAAACTTGTGTTAATGCCGTACAAAAGTAGAAATTCGTTTTACTCAAAAACTAGACGCGATATAAAAAAAAAGAGTGCAGATTTCAAATAAGCATAAAAATCTAGTCTAGAAAAACATTACGTCAATTCTGTGGCAACTACTTTAAAGTTGATAGTGATGTAAACATTACACCATTGAAAATTAGACAATAACTGATAAATAAATGTTAAGAATATGCAAATCGTGACATTTATCTGAAGCAAATAGTCAAGTAGTCATTATCTAGAAAACGTAATTAGATGCGACATATATTGTATCTAAAATTTGCATAAAATAGCACAAAAAAGCTTAAATTTGCATAAATTTAAATATGCAAATTTCTCAAAACCTGGACCACCTAGAGATAAACGAAAAACATATTCGAAATCAGCGCCAAAAACTGATCTAGAATCAACTAATTTTAGTTCTAGGACAAAAACACTGTTGTACAGTGTTATCGGCCATATCTCAAAAAAGAAACAGAGCAAAAGTTATAATTTTTTAAAATAAATTCGCTAGTTCTCGCTTTATACTAAATGTAAAACAAAGCGTCTTTTATAGGGGTCACACCAAATTAACGTATAGCAACAGAAAATGTTTTGGAACGACGTGAATTGCAACGGGAAATTAGACGTAATTTTCAAGATAAATATGAAAAGCTTACAAAAACGGTGTTTAAAAAGCCAATTTTGCGTTTAAACCTTTGGTCTGATATCCATTAATTTACTTTGAGTTAAAAAAGCTGTATATTGGAATGAAAGTATATAACGCTTCCTTTAATTTGTACGGGTATTACAAATATTATTTAGGTAAGTAATCTTTAATCACATTACTATCTGATCTTAAAATTTTTTTATTTTTTGTAGTAAGTATTAATATGAGTATTAATAAGTGTATTTGTATGCATTTATTAGATCGTGCCAAGATGAGTCAGAAACGGAAACTGAGCAAAATTACAAATTACTTTAGTAGCAATGTACAAGAAAAGAAACAGGCCGTTTCAAGAAAAGCTGAAAATACTTATTCCAACAATGAGGAACATGTTTCTGCTGATAGTGGAAGTATGGATGATACCAAAATAAACTCCTATCTAGAAATAACTTATATGAAAGGTACTCAAATCAATTTGGAAGAAGAGAAGAGACAGCGGAGCGCCAAAGATGCTGAAAGTACTCATTTAAAGTCTGATAACGAAGAATATGTTTCAGCTGACAGTGTGGTTGGTGATACAACAACAAATTCTTGCCCAGAGGTAATTCATATCAAAGATACTCATAGCCATGTGCAAGAAAAGAAGAGCCAGCGTGATGAAAGAGAGGTTGAAAGTATATCTTTCGAATCTAATAAAGAAGAACATCTTTTAATTGACAGTGTAGACTGTGACACACCGACACCAGTAACAAACTCTTGCCAGGAAACATCTCATATAAAAGATATTTCTTTGCATAAAAGAAACGGAGCTCGCATATTTGATGATGAAGAAAAATATGATATTTTGACAAATAGTTGGGTTCCAAATGAAAATTTTGAATTTCCTTCTCGTCAGATTGGGCGTCAAAATAGAAAATTTTCTCCGTCTTGGTTAAAGAAGTATAAATGGCTTGCTTATTCACGAAAGGAAGATAGTGCATATTGCAAGGTGTGCATTCTTTTTGCTCCTGGCGAAGTAGGTATGACGAGCTCACAGAATACTGGTCAACTGGTCAGAGAGGGATTTTCCAGTTGGAAGAAAGCCATTGAAAAATTTGACAGCCACCAGAAATTAAGCTACCATGGTCGAGCTACCCTAATGGCTGATGATTTTCTGAAGGTTATGCGGAAAGAAAAATCTTCGATTGACAAATCCCTTGACAACTCGCGGGTCACTCAAGCAGCCGAAAACAGATTAATGCTGAAACCTATCATAAACACGGTGATTTTATGTGGTAGACAAAACGTTGCTCTCCGGGGTCATAGAGATTACGGTGATTTTGATGTGAATAATCCACCACTTGAAAACGAAGGAAATTTCCGAGCATTTCTTCGGCAAAAGATAATGAGTGGTGATGAGAAACTTATAAAGCATTTCCAATTCTGTAAGAGAAACGCCACGTATATAAGTTGGAACATACAGAATCAAATTATTGATGCATGCAATGATATCATAACTCAAAATATTGCTGCTGAAGTGAACAATTCTAAGTGCTTCTCTATTTTAGCAGACGAAACTACGGATGTTTCTTGCATTCAACAGTTGACCCTCTGTTTGCGATATGTCAAACGTGACATTAAAGGAGAGTACAATATACAAGAAAATTTTTTCCAATTCATTCCTTTAGAAACAACAACTGGAAAGAATGTTGCAGAAACAATTCTTCATGAATTACAAAAGAGAAATATAGATACCACTTTCCTCAGAGGACAAGGCTACGATGGCGCTGCATCCATGAGTGGGCGTTTTAAAGGCGCACAGGCGGTCATTGCTAAACAGCATCCAACTGCTCTCTATGTTCATTGCTTCGCACACAGTTTGAACCTGGCTCTTTCAAATTCGTCCGAAGTAGCCTCTATCAGAAACTGCTTTGGCACCATAGGGAAATTATATGATTTTTTTAATACTCCTAAGCGACGGATCATCCTGGAGAAAAAAATTGATGAAATCGCTCCAGATTCAAAGGCAAAAAAATTAAAACAGCTTTGTCCAACAAGATGGGTGGAAAGGCATGAAGCAGTGATAATTGTGGCTCAGTTGCTGTCTTCTGTGGCTGCAGCGTTAGAAGAAATTACGCAATGGAATGACAAGGACTCCTCATCTGGTGCTTTCCTTCTTCTGAATGCCGTAAGAAATTCTGATTTCTTAGTCGCTCTTTTTTCCGCAGAAAAATTAATGTATTACACACTGTCTTTAAGCAAAAAACTGCAATCAATAGATATTGATCTTGCAAGTGCTTTTTCACATGCAGAAGAAGTCATTGCGCTTCTAAACTGCACACGAGAAAATGCAGTTGAATCATTTAGATCAATCTTTGAAAAATGTAAAGAATCAGCTAAAAATGTAGGCACTGAAATTATTCAGCCACGATTAGTGCAGGGACGGCAGATATATAGGACAAACGTCCCAGCTGAAAACGCTGAAGAATACTTTCGGCGTGCTATTTTCCTTCCATGGATTGATGGGCTAATCGTTAACCTTAGAGAACGATTTACTAAGCACAGAGAGATCCTCAAAAGTTTTGTATGCCTTTTTCCTAAAGGTAATAAAGCATCTAAAGAGGACGTGGAAAATTTCGTAAAATTAGCCGAATTTTACCATGTTGATTTAGATAGCATTGGAACCACTTGTTTAATTTCTGAATTTGAACTGTGGTACAGCAAATTTCAGATTTCAGAAAATATGAAGTCAAAAGCAGTCACTGGTAAAGAGAATCCAAGAAATGCCATCGATGCTCTAAATATGTGTGATGAAAATATTTTTCCGAACATACATATGTTGTTTAAGATTTTTTCAACACTGCCAATTTCCAATAGCACTGCGGAACGAACATTTTCCACATTGAGGAGGCTCAAAACCTACTTAAGAAACACTATGGCAGAGACGAGGTTGAATGGCCTCGCAAATTTAAATATTCACAGGGAAATTTCTGTGGATGCGGAAAATGTCATAGACATTTTGGTGAAAAAGGGTCAAAGAAGACTTGACTTTGTATTATGAAATTGACTCTGTTTTACATTTCATGATAGCATGCCAATTTTCTTGTTAAGAGACTACTTCAGTCAAATTAAAAGACGCATTCGCTAATGCTAATCTTATGGAAGAAATTTATAAAGATATCTCGGTCGCATTTCAATATTTTTAAATGATTTCTTTTGCAATGAATAGTTGGGATTGATCTGTATGCAGGCCGTTTCTTACATTTTCGATTTTGATTGCAGATATTTTTTATGAGGATGCTTTTACTTTCAAAACCGGTTCCGAAAATGAAAGTGTCCTCATAAGAAATACCTGTAAACAAAATAGAAAAAGTAAACAACGGCCTTTGTACAGATCGATCTCAACAGTTCAATGCAAAAGAAATCATTTAATATTATTGAAATGCGACCGAGATATCTTTATAAATTTCTTCCATAGGATTAGCATTAGCGAACGGGTCTTTTCGTTTGATTGAAGTAGGCTCTTAATACTTTTTTCTTAAGAAAAAAAAGTTTTAAAAATTTATTGATTTTTCATAAAATTAATTGATACAAGAATGCTGTATTTTTCTGTAAATACATAGCAGCAAAAAACCGTTGACTCCAAAGATAAATAAATAAATAGATAAAAACTTCTGTCTCTCATTTCAAAGTTCTATTTAGATTAACAGACTAAATATTTTATTATAAAATCCTTTCCCCTATTTTCTTCACATAATGTTTATTTATGATAAATACTACGTTTTAGCGTACATTCTAACTCAAACGATATCGAGTTACTGAAGATAAAACAGTGACTCGCAAGAGCAGTCATCTAAATTTCATTACGTTGCTGCACTGCAGCGAATACAGTACTACATACACATAAAACATATTACAGAAAAAACGTACGCTTGATATCGTAAAATAATTCATCTTATACCATTTTTTAGTAATCTTAAAATACGGCACTTTGTAAAGGAAGGGAGTAAAAAATCTGTACAAAACTAACAAATTTTGTATTATTGGTTGATGTTAGAAGTGGTTACAAAAAATTGCAGCGACTTTTGCAGTGCAAAAACGCGGTTAGTTACTGATCGCCTGTCTACAAGTGTTATACAAATATACTAGCCCCCCCCCCAAAGCAAAATCCTGGGTGCGCCACTGTTGCGCTTCACTTTGATCACTTTGTATGGACCAAGGAATTTCGGTCGTAGCTTCATACCGACCCCAAATTGGGTTCGTTGGATTGCAACTAAATCACCGATTTTATAACATTTCGCATTTTTGCGTTTACGGTTGAAAGTTTTGCGATTTTCCTCCTGAATTTTCAATATATGTTGTTTCGCGATATTTCTGCTATTCAGTCTTTCCTTGACAAATGCGTTTTCATGTTCCTCATCAAGAATTTGTTTTATTCTTAAATCTTCCCTATTTCTGATTTTTACTCCCGTTAAAAGCTCAAAGGGTGTGTATTGAGTGCTTCGGGAAATCGTACTATTCATTATTCGTTGAACAGCCGGTACGTATTTGTACCACTTTGACGGATCGTCGATACTTAATTTAGCAAGGATTGATATGAGTGTTTCCTGTTGCCGTTCTACCTGTCCGTTTCCTCTGGGTATTCCCGTTGTAATTAGAATATGCTCAATATTTTCGTCTTCGAGATACTTTTTAAACTCACTGGAAGTGAAGGCGGCACCTCGGTCGCTGATTATTCGCTCTGGGTTCCCGAATGTAGCTTGTTGAATTTTTAATTTAGAAATTGCTTCCTTTGCAGATGTAGTCTTGACTGGATAGAACCACACGAATTTGGTAAAAGCGTCCACTACAGAGAATATAAAATTGTATAAAATTGTTTTGTTGGTCGAGGGCATTGGGCCTAAGTGGTCGACATGATAAGTTTGGAGAGGGGAATCATGTTTAGGAATGGGATTTAGCAATCCTTCACCTTTCCCTCGCTTTCGGTTGTACAGGATGCATTCTACACAATTTCCTATAACACTTTCGATTTGTTTTCGAAGATTAGGGATATAATAATCCTGCTTTATTATCGCTTCGGTCTTCGCTACAGCGTAATGCCCTTTATTATGAATTTCGCGAATAATTTCTTTCTGCATAATTTCCGGTACCATAATTAGTTCTCTACCATCTTCATATTTGTACACCATATTTTTCCTAACAAAATAATCTTTACTTTCATTTTTCTCAACTAGTGTTTTGATAGTTTTAATGTAATCGTCTTCGTTTTGTGCTTTGGTTAATTTTGTTGTAATTTCATCATGCGAACGTGTTGTGACTAATACGGTGTTACGACTCAACGCATCAACGTGTTTCATTTGACTTCCGGGCCTGTGGACAATTTGATAATCGAATTCTTGTAGGAATAATGCCCACCTTGCTACTTTTGGCGTAAGATCTTTCTTTTCTAATGTTTTTTGAAAAGCGGAACAGTCAGTTACTATTTTAAATTTATTCCCTAACAGGTATGTCCGGAATTTCTTTAATGCTTCAATAACAGCCAGCGCTTCAAGCTCGTAACTACTAGGGATGCACCGGATATTGATTTTGCCGGATATCGGATACCGGATATCCGAAGCTCCTTTGCCTGCCGGATTCGGATATCCGGCCGGATATCCGATCGGATATCCGGCACTAGATATATTTTTAGTTATATGGTGAATTATTTCTTTATATAATGCCATCTCAGAACAATAAATTACAAACATGTTTCACACATCATTAAAACATTTTAAATGTACTAGGGGGCTCGGCCCCCTACAAGCTACGCTCGCCAACCCCCGTCCAGACACCGCAGACTCTAAATGCACGCTAATTTGATCGGCTTTAAAAAGATTTCGAAAGATTGAATTATAATTTAAAAAACAGTGGCGATCTCCCTATAAACGAATTTCTATTCATTTCTCTTTGATTGGGGAATTTTAACGCCAAATCCGCTGCGGTACTACTTGATTATCCAGTCGACCAATTTCGCCAAATTATATAAATCGCCAAATTATACAAATTGACATAATTTTTATTTTAAATAACGAAAGAACAAATAAATTAGTACAACATTAATAAAAATACAAATAAAACTTCGAAATAAAAATAACTTGATGACGTAGACATGTGTAACAATATTTCAAAATTAGCTAATATAAAAGGAATTAAGTTAACAGAGTCTTTGTCTCCTGGTATTTTTTAACAAAGCGAAAAGAAAGTTCTTTTAAATGAGACATTTTAAATTAATCGTTTTTAATCTGACGTAATTTTGACCAAGCTATTATTTCTCTTTTAAATATTCATGTAAAAATAATTTTGTTAGAAAGGAAATATTATTTGCGCTTTGCTAACAAAAATAGTTGAAAAGATCCTCTCAAAATATCAGATAAATGTCTAGCGCAATTTCTAAATTTAAGCTGCTTTGTAATATTATTTTGTGTTCATTTTATGTAATAACTGTAAAGTGACGTAAATATGACGTAATTTCTCCTATTTAAGACTTCTAAAGCATGTTAATGAATTTATTATTTTACAGTATCCTTTCTCTTTTAAATTTCACGTGTATACTTTTTATGACGTAATTTTTAATAAGTTCCTGCTTTTTGTACATAATTATTTAATTCTAATTCCAACTGATTTTTTCTGTTTATAATAGTCACGTGTAAATAATTTTTACTTTCTTCTATCTTTACAAGAAGAAAGTATTGGATTCATGAAAATTTTCGAATTCCGGTTTTCGACGGATTTACACGTTTTAGGGGTCAGAGATTCCAAAAAACATGTTTTTACAAAATGTCTGTCTGTGAGTCTGTATGTCTGTGTGTATGTGACACAAATTTTGTGGGCGCTCTATCTCAAGAACTAATGCACGGAATTTAATAAAAATTGATATTCAGTTAGTGCCTAATACAAATTGATGCTGATTAGTTTTTGGTGTAAATCGCTCAACAGGTGGCGCTGAAATGCTGCATTTTTCACGATTTTCGCAATAGCTCTATCTCAAGAACTAATGCACGGATTTTGATCAAACTTCAGATTTAGTTAGTCCTTGATATGAATTGATGATGATTACGTTTTGGTGTAAATCGCCCAACAGGTGGCGCTGTTATGATGAATTTTGCAGGATTTACACGATTTCCCCAATAGCTCTATCTTAAGAACTAACGCACGGATTTTCATCAAACTTCAGATTAAGTTAGTCCTTGATATGACTTGCTACTGATTAGGTGTTGGTGTAAATCGCCCAACAGGTGGCGCTTCTCTGCTGCCTTTTCCACGATTGCCTCAATAGCTCTATCAATAGAACTAATGGATCAATTTTCATCTAACTTCAGATTTAGTTGTATGTTGACACAAGTTGTTGTTAATTAGGTTTTGGTGTTAATCACCCAATAGGTGGCGCTGCTATGCAGAAATTTTCACGATTTTCGCTATTGCTCTATCTCAAAAACTAATGTACGGATTTTCTCCAAACTTCAGATTCAGTCAGACGTTGACATAAATTGTTGCTGATTAGGATTTGGTATAAATCACCCAATAGGTGGCGCTGCTAGGCAGCATTTTGCTGAATTTAGACGATTTCAGCGATAGTCATATCTCAAGAACTAATGCACGGAATTTCATATCGTTAGAATCCTCATGAGATGCATAGATTGCCATTTAATTTTGGCAGTGTGATAGCAAATTTTGAAGTATTAACATGTATGAGATAGAAGAAAGTTTTGGGATTGGTACATCCGACTAGTTTAATTTGAAGCAAACATTATTGTTTCCGTTATTTATACAGGTGGCAACAGGTTAAATTAGTACAATTTTCTAAAATAAGTAAAAAATATCTCTCGAAATGCTGAAAATTTGAATTTAAAATAGAAATGAAACCTCGAAAAATGAGTCAAATTAAAAAATTAAATAAATTCTGCACACCGGGAAATTATAACGTATAAAATGATCTAAAAATTATTAAATTCTGATGTATAGTTTTTGCTGCTATAAAACTTTTTTAGTGGAACGATTTTGTCCAACTTTAGCATTAAATATCTCTTAAAATAATTCTTCGATTTGAAAACTGTCTGCATCAGCGTGTTTATCAAACATTTCTGTATAATACTACCGATTTTCATATTTTTGTATGCGTTATTTTTCTTAATATTATCGAAGAAAGACCTCCGGTCACAAAAAATTCAAAACCGGCGGCGACAGCGGTAGTTACTTTTTTTTAGAATAGAGAGAAATATCAGGGCTTGAAATTCAAGTTTTCCCAGGAAAAGAGTTTCCTACCCAACATTTATAAATGCAGGGCAGTTGAACTGCTAGAAAGGAAAAAAAATCTTTTAACCTCACTATTTTTTGTGCCACTTTAAGTAATGCATTTATACAGTCATGACAAAATAGCATTGAAATAATTTAAATTAAAAACTCAAGATAATTATTCAAATTTTTTATTTTATTAAAACAAAGGAACATAATCAAGCTTTATATATACCATGTCTATTTTTCAACCTTCACCTAATGTTATGGGCAGTTAACAATTGGGTTGCTAAATGAATTTCTTAATTTAGATTTTATTCTATTTTGCGTGTTTTAGCCTCTTTCACAAGTTACACTTTTGACAAACAGCATAGTGCAACTTTTATAATTTTAGGAATTATCGGAAACACATGATTATGCTCTCTTAAAAAATTTTAGAAAACTTTGCAAAATCCGATGTCCATTAATTTTTAACTTACTTACATGAATAATGCATATCGGTGATTGTATTGTCAATATCCTATAGTGTTTATATGTCATTTCTGAACAAACTTGTTTTATTAGAATCCTTAATGGAATTATAGTCAAAACTGTAATCCCTAGTAATTCTGCTAATTGAACTATGTTCTATGCATTTGAATTTTAAATCCATATCCAAACTTTGAAAAAGGAATAGTCAATTGATTTCTTCTGTTACACGAGAAAAGTTTGATTTTAAAAAGTCATGTCCTAATTTTAGTGAATTGCGAGAATCAACTAGTTTGTTGTTTCTAAATATGTTTTTTTTTCATGCGCACCAGAAGTATCTCATTTTGTTTAGTGCTGACTATTAGCCAATTTGATAGAGCACAGTCTCCGGTGGCCGTTACTGCTCTTTTATTTATTTCCTATTTTGGGCAAATGGAAAAACATCGCAAAATATGTAAATCGGTCATAGAAAAAAATATCGCTGATTTCATCAATCATGGTAAAAATAAATAAAATAATTTGTCGACCGGTCGCGAGAAAAAAACTGAAGTTTGTGGGAAATCGACAGCGGGAAAATATCACGAAATTGGTCAATCGATCACGGAAAAATATCATGAAATTTGCCAGTCCATCATGAGCAAATATGAAATTCCTCAGCCGGTCGCAGAGAAAAAATGTGAAAATTTTCAATCAGATGCAGAAAAACAATCGTTACTTTCATCAGTATGTTGCAAGAACAAACAGGGAAATTTGCCAATCGGTCACAGAATAAAATGGCTAAATATGTCAATTGATCACGAGAAAAAAAATTATGAAATTCACCGAACGGTCTCTAGAAAAAATCATGAAATTCGTCAGTCGGTCGTGGAGAAAAATCGCAAAAATTTTTCGGTTAGATGCAGAAAAACAAACATCAATTTTGTCAATTTGTTGTAAGAAGAAACTGTGAAATATGTCAATTAATAACGGGAAATATCACGAAATTTGTCAGTTGGCCCTGAGACTTGATCGTAGTTTTACAAAGAAACATTTTCGGAAAATGATTTTTTGGAAACACAAGCCTCCCGTCCCCAATATTCTTTAGGGCACGAATCCTGCCATCCCATCTCAAAATTCAAGCCCTGTAATAGCATATTAATAATGCTGTATAAAAAATGTAATTTAAACATCAAAATATTCTGTTTATTTGTACAATGAAATGCTGATAATGGCTATTGGATTTGGATATGAGATTGACTATATTGATAATTTCTAATAATTAATTTGCACAATGAAATACTGATAATTTGTATAACAAATTTTAACCAATTAATATACCTATAATTGTAGAGTATTTTCCATAAAGAAATACATACTTTCTTTTTATAATTTAAACATAAAATATCTACTAATATACCCATGATTAAAGAGTCATTTTCTCAAAACACAGGTTTAGTTGATGCCTTTTTTCTGTTTTAATTATTTGATACTGTTTTACTTTAAGTAAGTCACATTTAGTTTTATTTTAAATTACATTACTTTGATATTTATAAGTAAAAAGAAAATTACTTTTAATTTTAAATATTTATAATGAAGTTACAAAAATAACTAATTCGATGTGCCAATCTCAAAGCTTTCTTCTATCTCATACATCTTAATGTTTCAAAAGGTAGCTCCAAATGTTAATACTTCAATATTATTAGTTCAATATTATACCAACTTTGACTTTCATCTAAAATTTCTGCTCCAATTAATTAACCAGAATCTCGATCATGATATTTATTAAAATCAATAACTTTTTCGTTATTCTGTTGTACATCAGCTGTTTGTGAAATAGCCAGCTTAGCAGGATACGAAGTTCCCATTGCTTCACGGGCCGCCAATATACAGTACCAAAAGCGAAAAATCGAGAAAATTTTACAAAAAAAAAGCTGTTACAGTGCCACCTTCTGGCGGAATATTTCCAAATGGAAGGAGAAACTGCTGGCCATAGCCAAAAATATACACAAAAAACTGGTTCAATTCTATGCTTAGCTTCATACACTTTTCGATGGTAAAATAATGAAAATAACACAAAATCACTATTATAGCGCCCCCTTCCAGCAGAATATTTTCAAATTGAAGGAGGACCCTGATGGCCATAGCCTAAAATATACCCCCAAAAATTGGTTCAATTCTAAGCATAACTTGATACACTTTTCGATGGTACAAGAATGAAAGTGGCACAAAAATCGCTATTACAGCAACCCTTATGGCAGAATATTTCCAAATTAAAGAAGAACCTGCTGGACATAGCCAAAAACATACACAAAACATTTTGTTCAATTCTATGCATAACTTCATACACTTTTCGATGATACAATAATGAAAATGGCACAAAAATCGCAATACAGCGCCCCCTTCCAGTGGAATGTTTTCATAAGGACAAGCTGGCTATAGCCAAAAACATTCACAAAAAATTTGGTTCAATTCTATGCATAACATCATACACTTTTTGATGGTACGATGGCGACACACGGACAGATAGACATTTTATATAACCTTGTTTTGGGATCTCGGACCCCTAAAACATCTAAATCCGTCGAAAACCGGGAATCGAAAAAATTTTAATTACAATACTTTCTTCTATTGAAGATAGAAGAAATTTAAAATAGGCCTGTTTAATTGTTAAACTTAAAAGAAAGAAAGAAAATTAATAAAGTCATACTTTAATAAACAACTTCAAATCTTGATTTACATTCGGAAAGTAAAGGTACAATTTTCTAAAAGATGTAAACGTAAATTCTTAAATTTATTATAAAGAGTTCAAATATCAATGTTAGGAAAGCTGGCAATTGTTTAAACTTTTGAGAATTACCTCTTACTCATGAATAGTGAACTTTCTTTCATATTTTGCATTATAAACAAAAGTTTTTCGGCATCGTTTGGGTCAAACGATTTCTCTTATCGTTAGATATTAGCTTTGCTGCATTTTGCCGGATATCCGGCAGAGAAGTCGGATATCCGATGATATTTCGGATATTGAAAAATCAGCCGGATGTGCCGGATATCGGATATTTGCCGGATATCCGTTGCATCCCTAGTAACTACTATATTTGGCTTGGGCGGGTGTTGTTTTCTTACTCATGAAATGAACGGGGTGTAAGTTTCCATAATCGTCTTTTTGTAACAAGACTGCTCCAAAACCTAAGCTGCTAGTATCCGTGTGTAACTCTGTCTCGGCCCCTTGTCTAAATATGTGCAACACCGGTTTATCCGATAATTTATTTTTCAATGTTTGGAAAGCTTCCTTTTGACTCGCTCCAAAATTAAATTCGTTCTCCGTTTTCAGGAGATCACTTAAGGGTTTAGCGATTCTAGCATAATTCGCTATATATTTTCTAAAATATCCAGTTAACCCTAGGAAACTCTGGAGTTGTTTCTTATTTTGTGGCTCAGGGAATTTCTCAACGGCTAATGTTTGTGTTTCTGAAGGGCGAATTGTTCCGTTTTCCACTATGTATCCTAAAAATTCGATCCTTCTTTTCAAAAACTGGCATTTAGAAAAATTGAATTCGAGACCATACTCTGATGCTACCTGAAACACGCGTTTCAGTTTAAAAAGCGCCTCTTCTTCAGTCTTCGCAGGGACGATTATATCGTCTAAGTACACGGAAATCGTTTTATCTCTTATTAACTCTCTGAGGCATGCATATATGTAGCGTTGGAAAAACTGCGGGGCGGAGCTTAAACCAAAAGGCATTACATTATACTCGAACTGGGAATTATTTGTAACAAACGAAGTAAATTGTTTACTGTCCTCATCGACTTCTACGTGGAAAAAACCATTCTTTAAGTCCAATGTGCTAAAAACTTTATTTTGCCCGATCTCGTCTAAAATATCATCTATTACTGGAAGGGGGTAATTATCCCTAATTATCTTTCGGTTAAGCTTTCTGTAATCAACGCATAATCTGTAATCGCCATTTTTCTTTTTGGCTAAAACAATAGGCGCGGCGTAACTCGAACAACTTTCTCGTATAATGCCTTTATCAAGCCATTCCTGGACTTGTTTATCAACAAACGCTTGTTCTGCAAATGCTAATCGCCTAGGTCGGTGCGTAATCGGTATTTCATCGCTCAATATTAATTTAACTGTCAAGTTAGCACTTTTTATTTTCTCAGGCTTGTAATTCTCAACTAAGTTAATTAATTCCTTTTTTAAACCGCAGTCAATTATGTGAGTAAGATCAATTTCGTTTATATTAACCGAATTTACCATTTCTGCTAAGTAAACAGATTCATACTTAGGAGTGTCAGTTAAGCATTCTTCAATCATGGGAGTGTCTATGGAATTTGACCGCAAGCCTGGGATGGTCATGGGAATGTTTACAACATCCGACTGTGAGACTGACTTGGCCATGGGAATGTTTACAACATCTGAAGGAGTGTCTAACTTCGGAATTTTTAAGGAAACCGCAGTTATCATATTAACAGTATAATTTTTCTCCTTATTTCGCTTACTCATAACTTTAAGGCCATTACCAGATATTTCAAAATTTAATTTACTTAAACAATTATTTCCGAGGATCATATCATATTGTAAATCATTTAAAACGTAAATATCACAATAGATACTAATATTATCAATTGAAATGTCGGTATTGAAAAAACCCTTCGGACTCACTCCTTTTCCGCTAATTCCTGTCAGTTTCACATCGTTTTCATTTAATTTAGGGCATCCTAAACTCTTATAGATGTCATCATTAACCATTGTTACGTCAGATCCGGAATCTACCACACAGCTGACCTTTTTCCCCATAATTTCAATAATTTTGAGGATTTTATCCGATGGGCAGGAATTTTTATTCGCAGTATTTACTGATTTATTATTATGGAAGTTACTTTGCTCAGCCCTATGTTCGGTTTCTTTGCCTCTAAAATAAGTTGGCCCTTCTTTTCTTCTGGGACAGTGATTTGATTTATGGGAGGCGTATTCATTACAATAAAAGCATCTAATTTTGAAAGGGTTAGCGTTATTCCTCGTGTTAAGATAATTTTTTTCATATTTGCTACTCTGCGGAATGTTATTTCTGTTAAAACTTTTGTTTTCAACATTTTGAGTAAAACGCTTTTTAACATCGTTATTCGGACTTCTCGTTTCGGAGTTTTTCCTGATAATATTGCGAGCTGCCTCATAATCATCAAGCTTACTTATAAAATCTGAGACCTTCGTAAACTTAGGCAAGTCATCAATAAAATGTTCCCTTATCTCAAGCGGTAATCTCTTCCTTATTTGGTCAATAACCAAAATGTTTTTTAAATCATCAAAAGACGAAATGTTAAGACCCGTAAGCCACTGTTCCAAAAAATTAGTAATTTCAAATGAAAAATCTCGCCACGAAGCCGAATTTTCCTTTCTGTGCGAAAAGAATTTTTGTCTAAATTGTTCTGGACTCAGTTTGAATCTTTTAAGTAATAACTGTTTCACGTAATCGTAATCATTGGAGAGTTCCTCCTTTTCGCGACCTATTATGTTTACTATTTCCAACGGTAACAGACCTAACAAATAAGTTACCCAATTTTCCTTTTCTACGCCCAAACGCTTGATTTGGCGCTCAAACAATGTAAGGTAAATACTAATTTCTTCTTGGTGGTTGTACTTTGTAATTAATTTCAAAACATCGGGGCTTTTAATCCCGCTACTCAATGTTGGTATTTCGATTTTATTTTTCGCGGCTATTTCGAGTTCAAGTCTTTTGAGTTCGAATTCGCGTTTGCTCTCTTCTTCTAATAGTATTTTTTTTTCGGCTTCTTCCCTTTCAGCAACAATTCCGGCTAGAAGATTTTTTATAACATCTTCATTATAATTGCTCGATTTAATGATCATGTCCGAGAGTTGTGGCTTAGTAGAGCTTTCTGGAGCTTCTAGCCCCAATTCCCGCACTACCCCTAAAAGGTCTACCTTCTTGGCACGTACTAAATGCGCCATTATTTTTATTTCCAGTTTAATATCAATTTTTTTATAGCAACACAAACATATAAAAAGGAACTCACTTACTTTTAAAGGGAAAATCCTTTCTTGAAAATATAAAACACAATAATAAAATAAAAAATGGTTTGTGCGAGCTTGTACCACCACCGGTACATTCGCTGTGTGTAAAATGAATATATTTTTTCACATACGTAAGAGAAAAAAAGACGAATCAAAGCTCACGACAAAAAAAGCACAGTGAGCCAAAAATTAGCCAAAACAGCCTACAAAAAAATAAATCACTAGGCTGCATAAATTGATTTGATCGACTAAAAACACACAAAAAACAACAGCCCACAAAAAATAAATCACTAGGCTGCTTAAAAATGATTTAGTCACAGAAAAGCTCACTAAAAAAAATACACCGTGAGCCAGTAACTATCACATCACTCGCGAGAAAAAGAACACAGACTCACACAAAAAAAAACACTGTGAGTCGTTCACACTCGGGGATCCTTCGGCCCGTGAAATTAAGAAAATATTTGGAGCATTCGTTGCACCCAGGTTGTTCTTTTCCTGATTCTTTCGAAGCAACTCCGCAGCTTACACCAAATCCTTTGGATCCGAGTAGTTGTAGATTCAGATTCCGTCCAGGTTGTAGGATGTCCAAATGTCCAGGGGATTGATTTCAAATTTCAAATCGTAAAAAAGAACTTGTTGAATCCGGTAATTCAGTTCATATCCAGGCCGGGCCCACAAAAATTTGTGGGAGGAAAATTCACACAGGCTTCAACAGGAACTACTACTGTTTAACTCGTTAAAATGTTTAATTGAAACTTTTAAACTTCTAGATTACATGATACTAAACTACTAACATTTATCTGACATACAAAAACAGCACGACATTTAACGTTTAATTGAATGATATCTCTAGCACGGGTCTACAGCGATCCCGTCTAAAAAAAGTAAAAGCGGGCAGCGCCCAATTTAAAATCAGCTAGGAGAGAGCACCGCTCTCCTCCGACGCAGAAAACCATCTCCCTCAAACTCCAGCGTTCGGCCTTCCGTTTTCGTTAGCTCATCAACTTCTCGTGAGAAATGGACTTCGCCTTCTTCCGACATCTGGTCTGGGCTAATGTTCGCCACTACATGTATGTAATTTGTGTAGTATGTTAACAGCACATTTACTTATTAAATAAAATCTAATTTTCTTAATTTCTTAATCTAATATTAAAATCTAATTTTATTCTTAAATAAAATCTACATTTTATTTCGTTTTATTTGATTTTTATTATTATTATTTTATACACTTAGCTGTTGGAATTTTGATTTAGTTATTTTTTATATAAAGAAAGTAATAGTAATTTGGTTGATAATTGTGTTTATAAACATATACAAATAATCCAAAAATATATTTTAAAAAATTAATATAACAGATTTTGTGGTTTTAAAGTAATTTTCTTGAATTTTGACTGCTTCCCTATTCTTATCATGAATAGTTGCCTGGTATAAAACTCTGATTTATAGAAAAATATGTATATATACAGCGATTATAGTTTACTTAGATGTCAAGAAAGTTTGAAACATTATAGTGGCCACTAACTTTAAAAAGTGGCCACTAATGAAACTGAGTCTACCGGCCACTGGCTACTAACTCAATTTCCCAGTTTTCACCTATAGTTTGAAGGTGGTTTCCACCAAGATATGACTTGGCAGCAGGAGCGCCAACTTTTCAAAAATATTGGGTGGGCTTAATTTTTTTTTTTTTTAATTAAATAACACATATAATTTTTTCCCTTAGTGTGTATGTGTGTGGAGAGAGAGAGGGGGGATGAGCGAATGACTAAAGACAATTCGAAATTAAATTGTTTTTTCTAAGCAAACTTTTAAATTATTATAGTTATAATTTTATAAATAATTTTATTAAATAATATTCTTATAAGTTCCTCCTAGAATATTAATATTCATGTTAAATAACGTTGAAATTGCTATCTATTGAAAATGCAAAAAACTAAATGTCAAGAAAAGCATACATTTTAGTCACCTAAGTGCTTTATCTATTCAAGACATGAAAACAGATGGCAAAATAGGCAGGAAATTTATTTTCTTAGAAATTTAACTATACATCCACTGAAAGGGTTTTCAGTGCTCCTGTAAATCTAATTTATATCCTTAGTATTTTTTAAACAAAACTATTTTGAGAACGTTAATAAAACCAAATTTCATTTCAGCGATTAAATTATTAAAAAAATAAATTATGAATTAAATCAATTGAAATTGGGTGTACGGAGAGATCGAATTATTGGGTGGGCTCGCGCCCCATGGGCCCATATAAGTTGGCGCCACTGCTTGGCAGACCAGTTGTATTTTAATAGGCTAATCGAGTTCTGTCTAATCCTGGAATTTCAGCTTCCAACTCGATGAGGTGATTGCCTGGGCAGTCGCCTCCCAGTCTATTAGTATTGCATTGAAAAGAAACTTCAAATACTTAAAGCTGCTCTAATGTAATATTTTAACCAATCCATTGTTTTATTTTATGTTACCAATAGAAATAAATCTGAGTTTCATTATTATATTTAATCCATTTTCAAACCATTTTGCGAACGATTCCATGGAGAAAATCATCAGGGAAATGTGACAGAGTATAAGTAATAAATATTGAGACGATATAAGGAAGCAGAGTGGTACAGAGGTAATGTGTTCAGTTCCAAAACAGGAGAACTGGAGCGTTTGAATCCAGTGTGTTACATTGTGTCAGAAAGTTAAATTCTCTCTCTCTCTCTCTCTGTTTGAAAGTCGAGTAACGTCACTCCAGATTTTTCTTTTGGGCTTGTACCAAATACAGTCTTTGGAAATCGGCTGGGTATTAAATGTGGATATATACATTACCTGGACAACAAAAAATAAATAAATAAATAATAAAATAATAATAATAATAATAATAATAATAATAACTCTTCAACATTGTGTTGGACCACCTTTTCCTCGAATTACACACTCATCCGTTTTGGCATTGATTCAATAAGCGTAAGCACAGTCTCCACCACTTATTTGACCACAATTTTATCAACAATTTTCAAAGTTCCTTGGTTTCTTTTAATCGATCCATTGTTTTATTTTATGTTACCAACAGAAATAAATCTCAGTTTCATTATTATAATTAGTCCATTTTCAAACCCTTTTGCGAACGATTCTATAATCATCAGGGAAGGGTGACAGAGTATAAGTAATAAATATTGAGACGATATAAGGAAGCATAGTGGTACAGAGGTAATGTGTTCAATTTCAAAACAAGAGAACTAGAGCGTTCGAATACAGTATATTACATTGTGTCAGACAGTTAAATTCTCTCTCTCTCTGTTTTAAAGTCGAGTAACGTCACTCCAGATTTTTTTTGGGCTTGTACCAAATACAGTATTTGGAAATCGGCTGGATATTAAATGTGAACATATGCATTGCCTGAAAAATAACAACAAAAAATAATTCTTACTGTTCAACATTGTGTTGGACCACCTTTTCCTCGAATTACAGACTCTTCCGTTTTGGCATTGATTCAATAAGCGTAAATACAGTCTCCACACTTATTTTTGACCACAATTTCACCAACATTTCTCAAAGCTCCTTGGTGGATGAAGGAAGAGTAGAACTACTTCTTATATCCCTCTCGAGTACATCCCATATTTTCGCTGTTATATTGAAATCAGGACGTTGCGATGGCCAATTCAAATGTATGAATGGTGACTTGTGCTCCTGGACACTGGCGTATCCAGGTGGGGGTCCAAACGCTCTGGATACCACTAATTTTGTAAAGTTTTGTTCGCCTTATCTAATCGGCGAATTTCCTGCTATTAATCAAGGGGAAGAAAACTAGTCTACTATATTACTGGTATCCAGAGCGTTTGGACCCCTTCCCTGGCTACGCCACTGCTCCTGAAACTAATCTTTTACTGTCTTGGCTCGATGAATTCTGGCATTGTCATCTTGAAACTCACCTTCACCCTCTGGTAAGAAAAATCCATTGATATAATCAGATGATCATATAGTATTTGCACATAATCAGCAGACTTCGTGTTGTAGCTACGCTGTGCTACTGCACCTAGTCCAGCCGGAAAGAAACATACCCGGATCATAACACTTCCTTCAGAGGCATAAACAGTTACCCAATGCAGGAAGGTTTCAACCTTTCAACCCTTCGTATGCCTCCCTCCTTACTCGAATGCGTCCATCGTCTAGAAAGAGGGTAAATGCGGACTCATTGGATCACATGATCTTTCTCTTCAGCTTAATAATTCAATTTTTATGTTCCTTGGCAAATTGGAATCTTATTTTTATCTCTTGATGTCACTAACAAATGGCTACTTGTTGCAACATAACTATCCAAACCTAATTCTTTGAGTTCCCGTTTCATTGTGCGACTGGAAATGGTCTCAGTATTTAACATTTTTGTTAGTTCCAATGTGGATTTCTTGAGTTTGACTTCACTAATCGCTTTAGAGACCTTCGGTTGATTTTCGATTACACATTCTTCACGAAGTCGTTGATAGTTCGCCGTCTTTCCAAGATTGAATAATGCGTTTAACGGTTCACAAACCTGTACCAGTTATTTCACTGATCTCCTTACAACATTTCTCCGCTTGATTGCAGGCCAATATTTTGGTTTCTTTTGAATTCGAAACATCTTATCGCAACCACGCGTAACACTTGCTTTAAAATGATCAGCTGCACATTGATTCAGCACGATTTAAAAGTTACTTGGCAAACAAGATTTTGCAAATTATGAAATGCTTAACAATCCTTCTCTTGTAGTTATTTGTATGTGGGAATCTGCATTGGGAGAGTTTTTTTCCGGGGGGGGGGGGGGCAGCCTTACTTATTGACAAGCTTTTTAAATTATTGAATGTTATTGTATGTTAAAATATACTTTGTAAGAATGATCCTCATTACTCATTACAATGATACTCATTATGAAATTCAATTTTTGTTAGATCTATTATGAATTTTTTTAATTTTATTTTCAGAACTGGATGTACTTTCTGAGAATTTAAAAGACCTTTCCACCAACAAAGAGAGCTGCGATACCGTTCTACAAGTAAAAGACAAAGAGTTCAAGGCTCATAAAACCATATTAATGGCCAGATCGCCTGTCTTTGCTGCCATGTTCAAACATGATACATTAGAAAAACAGACGGGTTTCATAGATATTCCCGACTGCGACCCCGACTCTTTTCAGGAATTCTTAGATTATCTTTACTGTGGTAAGCTCGAAGATATTTCGAACTGCAGTGCTTTTCAGCTGTACATTACTTCCAGTAAGTATGATGTACAAAAACTCAAGCAGTTTTGCGTCCAGTATTTAATCGAAAGTTTGGCAGTAGATAATGTGTGTGATATTGTTAAATTGGCTGATAAATACAGTGATGAGAAGTTAATGCCTGCGGTGCAAAATTTTTTCAATGAAAATTGGAGCAAAATATTTGTAACTACCGAATGGGAAAGTTTATTAAAAGATGATTATCGTTTAGGCAACAAACTTTTAATGGGTTTTTCCAAAGCTAAAGGATCACAGTAATATAATGGTGCAACGTCAAATTCAATTTCGAATTTTACGCCAAAATCAGATATATTTTTTAAAATACAATTTAGATTCTTCACATCGCTTTATAAAGTTATTGTTCCTATGTTGAAAAAAATTTCATGTAGAAAGTTTCTGTTTGAATAAAATAAATCTCTGTCCATCTTATTTTACGTGTGCTTGTTGTGAATTTTCTTCTGTCAGTATTATGTGTTCATCGTATTGTAATTACACTTGAATAGTTAATTTTTCCTTTAAAATTTTTTTTTGAATACTCAAGATAAGAAGCAAAATTTAAAATCTAAAATAAAACAACAGGCTTCAGTATCGATTTGTACCAGTTAACCCTTAACCTACTGACATTAAAATAACTTGTTATAAAATTCATTTAATAAATCGATTAGCTGTAATACAGTTTAGAATGAGTTATAAATACATTACCTTATCTTGTTCCAACAGCATTATAGGTTACACAAAACAAAACTATTTTTAAAAGGATGATTTCTTTTGCCTTTTCATCTTTTAAGCTTTCTTGGGGGGTGGGGGTGGAGGGATTTTTCAATTCGGAAATATTTCTATTGTAAGAACATTACATTTGTACATTTCCTAATTCTACAAAATACTAAGAAAAATATTTTAAATAAAAAGTTTGAGTAGAGTTGTAAATATTGCACAAAATCCCTATAAATTCAAATTTAATTGATCTTTCTAAATCCTTCAATCTTTCTAAAATTTATTAAATGATTATCTAAATCTTCTAATGTAATTTAAACAATTCACGAAAAATGTTTTAGAAGATAAAATTTTCATAATTCAGTACATAAAGGGTTAAAGAGGAAATTATTTCAATACTAGCATATCCTGTTTTCTTATTGTTCTCACAAAACAATTAGAGATGAGTTTTTCTCAATATGTGCCTTGTTCTTGTGAAATGTCATTTTTTAACTTCGAATTTGATCCTTGTTTAAAGACCAGCAGTTCTTTTTCAGGCCTAAGAGAGGAATGCTGCATAAATCAGATTTTAAAAGATTTTGTTAATATCATTAAGGAATACTAATGGAATCTATTAATGCCGAAAATAATAAAATATCGCAATCTTGTATAATTGGAATCATAGGTAAACAAGTCTGAAATTGTACGTCAAACGTGGCAAATGAGGTGCGTTCGTACTATAACTAGTTTTATAAATATTCAGATCTTGGTACAATAGTTGTTGCACTGTTATGCAAAAATGCATGAATACAAAGTTTATTCCGATTATATATATTAAATTCAGTAATAGGGAAATAATAGGCCACTATCTTAAATAGGACGTCATCACCATGGCAACCTAGAATAATTACCTATCATGGGATATCAGTGAATTAATTACCATTATAGGATTTAATAGGATGAAGAAAACTTTTATTAATATCTTTTTAAGTTTTGATTAGATTCTCATAAAATTTGAAATGACTCGACATAATTCTGCAACGATTCTATAAAATTAAAAATCATTCGGCTGGGTAGTTTTTGCGCTGTTATATGCAGACAGACGGACGGACTAGACGACGACTATAGGGCGACTTACATTTATATAATTACGACCGCACCTAAAAACTTCGACCGCTTTTACGACCGCACCTTTTACTACCTCTATTCCCCAACCCTACCCCCAAAAATTTTTTCACTTCCGGAAGAAAAAAATTTGAAAACAGGAATTGTAATTAATTCCAGAAGTACAATTATTTTCTTCTTATCGCAGTAGTTGTTAGTTACCCATGGTTGTAGAAAGAAAGTGGAAATAAGTGGAAGTGACTGAATAGGCTTAAAACGGTTCTATAATATCATTAAGTAGTAGGGCGCTACAGAAGGTTTAAGGGCGCTGCCAGGCACCACAAAGAAAAAGGTTTATTACCTCTGTTCCCTAACAAAAACAGTTTATACACGCAGAAGAAAATTTCCGATAACAGGAATTGTAATCAATTGTGGAACAGTAAGTGTAATTCAATCCTCAGAAGTACAATTATTTTCTTTTTTGGTCACCCTTGCTAGTAGAAAGAAAGTGGAAAGAACTGAAAGTAACTGGAGGGGTTAGAACAGTTCTCAATTTGTTCAAAGTAGGCCGCCACATAAGGTTTAAGGGCACCATCAAGCATCCACAAAAGAAGGAGCTTAAATTACAAACTCTATTCCCCAACAAATACAATTTATTATGAGGAAGAGATAATTCTGAAAGCAGAAATTGTAATTAACTGTGGGTCAGTACGTGTAATTCTATCCTCAGAAGTACAACTATTTCCTGCTTATCTCAGCAGCGTTGGTAAACCCTTGGATAAAAGTAGAAAGAAAGTTAGTAAAAAGTAAAGAAAGTAGTAGAAAGAAAGTGGAAAGAAGTGGAAGTGACTGGAAGAGTTAGAACGGTTCTCCAATATGTTCAAGTAGTAGAGCTCCACACAAGGTTTAAGGGCGCCGTCAGACGCCCATAAAAGAAAAAAAATTAAATAGTAGTGACAAGTAATTATACAAGCGCTTTCCTTTAAATCTTAAAATACAAAGTTACTTTTATCAAACAAAATTTGTATAACACATTTAATTTTACAATTGTTACTTTTATTCCATAACAAAAACAATTTCTATATGTGGAAGAAATAATTCTGAAAACAGAAAATGTATCAATTGCGGGACAGTAAGTGTAATTCGATCCTTAGCAGTACACTTTTTTCCATATCTCAGTAGTTGTTGGTCATTCTTGATATTAGAAAAAAAGTGGAAATGATCCTTATGTGCATCGCGTCAAGCGGGACTGGCGTAAGCCAGTGTTGTGCCGACATGACTCGTGCTACCAGCCAAAGAAGAGCGCCGCACAGCGTGCGTCCCTCGCCCTGTCCCCAAACACCATTGGACGCCATAGTCGCAGCGACAAAACCCAAATACTTGCAAGATTAGGCGGCGGGCGTAAGTTCGGAGATCACACCTCCCGAGTCCCCCGGGAGCTTGTACCAGCGTGTACCTGACACTCATAAGAGCACCAAGCCCTCAGTCATATCCAGATTTCCACATATGTGCTATATCTTTACCAAGAGCTTCCGGACGTGAAAATCTACAGAGTCCATTTTTTTAAATTTGCTATATTGATGCCCTCTATTTTATCGGCCCGGTCCATTTTAAAGTTGATTTCATTTCGCCCTGGCTGCGTAGATCTTTAACCCATTCGGGACCATGAGTGCATATATGCACCTTCAAAAATAGTATACAGAATTTGTTTTTGGCACTAGTAAAAAAGAAAAGTAATATTTGCTTTCTTAGAGTATTTTCGTGATTATTTAAGTAAAGAAAGCTTTTTTTTTTTTTTTTTTTTTTTTTTTTAAGTGGTGCCAACTGAATAAAATTTGAGTAAAAGCCGCCGATCCTGAAGGGGTTAAGGCTCGTCATATGGCAATTTTTCTGAAAAAATCCTCTGAATAAAAATTTCCTCCACCTTGAAGTCTGAACCCTTTGAATTCTCCTCTTGTGAAAAATGATGCAACAGAGGCCATATTCCGGTCATTTGGAGGATTGGAGGCATGTATTTTTCGAAATGAGTGTAGATATATTTTTCAAAACTGATGTCCCTGGCACGAATGCTTCAAGAGTAAATAAACAATGGAAATAAACTAGGTACCTTTTTTACAAAAATCCAAATAATAAAAAACATTACGAAAGGAGCAGATTATGTAACTCCATTTATGAAAGGTGCCCCACCAGTGGCTGAGAGGTTCTGCTCTCGAAACTGGTAGACGGGAAGTGCTGGGTTCGATCCCAATCGCGCCCGTCGGCCTAACCGTTCGGAGTTTTCGTGGTTTTCTTCGAACCATGGATTTCCATGCGTTAATACGGGTTAGGTTCCCTTAGAAAGACCCCCACGAAGGGCACTCCCCCTCGGGCCTATATCCCTAGTGTAGATAATCGGCCGTCACAAAAATCAACCAACCAACCAATCAACCATTTATGAAAGAATTATTTTAAATTGTTGATGATTGCGCAGAATGTAAGAGCATGTACATAGTTGTTTACTTTAGTTGCAGTGTAAAAATATTACTTTTGGCACATTCATAATAAATACATATAATCTGTTCGCAAATAAAATTTCACATATTTTTAATCAAGTATCTAGGAATCGAACAATATCACAATTTTTTTGTAAAAATCAAAACTGATGTTTTAAATAGGCTTTCAAGACGTGATATTGAGAGAAGTATCACCAGGTAACAATAGGCAGCGCCATCGGTAAGACTTTTTATTGGTGGGGGAGAGAACCTTAAATTGCCAAGTCAAATTTCAGTATTTGCCAACTCGTTTTAAAATTTTACCAACTTACCACAGTTAGAAAATGTAATATAGTTCTTATTTGTTAAAAGTTTAATAATGCTCCCAGTTAGTTTTGTAATTTTTCTCAAGTCTATCAGAGATAGAAACTATATTATAGTTTTTATTAAAGTTTTCAACAAATTTACCAACTAAGTTTGTAAATTTGCCAAGTGTAATAACATTTACGAATGTTTGGGGGTGGAGGCTCCCCCCCCATAAAAAAGAAGGTTTTATGGGTCGTTTGTATTTGGATATGAAAATCTGAAAGTTTGATGCATGTAGACCCGAAATCAACATTCTAACTATGTTGCATCAAACATTTTTGTATTTTCGAGAGGGAAAAAAAAAATCTAAAAAAATCCTTCTTAGAACAAAACTGTTTTACATGCAAGGCTGGAGTAGCACAGTTGAAGTTTATTCCAACAGAGCGAAAAATGTCCAGACCAGGAATCGAATCTGGATACCTGGAGTGCCACCTGTTAAGCTATCCGGACGATACCTGGCTGACGTAATTTAATACTTTTATTTAATACTTTTTAACTTAGTTGGAAAATGTTTGTTTGTCTTGGGCCCGTCTGTATGTTTGTAGGCCCCTAAGTTTGAGGGGGTGGGGGCAATCTGTAGACAAAGTTTGTAAAAATCAGAATTAGGCTTTATAACTTGCACAGTTTGATACTGAATGATAGCAAAATATTAAAGTGTTATGTATACATCTTGAGTTCTAATATATTCCTAAATGAACACAACCTTTCTCCGTTTGTTTTATTTCGAAATTCAGTTCAAAATGTCAATTTTTGAAACCATTTCCTAAAATATGATCTGCTATATAGAATTACGTTGTTCCATATTTCATTGCATCTCAATAAGAATGCTTACAAATTTCATTCACTTATGAATAAAACTGACTTCGAGAATGTGCATAAATCAACAAGATTAAATTGGAGTTATATCCATAAGAGATACTTAAATAAAAATTATTTAAGCATATTGCATAGCATAACACTGTAAAAAAAATCCGTAAATCTTACAAAAAAAAAAAAAAAAAAAAAAAAAAAAAAAAAAAATACAGAAAAAAACTGTTTTTTTTTTTTTTTTTTTAAACAGTTTTTTTTTGTAAAAAATATGGATTTTGTAATTTTTACGGAAAAAATCGATATTTTTTACAAAAAAAAACTGTTTTAAAGAAAAAACAGTTTTTTCCTGTAAAAAATACGGATTTTGTAATTTTTACAGAAAAAATCCATGTTATTCAGAAATAAAAAAAACTGTTTAAAAGAAAAAAAAACGGATTTTTTCTGTAAAAATCACAAAATCCATATTTTTTACAGAAAAAAAACTGTTTTAAAGAAAAAACAGTTTTTTCCTGTAAAAAATATGGATTTTGTAATTTTTACAGGAAAAATCCATGTTTTTCAGAGAAATAAAAACTGTTTAAAAGAAAAAAACGGATTTTTTTCTGTAAAAATTACAAAATCCATATTTTTTTAAAAAAAAACTGTTTTAAAGAAAAAAACAGTTTTTTCCTGTAAAAAATATGGATTTTGTAATTTTTACAGAAAAAATCCATGTTTTTCAGAACTATACAAACTGTTTAAATGAAAAAAAAACGGATTTTTTTGTAAAAATTACAAAATCCATATTTTTTACAGAAAAAAACTGTTTTAAAGAAAAAACAGTTTTTTTCCTGTAAAAAATATGGATTTTGTAATTTTTACAGGAAAAATTCATGTTTTTCAGAGAAATAAAAACTGTTTAAAAGAAAAAAAAAAAGGATTTTTTCTGTAAAAATTACAAAATCCATATTTTTTACAGAAAAAACTGTTTTTCCTTTAAAACAGTTTTTTTCTGTAAAAAATATGAATTTTGTAATTTTTACAGAAAAAATCCATTTTTTCAGAGATATAAAAACTTTTTAAAAGTAAAAAATAAATAAATAAAATAAAATAAAAAATTGTAACCGATGCAAAGAATACTAAACTTTAACTGCACTCCGATTTTTACTGTTTGCCTATCGGTGTCATTTAAAAATCCACCAAAGACGAAAAATTATAATGTTAAGATTTTCATTATTTAGAAAGTAAATGGGGGGGGGGGGGGTTGCAGAGGAGTGAGAGTCATAGACTAACAGAAAAACGTGAAATAAAATTATCTTTTTTTTGGGGGGGGGGGGGTGACAACTTTGTCATTTTATTGAGGGGAATTTTATACTTTTTGTGCAGGGGAGTGGTAGGGAGGGAGCGAAGGCTGGTAAAAAAGATACCACCATCTATAATTTTATTAAAACGTGTTTTATTAAAAAGTATTATATACTTTCACTTTGCTAAATTCACAACATTATTTATATGTACATATAACTTTTTTCAATATTTAATTTCCACCAAGAGTGGACTTTTGAGGGGGTATAATGGGGCAAAAAAAATTAAACAAAGATACAAAGAGCGATTTTTAAAGAAGTTGAAATTAAGAAGAATAAAGTGGAAAGCTTTCACCATTATATGTGTATTTTTTTTTTTCATTTTTTTTAGCCTGTTCAGGATAAGTGAGAGTTGAGAGATCTTTCTGCAGGGAGGGGGTAAGGGCGAGTTAAATTGCTAATACAATTCGGTGCATGGATTGCGTATGTATATGTATATATAATTTTTTTTTCTTTTGCCAATAATGGCCGATGTGCAGTGCCGAAACTAACCTTTTTTGTACCCGGGGCAAACATGTATTTTTGTGCCCCCCCCCCCCCAGTCATCTTCCGCAAAGTATATTTACAAAGAAAAATTTGCTAATTTTCTAATAGCCGACTTATTTTAAAATTTAACATATGTAATCATAAAATCTGTAATACTGAGCTGCGTAATCTACAATGATGAGACTTCTCGATTTTTATAAAATTATGATCTATTGTTACAAAACAAGAACTCTCATCTTGCAAAAAGAGTGTGCTTCACTATTTTCTTGAATTTCTATATCATTATTTCAAATTGTAATTTATGTCATTAAAAAGGGCAAATATTACTATTTGGAAGTAATGGTACTCAAATCCAAAGATTTGTGAAAGTGTTGAATACTTTATCAAAGTTACTATATATGTGAGTATACAATATATATTTGCTCTATTTTGATTTTGTATTTATTTACTAGAAGTGGGTACCCTCACCAAGCTTGAATGATAAATCACAAAAATGTTCCTTTAAATATATTGCAGTTTTCACCAAATTATTCTTCTAGCAAAAAGTTTACTTTTTCATGTCAAAGTTAGCAGATTTGTACATAAATAAGCATACAAGATGTCCCTAAGATTGAAACATGCTTTTATTTTTTGCCTGTTGAAATATGTAGTAAAACTAAATTGCAGAAGTGTTAAAAAAAATTTTGGAATTATGATTATCCATATTGGTCAGTCAGTTCTCCTATTTATTTTTAAAAAGTTACACTAAATTTTTATAGGGCCCCTGTGACAGCGTTTCTGTCCCATACCTATAATTTTTATTCAAAATTAATTTAAAACATAATTTTTACTTTTAAATCACATTATCCTCCCCCCCCCACCCTCTTTCTTATGCTGAAATATGTAATTAAATTCATTTCTCAAAACCATCCAGCTTTTATTAAAAGGTTTTCTTTCTAAAAACATCTTTATTTCCAGCCGCAAAGATTCATTCCTTTTTTTTCCTTTTCCTTATCTGTCAGTTACCACTCCCAGTGCAAGGAAATAAATAAGAATTAAATGGCACATCTGCTAGTATCAAGGTCTGCATTAGTTGCATCGGATTTTTGCGCGCCACATTGATAAGAATTTTTATCTCTACTAATACGTGAACGTTGCATATGTATTAACAATAAAAAAGTAAAAATGAACAGATCTTATGGGAAGCATGTATTTATCGTGTTTTGTGGTCGAGCTAAAAGCCAGATGCCTGTGATTTCCAGAATTTTCTCAGGCAGCGGTCTTTTTTGTAAAATCTGTTGTATAAACAAGTTTCGCTTTTCTGACGCATTTCTCATCGTATTAGAAGCGCTTGCTTGCAATCTCTGCCTCCCCCGTCCGATTGTGTCACCACATTTTTGCGGTAATGTTTATCGCCAAAAGCCTTTGTACACTTTCGCGCAGTCACCAAAAGTTGTAAATTGGCGATTCTGTGCAACGCCAAGATTTCTTGACTTCTTGCAAAAACTTCACTTCTGCTTCAGCTTTCGAGATGTAAAGTTGTCTAAAAGAAAAGGCGCTTCGGCGTCCCATGTATTTATGGGGGTCTCTCTCTCCCATTTTTTTTTAACTGAACCACCTAACGATGCTTTTAAATAAAGAGTAAGTCCAGTAAATTTTATAGTTGGAGTTTTTTTTAGCATTTAGAACCCGGTCTTCAATCAATGCTACATAATTTTGGCGCATCGCCTATATTTTTTCTCCAACTTAGTTAAAAAAAAAAAAAAATGCACGTTAGAGAGAGAAATTCACCCCCCCCCCCCCCCTTAAAATCATTCAAGTACCCCATTCAAGTACTCTTGCAGTAATTTTCTTCAAATTCTTGGACTGGATATTTTTCAACCATGCCGGACAGTGTGCCTTCTTGGTGTGCCGTGATATCCTGCACTCATAACATTGTGCTCGATGGATGGATGCGATTTTCTCCGACGGACAGTGATCGAACCCATTCTAGTGTTTCTTCGCTCACCTGCTGGACATCTTCGAGCCACTCTTGTTTCGCCTGTATGCCTCCTACCCCCCCCCCCCCCTCCTCTGATGTTGGTGCGGTTGTTTCTTCGTTCCTGCTCACCATCACCTCCCCCAGATGATCGGATTTATCCGGCGAATTGATCTTGTATCGTGACTAATCATAAAAAAAAAAAAAAAAAACGTGACTTCAGCGGTTCGCCTTGTGTGTGTTTGTGTCGACGTTTTGCTTTCTGCTTTCGACAGAATATTGTGACCTAGTGTGTTTTCATTTATGTGCGTGTGCATTCAACGGTGCCTGCAGATTTATCGTGTGGAATGTGAAAAAGTAAAAAGGTTCGCGTGCATTGCGGCAAAGGTGTACGTAAAATCTCATGCTACAATTTTTTAGGAAAGTGCCTTCAAAAGTTTTCTTTTTTCCAAGTGTTGCGTCAATGAGTTACGTGTGTTACGTCAAGTATGTGTTGTCTTCAAGTGCAGGGGCGTAGCTACCGAGGAGCAGTTGGAGCAAACTGCTCCAGGCGCACGAATCCTAAGGGCGCAAAATTAGGAAGAGCGAAATAAATATTTACAAAAATGCTTGAATATTTTTTACATTATCAGATATTATAGATGAATCTTGTTACAATCCGCATATTCTTACGATATTTTACTTTGTGTTTAACCTCAACTATATCGATTTAAAACATGCTTTTATACACAGTTAAGATAGAAAAGGGGACAGATCACCTTCAGCAGCTCGATATTGCTTGATTTTAACACAATATTAAAAAATTTTGGAACTGTAAATATTTTTTCAAATTTAGCCATTTTTTAAAAGTAAATTGTGCAGATTTTTGTTTATGTATTCCTTTAAATACTTCTAATGAAAAATAATTAGAATTTAGTTTAATTAAGACATACAAATTAAGGATTTTCAAAAAGATGATTTAACATACATGTGTTGTGAGCAGGATTATAAAAAATTAAATTCCATATACCCGCTTAATTCTATCTTCATTCTATTATCCGATAATTAATTCTTAAAATGTTGTCCTTTAACTCCAATCTAAAATATTAATCGGGTTTCCAGATGAAACTATTTTTCAGGCAGATAAATCATAAAATACAAAATTCATGGTAAAATTTCCATAAATCTCTCTATTCTAAAAAAAAGTAACTACCGCTGTCACCGCCGCCGCCGGTTTTGATTTTTTTTTTGTGACCTGAGGCCTTTCTTCGTTAATATTAACAAAAATAATGCATACAAAAATATGAAAATCGGTGGTTTTATACAGAAATGTTTGATAAATACGCTGATGCATACAGTTTTAAAATCGAAGAATTATTTTAAGAGTTATTTAATGCTAAAGTTGGACAAAATCGTTCCACTAAAAAAGTTTTATAGCAGCAAAAACTATACATGGCAGTGTAATCATTTTTAGATCATTTTATGCGTTAGAATTTGCCGGAGTGCAGATTGCATTAATTTTTTTATTTTGACTCATTTTTTCAGGTTTTATTTCTATTTTAAATTCAAATTTTCAGCATTTCTAGAGATATTTTTTACAGATTTCAGAAAATTGTACTAATTTAAACTGTTGCCAACTGTATAAAAAGCGCAAGCAATAATGTTTGCTTCAAATTAAAAATTTATTTACACGTGACTATTATAAACAGGAAAAAAACTTTCAAATTAGAATTAAATAATTACATATAAAAAGCAGGAACTTATTAAAAATTACGTCATAAAAAGTATACACGTGGATTTTAAAAGAGAAAGGATATTGTAAAATAATAAATTCATTAACATGCGTTAGAAGTCTTAGGAGAAATTACGTCATATTTACGTCACATTATAGTTATTACATAAAATGAACACAAAATAATATTGCAAAAAAGTTTAAATTTAGAAATTGCGCTAGACATTTATTTGATATTTTGAGAATTAATTTAAAATGTCTCATTTAAAAGAACTTTCTTTTCGCTTTGTTAAAAAATACCAGGAGACAAAGACTCTCTTTACTGAATTCCTTTTATATTAGCTTATTTTGAAATGTTGTTACACATGTATACGTCATCAAGTTATTTTTATTTCGACGTTTTATTTGTGTTTTTATTAATGTTGTACGAATTTATTTGTTCTTTCGTTATTTAAAATAAAAATTATATCAATTTGTATAATTTGGCGAGTGGTTTGGCGATTTATATAATTTGGCGAAATGGGTCGACAGGATAATCAAGTAGTACCGCAGCGGATTTGGCGTTAAAATTCCCCAATCAAAGAGAAATGAATAGAAATTCGTTTATAGGGAGATCGCCACTGTTTTTTAAATTATAATTCAATCTTTCGAAACCTTTTTAAAGCCGATCAAATTAGCGTGCATTTAGAGTCTGCGGTGTCTGGACGGGGGTTGGCGAGCGTAGCTCGTAGGGGGCCGAGCCCCCTAGTATTCAATAAATAAATAAATATATTACAGGTACGTACTTAAAAATTGTTAGAGGTTATAAAACTATGTAAAATGCAATATAATACAAAATATTAAGTTTTTTAGTTTTGGAAATATGATGCGCGCACTGCAAAAATATCTGTTTTGAGAAAAACGACTTTAAAATTCAAATTTACCTTTAGTTGGATAGGTATCGCTCTATATATTTTATCATAAAACCGGTTCTAATTTGAGTATCGTCATAATTGTTTTTTTTGTTGTTGTTTTTTTTTTTTTTACATTTAAAAAAGTTTTAAGGTGATCTCCCCTCTTAAAAGAAATTACTTCTATTCGCGAAGTTTCGATTTTAATTCATACCATATTGCAGCCTCAAGCAACTTCTCCAACACCGTATCAGCATGCTTGATTTTTTTTCTGTAACTTTTCCGTAGATGACAGTTGAAGGTTTTTGAATTTAAAAGTAATCAAAACTTATTTACAGGGCTCTCTCATTGATCAGTTTATTGGATACCACTTTTTTGAAACGATAAACTTCCTGGTACATTTTATTGTTGTATTTTATGAAAATGTTTTAGAAAATTATCATGCAGGACTTAATTTGCGCCGGAGCCCACTGAAGCTCAGCTCTGGTACTTCTCTGTTTTTAGTAAATATTTAAATATTGGTCGGAATTCACCGGAGCTCATAAATACAGGGTTCCGGAGCCCATCCAAAAATCTGAAGCCTAAATTACCCTTCCTTTCCCTCCCATTTTCAAGTTCCTGCATTCTATCAAAACACTTATATGTGACATTAGTGTGTCTCAGACGCAGGAAATGGATAGGAAATGGTGCGTAAAATTTTCTGAAAATTTTTCTTATAAATGTTTTTGCTTAATTCATCAATTATATATATATATATATATATGCATAGCTGCGAACAATTCCTTTTTTGTGCTAACACTTTTTCCGAATAGTAATCCTTACCTTATTTAATTGCAGAATTCTGCAATGAATTAACAATAAAATTAGGCAAAGATTGCTATTCGGAAGGAGAGATAAACTAAAAAGTGGAACGATTGACGGTTAACTCTTTCGAGGGCAGTGTCCACAAAAAAAGACACCTAATTTTAATTCCAAAACTGACAAACGGCACCAAGAATATTTAATTAAAATTTTTCTTTTATAATGTACGTGAAAATAAGCCGGTTCATATTTTCTAATAAATTCGTTTATAAATTCTGGTGTCAGTCCATTATTTCGTCAGTTTATAAACAGAATTACTCCGTGCTGGAAAGGGTTATGATATGCAGGTAGATATAGTTAATTTTTTTTTATTTTACTAAAGAAAAAAAGATGCTTTAAATTTTGCAAGTAATGTATGAAATATAAATATGCAGATTGGAGTGATGGCGGGTAGAGGGGGAGGGGGACACGCTACGATTTTAGTACTGCAGAATATTATTGATCCGGTACTTTTTTTGTTAGAAACTAAGCCTTGATCATGGGAATCACTGTACGGAAATAATGGTAACCAAAGAAGTCACTACTGAGAAATCTATATTTACGATGCAACAGCGATGCCTTAGCTATTTATTTATTTTACGATTTGTATATAAAAAGAATAACAGTTTGACAAGTTGAAGAAACTGATTGACAATTGTACAAACGAAAAAAAAAAAAAAAACGAAACTTTTGAAGTTATTTTTGCTGTTGTTGTTGTTTTGTGAAAACTAAACATGTATCAATACAGATTACCAATCAGCAATGAGAGCCGGAAATAGACATACTCCACATCAGTCCACGGCAACAAAATTTAGAAAGGGGGGGGGGGGCGGTAAACTAAATTTTGTGCATATTGTTTTTGATATTTTGAATATATATCAAATCTCAAACGCAGAATTGATAAGCAGTTTCCTTGAAAACGAGAGAAAAAGTTAAGCATCAAATTCACTGTTCCGTAGGACCTGATTATCGCTTATGCAAATTTACACCACCTTATTTAATCTTTAAAAATGTCTCGTTTACATTTCAATATTTATATATACATATATTTTACTTTCGGAATAGGATATATGAGGCCGATGTCTAAACTTTATACTGTTTCGATTTTTTTTTCTAAGGACACTTTCAATTTTGAATCCAGTTCCGAAATTGAAAGCATACCCATAAAGAAAAAAATGAAATGATAGTGGATGTTATTGGTTTCTATTAGCAAGATGGTAAAATGAGTTTCTAAAATGTTGCACCCTCCAAAAATCCAAGGTCTCAGTATTTGACAGTGACCAAGTCAAACCCTGCGTGCAGTAGCGGCTCTTCAGGTGTTCACAATCACCTTTCTACCAGAATATTGGTACATAAAATTTGATCTGTTTTAAATCGTGTGATTTTCTACGATTAAACAAGGAGAATTTTTTTTCATGAAATCTATGGTAGTAGATTGTGAAATTATTTTCCAACCTACACTGTATGCGTGGTGAAACGTTGTTGTATAGATATATAAGATTAACGTGAGCAATAAAAATAATTTAATTGAGATATAAGAGAAAATGTTCATCAGTTATCGTTACAGAATGTTTGAAAAATGGTTCAGATACCAAACTCGTTGGCTGAGTTCTTTGAAAATTAATACAATTCCTGTAACAGATTTATAAAATACCTGCCGACATCATCAAAAATACCCCAAATCGTTCTCTGCTAATAATCTAAAAACGTGAGTAAATTAGAACATACACTCATACATGCACACATACAGGGATGACAGCGCCAGGAACTCAGCTTTCGCTTTAGAGTGTAAGTGCAATCCCGGGGGGAGTACATGCACACGTACATATGGAATCATTGAAAAATTGTGAGAATGGATTTATTTGAAAACTGAAAAATATACCATTATTTTCATTTATTTTTATTGTGGTTACAATGTTTTCCTGTTTCGTCCCTTATATTGTATGTATGGAAAGTAAAATCTGTAATAGAACGGTATCAATCAGGATTCTCGCTGCCGATCGCCACTGCTCCAAAATGTTTCATTTGGGGAGAAAACTAAAGATTGAAATCGCCAGATTGCAAGAGATGTTTTTTTTTCCTTTCGGCAACACTCTCAATGATGTTACTGTATGATTAAACCTTTCTGTGTAACTCATTTATTTGTGTCTTGATATTCTTAGTGATTCATAACGAATTATTTGAACTTGGCTACTTTATCCTTAGCGGTTAGCCAAATTGCTCAGATTAGTCAAAAACCAGTGATAATCCCGGTGTCAACTTTTATCGTTGCCTAATTTTCTAAACTATTAGCTGTAGAAATATAGTTCCAACAGTAAAAAAGTTTCAAAGTTGTTCTTCATAATCTTAAAAGTACTTTACGTCAAAGAAGTTATTTTTTTTAAGTTACGACGTTCACATTTTTATTCTGTTTCTGGACTCCATATCTTATATTTAGAAAAATATTTTTCCGTATTTTAACAGGAAAAATAATAAAAATTTCTTTTTTGTACAACTAAACATTACCGAGTTATGATACTTTGAATTTTATGGAATTCTAGTATTTTCTGGCACTATAATATAATTCATCCATATGGGAAAGAAAAAAAAAGAAATCTTGACAATAGTGTTTTTTTATTATTATTATTAGTCTACAATGCTGCGAAACCTTTGAAAAGAGCCCCACCAGTGGCTGAGAGGTTCTGATCTCGAAGCTGGTAGACGGGAGGTGCTGGGTTCGAACCCAATCGCGCCCGTCGGCCTAACCGTTTCGGAGTTTTCGTGGTTTTCTTCGAAACCGTGGATTCCCATGCGTAAATATGGGTTAGGTTCCCTTAGAAAGACCCTCACGAAGGGCACCCCCCCCCCCCAGGGCCTATATCCCATGTGTTGATAATCGGTCGTCATAAACACAAAACCAAACCAAAAACCCTTGAAAAGAAAAACAGATATTAAAGGCGGCAGATTGTACAGGCCCATTGGCGTATTTAAAACGAAAATCCCGCCCAATTCGTAGAAATTATTGTTAGGTACTCCGTACTTTAAGAAATATAATTCATTTCACCATTCATTATTTATTTTTAATTATTTCTATTTAATAGGTTGTTCAAATACTTTGACTTTCAAATAAAAGTAAGATTTTAAATTGAATTAAGAATAGTATATAAATTTTAAACTTCAAAACAAAATTGCGCAGAACTTTTTCGGGTGACAAAAGGGCGTACAAACTTTACTTGCTCCAGGGCGCTGAATATGTAGCTACGCCACTGTTCAAGTGAAAATTAATAATAAAAAAAATATGTGTTGACAGATAACTATTCGCGCCTTGTGCATAAATGAGATAAAAAAAAGATTTGCTTCAGTTTTCATCAGCAAATTTGCATCAGATTGGTTTTAGTTTGTTGCTGGTTTCTGCCATCTTAGCTTGTAAAAAAATCAGTGCCAATATGTTCGCAATAGTAAAAGTGGTATACCTGATAAAAAAAGGAAAACGTGAAGTTATATAAAAAAAAAAAGTGCAAACGTACAGAAATGTACCATCGTATGTCTGCGAATAATACAACAAAAAAATTCTACGTCTAAGTATATCAGTTAGATTTAAAAAAAAGTGTCTAGTTTTCACTGCATAAGCATGAACACGGAAAATTCAAGTGTTTCTTTTAAACTTTAATTGTAGTAAATACAGTAAATTAGTTATTATTATTTTGCTTTATTTTTATCTGTAGGTATGCGTTATGATTTATCAATTTCCCTTTTCATGCTGTTTGGGTAAAAAAAAAAAAAAATATATATATAAAATGATGACTTCTTACTATTCAGTATATTTGTTTGCATGAACAGAGAAGCTTACGAAATTTAAGCATTATATTTTAAATGTTTTATTCGGCACTTATAATTTTTTTGTCTTCTCTTTTCTTGCTTTATTTTGAAAGGTAAGTTTTTTAAATTCAGTATTGCAGTGCATATTTATTTTATATTGATATTTAGGTGGTTAATTATTTTCCATACAGAAAATAAAATGTCATTTAGTTAAAATGTGTTTGTGATAGGCTAGGCATATTAACATTTATTGCCCTCGTTTCCAAAGGTGCCTTATAAAATTTTCTTGGCTATTATTTGATAGTTATTTATTGATTTTTTTTGCTTGTACTCAGCATTTACAAGTGAATATTACTTTTGCATGCATATTATTGGACGATGTTGCAGTGATTTTGTGCTGTTTTCTATATAATATCTGAGGGTGTATAAATTTTTCTTACTGTATGAATATTTCAGATACTGCATACTTTTAAAATAGACAGAAATTTTTTTTTGAGAACTTCCAATTTTTTTTTCTTCTCTTTTAATCTGCTCATTCAAAAAAAAAAAAAAAAGAGAAAGGGAGAGAAAATATTTGTTTTGAGTTTTCTTTTTCTTGCTGTTTTGCTCTAATACAGTAACTAAATTTTAAATTATTGTGCCATCTTTTATATTTTTTTAAAGATTCTTCTTTGGCTACTTTTTCCAACATTTTTGAAAAATGTCACAGGTCGATAGCCATCCAGAATTAGAAGTATCTATGGCTGAATTAAAATGTTCTCTGCCGTACATGTTTGAGTAAGCACTTAACAGATTTGCGGAAAGGGTAAACACAGAATTCCCTATACTACAGGAACAAATTGGTAGTAAAAACAATAACACTTTAGTTGAAAACATATCTTCTATGCATAAGAAATTTTTATGGGAATTTCAAATGTTGGGTAATTTTTTTCAGGTTATAAAAGATGATTATGTTAGGTTGCAGAATAAAAACAAATGTTTACAAATTGTTAATACAAAAATTTTGGAAAGATTGTACGCACTCACAGTGAAAGAGAAACATAAAGTTGAAATTAATGTGACGTCTTATCAAAATCAAAGCACATCCGAGGCATACAGCGAAATACTATCACCTAAGCGGATTGAAACAACACAAATAGATAATTGTGAAATCAACAGTCTGACTGAAAATTCCTTGCAGCATAACTCAAATATTATTTCTGATTTGAAATGCCCACAACAAGATGTTACCACTTCTCCTATAAATAGTAACTCTTCGTCCCCTTTTAGGCATGATTTGAAGCCAATTTCAGTTATAATTTGTCAGTTGCCGGAAAATTTTAATGTTCCTGATATTCTTTTGGCGATTTCTGACTTAACTGGTATATCCACACCTTCTATTCAATTTCAACAAAAATATAAGATGAAATATGTTGAGTTATTTAATTGGATATTTCTAATGCCCCCAAAGATAGCTAAAAGATTAATTATTCATGGCGAAATCAAAATTCAGTCTACTGGTTACCCTGTAAAAAGATACGTTTCGGTAAAAAGATGTTTTACATGTCAAAATCTTCTTCATCAGGCAAAATCATGCACAGATAAAATTAGGTGTCCTGTATGTGCCTTATCACATAAAGATCCTCATTGTTCAAACAGCCCAAAATGCATTAATTGCATTAGATGTAATGAGGTAAACAACACAAAATTTAACGTTTTCCATACAGCTTTCTCACATAGATGTCCTACTGTAAAGATATATATAAAAGAGCAACGGGAAACCTTACACAACTGCAATTCATTTCATTGAACACATTTTTTTTTATATAGATATAAAAAAAAAAGACCTCTTTACAAGATAAATTTTTTTTTTTTTCTCTTGCTGCATTTTGTATTGTGAAGGATTCTTTAAAAAGAAGGTTCATTTAAAAAAAAAGAAAAAAACATTTCACTGTGTTAGACAGTTATGTACGTCTTAATAATTCACCATATGGCATTAGTGATATTTTATTTCACAGGTAACACTTAACTGCAAATTTATATATATTTTTTTAGAAATTATGTGTGTACTGTTAGGTATACCTTTTTCTCATTCGATTATTACTGCAGGAATTGTCGGATGATTAAAAGATTGTATGGGAGAGTAAAATACATTGATGCAGGTCATCAGTTTTTTTATTTTCGCTTGTAAAGGTTTTGGTAGTACAGGTGTACACACAAACACTGTACAGATGTGTTTTTTTTTTTTTTTCACCAGTTACACTTAAACGTTTTTAGATATTTTTTCTACTTTGGTAATGTGATAGATACAAGTGATGGAAACATCACATTTCACTCTTTACATTCAGTTTTGGTTTTGGAATTTACATTTTCACAATATAATTTAATAACATTTTCTATTTTGTCTCTTACTTAACATTTATTTTAAAAATTGACGGTTTTTTTTTTTTTGACAACATTTGTTCATGTGCTGCACTTAAGTTTTAGATAGATACACAATTAGTTCATGTGAAATCACACATTAGTTCATGAGATTAGTTACACAATTTAGTTCATGTGAAATCACACATTAGTTCATGAGATTTGTTGCACAATTTAGTTCATGTGAAAACACACATTAGTTCATGAGAATAATTATACAATTTTGTTCATGTGAGATTACATTTAGTTCATGTGAGTTTATTTTAGTTCATGGGTATATTTACACAATTTTAGTTCATGTGAGAATACACTTTGTTTATACACTTAGTTCATGGTGTCAAGCAAAACTCTGTATCATTATATAATCTAGTGATATTAACTCATTAATTATGTAATTGATATCACATTCACAAGAATGATTTTGGAGTTTTGTGTTTGTACACACGTACCGTTATTTTTTTTTACTTCTACATCTTATGTCAGGTTTTCGTTTTACACTACAGATTTTTTTTTTGTTTTTCTCTCTTACCCTCTATATACTAATTTTTTTCAGTTTGGGTAATGTCATAACTCACTAATGATACCAGCACTTTCTTAATTACACAGATTTTATTTTTAGAGTTACATGAAATTATCCTTCACATGACATTTTTACTTGACACATTCATTTTGCGGCAATTAACCTGTAACAGTTTTTTTAACACTTTTGTTATAGACTCCTTGCTTGTAGGTGGCATATAATGTAAGGTCTCTTTTTACACTACACACAGTAAAACACAGTTTATAAGTATTTTTTTTAATATACTTGGTAGGATGTTTTTGTTTGAGGTGTTTAAAAGTTTTGCAGAAATTATGACACAATTTAACTATTGTACAGGGTTTGCACATACATCTAAAATTTTTATGCAGGAGATAACTAATTGGCTGTACATTTTTACACATACAGTTAATCTACTGTTTAATTTCATTGTTTACGCAAAGCTGGTGACTTGTTGCTATTTTATTTATAACATAAGGTAATTTTATTTTATTTGACATGATATGTGATATCGTTAAGAGTTGTTGTTTTTTTGTAAAATTTATTCAAATGCACAATATGTGCTGTTTGGTACACTCCACCTTTTGTTTTAACGCTATTCAAATAGAGTCAATAAAGTAAGTCTTTAGCATTTTCCCACATTTAAAATTTTTTTAATTAGTGAGTGAAAGTCTCACGTTGTCTTGTGACGGATACATACACTCATATGACATCAATAATTTAGCTTTTTTTTTCTATGCATTTTTACTTTCTCTTTCATTCTTTTTACTTGGAACATGTTTGGTTTGGCATAACTTCTACATTTTCAGCGTAGAATTATGCAATCTACTGGGCACTTCTGCATTTTATACACACTTTTGTTACCTTAATACAGTAATAACTTGCGCAGATACAACTTTATTTTAATTTTAACCCTTAGTTAACCATTAAGTCATTTTTACAAGCAGTTCATGTGTTGCATATTTGTTTATGTTGCACAATATTTGCTTAGTTAGAATACATTTTGTGCATCCATATACATACATTACACTAGTGCATGTGTTGATTTACATATTTTGTTCATTTGCTTTTACACATTGTACTTTGCTAACGATTTATTCGGCAGTATTTCTTTTTGTTTTTTTTCTTACAAGTAGTTCATTGAGTAATACACACTGGCTGGTTTAGAGTTTAACCAGGGTTCACACACACATTACAAGTAGTTCATTTGTTTTTTAACCCTTATTCACTACATTTTGATGATAACTCATTAATTATGTAATTGAATCTCACTCGTTGTAAGTGTCTTGGGTTATTACACATATACTGTCTGTTTATTTTGTTGGCAATTACATTACAATTTTAGTTCATTCAGACATTAATACATAGAGTTCATGTGATATTATACAATTTGTTCATGTGGTTACTTACACGTTGTGTATGCTTGCATACACTTTTGTTCATGTGTTGCATTACAAGTAGTTCATGAGTTTGGGAGTTTGCTCCCCCGCCCTCCACACACATACAGTTTCTCCTTTACTTTCCTAGCTTTTAAATTTTACACCATGTTTCAATATTAAAATACTTCTTTTTAACAGTTTTTTTGTGTTTGCATAATGTCATAATATATCAATGACAACATCACTTTGTCTATGTACAAAGATTTTAAAGTTACAAGGAGTTATCCGTCACATGACATACTAAACTACACATACATTTCGAATTTGTTTATTTTTTAACATGTTACATTTTAACACTTTGCTTAGATACTTCTTACTTGAAAGTGGCAGATCGAGTAAGGTATCTTGTTACATTATATAACATTTAGATACATTTTTCTTACTTTTTTTTTCATATTCTTGCATGGAGTAAAAAAAAAAAAAAATTACTCTAGTGATTACACAGGCACTTCATATCACGCAGAATCTTGAACACAAGATGGGAAATTTTAATTAATACACAGAAATACAGGACGGCAGTGTGTAAATTTATCAAATGCTAACTTATATTATACTTCGACTTCTTGTTATAGCGGGAACTTAGTTAGAGTGCAGGTATCTAAAAAATATATACCCTTATTATCTAAGGCAGAAGCCCTAAGCTGACGCCATAATACTTGTGGTCTCCACAAGATTTAGGGCTACACCTGTTTCCCAGCGTGCTACATGCACCCCTTTTTGGTAGTCCTGTGCCTTGTGCACAAATTTTTCTTTTCATATACGATTCATCTTCAGTGTAATACAGTACATTTTAACTTGTATTTTATATATATACATACAATACTTTTCTTTGTTTCATTTTAAAAAAAAAAGGTCTTATTGGTGTGTTTTGTTTTAATTTGCTTGCATTTCGTATGAAATTATGATCTCATTGTAAGATCACATTGTGAGAAGTTATAAAATATGTCTAATGTAAATGCTTCTCTTTGGAATCATGACACAACAAAAAAGCTGGTACCAGCGCCACAAATATAGAGCCACATAAAAAGCATAGGATCCTAACTCTTCGTCAAATGTGGCACATTTTTTTTTCTCTTGTGGCATATTGAATTGATAAATAAGATTTGTTTTAAATATGAGAGCTCAGTCATGAATAAATATTATTATTTTGAATTATTTGAAAGCAAGCAAATATGTTTATATACTATCTTTCTATTTTATTACTTAAATTACTGGAAATGATGCTCTAATAGCATTTTAGAGAAACGGGTTCAAACATTTTTCTGTTATTGGATACAAAATTTTTTTTATATTTCTACGTAGATTGTATACTCTGTATGTGCGAAGGTGGACAAAGGATTTTAAGTAGATATAAAGCTGCAACGTACACGTTTCAGCTTTCTTCTGTGGTCGGGGTGAGTTATGTGACAGCGTTTCTGTCCCATACCTATAATTTTTATTCAAAATTAATTTAAAACATAATTTTTACTTTTAAATCACATTATCCTCCCCCCCCCCCTCTTTCTTATGCTGAAATATGTAATTAAATTCATTTCTCAAAACCATCCAGCTTTTATTAAAAGGTTTTCTTTCTAAAAACATCTTTATTTCCAGCTGCAAAGATTCATTCCTTTTTTTTCCTTTTCCTTATCTGTCAGTTACCACTCCCAGTGCAAAGAAATAAATAAGAATTAAATGGCACATCTGCTAGTATCAAGGTTTGCATTAGTTGCATCGGATTTTTGCGCGCCACATTGATAAGAATTTTTATCTCTACTAATACGTGAACGTTGCATATGTATTAACAATAAAAAAGTAAAAATGAACAGATCTTATGGGAAGCATGTATTTATCGTGTTTTGTGGTCGAGCTAAAAGCCAGATGCCTGTGATTTCCAGAATTTTCTCAGGCAGCGGTCTTCTTTGTAAAATCTGTTGTATAAACAAGTTTCGCTTTTCTGACGCATTTCTCATCGTATTAGAAGCGCTTGCTTGCAATCTCTGCCTCCCCCGTCCGATTGTGTCACCACATTTTTGCGGTAATGTTTATCGCCAAAAGCCTTTGTACACTTTCGCGCAGTCACCAAAAGTTGTAAATTGGCGATTCTGTGCAACGCCAAGATTTCTTGACTTCTTGCAAAAACTTCACTTCTGCTTCAGCTTTCGAGATGTAAAGTTGTCTAAAAGAAAAGGCGCTTCGGCGTCCCATGTATTTATGGGGGTCTCTCTCTCCCATTTTTTTTTAACTGAACCACCTAACGATGCTTTTAAATAAAGAGTAAGTCCAGTAAATTTTATAGTTGGAGTTTTTTTTAGCATTTAGAACCCGGTCTTCAATCAATGCTACAGCCCTGGGTCATATAAGTTATAATTAGTAAAATTTTCTCCGTGCTCAGAGTACAACAGTGGTGATTCAATTATTCTATAACCAAAATTCACTAAGTTATTATACTTGGAATTTTATGAAATTTCAGTATTTTCTGGTATTGAGAAATGGAAACCTACAAAATTTTGTAATTAGTTTAACTATGTGTTTTGTTCATAGTATAATGAAATTTTAATTGTTGTACTTGTCATAACATGGGGAATACTTTTCTTAACATAGCTTATGAGGCCCCTAAGGGCTGGATAAAAAATTAAGTGTAACTTTTTAAAAATTAATGGCAAACGATTGCATCTACATAATCTTAAATTCTAGCTTATTTTGAACACTTTTACAATTAACATTGCCTACGAGTCTCTGAAATGAAGTGTGTTTCAATAATTTTGGGGCTTCTTTTATTTGATTTAAAAACAGGAGGTGCTGTAAAGAATATAGATTTTTCTTGTAGGATTTACCAGTTTTTTTGTAAAAATCTGAAAATATTTCTGTTAAAAAAACAAAGTTCATAAACATTTACAGATTTATTATTATTTATTTATTATTATTATACAGATGTATTATACTGTAAAAATTTACAGCCTTTGCAAAAATCATAAAACATTTCTGTTAAAATAACAGTTAATCTCTGTAAATGTAACAGAATAAAACTTTTAAAAAACAGGAAGCTTGTAAAAATTACAGATTTTTCTCGTAAAATGTACAGATTTTTCTAGTAAAATTAACAGATTTTTCTAGTAAAATTTATAGCCTTTGTAAAAATCACAAAATATTTCTGTTAAAATAACAGTTTATCTTGGTAAATGTAACGGTATAAAACTGTTAATAAAACAGGAAGTTTGTAAAAATTTACAGATTTTTCTCGTAAAATTTACAGCCTTTGTAAAAATTACAAAACATTTCCGTTAAAATAACAGTTAATCCCTGTAAATGTAACGGTATAAAACTGTTAAAAACACGGGAAGTTTGTAAAATTTTACAGATTTTTCTCTTAAAATTTACAGCCTTTGTAAAAATCACAAAACATTTCCGTTAAAATAACAGTTAATCTCTGTAAATGTAACAGTATAAAACTGTTAAAAACACGGGAAGTTTGTAAAATTTTACAGATTTTTCTCGTAAAGTTTACAGTTTTTGTAAAAATCACAAAACATTTCCGTTAAAATAACAGTTAATCTCTGTAAAACACTTAAAACACTTATAAAAACACGGGAAGTTTGTAAAATTTCACAGATTTTTCTCGTAAAATTTACAGCCTTTGTAAAAATCACAAAACATTTCCGTTAAAATAACAGTTTATCTCTGTGAATGTAACAGTATGAAACTGTTAAAGAAACAGACAGCTCGTTAAATAATACGGTTATTTCTTGTAAATTAAACGGCCCAAAACGGGCACCAAAATTGCCAGTTTTTTCCCGTAAATTTTACGGGTTTTTTTTTTTTTTTTACAGTGTAGGTATAAGGATGTCATGTTTGCGCTCAGAGCCTTCAAAAGTCTTTTTTGGATAAATGTATTCAAATGGATTTCTGCCAAATGTGGTAGACGGCAAACTTTCCAGAATGTATTGTATTGAATACATTGTACATATTGAATACATTGTATAGCAAATATATCCTTATGATAGATTACTTACTATACTGCTTTGAGTTAATGATGAATATCTAATTACTATAAACAAAATCACAGGCGGACCTAGTTTCTGTGCACTTTTTTTTTCCGAATTTGGTTTTTGAATATTTAACTAATAAAGCAGATTCAATATATATCATCAATTATGAACAATTTTACCGCTTAGAGTCATACATCCCCACACATTATACTCCCATCATTGTGGTAATATTCATTACTGGTTGCTTTTCTCTGCTGTAAATCATGCATGTTCATTTGATAAGGGTTGATTTTATCATCTCTATCTGTGGGATGTTCATGGAATTTGTCATGAATAAACTGAAAATCCTTACAGAAATTTTAGAATCTCCTCATTTCAATGTAGCTGAGAGTAAAATTATAACTGAAAGTGGAATTAATATTCTATAAAATATATATGTATCTGTATTAGGTAAACAAATCAACAGTGCAAAATGTTTTTGAAGAGGTAAAATGATTTATCAGGATAATGGTTGTGTAAATCATCACAGAAGACGAATTAAATATAAAAGGTTTGACGATAGCACGGGTGGTGACGGTGTGGCAGGGGAAGGGAGGTAAATTTATAAAAGTGAGCCAAAATCAGGTCCTCCCCCTCCCAATAAAATTTTCAAGCCACGCCTCTGGAAGGGACATTCCCCAGGAGCATTGAAATGTCCCCCTCCAGAAGATTTGAGATTTTATGCTTTTAATGGTCAAAAAGTGCAATTTTGCCCCCTGAGCCACAGATATCCCTCCCGGCGAAAAATGTCTGAATTCGACACTGTATAAACGGGACTGTAATATGCGCATTTTTACATTCTGTTAAAGTTTTATATTTGTGTAACACATTCAATTGTGATTTACTTAATTATATACACTATATGGCCATTAATGACCGTTAACTTTCAATTTTAGACATTTTGTCGAATATTTAGAAATATACTTGACATATTCTTCTGGAATTTCAGGATTAAAAAGAACAGGCATGACCTCATATTTAGCAATGTCGATTTGATAAGGGGGGCAATTAGGGGGGCCAACAAAAAATCAAAGAAAAAATATAATACTTTGGATCACCCTGTAAAATAAAATGCATGAAATGATCTATCGCTACCGAATATAAATAAACAGACATTGTGCAATAATGTATTCTTTTGTGTAAGAATAGCACGTATATTAATAGAGGTGTATATAGTGATTTACTTAAAAAATTCTTGCATGTTTTTTGCTTATAACATGCAGGGTTTTCAACCAAATTTAACGCCGGTTTCAGAAAAATTGACAAAATATAGTAGAAACAATATAGTGCAATTGGAATATAAATATATTAAATATTTTAAGAAATATGAGCAGTTGTATGAAATAATTTTTATCTGCGCATGCACGAACGATAACAAGGATTATTTTACATAATTTAATAGTCAACTCTATGGAGCAACTTATTAAAAAAAAAAATTAGTCAAATATCGTAAAAATTCAAAAAGATATCTGCGTTAGAGTGAGCAAATTTTTAGTTGTTCTCTAAAAGCAGCTGAATGATAAGGGATTTTCCACAAATTGTAATTTTTTTTTTAATTTTCATTTTTTATTGAAGTTTTAGTTCTTCTTGGATAACCGCCAGAACGAACCTGTACCATTATCAAAAGAAGTATCAAAATCGAAGCATTTTTTCCACATCTACTCGTTGATAGACACTAAATACTAACTTTTTTCTGAAAGTCAGTTTAAAAAAAAAATGACAATTTGTGTAAAATCCCTTATCATTCAGCTGCTTTTAGAGAACAACTAAAAATTTGCTCACTCAAACGCCGATATCTTTCTGAATTTTTACGATATTTGACTAGATTTTTTTTTATATGTTGCTTCATAGAGTTGACTATTAAATTATGTAAAGTGATCCTTGTTACCGTTCGCGCATGCGCATATAAAAAATATTTCATACAATTGCTCATATTTCCTAAAATATTTAATATATTTATATTTCAATTGCACTATATTGTTTCTATTATATTTTGTCAATTTTTCTGAAACCGGCGTTGAATTTGGTTGAAAACCCTGCATGTTATAAGCAAAAAACATGCAAGAATTTTTTATATTTTTTTACATAAATCACTATATCTCTATTAATATACGTGCTATTCTTACACAAAAGAATACACATATTGCACAATGTCTGTTTATTTATATTCGGTAGCGATAGATCATTTCGTGCATTTAATTTTACATGGTGATTCCAAGTATTATTTTTTTGCTTTGATTTTTTGTTGACCCCCTAATTGCCCCCTTATCAAATAGACATTGTTAAATATGCTGTCATACCTGTTCTTTTTAATCCTGGAATTCCAGAAGAATCTGTCAAGTATATTTCTAAATATTCGACAAAATGCCTAAAATTGAAAGTTGATGGTCATATAGTGTACACACTGTTCACTGTTCATATACTGTTCAGTAAAAGGGATTCAAAAAGCATTCTAAATTGGTAATCGATCTCTATTACACACACATTCGCATTTATGTGTATAAAATAGTTACATTAGAGTTCAACTTTTATAATGTAAACAATCATTTTCAAAATTCCCCACCAATAGTTTTTTAATCCTGCGCCTATGCAAATAGCCTGTAATCAAAAACCCGTGCAAGTATGCATGTTTTTCCCCTGCCCTATCAAGCCCGTAGCTAGGTGGGGGCCAGGTCGGGCAACGCCCGACCTGGAAAAATATTTGCCCGACCTAGCACAATTGACTGGATGCTCTGATTGACTCATTAAATTTCCAAACTGTTCTTTGCCTCAGAAAAAAAAAAAAAAAAAAAAAAAAAACCTTTTTTTAGAATAGACGGTAACTTAACTAACAGACACCCATCCCTAAAACTTCTCAATTCAAGCAAAACAATTTAAACAAAAAATTCGATTTGTGAAGACTTTTTTTTTTCTTTCATTCCAGGATCTGTAGGACATTTTTCGTTTTGTTGCTTTGTAGAAATTTACCTAACCGCCTCCCCTACGTGTCAAACTACAGATTTTAGAGAATAAATCGTGTTTAGAGCTTATCCTCTTAACTCCTTTCCTCAAACTGATTAACTGATGTCTGCAAAAATGGTTTTCTTTGTACAACTCTCGTACATGAAATTTATTGTAATCAGGTACGCAGGAAACCAAAGGCATGGATTTTCAGTTGCAGTTGGCTACCTATTTTATGGCTTGACAGGATAGGTTGCACAAAATATACAACTATCATGTGTTACAATCATGTGGTTTCGTGATTGTTAACTTCACTATCTTACTTTTGGGACTTTCAACAAAAGGGGGAAATGTTCTTTAAAAGCTTTCTTGACCCTGTTGTAAATTATAAAAGTTTGTAAAATCAGTGTCGCACAGAATCGCAATATCTAGAAAGTGCTTTTCAGAGTAAAGGGGTTTTATAATTACATTGTTAATGTCATATATGACTATTTGAATTTAATATTTTATTATTTGAATATTTTACGTTAATTAAATAATATAAATGTAATTTAAAAATGAGAATATTACAAAAATTAATTTTATCCTTTTTATAAGTACAAAAAGTGTTTTTTTCTACTGGTGCTTCCCAGTCCCTACGTTATTTATTCTACTTTTTACTCGTTTTGTTACTTTCTTCCTACAAATATCCAAATCAATCACATAGTTTCTATATGTAAAAGGAGAAATAAATGTCAGATTGTGAAAAGTAAATATAAATTGAAAAATACTAAACGAACATTAATATTTTAAAGCTATGAAACGCTCCGTTTTATTTAGTATTTACTTAATTTATAGCCACAATTTACAAACAATAATCACTTAAGGCTGTTTGTAAAAAATATTTTTATTCGCTCGGCTTTGCAAAACTTTATAATGTGTTCATGGACTTATTTTTTAATGTAAAAGCATGACATTCGCAGACAAAATTACAGAAGTAATTTAGAATCGAATATCATTTTTCATTTTTTGACAAATGCGTCGAATCTTGAGATTTAAACGATTGTGTCTCAGATTAAAGGTCTGCACGGGGAGGAATTTCCAGGTCCGGCCCGGTGTAAAAACTAAAAGTTCGGCCCAAACCCGCCCGACCCGTACAAAATTCAGTGAAAACAGGCCCGACCCATGGAAATATCTATTAAATCCGGCCCGACTCAATTTCAACAAAAAATTCATTTTTTTTTTCTTAACATATAGCTGAGATTCTTTTAAAGAATGCTGCATACATATTTATGGGATAATTTTACAGTATATTTTTAAATTATGATGTGTTCGCAAGATAGAAAATACACAATAGCGACATTAATGATTACTCAGAGTCTAAGACATTTCAACATTCAAATAAGGATGCAGTAAAAAATTAATGTAGTTTAGAATAATAGAAAAAATGAGGGTTAAAAACCTGATAACTTTTGAAGCTGTATAATAAAAAGTAGATTTGTGAAAACATTTCTGCGTCCTTTATTAAGTCTTTTCTGAAATCTAAAGGAGCTACTTTCTGACACTTTTCGGAATTTATTTCTATTCGGAAACGCATAAGACTAGCAGATGTTCTTGTTCAGAAACTATGTAATCAAATGGCGTTATACATTTTTTGACAGCGGCAATATGTTATTGGGAAAATATTGTCAAAGTTAGCGCTTTGAATCGAATTTACGGAAGTGACAGCACGGGAAAGGAGAAAACTTGCAGTCATGTGACAAGAATCTCTTATATCTCGATAATAGTGATTTATGCAAAAATGGAAAACGCTATTCGATTACAAATCCCTTCAATGGTCATGCCTGTCAATTTTGTGTCTTTACAATTAAAAATTAGTCAGAAACATTTGCATTGTTGAGCTAAGCAGTGAATTTGAGAACCACCTTAAGGTATATTTCCAAAGACTCCATAAACAGAAGTTCATTATCACTATTAATATTTTTACAAAACATATTGCCTGCCCTACATATTCTGAGAACAATTAAGTCCAGTTCCGGCCAGGCTCGACTATGTAGGAAAAAAATTGCAAGCCTGATCACGGCCCGGCACGAATCTGCTGAAAAAATTGAACCCGGGCTCAGACACCATGTAACTGTCCGATGCCGATCTCTATGCTGGGCATGTTACATTTCTGTATTGAAGTTGTCAAACTAGCATCGACTCGTGACGCACATTTATACTTATTCTCGCGAAAGTCGCATATTAATTGAAAATGGTTCATACTTTATCAGCTTCACCTACATTTTTATATCGACCATTAGGCCCGCTTAATTTTTTTTATCGGCCTAGCCTGGCAGGTCGGCCCGTTCAATTTTTTGTGCCATCCCAGGCCGTTTATTTCGCTTATTGGCCCGGCCCGTTGAAAAAATTGTCCTAATTTTGCCAGCCTAGCCCTTTTAAAATTTCGCCGGGCCAGTGCAGACCTTATCTCAGATGACCTTTCCTAGCCACAAAAATTGACTTTTAACACATATTTTTCACTTTTTTTCTGAAATATAATTTTTCTTTATAGAAAACAGAAAACGCTATTTGCTATTGCGGGGTCGGAATAAAAATAATTGCAACTTTATGGCATTTAAGCATAAAATGATTTTGTGTTTGCGTTAGAGAACAGAGAGTTCGAATGGAGGCCATAATAGTGAATTATGTTGACCAATATTTTCATGATGGTTTTTATTTGTTTGATACTTGCAAACTAGCCCGGCGTCATCCGTGATGCGATGATATTAACCTTAAATTTGTATTAGTTTATATCTTTAATCTGTTTTTTTTTTATATATACATTTAAACAAAAACATTTCCAAACGAACCTCGTATCGGAAGCCCCGCAATATTTATACCGAATACGATATTTTAAAGTAAAATTAAAATGTGCACTCTTTAAAGGGTGTTATAATATACTGACAAAAAAATTCGTCTTTATACACTAAATTATCCGTCATTTTTAAACAAATAATTTCTGTACTCCTAGAAAACATGCTTTTTCCATTAATTCTTCCCATAAGTCTGAAAAAGAGGGAAAATTCCGTTTATTCCTTGCACGCATGCGTATTGGCTATATTAATACCAAATTTCGAATTTATTTTTAAAATGAAAAATTGAAAATTCAATAAATTAAAATATCTAATTTGTTTAAAAACAAACAAAAATAATGCTTTTGAATTTAATAAAGCAGCAATTTTCTCATTCATTTAAACTTATTCGCAATTTACTTTTTAGAATATAAAAAAATATATCCACATGTAAAATATTTTCTAAAAAAACACATTAAAGATATCTATGTTACCGGCCAAACCCGATTTTAGGCCAAACTAGATTGGCCTAGGCCAAACTAGTTTATCCTGACGCCCATAGGATAAACTAGTTTTTCCTAGGCCAAACTAGTTTATCCTAACGGTCATAGGATAAACTAGTTTTTCCTAGGCCAAACTAGTTTATCCTAACGCCCATAGGATAAACTAGTTTTTCCTAGGCCAAACTAGTTTATCCCGACGCACGTAGGACAAACTAGTTTTTCCTAGGCCAAACTAGTTTGGCCTAATGCTCATAGGATAAACTAGTTTAGCCTGCTATTCATTGGTCTGAACTAGTTTATCCTAGGCCGATCTAGTTTGTCCTAGGTCAATTCAATTTGGCGAGCTTTTATTGATCCCAAAGACCTCCTCGGCGCCAACCTTTTAGTTTGTCCTAGGCCAATCTAGTTTAGCCTAGGCCAATTCAATTTGACATGCTTTTATTGATGCCAACCAATGTTGCACATACAAAAAAATGAACTAATGCAAACTCAAATTCAATTTTTCAAAAATGAGTCGAGTTCAGGCTCAAATTCAAAATTTTTCTCACGTGTCCGCTCAACTCAAACTCAACTATGGAATTGAGCAAAGTTCACATCATACTCGTTTTTTTTTTTTTTTTTTTTTTTTTTTTTTTTTTTTTTAATATAAGAGAACTTTAACGTCCTAATTTACAAAATTTTGTGAACTAGTCTTTGGGTTATTCGATGTACGGGTCTGTACGGGCCCACCCAATTTCCCTTCCTGACACTCGGTCTGGTCTTGTTTTGAGAATTACTTTTTTCGAGAGGTTCGGACCGAGATGGACCGTGACTCAATTTTTTTTCTGGCTTCAGTCGGGAATTGACTGCATTCTTCTTGAGTTCTGAACAAGCAGAAATTTTCAGTCGGTAATAAAATAAGGTACGTTAAAACCTGAAAAAAATAACCTGCCTATGACGGAATCCCGTGTTTCAATAAAAAAATGTTGATCTATGTAGAATGAAGATATTAGTACTTGTGAAAAGAATATAATGCATTTACAACAGACGATGAACCTGCTAATAAGAGAATCTGCCTATAACGAATTTTTCTTCTTCCCTATGCAATTCCATCTTAGAAGATTTTATTGTATAGAATTTTAACAATTTTTAAATCTCCAAGCCATAGAATATAGATCGACGATACTAATGATTCTTTTGTAAACTATATTCATTTTTAATGAATATCTATTTGTATGTAAATATCCGAATTACTACTAATACCATTAATACTTTTACACGGAGACTTGAAAATCTGAAAAATTTTATATAGAAAAACCATCTGAGCCGGAATCACAAAGAAGAGCAAAAAACTTCGATTTTGTTAAGTTCCTTTTTTTAGAAGGCCCGTCGTCTTTAGCAAATGTATTATGTTTTTTTCAAACGGATTGTTATATCTAATTTGTACCGGTAAAAAAAAAAAAAAAAAAAAAAAAAAAAAAAAAAAAATCCGTTTAAAACAGGATTTTGTCATACGCAGTTTCTACTAACAGGTTTTAGAGTACTGCATCCCCATCCGTACAAATGTATATGTGTATCCGTACTGTATCTGTACAAATGTATTCTGGAAGGAGAATTTTATTTGCGGAATAATGGTAGCTTAAAAATATATGTATATTTTCAGTAAAAATTGTTGACCCAAGAAAGTTGTTCCTTAAACAGATTTTTGCACGGGTCAGGCAAGCACGAGTCAATAATTTTCATACATGCAGTGTTGTGACCGGACGAGAAAATTTCGGAACACTTCTAGAAAGGATACAGCACAGTCCAGAAATAAGTTCGGTTCGGACCGGCCCGTGCCTGCAGAGAAAGCATGACCCGGGTACGACCTAGAAAACTGATGATCAGACTCATCCCGTCCTGAGTCCATGTAGGCCTCTAAATGGAATTTGAATGGGAAAAAAAACATGTTGTAACAGCTAGGAATTTTTTTTTATAAATTATGAAAATTTTTTTATAAAATAATTTAAATAAAATATATTTAATAAATTTTTTATAAAATATTAAAAAAAAAATTTTTTTTATATATTATTTTTTTATAAAAATGAAAAAATTGAGTTTAAGTTGTAAATTTCGCTTAAACTCACAGATTTTTTGAGCTTTCGTTCTGCTCACGCTCTTTTATCAAAAGTGAGTCAAGTTTAACTTAACGTCACAGAAAGTGAGCTAAACTCATGAAATTTCGCACAATGAGTTCACTCATACTGAAAATCTGAATGCCAACTGATGCCCATACATACTCACTGATGCCAACGAACACTCCTGCACCAACCTTGTACAAAGAAGTACACCCTCGTATAAAGTATTTTATTCGATGAGGAATGGTATACTTCCCCCCTATTTACTCCATTTCACCGTCATCGGTAGTTATAGAATACGTTTTATATGCCAAACTATACAATATGAACTTTAAAAATTTCTCAGTTTTACTTGAAATGTGAGATGTTACAAGTTTAAAATATATATTTTATTTAAATTTCCTAGTACTTTTGGCCTGCAATCGCACAGCCATCGTCAGAGAATGAATGTAACGGCAATTAAAAAAAAAAAAAAAAATTCCCTGACGATGAGTGTGGGATTGAGATCGAAAGTACTAGCAATTTTAGATAAAATGCATATTGTAAACTTTTAACACCTGTATTTCACACGAAAATCTAGCATTCAGAAATAAGGCAACTTCAAAAATCCGGGAACGAAGGCCAGCTCAACCAATTTTTTTTCTTCCAACTTATGGGACAAAGAAAAATAGCAATTGTTTACGAATTAAAAATTTCGAGATCGAAAGAGACGGATCAGCGGACACTGAGAACGCTCAAGTTGTGCTAAATAGAACCGTCGATTTCGCTATATTAGCAGCTCATAGGAAGGAGAACGAGAAACTTTCAGAAGAAAAGATGTCACTTGAAAAATGTATATGTTTCACTGGAAAATTACTAAATGGTTTAGAGGAACAATACTACATCTCCGAAATCGATATTGTTCCCTTATAAAATCCAAGAAAAACTTGTTAAAGAACGGCAGACACTATAGCAAATCAAATTTTATCAATCGACACAAGAATTGATTTCACTGTTTATTAGAATTTATGTACCGTAGAAAAAATTAATGTTTTTTTTTTATATTTATTTTTCCCACATAAATGTCACTTGGTTTTGAATTAATTTTGAATAAATGCACCTTTAAGATATCAGAAGTACATTTGATATTCTTTCAAAAATCTGGAATTTTCAAAAAGCCGGCGAAGTCCTGGTCCTGACGATGCCAGATTTTCGAGGTACAACTGTACATAATTAATCAGTTCTCCAAATTATCCCTCTCCTAAATTTTATGATAGCATCGCACCCCATTCTTGGTCCTCCAGCACATAATTTGTCATATGGAACATATTTTGTAACTAGCGATGGCAGTGATATGGGAAAGGTAGGGGAACTATATTCCACTTTTCATCGAATAAAATATATTATACAGCGGTGACAGCAATACTAGTTTGCACAAGGTTGATGCCGGAGTGGTAGTTGGGATCAATAAAAAGACGTCAAATTGCATTGGCTTAGGATAAACTAGAATGGCCTAGGACAAAGTAGAAGGTTGGCGCCGAGGAAGTCTTTGGGATCAATAAAAGCTCGCCAAATTGAATTGGCCTAGGACAAACTAGATCGGCCTAGGATAAACTAGTTCAGACCAATGAATAGCAGGCTAAACTAGTTTATCCTATGAGCATTAGGCCAAACTAGTTTGGACTAGGAAAAACTAGTTTGTCCTACGTGCGTCAGGATAAACTAGTTTGGCCTAGGAAAAACTAGTTTATCCTATGGGTGTTAGGATAAACTAGTTTGACCTAGGAAAAACTAGTTTATCGTATGGGCGTTAGGATAAACTAATTTGGCCTAGGAAAAACTAGTTTATCATATGGGCGTTAGGATAAACTAGTTTGGCCTAAAATCGGGTTTGGCCGGTAACATATATATAGTAGTTTAATCAAGTTAAAAAAAAAAAATGATTTCATTTAAAAAAGCAACCATTTCTTCTCGAATTTAATTAAAAATATAATATTTATATTTTACATCTAGCAATCAAATTATGTTTTATTAAAAATATGTCTACTATGTAATAATTTTTATCCTCTATTATTCTTATAAGTGTTAAAACATCAACTATTATTTCAAAACGATGAAAAGTTTTCCTACAATTAAGTTTAAATATCCAAGCTTTCTCAACAAGAAATTTAACAAGCCTTACCAAACCCCTATTTGAAGAAACCCATATATCCATTCTAAACTCGCCTTCTGCCAAATGCTCTGGCCTAATGGTTAAGGTGTTCGATTCGGAGCGCTCGGGTTCAAATCCAAGCGGAAAAAACTCCTTTTTTTAGATTGCGGAAATTTTCTGTCCTAGAACAAAACAAAAAAGAACGGAAATTTATTCAATTCTCGGATATACACCGGCAGCAGTGCTGACAAGAATACTTGCGTGAATTTAAGAAAGTATTTTCGAGAGTGTATATTTTCCCGTATTTCAATAAAAAATAGCCGATTCAGAATTTTAAAGGGGGTAGATATTTTTTTTTCTCATCAGACTTTTAATATATATATATATAAAATTCTTATTATCCAAACTCTTTGAAAGTTTCATCAGTCATATATATAATGGTTTCAAAGCCTGTACACAAGATTCGTGGAAAACTATTGATATTTACTGGTGAGACGCTGGTAAGAAGACTTTTTTTCTATTGTCCAAACTGTTTGAAATTGTTATCAGTTATAAAACACATTTTATGGTTTCGAAGCATGCCTAAAAAATTGGTGAAAATATATTGATATTTAGTTGTGAGAGGGTTACCTGTTTTGTAAATAATTAATGTTAGAAGGGCTTTCTTTAATTTTAAATCATCTAAAATTCTATAAATTCTGTAAAACCCGCGTAAATGGAACCTGTCTATAACAAAATTCTGTTTTACATGAGAGCATTTCATGGTCCCGTTGAAAGGAATATCATACAATAAATAACAAATTCAGGGGGTAACCCGGGAAGAGGGTTCTCCCCTGAGCATCGGAATGTCACTCCCAGAAGCTTTGTAATTTTTTGCTTATTAAAGTTGTAGAAGTGCAATTCCCATCCACTACATGCTGTTCTATAACTCTGGGAGCATCTGTAATCCCTCCTCAAAAAAAGGTCCTAAATTCAAAACTTAAGTTATCACAGCTAAGATGCAAACTTGCCTGAAACGGATTTTTTTTTTTTTTTTTTTTTTTTTTTTTTTTTTTTAATATCCATTGAGATTCTATTTTTACAGGTTTACTGTAACTGAATTTCTTGGAATATTGTAGTAGTTGTTTGTTATTATTAAAACATAACTAGTTGGATGTGCCAATCCCAAAACTTTCTTCTATCTTATACATCTTAATATTTCAAAAAATAGTTACACATGTTAATACTTCAATATTATTAGTTCATTACTATACCAACTTTGATTTTCATCTTAAATTTCTGCTTCAGTCAATTAGATGAACTAAAAACGAGTTAATCTATATCATGATATTTGTTAAAATTAATAGTTTTTCCTTATTCTGTTGTTATCAGATATTTGTGAATAGCCGGCTTAGCAGGAAGTGAATTCCCGCCTTTGCACGAGCCGCCTATGGACAATAGAACTACGAAAAATCAAGAAAAGTATACAAAAATCGCTATCACAGAGCCCCATTACCGCGCGATATTTCCAAATTCAGGGAGGACCTGTTGACCAAAGCCAAAAACATGCACAAAAAATTTGGTTCAGTTGTATGCATAATTTTATACACTTTTCAATTGTACAATAAAGAAAATGGTACAGACATCGTAATTATAGTGCGCCCTTCCAGTGGAATTTTTCCAAATTCACGGAGGACCTTCATGCCATGACCAAAAAGAAACACAAAAAAATTGGCTCAATTCTCTGCATAACTTCATACACTTTTCGATGGTACAATATTCAAAATGGCACAAAAATCGCTATCACAGCGCCCCCTACCGGCATTTTTTTTCAAAATTAAGGAAGGACCTTCTTGCCATAGCCAAGAACTTAAAATAAAAATTTGGTTCAATTCTATGCATAACTTCATACATTTTTCGATGGTACAATATGCAAAATCGCTATTACAGCGCCTCCTAGCGGCATTTTTTTCTAAATTCAGGGAGGTGCTGCTTGTCATAGCCATAAACTTAAAATAAAAATTTGGTTCAATTCTATGCATAACTTCATACACTTTTAGATGGTATAATATTCAAAATTGCACAAAAATCGCTGTTACAGCGCCCCCTACCGGCGAATGTTTTCCAAATTCAGGGAGGATCTGCTTGCCAAAGCCAAAAACTTAAAATAAAAATTTGGTTCAATTCTATGCATAACTTCATACACTTTTGGATAGTACAATAGTCAAAATCGCACAAAAATCGCTGTTACAGCGCCCCCTACCGGCGATTTTTTTTAATTCAGGGAGGACCTACCTGCCATATCCAAAAACTTAAAATAAAAATTTGGTTCAATTCTATGCATAACTTCATATACTTTTGGATGGTACAATATTCAAAATAGCACAAAAATCGCTATTACAGCGTTCCCTACCGGCGATTTTTTTCCAAACTCAGAGAGGACCTACCTGCCATATACAAAAACGTAAAATAAAAATTTGGTTCAATTCTATGCATAACTTCATATACTTTTGGAAGGTACAATATTCAAAATCGCACAAAAATCGCTATTACAGCGCCCCCTACCGGCGATTTTTTTCCAAATTCAGGGTGGATCTGCTTGCCATAGACAAAAACTTAAAATAAAAATTTGGTTCAATTCTATGCATAACACACTTTTTGATGGTACAATGGCGACGGACACACGGACAGACAGACATTTTCTATAAACATGTTTTTTGGGATCTCTGACCCCTAAAACATGTAAATCCGTCAAAAACCGGAAGTCGAAAAAAAATTTCGATTACAATACTTTCTTCTATTGAAGATAGAAGAAAGTAAAAATGCAATTGTCCAGAATTTTCTGTGGACGACAAGGGGGGGGGGGGGGATCCACAGACAACTGGTTGGTGACGGTGATGTAGCAATCCTCAACAACATCTAACATTTTTGTCAAATCCATATTTACAAAAAATAGTTTATGGATAGACAGCGAGATGAAAGAATATCTCATTTAACTACATTGGGAAGCGCTATAAACTTATACTGAAAACCATATATATTTATTTTCAAAAGATCGTAAAACACTAAAAAAACTAGTTGGATGTGCCAATCCTAAAACTTTCTTTTATCTTATACATAATATTTCAAAAACTAGTTACGCATGTATTTTTTACTTCAATATTTTTCGTTCAATACTATACCAACTTTGATTTTCTTCTTAAATTTCTGCTTCAGTCAATTAAACGGACTAAAAACGAGTTAATCAATATCATGATATTTGTTAAAATTAATAGTTTTTCCTTATTCTGTTGTTATCAGATGTTTGCGAATAGCCGGCTTAGCGAAAAACGAGTTCCTGCCTCTGCACGAGCCGCCGATGGACAACAGAACTACAAAAAATCAAGAAAAGCATACAAAAATCGCTATCACAGAGCCCATTTACCGCGCAATATTTCCAAATTCCTGTTGGCCAAAGCCAAAAACATGTACGAAAAAATTTGGTTCAATTGTATGCATAATTTTATACACTTTTCGATGGTACAATAAAGAAAATGGCACAAACATCGCTATTACAACGCCCCCCTCCGGCAGATTTTTTTTAAATTCAGGGAGGACTTGTTTGCCATAGCCAGAAACTTACACAAAATATTTGGTTCAATTCTATGCATAACTTCATACAATTTTTAATGGTACAATAATGAAAATGGTAAAGACATCACAAATATAGCGCCCCATTCCGGCGGAATTTTTCCAAATTCAGGGAGGACCTTCGTGCCATGACCAAAAACAAACACAAAATATTTGGCTCAATTCTATGTATAACTTCATACATTTTTCGATGGTACAATATTCAAAATCGCAGAAAAATCGCTATTACAGCGCCCCCTACCGGCAATTTTTTTTCAAATTCAGGGAGGATCTGCTTGCCATATCCAAAAACTTAAAATAAAAATTTGGTTCAATTCCATGCATAACTTCATACACTTTTGGATGGTACAACATTCAAAATCGCTGTTACAGCGCCTCCTAGCGGCGAATTGTTTCCAAATTCATTGACGACCCACTTGCCATATCCAAAAACTTAAGATAAAAATTTGGTTTAATTCTATGCATAACTTCATAAACTTTTAAATGGTAAAATATTCAAAATCGCTATTACAGCGCCCCCTACCGGCGATTTTTTTTCAAATTCAGGGAGGATCTGCTTTCCATAGCCAAAAACTTAAAATAAAAATTTGGTTCAATTCTATGCATAACTTCATAGATGGATACATATGATGTTTTTGATGGTACAATGGCGACAGACACACGGACAGACAGACATTTTCTATAAACATGTTTTTTGCGATCTCTGATCCCTAAAATGTATAAATCCGTCGAAAACCGGAAGTCGAAAAAAATTTCGATTACAATACTTTCTTCTATTGAAGATAGAAGAAAGTAAAAATGAGGAAAAAATTTCGCCCTTCTTGGAAAAACATTTGCCCGACCTGCAGGGACCCGGAGCTGGAGCTGGAGCCCGGAGCCGGAGCACTCCGGAGCTGTGTTTTCCCTGGAGCTGGAGCTCTAAATTTTCCCCAGCTCCAGGGCTCCTTTAGTTTTTAATATTCTTTTAAATCTTTTTTTTTTTTTTTCCAGTCTTTTAAATTTCTAGGCTTAAAATATTTTAATTACATCATTATTTAGTATTTTAATTATATCATTTTTTAGGTTTTTATTATCATTAGAGAAGGAAACCTTCTCAAAACATGGTAACACTACTTTACTTCTACTTTCTACTTGAACTAAGTGACAACACTATTTGAAAACAAATATGGCCGCCTGTTGTTTACATGTGTAGTTGTACAATTTTGGCTGTTTGAAAAGTGTAGAAGAAATTTAAGATTTTTGTGTTTAAAATTCCACCAAACTTTCTATTTTAAAAGCAAAAGCTATGCCATATTTTCTGAACAAACATTTCAAGTTTGATGAGAAGTAAAATGCATTTTGTCAGATCTTTAATGAAGGTAGAAAATATTTGTGAGCAAAAAGTTAAACGTGTAAATTAAAATCTGCAACTCAAAAGCGCGAAGTCGGAGCCGAGTTGGAGCCGGAGCCGGAGCTGGAGCGACAGTATTTTCTCTAGGAGCGGAGCTGGAGCCACAGTATTTTCTCTAGGAGCGGAGCTGGAGCTGGAGCATCAAAAATTGTTCAGCTCCGGGTCACTGCCGACCTGGAAGCATCGTCTAGCTACGGGCCTGTGCCCTATGCAAACAAAGTTTTGCTACCTAAAAAAGTACATTTCTATGATGAATAGCCAACAGATGGCAGCACATGTCTAGTATTCCCAGAATCTTTAAACTATTGTGTCAATGTATTGTGTGGGTGTGGAAAATCAAAGGAAAGCACGTGGCTTTTACTTTTATAAACAGGAACAGGTTTTTCTAATCTAAGCTTTTACGGTATCATAATGTACATTGTTCGATTATTCCTGTAGACTAAGGATTAATTTACAAGACAAAAAGTAAGTTAATTGCTTATGAACTCATTTGATAATTAATTTTCGTAGCTATCTTGTTACTGTTTATATTATTGTGATACGGGAAAATCCCCTGACATTTATCCACATTAGATCTCCTGCTTTTTTACGTACATATTAATCGTATTGTCGTACTGATCACTTAATGTGTTTAATTTTTCATTTTTAACTGCTGAATGAACAATTAGTACCTTGCGTGTAAAAATGTATTTTTAGTTGCTTCAGTTTCAGTTCGTATTCGTTGATATAAATTATATGCCATACTCTCTCTGTCTCTTTGTACTTCTGTTTTCTCTCTCTTTTTTTAATGGGGCTTGTATGGGCCCTGGTCTCTATTCTTGAAGGGGTCCCCAAACCGTAAGAAACTTTTATATTGTATATATTACTCGTTTTGAGTCCATTTCCTTAAGGCTATGTTCTCAAATTCAAAGAAGTTACTTTGACACATTTTTAAATTTATTTTTGTTCGGAAACGCGTGAAATTGGCTGGTATTCGTATTTTTATTCAAAAACTATGTAATCTGAACTAAAGACGTTTCCTTTTTTTTTTTTTTTTTTTTTTTTTTTTTTTTTATAAAGACTGAAGATTTGTCAGAAAATTCTGCCGAAGTTGGCGTTTTGAACCGAATGAATTTCCGCATGAGATACTGCGAGAGAGGAGAAAAATCGGTCGTCCCGTGACCAAAATTGCTTTTAGCTTGATAATTAATTTGTCCCGTGACCAAAATTGCTTTTAGCTTGATAATTAATTTGTTTTACAAAAAATGGAATACCCCGTTTGCAGGGGCGTAGCTACATTTTTTTAAGGAAGGGGGGGGGGGAGAGAAAGAGTTGAAAAATTTCCCAACTTAATTCAAAAATTTCCCAACGTGAAACAAATTTCTCTATTTTCCAACTAAAATGTTATGTTCAATGTGTGTTTAATGATAATGATACTTATATGCAAAAAAAAAAAAAAAAAAAAAAAAAAATCTTTCCAAAGAAAAATGCTGAAACTAAAAACATAAAAAAATATAATTATTCGTTCATTTAATGAAAGATTTTGTCTTCAATTGTGTAGGAGTCATAATCGTACTTCACATGAAAATAGCCGCATATTTTTAGATTTTTGAGAAAGGAACAAAGTTTTGGAGGAAATGTATTAGAGACACTGTTGATAGACAACGGTAGAGAAATTTAGGTCTGGTAGATGTATGATATTTTCGTATCATAGAGAAACATAATGAGAAATTGAGTCTGGCTGCTTTTTGTATCTCTTTTGAAAGTTTAACTATTTTACTATTACAGAACTCAGAAAGGTAATCAGCAAGACAATAATTTTTTTTTTTTTACTATTTATTTAAAAAAAAAAAAAAAAGGAATAAGTGTTTCAAAAATTTAAAATTTCCCAACTCTAAGCGCAAATTTCCCAAGTTCACATATATTTGGGGGGGGGGGGGGGGGCTCCCCTTCCATAACCCACCATCGCGACGCCTCTGCCCGTTTGACTCCAAATCGCTTCAATAGTCTCAAATGCCCAGTTTATTCCTTTACGTTTAAAAATGTGTCAGAAATATTCGTGTTATTCAGAACTACCTTAACTGTGCATTAACTACACTTTAAGCCCAGAAATTAATAATTATTTTAAAAAAAATCTAAAGCTCAGTTCCAACATTTTCAAAAAACTATCAATTGCTTATTAGCTGTGTACAACTTGATCAAAAGAAAACTCCTCCTCTTAAAGGGCTAGAAAGTTGGAAGTTTAGGGGTGAATTTGCCCTTTTAGTCCAAAATTTAGGACTTATTTTTTATTTCTCTTTTTGTGTGTGTGTGTGGGGGGGGGGGACGCCAGGTTATATTTTATCTTCTTTCTTGCAGTAGTAGTGTCACATTAAGTTATATACAATAGATTTTCAAAAAATTCCTGACACTGGAGTCCTGTGCGAACCCAACAAAAAATTTTCGACAATCTGAAACCCGCGAAGTCATGCCTTTGTATTCGAGATAAATATCTTCTGTTTTCAGTGGAATTACATATACCTCAGAAATTTCGTCCCTCAGGATCGGTCCACTTTGGCACTAATCAGATCTTTCAGTTTTGCAGGAGGAGTGGCGACCAAGTTTACGCCAAAGCGAAAAAGTGCATGTCTGAGTTTTTCGAATAGTCCTAGTATGTACTACATTTTGCAATATTTCATATTACTCCGTAAAGTTTTTTGTATTTTCATATGGTTCTTCTGCGAGTTGATTAGCTTATCAATAATGCGTATTGGGAAACCATTCTCAACTGCAATGTTTCTAATGGTACTTAATTCATTTTCAAGGTGATTAATAGAGCAAACGCTAAGCGCTCGTCTTATATAAAAGTTGAACGGAGCAAGTTTGTAGTTAAAAATTTTTTAATTAGCATTACGTCAAGAAATGACAGCTGGTTATTATTTTCTATTTCGATGGTAAATTTTATGTTAGGGTCCATATTATTTATTCTGTTAAGAAATGCGTACAGTTCAGATAAACCGTGATTCCATACTATGAAAATGTCGTCCACATAATGATACCATACTGACGGAGTTAAAACGCTGTCTGTTAAAATTCTTTCTTCAAATGGACGTAATTTGAATTCGGCTAAAATACTTGAAATGGGGGAACCCATTGTTGCTCCTTTAGTCTGCTTATAAATCTTCTTATTAAACATGAAGATATTATTTCCCGTTACTAGGTTAAGTCCAGATTTTACGGTGGTCTTCATTAAAGTTATTAATTTTAGCGTTTAGTGTTTGCTCTATTAATCACCTTGAAAATGAATTAAATACCATTAGAAACATTGCAGTTGAGAATGGTTTCCCAATACGCATTATTGATAAGCTAATCAACTCGCAGAAGAACCATATGAAAATACAAAAAAACTCCACGGAGTAATATGAGATATTGCAAAATGAAGTACATACCAGGACTTTTCGAAAAACTCAGGCATGCACTTTTTCGCTTTCGCGTAAACTTGGTCGCCACTCCTCCTGCAAAACTGAAAGATCTGATTAGTGCCAAAGTGAACCCGATCCCGAGGGATGAAATTTCTGGGGTATATGTAATTCCACTGAAAACAGAAGATATTTATCTCGAATACATAGGCATGACTTCGCGTAAACTTAAAGTTCGTATTAAAAAACATTTGAGAGATTTAAAGTATAACCGACCTACAACAGCCCTGTCAAGACTTAAGTAGAAGCAGAATATACGAGTTAATTTCGAAGACGCAAAAATTATATATCCCTCAAAGAATTATCATGATTTAATTATCCGCGAATCAATAGAAATTATTACTAAAGAAAATACTGTTTGCAATGACGTTTTATCCTACAACATACCCATAATTTGGCTCGATTTGCTTAAAGAATCATAAAACCATAATTTTCCACTTACCTATATCCATTTTTGTTTTTTTCCCAATGTTTCCGGATCTATAAGTTAACTTCCACTTTCACTCCTTTCGTCACCATCTACGTGGATTTTGAAAATTAGACATTAATAACTGTTGTATTTCTTATATTCCTCTGACGAAGACTATGTTTTTTATAGTTGAAAGTACTAAGGTGTTAAAATAATTTAACATTTTTTAAATACTGTGTCATCTTTTAAGAAATTTTGCACATAGTGTAAGTTTAAGTTTAACTTTTAAAGATGAATTAAGCATTTCTATTTATTTATCTACTGATTCAAATATATAGTTTTCTTTTATCTGAAAAATATTCAGGAATTCTTTTTAAAATCAGGTTAACACGAACCCAATCCGAAAGCATGAAGCACAACCCGAAACAATTAATACTTTTATTAGAGGCCAGAATTGACGGATATTTTTATATTCAATCGCACCACAATTTCCAAAAAAAAAAAAAAAAAAAAAAAAAAAAAAATATGTGCTGGTACATTGTTAAGCATTTCCAGAAAAACTTCCTGAATAAAAACGATCTACTTGCGAGCATCCAGTCGAGGTGGTAAGATTTATGGCCCAGTAAACTGTCCGCCACAATACCCGTCCACTCATTAAGGCTGTTCTCAAATCCAAAAGGGCAACTTCCAGACATAAGTTTTAATTTAATTTTGTTCGAAAATGCATGAAACTAGCTGGTGTTGTTGTTCAGAAACTATATCATCGAGCTGTTTTTCCCCCCCTTTTTTTTTTTTGCAAACGCAATAGATCTTTCAGAAAATAGTGTCAAAGTGGACGTTTTGAACCGAATTTCCGCGCGAAAGTAGAAAAATCACTCGAGCGGGGCGAAAAACGGGCTTGTCACGTGATCGAAATCTTTTATAACTCAATGGGTAATTGATTGATCAAAAAAGGGAAAAAACAGTTCAATTCCAAATCGCTTCCATGGCCAGGCTTTTCAATTTCACACCTTTCTGTTAAAAAATGAATTTATAAATGTGTCGGAACGTATTGCGCTTGTTGAGCAGAGCAGTTAAGAACAGCCTTAAGGCTCCTATCGTCCTATCCCTGCCAGCGAAGACACTTAAGCTACGTTCTGACTTGTATTTTGCCTCCTTCTCTAGTATTCTTGGAAAATCTTTTATTCTGAACCCATCTGCGGTTTATTCACAAAAGAATGAGGGGAATCAACAATGGGTCAGAAGATCAGGAGCTCGACTCTACTTGAAGGAAAGGTTCCTCTTTTGCCGGACATCAGTCCCTTTCCTGTTAAAGTCGTTAAAAATCAAAGACACCGAAAAGCCACAAAAAACGAAGCCGACACTGAAATCAGTTAGAAGGATAGTGCGTACGCAGCCTTACGAGCTAAAGCTAATCCTATGGGGAGGGATTTATCTAATATCTCGTTTTCATGTCGACAATTTTTTTCCTTGCATTGGATAGCCGAGGTTCGTGTCTACATCGCATCTTTTTTACTTTTTCGATTTTGGTCGCAGATATTTTTTTATAAAGTTACTTTCACTTTCAAAACCGGTTCAGAAAACGAAAGTGTCATTCTGAAAAATATCTGCAACCAAAAGTGAAAAAGGTGCGATGTAGAGACGGACCTCGGCTATCCAATACAAAATAAAATTATTTAAAAATGTCGAAATGCAAACGACATATTAGACAAATCCCTCCGTATAGGATTAGCACTAGCTCGTGAGTGCCTTCGCCGGCAGGGACAGGAGCCTTAACAGTAAAGCGTTTTTGTGCGGCTTGTGGTCGGGTTCTGTGTGGGTGATTGTCCGTGTGATTAATGTCGATAGAACACAGACGGCGCCTACAACGAGGAAACCACGCGTGCTGACCTGGAGAGTTCACACAAAGCGCCACCTATCAATTTTCGCCCATGCTTTCCTATGTAATTATAGTCCCTAACGATGTCATCTACCTTCCCTCCAAGTTTGTACACGAAATTCTGGGATACCCTGTAGATTTCGAGATATTACCAAAAAACCGAAAAAGGTAACCTCCCCTCCAGCCTCCAGCTCATCCCCTATCCATCAAAACTTTTGGTATGTTCATTAATAGACCCTCCCGAACAATATTGCAAAGTTTCAAAACTTTCGGAATTATGTCCCAAAATAGACCAAATTCTGCCTAATTTGATTGGACTAAATTACTAGTTTTTTTTTGTTTTCTGATGAAACTTTCATGTCATTTGACTGTGCAGCAAGTTTTCTTGGCAGGCATTTAAAAAAAAAAAAAAATAAATAAATATCAATACGTTCGCCAGGCATTAATAATAGACTAGCAGCGTCGTAACCCATGTGTTTGTTGCTTTTGAATTACATGAGATCTTTCGATTCTTTATGTAGATAAAAGAAATCTTACACATTTAGATATGATTTATTATATTAATTTTATTAAATTATTAAGTGTCAAGTTAGTTTGAAATCATAATTTCAATGATTGTTAAAATTTTTCTCAATAAAAGTGCATGCTTTCAGTGACTTATATTTTGATTTGTTGAAAAATTTGTACTTTCAAGATCTAACTATTGACTTACGATTTTAGCGCTGGTGTTAATACGCCATTTTAATGAACTTATATATAAATGGCATTATCTTGACAAACTTATGCAAAAATATTCCAGATTTATGAAATTAAATAAATGCATGAAAATTTCGTTTTCTCGCTTAATCATTCCACTTTCTCCCTATTTGTGAGAAATTTTACTAACTATCTTTAGGAAATAATTAGTTGAAAAGCTACGTTTCTTCTTTAAACTCATTAATTCTAAATAGTGGCTATAATTGTCCAGTTAAACCCAAGCAGCTTAAACTTGTTTATGTTTAATATCCTTCGTCGAACTTAAAACTTAAGAGCTCACTGCAGTCACAGATAAAAAGAAATAAAGATGGCCGCTGGCATTTTAGCTGAATTGAAAGGATGGTCTAAATTCAAATGATTGACAAGCGAGCTCTTCCAATCAGCAAATGGCCAATTATCTGGCACGATTCCAACCCCCACCCCACTTCGGCTGAGCGCTACATGTGATAATTTCCAGTAGGTTTCAGGTGTAAAGGATTTTTTTTTCAATTGTCTTCGCTTTACAAGCGTAGATCAAAGCCCACTGTTTTGTGGAGACTCGATAACGGTAAAAGCCGTAAAAAGAATTTTAATCTGTTTATGATAAAAGTGCAAAAATTAAAACGATTTGACTTTCAATTTTTTTTTTTTTTTTTTTTTTTTTTAGGTTTATTTTACAGCTTTTACAAACATAAAATTGAAATTAGTGCAGTATAAAAACTATTTTATTTCACATAAGGCAATTACATTTAAAATCAAGGGGGAGATATTGAATGAGGGGGGAAATATATCAGGTACAAATATTCTAAAATAACTATCTTTTGTGCGAATTCTTTTTAGAACATAAAATTTATGAGATTTATAAAAGCTAAATAACATTGAAGGTTAAAAATAAGATGTTCATAAAATTAGGAGAGGAAAAGTTAAACAAATAAACTGTATATTTTGTACTGTACATCTGTAGAGGGGGTATAAATCTAAATCCCAGCGTAGTCATTTATAGATATAGTACACAATTTATTGTTGTTAGCACTAAAATATGCGACAGAAAAAATAAAGTTTTCCAAATATTAAAAACTTTGTGTGATGTTAGCAGAAAGAAGGATGGCAAAAATTTTAGTGAAATTTTCAGGCAGAAGAAAATTTAGATTATGGATTATTTTTACAAGAATGTTATAAAACATAAAGGAGTTTTAACAATTTGAAATTTTAAGTGCACAGGAGTAAATTCAGGTGTGTGTGTGTGTGGGGGGGGGGGGGATTTCTGAGCACTAAATATTTTTTAAATGATGCGGTCAAATAAGAATGTTTTTTGTAGCGGTTCGTAATCTAAATAACACTAAAATACTTTTATTTTCATTACATTTTTCCATTTTTAACACTTCCCAAGAAAGTTGAAAAGTGTTTATGGATTGAGTTTGTCCGTCCGTCTGTCTGTCTACCCGTGCTCTAACTAGCGTAAATATAGTCGGATTGCCATGTAATTGATATACGATATTGAAAATCATCATGGTATGTTCGGTGCACCATTCATGGTTCATTTACAGCTGCACTCAAAAGTATTCGCTACATTATGGTCTATGTGGGGGGGGGGGATTATTTAGGATGTATTTTAATAGTGTTACACAATGTTAAACACAGTTAAATTTATGTACATTGAGACACACTTTAAAATTGTTACTATAGACTATGTTATGTGTAATGCTTAAAGTACGAGTATAGGGGACTCAAAAGTATTCCGTTATGTTATAGCCCATGAAGAAATATCGTTTGCGGCGTATTTGATTGATATTACTCTGTCACAAAGATAATGAAATTGATATGAATTTCTGAGGTGTCCTAAGCCTACTTTCTGTACAACATGAGCATTTAACAATTATTTACGGTGTCAGACAAAAGAACTTGGTTCAATATGGTCTACGAGAAAAACTGTTTGTAGCGTATTTTGATCACGTTACACTATTTCAAACATGACGAAATAGATACACATTACTTTGATTTACTACAAGATGCTTACATTCGAATATGGTCTGCATTTCATTTAGCGTTCATTTACAGGGAAACATAAAATATTTTGATACAATACTGTATCCGATATAGCTATTAAAAATTAATGCTGAAAGTACATTTTCAATTACAGAATGCGTTTTTAAGTTTAACTAAATTTTTGCGCACTACGTGGTGTGCACATATTTTACAAACCCTATACAGGACCACACAAAAGAATTCGTAACCATTGCTGAGAATGAGTATGAATTTCTTAAAGGTGTTAGGTTTTTTTTAGTTATAAATGTACAAGCTCAACTACATTTAATATGCTTAGAGATGTTTGTATCATACAAATAAAATCCTATACAGGGATATTCAAAAAACTGGATACATGGGCCGCCGATAGAAAATAATTCCTGCAAGTGTGATTTCAGTAATTTTGAGCATGATTTTGCATGAATTAGATTTCAGCTTAATACTGTTTGACGTGTATAAAAATTTCTATATACAGAAATGCACAAAAGAATTCAAGTATGTTTCCGTCTATAAGTAGAAATTGCCGAGGGTGAATTTTCAACTGTTTTATGTATTTTCTTACAAAACTAAATTTTAACATAGTATGTAGAATCCGTACAAATATATGCAGTACAAATATATCATATACACTGCCTCATATGAGCTGCATATATCATATGAGCTGCACAAAAGAATTTGAGTACCTTCCAGGTTATGGGTGCAATTGTTGAAATCTGCTTTTCAAACGTGTCATAGGTATTACAAATGTTTAGTTAGATATCTTCTTTACTTTATTAAACGGCGAAGTTTTGTTACAGTGTTCTGTAAGTGTTGGAAAGTATCGACGTAGACGCATGATTTTTCTTTATGGACATACTCGGTTCAGTCGATTACTCAGGCACCTTTGGTATCTACGTTTGATGGTTCTTTCTGAGCTAGTCGGAATAAAATGATTTCGAAAGGTTTGAGAATTTACTTGCACGTTGACGAGAAACCACAATATTTTCCTTACAAATATCTCTCTAAAGACATTTTCCTTTGAAAAATACAGTTAAAATGTTTTTTATGCACAATTAAATGTACACCTATCGCTTTATTGTTAACACTTTCGTACATAGTTGAAATGATTTAGTTAATATTATAGATAATAAAGATTTATAATTAGGACGAAAAAAAAGTAAAAATTAAAAAGTTTTAAAGACTGTAAATTAGATTTTTTAGCTTCATGAGTTGAGGGTAAGACAAATCAAGAAACAGATTTTTTTTTTTTTGGCGGGGGGGGGGGGGGGGATTTAATAGATGACCGATTATGTAACTTATTAAAGATTTACAAATAGGGCAAAAACATTGCAATTAGGAGTTTTAGAGACTTTAAATTTTATGAGCATGGAAATAATGGGGGGAGAAAAGAAAACGTCAATTTTATATGGGGTGGAAGAAATTATATAATCGATTATTTATTGTTCAATATGAAACAGATAAAGCTGAAAATGTATTAAAAAAAGACTTTCAAAGATTTTAAACTTAAATAAGGGAAAGGAAAAAAAAAGGGGGGATTTTATTTGATGACTTATTTATTTACCTTACTAAAGAATAAGAAATAGGACAAAAAAAGACTAAATTTTGTGTTCTTGGTAAGGGTAGAGTCAGAGCAAGCGTCAATTTTTGTGGGGGAGGAGTATAGTTATATGATTATTTATGATTACAATAAATTAACAGATAGAGTACAAAATTATATTAATACATGGAAATTATTCCAGAGAGAAACATTCGCCTTGCATACAATATTTCAAATGAAAATCAAATTTCAAATTTCAAAGTAATTGCTTAAAAGGCGCAAAGGCCAACATAGTGAAAAAGATTCCAAGCCGGGACTCGAACCCGGGCCATCAGTATAGCGCACTGACGTTCTACCGACTAAACCACTTGGAACGATACCTAGCTCGGAAAATTTCTCACTATTATATGTTGGAAAGGCTACAAACGCAGCACAAGATGGAATATTTATCGTGAGTCACCGACCTGGGACAAACACGAAACATAATTAAATCCAGCATCGATAGAAATTATATTAATACATGGAAATTATTCCAGAGAGAAACATTCGCCTTGCATACAATATTTCAAATGAAAATCAAATTTCAAATTTCAAAGTAATTGCTTAAAAGGCGCAAAGGCCAACATAGTGAAAAAGTTTCCAAGCCGGGGCCCCACCAGTGGCCGAGAGGTTCTGCGTTCGAAGCTGGTAGACGGGAAGTGCTGGGTTCGATCCCAATCGCGCCCGTCGGCCTAATCGTTCGGAGTTTTCGTGGTTTTCTTCGAGCCGTGGATTTTCCATGTGTAAATATGGATTAGGTTCCCTTAGAAAGACCCCCACGGAGGGCACTCCCCCCCGGGCCTATATCCCTCGTGTAGATAATCGGCCGTCAAAAAATCAACCAATCCAAGCCGGGACTCGAACCCGGGCCATCAGTATAGCGCACTGACGTTCTACCGACTAAACCACTTGGAACGATACCTAGCTCGGAAAATTTCTCACTATTATATGTTGGAAAGGCTACAAACGCAGCACAAGATGGAATATTTATCGTGAGTCACCGACCTGGGACAAACACGAAACATAATTAAATCCAGCATCGATAGAAATTATATTAATACATGGAAATTATTCCAGAGAGAAACATTCGCCTTGCATACAATATTTAAATATTGTATGCAAGGCGAATGTTTCTCTCTGGAATAATTTCCATGTATTAATATAATTTCTATCGATGCTGGATTTAATTATGTTTCGTGTTTGTCCCAGGTCGGTGACTCACGATAAATATTCCATCTTGTGCTGCGTTTTTGTAGCCTTTCCAACATATAATAGTGAGAAATTTTCCGAGCTAGGTATCGTTCCTTGTGGTTTAGTCGGTAGAACGTCAGTGCGCTATACTGATGGCCCGGGTTCGAGTCCCGGCTTGGAATCTTTTTCACTATGTTGGCCTTTGCGCCTTTTAAGCAATTACTTTGAAATTTGAAATTTGATTTTCATTTGAAATAGAGTACAAAATGTTTTTAAAAAAGCAATGACTTTTAAGGTTAAAATTTTGTGATCTGAGGGAAAAAAAAGAGGAATAAGCAGAATTAGTTCTTTTTTTGCGGGGGGAGGGGGCGGAAGTTTATCGGCGACTTATTATTTACTTACCTTAGAAAATATTTACAAATAAGTTAAAAAAAATAATAAACGAAAAAAAATTAAGGACTTTAAATTTCAGATGCTTGGTAAGAGGGAGAGGCGAGGAGGAAATACCAATTTCAGTTGGGGTTGGGGGGGGGAGGAGAAATTTTTATGATCGTTTGTTTATTGTTAAAATAAAGTGGCAAATTGAGCAGAAAAGATTTAAAAAAATTAAAGCGTTTTAAAGGGTTTTTATTTTAAAATTTGGGTACCGTGGATGAGGGAGCAAAAGGGAGAAATGACATTTTCGATGGAGGCAATTTACAAGAACTTTTAATGAAATGAATATGGTGAAATAAATTGATAACGAAATTTATGACTGACTATTTATTGTTAGTTTAAAGTAACAAATAAAACAGAAAATTAAAGAAAATATTAAGGAATTTTAAAGATTTTAAACCTTGATACTGTAAGGGGAGCAAAACGGGAAACGAAATTTCGGAAGAAGGGGAGACAAAGAGTGCAAGATGTTTGGATAAGAATATGGTGTGCATCGAATTTATTGTTCATTTACAGGGAAACATTAGGGATGATTGCTGATAGTGAGTTTTAAATTATGATATGTTTGATTTATGATAAGTTATGGTATAAGTTAAGTTAAACTAATATTTTTGCACAGGCACATAGGTGGTGTATATGAATTGCATAGAATATAAAGAGTGATCAAAGGGCTCCAATGTGATGTATCTCATGAGGGTTGTCGAAAAATGTTAGAAAAGTACCGGCATATTATACTATCAGCTAAATGTCCTGTCGGCTAATCGTCTTTTCGGCTAAATGTCCTCCCGGCTAATTGCCACGTTCGGCCAGTTGTCTGTCGGCCAATTGTCTGTATTGCTGAAATTATTGCTATTCCGTTGCATAGACACTACACAAAAGATTTCATCAGTAGTACCGAGAATGACTATGAATTACTTAAAAATGTTTTTTAATTTGATTTATGCATTTTCAAGCTCAACTACTTTTAGTATAGATGTTTGACCCGTAGCCGGTCGCAGACATTTAGCCAACAACCAAATAGCCTTCAAGACATTTAGCAGATTGCAGTTAGCTGAGACGTGCATTTAGCCGATACGTACATATAGCCGACAACACAATTAGCTGAAATTTACATACAGCATACAGGACAATTGATCGAAACGGACATATAGTAATAATTTTAGCAATACAGACAATTGACCGACAGGCAACTGGCCGAACGTGGCAATTAGCCGGGAGGACATTTAGCCGAAAAGGCGATTAACCGACAGGACATTTAGCTGATAGTATAATTAGCCGGTACTTTTCTAACATTTTTCGACACCCCTCATGAGATACATCGCATTGGAGCCCTTTGATCACTCTTTCATATTATGTACCTCCCGTTCCCCCTCCCCCAATTTGTATCACCGGGAGCATTTTTCTGACTTTTCCGACATCCCTCAAGTGATATATCATTGGACTGGGCAGCCCTTTGATCACTCTTTCATATTATGCACCTCCCGCTAGGTTACAGTTAATTTGCAGTTTGGTTACAATTGCGATTAGTTACTCTTAGATTACGGTTAGGTTATAATTAAGTTACGTTTAGGTGATAATTAGATTACACTTAAGTTACAGCTTGGTCATGGTAAAGTTATGTTACAGTTACATAACATTTAGCATATGATTAGGTTATAACTAGGTAAACGTTATTTACAGTTAGATTATGGTTAAGTCCCAGTTAGGTTACATTTAGGCTACAATTAGGTTACTGTTAGGTTTTAGTTTGGTTACGGTTACTTCATAATTAGGTTACACTTAGGTTACGTTTAGATTATGGTTAGGTAACTGTTCGGTTATAATTAGGTTACGTTTAGGTGATAATTAGATTACGCTTAGGTTACCGCTTGGTCATGGTAAAGTTGTGTTACAGTTACATTACTGCTAGCATACGATTAGGTTATAATTAGATAAACGTTAGTTACAGTTAGATTACGGTTACGTCCCAGTTAGATTATATTTAGGCTACAATTAGGTTACTGTTAGGTTTCAATTAGGTTACGGTTACTTTATAATTAGGTTACCGTTAGGTTACGTTTAGATTACGGTTAAATAACTGTTAGGTTATGTTTAGGTGATAATTAGAATACGCTTAGGTTAGAGCTTGGTCATGGTAAATTTATGTTTCAGTTACATTACAGTTAGCATACGATTAGGTTATAACTAGGTAAACGTTAGTTACAGTTAGATTACGGTTACGTCCCAGTTAGGTTACATTTAGGCTACAATTAGGTTACTGTTGGGTTTCAGTTAGGTTACATTTAGGCTACAATTAGGTTACTGTTGGGTTTCAGTTAGGTTACGGTTATCTTACACTTAGGTTACGTTTAGGTTACAGATAGATTATAGTTACGTTACAGTTTGGTATTGGTTAGGTTACAGTTACGCTACAGTTAGTTTATGCTTAGGTTATAATTAGGTTAAGATCAGGTTACAGTTACGTTACAGTTAAGTCGGATGAATATCCTGTCGGATGAATGTCCATGTCGAATAATTGTCCTCTGTTGGCTAACTGTCTTGTCGGCTAACAGTCGCTGTCGGCTAAACATCCTGTCGTCTAATTGCTGTCTGCTAAATGTCCCGTCGGCTAAGTGACATTGTAGCATATAAATAAATAGGGATATGACAAAAAACTGGATACATGGCCGTCCATGGATAGCAATTCTTAAGCTAATGTTAGCCTTAGAAGTGTGATATCAGTAATTTTCAGCGTATTTATTTCTGAATTAAATTTCAGCTCAGTATGTGGCGTGTATAAAAATTTATAAGGAACATACAGAGCTTCACAAAACAATTGAAGTACGTTTCCGTCTATTGTTAGGAATTAATAAATGTGTATATTCAAATGTGTTATGTGTTTTTCTAACTGAACTAAAAATGTAGGAAAGGGTTCATAATCCATACTTGACACATGGTTTTCCTTTCTTGTTTTATTTATTTTCAATAATTCATCTTCTTATGTTTTTGTATTTCTCAGTTGCAATAATCATGATTTTTAGGGTTCCGTACTTAAAAAGTAAAAACGGAATCATTATAAGATCACTCCTGTGTCTGTCTGTCACAGCCATTTTACTCGTAAACTACGGAACGTGGGAAGTTCAAATTGGGAGATGTAATAAAGACTATTGACCCACATATTTACAGATTATTAAACATTCACAAATATATGTGGGAAAAACGTAGAGGGGATAATTAGGTTATTTAAAGAAGAAATATATTTTCTTTGTGTATCGTTTGGGGTATCGGTTAAAAGATTCCGTAACGCATAACTCAAAAATACATTTCTTTTAATTTTAGATATTATATTTTCAGAGATATCGTCGAAAATGTAATGCAAAAATGTGCCCCCCCGCCCCCCCCCAATCTATTTTCAAATCTACTGAAACTAAAATTATGAAAAAAATTAGAGGTAGTAGAGGTTAATTTAATACTCGCAGGAAAATTATAGCGATTGCCCTAGGTGGCATAGTTTTTCATAAAATCGCATTTTTCTGTTACATACAGATTTCTATTTGCGGGCATTCAGCAAAGGTATCGAAGAGCGCTAAAGGTACCTATCGTATCAAAAGTATAAAAGCATTGTTTATAATGATTTTCGAAAAAAAATCGTCGGTAATTCGCCGAGATATTAAGACTCCTGTCCCTGCCGGCGAAGACACTAACGAGCTAATGCTAATCCGATGGGGAGGAAAAAGTAAAGAAAGGTGCGATGTAGAGACGGATCTCGGCTATATAATGCCAAAAAAAAATTTTAAAATATCGAAATACAAAATAGATATTAGAAAAATCCTTCCCTATACGATTAGCATTAGCTCGTGATTGTCTTCGCTGGCAGGGAAAGGAGCCTTAACCCTTAAAGACACGGTTGGTTTGGACATACATAATGGCAGAGGCGGCGTACTCTATATACCATCGGTTTTTAAATACTAGATAACAACTTTTAATGATATATATGTGTAATGCAATACCCAGTAGCAGCATAAAAGCAGTAAACATCAAATTGTTAAAAACAGACCAATTTAATTATAATTAATCGCATAAATACTATGGGATTCGCGACTAGTTTGCGTTGAGTGGATCTCTCAATACGCCTCCCGTGTCTTTAAATGATAATTAAAGACCTATTTGAAAAAACGCGGCACGGACAAAGTCGAGTTGCATCTTTGCGACCTCCTTTCGAAACGCGCGTAGTACAACGCCAAGTTTAAACTTTGAACAAGGATTTTATTTCATCTACACTGTAAAAAGAAAAATATTTCTATGTTGAATTTAGTTTTATGAAATGCCAAATGAAATTTAAATATGCAGTACTTTTATTGTTAGTACCAAATTAAGTTCACCATATCCAGATTAAGATACGTTTAAAAAAAGAATTATACAAAATAGCAATATTTAATTTTATTTCGGCTTCATATCTCTTTGAACCTTTGTGGTATACTCAATCATACTTTTCTAATATATACAGCTATACCCAACTCTACGTTGTATAGGTTTTTACAAAGTTTCATTATTCTTTTAAATAATACAGTTAATAATTCATATATTTATTGTACGGAACTCTCTGAGCGCGAGTAATACTCGTACTTGACCGTTTATTTTATATACAAGCTATATGCATTGGTCTGCCAAGTCGTATCTTGGTGGAAACCATCTGCAGAACATCAATTTAGTGGTTGATCCGCAGGTTTACCATTGTGTTTTCATGCACCCAAACTTCAATATTTTCATACATTTGGGTGCTGCAAAATACAATGATAAACCAATCGATCAAAAACTAAACTCCGGTGTGCAGGTGTTTTCTATCAAGATATATATGACTTAGCAGACCATTTGCATTTTAATATGCTAATTGAGTTCTATCTAATCCTAAAATTTCAGCCTTCAACTTGATGAGCTGATGGTCTGTGCAATTGCCACCCATCGAACAAATCCCTTCCTGTGAAATCTTGTATCACTCTTTAGGAATCTGTGGACAGGCACAAAAACATCCTATCTGTGTTTTTATACCTAGATTGTGTATAAAAACCTTTTTTAATTCATTACTCTGAATTTGGAGATTTTTGTAACAAATACAGCTGTATTTTTTTTTTCTTTTTTTTTACAATTGTTTGAGAAAGACTTTGTTTTTATTTTCTCTGAAAACTGCTTGGATTTTTCATTACATTGATATGCAATTCTGATAATGAATTTCATAGAATTCCATTTCAAAGCAATATTTCGAATTTCTTCCAATTTTACCAAAGCATTCTTTTTCTTTATCAGAAATCAGTGAAAATAAATTTATTTTTCTGCATCTTTATCTTTAGACTAAGTTACAATTTTATTTTCCCCGCATTGCTGATAGAGATTTTTTTTTTTACCTTGTCAGTTGAAAGCTCACAGTCAAATATCTCCAGAGATTCTCCATCTTCTTCCTCTACTTCCCAGTTAATAATCAGGAGGAATTGCCGTAATATCCTTTACCAATCTGTGTCCTATATCGGAATTTGGTAAATTAGCAGTGCTTTTAGTTTATAGTCTTTACTTGACCTTACCGATCATGACAGTGTTAAGCTATCATTCGTTGTTGCTAAGAAACTGTTAGGATAGCTGAGGACGCTCTATAACCGGGCTAGTTATTACTTTTTCGATTTTTGTTTCAGATATTTTTCTTTAAAATTACTTTTACTTTCATATCCGCTCTAAAATTTAAACTATCCTATTATATATAAAAAAAAAAAACTATAGCCAAAATCGAAAAGTAAAAGCTAGCCTCACTGTCGATAGTCACCAAATATCCTATGCAAAAAAAAGAAAAAAAAAAGAAAAAGAAAAAATCATTCAAAAATATTAAAATCAAAGCGAGAAATATGAAAATGACCCCCCCCCCCCCATAGACTTAAAATTAGCGTTTTCATTCCTTCCCGTGTCTGAAATAGGCGTGCATGCATCCAATTCTTTGAATAGCCTTGTATATTATTATATTTTTATTTTCCAAACATATCTTTCTAAATGTAGTTGAATTTGAAAATAAAATTAATCAATTTCTCAACAATTCTTCCTAGTTCTTTTGCGTAGCCCTATACGTAGTCTATCGAATTTATATATATAATCTAGTATGCAGAAATTTAGTTAAAAACGTATATCATAGCTGAAAAGCTGAAATCTCACTTTCAGCAATCATCCCTAATAGACAATACTTCATATGCAATATTGTATCCAATATCTTTTATGTGCCCCTGTAAATTAAATAAAATGTGATGCACATCATATTATAATGTAAGCATCATATTGTAAACCTCAGTAACGTATATGAATTCCATCTTGTTTGAAATCGTGAAACATAACTAAAACACACTTTGCAAGCAGTTTTTTCTGTAATAAAACTGAACCCTTTTCTGTGACCCTGTAAATGAATGATAAATGCTTTGCTATCCCTTCAGAAAGCATGTTTTACTGCGCCTCATAAATTCATATTAATTTCATTATGTTGTAACAGAAAACGTTATTAAAATACCCCGCAAACGTTTTTTCTTCGTAGTCCATAATGTAACGAAATATACTTTTTAATTCCCCTGTACAAGTACCTATGCTCTTCAATAATGCGAATAAATTGTATGTTTAAAATTGTTTTATGTCATTAAAATACACGCAAATGTATTTTCCCACATAGACCATAATATAAAATACTTTTGAATGTCCATGTAAGTGAAGTATAAAATATTAAAAGGTAATACGTATTAGAAAAAAAAATTGCTAGCTAGTATATTTTTATAAAATGCTATATTTTATCTTACAGTTTCATAACTTTTAGTTTTACATTATTAAAGTTAATGATAAATTTTCGCGTTTCCTAACCGTTGCAAAAAAAATATCTTTGCGTTACATTTGAGAACCCACGCAGGTTACGGGGAAAAAATGTAAACGCTAATGTTAAATATATGGGAGCGTTATTTTCAAATTTCACTTCCTTTTTATCTCACTTCCTTTTTAACATTTTAAAATGATTTTTTTTTTTTTTTTTTTTTTTTTTTTTTTTTTTGTATAGGATAGCTGAAGACGATCTACAACCGGGCTAGTTTTTACTCTTTCGATTTTGGTTTCAGATATTTAAAAAAAAATACTTTTAATTTCGGAACAGGGGTGAATCGTTTCTGAAATTGAAACTTTCCTAATATATATATATATACTAAACTAAACTCTGCGGCTATACAATCCATGAGGATCAGGGCCGACAGTGCCCATCTCTGTTTTCTTGACCCTAGGCCCGAGGTGCTATAAATACAGCATGCGTCCCGGCCAGGTGGTTAGCCTAACGCGAGACCCTCGGTGTTTAGTTCCCAAGCAAGCTTGGTACTCATTTTATCGACCCCAAAGGGATGAAAGGCTGAGTGAACCTTGCCCAGTCGGGAGTCGAACTCTCGACCTGCGGTGCGGCAGTCAGATGCCCTGACCACTACACCACTGGGCTTTATATATATATATATATATATACCAAAAAACACACACTACTCATCCAATCCCAAAACTACTGAACTACAGAGAAAATTAACAAAATAACCATGGAAAAAACTTACTAACAAAACCATGAACGAAAAGAAAACATTCAATGGAAAACATTCAATATATATATATATATATATATATAAAATAAAAATCTAAAAAGTAAAATCTAGCCTGGTTGAAGATCGTGCTCAGCTATCCTATGTAAAAAACATCATATTAAAACAAAGCGAGAAATTTTAAATTAACGCCCCCATAGACTTCGTTTTACTTTCTCTCCGTGTCTGAAGTGGGCTCTTTAAAAAATATATCTGTTACACAGGACAAATTTCGTTCTCCGACTGTTAAAGGTGTACTGTCCCCTTAAAAATAATAAATATTAAAGTAATGAACTATAAAAATATTTCTTTAAAATTTTGAACAAGTTGATTTACAATTTTAAAGTTAACAATCTTTAAAACTTATTAACTTTAAATTCTGCTGATTTTTAATTAAAAAAACTGTTTTTCGAACGTAAAATGTTAAATTGTCGAATATTTTATACATATACAAGAATAGGAGGCTTGAAAACCAGTCTCCTGGCCAGGCCACAAATATGTTCTAACAAATTATGACTTCGTAATTATTTGTTAACTATTTTAACTTAAAAAATAATTTAAAAAATACTCGTCTATTTTTTTACCATTTTACTTAATAAACTAGGACTGAAATTTGATTCCTTAATAACTTCTATATGTTGTAACTCCCTCTGTGCGGTTCTGAAATTGTTTATATAAACGAAATGTATAATTTCCTTCGTTATTCATAGAAATATAGAATTTAAAATATTTCATTCTTTCAAGAGTCTTTTGTTGAAATTAAACAATAATTTTAGAAAAAAATAAATCCAAGGTTTGAAATAGGAGTGATCTATTTTAACACGATACAATAATCCAATCACAATTAAATCGTTTCCATTTGCTAAAGTGTTTGGATACTAGCCAATCATATTTTTAATAGGCGTGGTTTTCATCGTCTTGGTAGAGGCGGAGAGCATAACATTACGAGGCCATTTTTGACACATTTTTCATCAAAATCTTTGCATATTTTGCTCAGCCTAATTGTAGTAGAACTATTGAAAGCATGTTATTGGAAAGCTTAAACTCTATATTTTCGTTGTTATTAAAAAAATTTTCCTGAATTTTGCTGATATGAATGTTATAAGACTAAAAAGGACACAATACCTCGAATTTCACTGGATCCTAAATTGACAGGATCCTGAGAATTAAACTACAACGAAAATCGGAAAAGTAAAAAATAGCCCGTAAACAGATAGTCCTCAGCTATCCTGTGCAAAAAAAATCATTTAAAAATATTAAAAATCAAGCAAGATATTTGAAAACATTGTTGCCATAGACTTATCATTAGCGTTCGAACTTCAAGCCGTGACTAGTGTGGCCTCTTAAGGGGGCTGATCGGTCACTCAGCTTCGATTTCCCCTCAATAATGTAAAGTCTACTGGACCACTACACAAAAAGATGAAAAGTTGCTTGTTACTTGGGAAAGGAAGATCCTAAGACAAATTTTTGGATCTATTAAGGAAGGCAATACATGGCGTTTCAGGACAAATATGGAGATTGAACAATTATATAACGAGAAAGATATAATAAATACTATTAAAATAAGATTGCAATGGTTGGGTCATCTAATCAGAATGAGGGATGAAAGAAGCACAAAGAAGATATGTAATGGTAATTTAATTGGGAAAAGTAATGTTGGTAGACCCACGAAGAGATGGATAGAAGAGGTAGACAAAGATCTAATACAAAACCATATTATATATTAAAGGCCAGAGATCGGATATCGGAAGGTCTGGCGAGGTCTACTGAGGGAGGTCAAAATCCTACAAGGATTGTAGTGCCATTGTATATGTATGTATGAAATGTAAAGTCTATGGGCATTTGATGCATCCGTGTAGTATTTAAAATATCTCCTCGGGAAATTAATATTTTTAACTTTTTTGTGTACACTTCCTAAAAGGTATCTTTTTTTCTGAGTTCTCAAAATATTTCTGTAGACTTAATTTTGTATCAAGTGTTAAAATGTTACAAGTCGCCCGCTTTTAACACATAAAATATTAAATCCAGCATAGATTTTAGAAATATTTTGTAAACTAAGAAAAAAAGAGACATCCTTTAAGAAGAGTATACAGAAAAAATATATTAAAAATATGAATTTTCCGAGAAGATATTTTAAATATACGAATGCATCAAAAGTCCATAGACTTAACATTATGGAGGAGAATTCCGAAGCTGAGTGACCAGCCCCCTTAAGAGTTACGATCAACTGATTTTGAAGATGTCAATTAAACGACAGGCGAATTTTCGTTTTGTAGAAAAAAAAAAAACCTTATTGAAGCTTTAAAATGTGAAGTTATGTTAGGATTTCTTGAAAAAATGCAATAATTTAATTAAGATATTGTTCTCATCAAGTAAAATATGATTCCACATTTCAGTTTTAATGAGAAAATGACTTTTAAAAAATCCAATAATCCCTATCGTTTATAGCAGCGGTTCCCAACCTATAGGTCGCGGCGGGTGATTTGGTAGGTCGGGTATAATCGAGGTTTACCACAAAAATATATTTTTTGTTTCATCTTTTTTAAAATATGTAACAAATACAATATGTTACAACCGCAATAATCATGAAAGCTCTTAGTTTAAACTAAAACTTCGTTATAAGACAGTGTTTTCTTAAACAGTCAGTCGGTATTATGTTATGGTCTTGTTGTGAGATACGTCAGTAGTCGTTATGGCAACCCAGGAAAAATCCTTAATTTCCTCCTGGATGAATATAGGGTGGCCCTGCCAGTAGTTTATACCCTTCCAGTAGGTTATCAAAATTTCGAAATATTAGCCATTTCAGGCGTAAATGAGTTTTATGCGTAGCATTAGACATAATATTTTTGTTTGAATGTTACTGCAGCTGTTGTCAGCTGTCTGCTTGAGAGAAGACATTTTATGATTTTTTTTTTATTAGAAAGTGTAAACATTTAGTTTTTGATTAGTTAAAGACAATTACGATAAGTCAAAACAATCCACTTCCATCCTGCTTATTTCAAATAATTTTATAAGAATTGTTGTTAATCACATCCCAAGCATAATATTTTAAAGATTAATTTTTAGATTTCCAATTGATTTCTTTCGCCTGATCAACCACGGGGAAAATGGCCATTAAAAAAACCATTTATTTATAAATTGTTGCTATTCAATTTCAGCGTATTTCATTTTAGCCCATTATAGGACATTCATTAAGGGTTGTAGTAATCGTGTTAGTTTACTTCTAAAACTTAAAAGGAAGGAAATATAATAAAAATCCCGTAGCACTGACTTTGTTTGATCAACTACTGACTGGGTCATCCTAGGAGCAGAATATCCAAAAATATCTAATTCAGCTTTGAGTTCCTTGATGGGGTTCAACATTCAACACGACATACTTGTGTGAACCATGGAACTAGGAACTAAGTTCTTGTATAATTCTATGGTGTGAACGTGCTTTTTAGGATTTCGTTCATCTGACGAAACCTATTCGTCTCACTCCTCTGTCTGTCCGTCTGTGACAGAGCCCGTTCTCAGAAACTATATATGTTGGAGACTTGAAATTTTGCATACTTATAGCAGAACACTTGCGATCACACGACAAATCATAAAAATTTCAAAATGTCTTATATTTACCCCTCCGGTCTCTAACTTGTGTATTTTAAGCCATTTTTCTAATTCAGCCCCTAATTAAATTGGAGACTTGAAATTTTGCATACTTATTGCAGAACACTTGCGATTACACGAAAAATCATCAAATTTTCAAAAAGTCTTAGTATCATTTATCCTTACGAGCTTTAACTTGTATATTTTAAGCAATTTTTCTAACCTCCCCCTTTTCACCCGGGGGCACTTTTCTAACTTTTGATGACACCCCTCACATGATATATCATTGCACAGTCCTTTGACCACTCTTTCATACTGTGCACCATATCTTTACATATTTTAGTTTCACTTTTTACCGCCGGGGGTCGCCTACATATCTCGAGTGCTATGGGCCCGATCCTCTCGACTAATATATCTACGGATAGGTTGTAAAGCGGAGTTTTGTTCGGATAGAGTTTTGTTTAGAAAAGAGTGCGCCCCCTAGTTACGAAATGTGGAACTAACAGATTTTGCAAAAGGATAAAGTGTTTTGAAAGGAATATTAAACGAAACCCTCTGTGTGATCTGTGATCACACTTACGCACTTGTTCAACTTTGCTGTTTTTGAAAAACAAGTGCAGAAACAAACTACGTGTAGAAAGTGATTTAAGGTAAAAATGAACCAGTTTTAACTTTGATATAGATCCCCTCATAGATAAATACCAGTGCCAGAAATCTCACTGATTGTAAAGTTGTGTTTTGATAATAATTAAACATATTTTTCATTATATTTGTTGTTTTAATTATTATTGAACTTACACACATAGCGATTACCAAGTCTTGTTTTTTTTTAATAGTGCATCCTTCGTACGAAAATTTGCCTTTTTCATAGGATAGGATAGCCAGTAGCTTATGGGGAGCCATACAAAATTTCCATACTGATATTAGATACACCCTCATATTAGGTTGGTCACGGATTTTTTTTTTTTACTTAAAAAAGTGGGTCGCATACAAATAAAGGTTGGGAACCGCTGGTTTATAGTAATTAAAGTAACTCTCTAGTAGTTTGAATATAAGGAGCTTAGCTTTTTTATTTAAACCTCATTTGGTTAGATGTGAAACTTTAAAAAAAGCTACGATCGTTTGTGTTCTGTTAATTTGTTTTGACGATTTTTCTCTTTCTAATATAAACTGATTCCTGAAATTTAAATATGTGAAAAATAAGTTTTCATTTCTGTAAATATGTAATTTCATCGTAATGTTTATATCATATATTCAAGTAAAAGTAAATATTGTTTTCAATTTCAGTTTGAAAATAGCATACAAATATAAAATACTTTTTATCGTTTCGCCTTTTCTTGCTTTTTTTCATAATAATACTTTAATTGCCATCATTATAGAAAAACCATTAAAAATTACAAAATGTATAGTATATATCTCCGAAAGCAATTCAAATTTTTAAATTCTGAGATCTTATATGTCATCCTTGAGACCAAGGGGATAACAGCTGTTAATTTGATCGTCCAACGTTCTATATTCTAGGTGAAGTAGCTGTGAAATACAGACATTCAGTTTTTAATATAATCGATGACAAAGGAAAGAGTTATGTGTTTAAAATGATAACAGTTTCAAAAAATGTATCTAGAAACAAATGACTTAAACAAGGGGGTAGGAAAGCCCCCCCCCACCTCTCTTAAAAACAAAGCAACTTTTTTAACATAAAATTCACATCAGCTGATTCATTTTTTACCTTTACATACTAAATTATTTTGTAGTTTTATGACAAACTGAAATATTGATTTTATATAATTAGAAATTAGTTTGAACGATTAATTTTTTATATTAAATAATACTTTCTAATGATTCTTTTTTACCCATTATTTTTATTTTTCCAAAATGACTATTAAAGCATCTCCAATAATTTTTGAATTACTACTACGCCTCTGTGCTCGGATCGTTTATTTCTGACCCCCGTATTCTTCCGTCATCGGTTCCTACGCGTGAAGAAAATTAAGATAACTTTAAAAGAGGACATCACTATCGCTGAGTAATACACAAATCTAAAGAAAAGTGATGTCGTCGTTCAAGAAACTCGACAAAAAACCCGGCTATCTAATGATTCATATGCCTTCCTTTGTTTGTAATATTAATATAGATAATAAAAATTAAATATAGTTTATAATAGCCCCATACCCACTTCAGAGGCAAAATTTCCATAGTTGTCCTTGAATAAAAACATTCATTACTTCATTTAATTTAGTCTATCGAATGGGACGATGTTGAGTACAATTATCGCTATCTGAACGTATAAATGCATCTTGTTGCAATTGATATTTTCATGTGATCAATTATTTTCCTCTGTTGAAGAGGAGATGTCTGTTCTGAATGGATGTTTTTCTTTTTTTCCCCTCTTTATTTCAGAAATTTACAATTCTCGGGTCGTCCGTAAATCTGTTCTGAAATTATGTTTCAAACTGTCAGCTTATTGCATTTTTTCATTTTTTAGGAAAATCACGTTATTCAGAAGTTTTTTAAAAATGACATGCATCGGAGTCACTGGTGAACTTGGTGAAGAATCGAAATATGAGTGGAAGATTGCCAATTTTTTTTCTTTATCTGCAACAAGAGGATCCTTTTACATGAGCCCATCTTTTGTTTTTAACAACACCTCTTTGCATTTACGCATCTATCCAGCAGGGGAATTAAAGTCTAATTGGGGTTACCTATCTGTGTTCTTGAGAAATGAAGGTAAAGATCCACTCTACGTGTACAACACACTGCACATTAAAAAAGCTGATGGAACTATGACTAAGGGTGATAAATTTGATGCCTACATTAAATCTAGTTTGGGTTATCCGAAGTTTTATGAGAGATTTTCCTTACTGCAAAATGAATCTGAAATGGTGCCGTCAGGCATTCTGACAATCGTTTGTATTTTGAAGTCTAAGCATGATAGTGGTGAACAAATAGAAAATTCCGATGAGAAGCCAGCACACAAGGTGTCAGATCATAAAAAGCTCACAGGTAATCTTTATTCGATTCTTTATTGCTGTGCGAGATTCTTTAAAAAAAGTATATATAGGATAAGCCTGGGGAATTCGGGCTCATGTTTCAGAAACCTTGTTTCCACCAGGGCTGCCGGATTTTAGCCAATCATTTTTAAAAAGCCGGCTTTTTTTTTTAATGAAAATTTTTTTAAATGGGTTTTTTAAAAATATATTTTCTTAATTGCAATTTTAATTGTATACACAATGAATATTTTAATGTAACAAATTAAATAATAGATTTCTAAAAAGTGAATGCTTTTATTTTGGTTAATGAATAAATTCAACTTAAAAGAAACATTTTACTTACAATTTGTCTATTAATTTATTATAAATTTACACTTCAAACACTTTAAAATTAGATTTATTTTGCTTCAAATTTTATCTTTTTCAAAGGGAAAAAAGCACATTTGCATTATATTATTTATTCACAGTTTATATAAAAAGGGAGCCAAGTTCTGTAAAGACAATGGCAAGAAAATAAGTGATATCTAAGTGGGTACCAAGTTCAAATAAAATTCACTCAAACTTACCTACTGAAGTAATATAGCATTTTTTAAATTGTTTAGAAATAAAAATTATTGATAGCATATTAATAATAAATCTAGAACTTGGCAAGTTTTTACCTACGAATCATTTATTTTTATTAATGACATTATTATATCAAAACTTGTTATTTCATGATTGGAAGCCTTAATTTGAGTGAGCACCTTCCCCTTGAAGGGCGGTGCGATAACATATATCCCACCTAATTTAACTGCAAAATGCCACATTGACACCAGAATTCAGGACTAAAAAGTTTAATTTTATTAAATACGTGAAAAGAAGCTTTTACCCATTTTGAAATAAACTTGTTTTTAAATTATGGTGTGATTCAATCATTTCAGCATTTCACGAATAAAAGTTATTTGTCCCTGAAAGGGTTAAAGGGGTGCTATCTCTAGAGTGATGACCAAGAACAAGCGTAAGTATATCTGTCTCTTTGTCAAGCATCTTAGTCTGTTTGGTTTGAGGTTTCTGGAGGTTGGGTGCTAGAGTGATAACCAAAGACGAGCGGGAGTGTATCTGTGTATTTATTGGTTTATCAAGTCTTTAACATGAGTCATTTGTTTATAATAATAACTATATTAATTTTTTTTGTAATGACATTGTTATTAATATTAACATCACCATTTTATTACGACATGAAATTGATAGGCATAACATTTATCAAAAACTTTCCAAGTTCTAGATTTATTATTAATACGCTATGAATATTTTTTATTTCTAAACAATTTAAAAAATGCTATAATACTTCAGTAGGTAAATTTGAGTGAATTTTATTTGAACTTGGCACCCACTTAGATATCACTTCTTTTCTTTCCACTGTCTTTACAGAACTTGGCTCCCTTTTTTAACAGTTATGTTTTTGTTAGATATCATTACTTTTTGTAAAGTTACAGTAAACATATTTAGACACTTTACTTAATGCTTTTTAATGTGTTTACATGTGACTATTTTATTCGCCAAGCAACTTTTAATTTTAATTTCCGACAACAAACTATTTGGCTGTCAATTTGCGTCAGAAATCTGTATTTTAATACAGCTACGCTGAATGCATGTTTTGAAACGAATTGTATTGATTCGAAATTTTTATTGTTTCTGAAACAATTCCTATTAAATTCCTATATTAAATTTTTCAATTAAATATCCTATAGCTGGGCCTGATTTTTTATATTGAAAGGGAAAAATAAAGTTATAGGCTTATGCCACGCTATGTATCATTCATCCATGGGCGCCGGCAAAGAGGCAGTGCAGAGAAAAGACATTGCTCCTCCCTGGATTTTCAAATTTAATTAACTATATATTCGTTTTCTCTGATGATTTTGAAAATAAAAATGAACTTTATTCTTCTCAAGTGATTTAAATTAACCAAAACACTTAGAAACAAGTAATATAAAAATTTTGTTTTTAAACTCAATTCCTACTTAGGCCATCAAAGAAAAATTTAATATAATCCTTTAAGCTAATATTAGTTTTTATTGCATAAAAATATCTCAATTTGTTGAGTTTCTATAAGCAAGTAGGTTTACAATGGAAGTCTATGGGAATTTTGCGAAATATTAGAGATATCGCCAAGTTGGCGACAAACTTGGCGGTATTTGGCGACAGAACAGGGTCCCCCTATGGTAACCCCCCTTATAGATATGAAGATGCATTAAATGCTGTTCAATAACCAATGGCCGCCATTTTGTCTCCCACATAAAACTAAAATTAATTAATTAAAATGTAATTAGTGAATTAATATTTGAAAAATCTGTATTAACATCAATTGTCATCCAGTACAAGTTTTAAAAAAATTATTTCAACTTGATAGGATGAATAATAAGTATTTTATTAACGATTGAAAATTTGAACAAAATATATAAATATAGAGAGAGTGTGAACTAATAGTAGGAATTGAAAAAAAAGGAAATAAAAATTTTTCTTATAGCTGAAATTTTGTACTAGAATTTCCTGGATATATCGTCTGCAAACAGGGTTTTTCTCAAGTTTGTACTATCGTATTTGAGAGTTCTAATTTTTTATAAAATTTCCTGTTTTCGAAATGAACACGCTGGTTTTTGAAAAATAAGACCGCAACTGTTCATTGAAATTTTGATAAGGTTCGGAGAAAAAACTTGACATTAAGTGTTTTCGGTATTTCATAATAGGTGAATATTAAAAGAAGAAAGTAGTTACTCAATGTTAATCGGCTTCAGATCAGACTTGTTTCAAATGAGTCAGGCCTTATTCATTAAAGGAATATTTCAAGATAAAATGATTTTTAAAGTTATTTTTCATTAATTTGAGCAAATTTGCTTATTTTCAACGTCCCCTGCCCGCTTAAAATATCCCTGTACGTTTACATAACCAATTCTCGGCAAATGTCACATATTATTTTTATTGTTTCCTATGAAAGACTGTGCATTTAGCTATCCAAAATTGTTTTTGTTTTCTTTGTACGATCATTGGAAGTGCAGCTATGACTTTTTTTATTTCAGTTCTCAAACAAGAAGTTCTTATTTAAAAAACAGATATGTAAGTTTAGGCAACCTAAAGAAAGATAATGTCTTTCAATATTGAAATTAAGGAAAGTACAACGTATAAATAGAGAGATTTTTGAGGAGGTTGAATATTTCTAATAAATTTTACGAAATAAAAACTTTAGATGCGCTTTCTGAAAACATGATTTGTGTGAACAATCAGTTAAGGAAACAATCAGTTGCTGCATGTTTTGCTCGGATTCAGCATTTGGCGCTTCTTTTGACAAATTAAAATTTCGCCTAATAGACGTAATGTTAATGTAAAAATGGGCACCCCCAGATAGGTAATTAATATATTTTAACATATTTTTTTATTCCTTTGTTTATACGAACCTATAGTGTTCGTATACGAACTTCGCACCAAATTTGAAGTTTGTAGGTACAGTAGATTATGAGATTTTTTTTATGTCAGTCAGACAATGATAAAATCATAGATTATCAGACATTTTCAAATGTCATTATCTCGGAAGCTAATTATGTGTTATTTATAAAATTTTGGATTCTAGGTAATTAGGGTGGCCTTACTACGAATTTCGTATTACAAATACGTAGGTCAAATAAAGTTTTGGTAGTAGAGTGTCGAAAGTTGGCGAAAACAGCTCGAAATGCTTTCTGTAATATAACACACGAGTATGTCAGAGGGACTTGGCTGACACACTACCGTGTGTCTAGATTCACCAAGCCACATTCAATTTTAATTTAAATTTCAACAAAGTATTTGGCTGTCAATTTCCGGCAGAAATCTATATTTTAATACTGCTGTATTGAATGCATTTTTTGAAACGAAATGTATTGATTCGAAATTTTTATTGTTTCTGAAACAACAATATAATCCCTTAAGCTAATATTAGAAAATTATTAAAATATCTCAATTTGTTGATTTTCTGTAAGCAAGTAAACCCTATTTGGTTTACAATGGAAGTCTATGGGAATTTGGCGAAATATTAGAGATATCGCCAAGGTGGCGTCACTTTTGGCGACTAATTTTCGTCGTCAAATTTGGCGACATATCTCCACGTTGGCGACAAACTTGACGATATTTGGCGACAGAACAGCATCCCCTTCTACGGCAAATTAAAATTTCGCCTATTAGACGTAATGTTAAAGTAAAAATGGACACCCCCAGGTGGGTAATTCATCGATTTTCACAATTTTTTTATTTTATTCCTTAGTTTTATAGTGCAAACGAACTTCGCACCAAATTTGAAGTCTGTAGCTGCGTAGATATACGAGATCTTTTTGATGAGTGAGTCAGTCAGTCAATCAGTGATAAAATTATCGATTATCAGACATTTTCAAATGTCATTTTCTCGGAAACTAATTATGCGTTATTTATTACATTTTGGATTATTGGTAATTAGGTTGGCCTTACTACGTATTTCGTATAACAAGTACGTAGGTCACATGGATTTTCAGTAGTAGAGCGTCGAAATTTGACGAAAACAGCTCGAAATGGTTCGTGTAATATAACACATGGCTATGTCAGACGAACTTGGCTGACACACTGCCGTGTGTGTAGATATATATATAATTTTAAAGTCAAAACTAATATGTCATTGCTCAAACTTACACAAACATTGTCAAAATTACTTGTAAAATATCCAATGCAGTTTATGCACTAAACAAACTATTTCTTAAATATAGAAGGTGTTATAGAAGGCTTTTAGTCCTCCTTTGACTTAGACCTATGTATCCAGGTCTAAGTCAAAGGAGGGCTAGAAGGCTGGTCAGATTTCAAAACACACGGTTTTACAAAATGTCTGTTTGTGACTGTATATGACATAAATTTTCTGGGCGCTCTATCTCAAGAACTAATGCACAGAATTTGATAAAAATTTACATTCAGGTAGTCCCTGATATAAATTGATGCTGATTAGTTTTTGGTGTAAATCGCTCAACAGGTGGCACTGATATGCTGCATTTTTTACAATTACGTAACAGCTCTATCTCAAGAATTAATGTACGGATTTCCATCAAACTTCAGATTCTGTTAGTCTTTGACATGAATTGATGCTATTTACATTTTGGTGTAAATCGCTCAACTGGTGGCGCTGGTATGGTGCATTTTCACGATTTCCGCAAAAGCTCTATCTCAAGAATAATTGCATGGATTTTCATCAAACTTCAGATTCAGTTAAACCTTGATATGAATTGATTCTGTTTACGATTTGGTGTCAATCGTCCAACAGGTGGCCCTGCTATGCTGAATTTTCCCCCGATTCCCGCAATAGCTCTATCTCAAGAGCTAATGCACGAATTTTCATCAAACTTGAGATTCAGGTATACCTTGATAAATATTATTGCTGATTATGTTTTGGTGTAAATCGCGCAACAGCTTTGTGCTGCATTTTTCCTGCTATCCGCAATAGTTATATTTCAAGAAATAATGCACGGAATTTCATACCTTTAAAATTCTCACTATGGCCATAGATTGTCGTTTACTTTTGGCATTGTGATAGCGAATTTTGAAGTATTAACATGTATGACATATAAGAAAGTTTTGGGATTGACAAATCCGACTTTTTTGCTCAGGCATCCCTCCTTGTCCACTAGCGTTAAAGTTTGAGCAGAAACTTGAAGGTTTTTGCATTCAAGTCCAGAATTTAAAACACAGCAGATTTACAATTTTATTTCTGAATGAATGTAAAGTTTTTCATTTTTAGCTGATTTTTAACCACATTTAGACAGATTTTCATACGTCTTGCTGGACTTATTTTTGGTTTCTTACTTTCTTCTATCTTTACAAGAAGAAAGTATTGGATTCGTGAAAATTTTCGACGTTTTAGGGGTCAGATACCGTAAAACATGTTTTTACAAAATGTGTGCCTGTGACTCCATCTGTCTATCTGTATGTGGCACAAATTTTTAACGTACAAGACTCTCTAAAGATTCCTGAAAAAAGCCGTAAACAGTACACAAACGAAAAGCTCATTGCTGCGCACCTGAAGAGGGTTTCTGAAGGCGTTGAAAACCAACCGAAATCACGTTCAGCAGTACAACAGTTTTTGTTTCGAAGTCATTGCTTTTTGTGTAAAGAAGAAATCCCACCATACTTTAAAGCAAAAGAAATTCGTAAAGCACGAATATAAGCAAAACGAATACGTAAAACGAAATATAGTGTACACAGTTCGTTCATTGATAATCCTTGAAAAAGTTAAACAACTTGCTGAAATTCGCTTTGATGAGTGGGGGCGCGCTATAACCCACAGACTAGATGATGGGACTGACGTGGTTGCTGCTGAAGGGCAGTATCATTTGAAATGTATGAAAATGCTGTATCAGCGCACAGAGATGCCGAAATGAGACCCATTTCCTTCTGACATAGACACAGACATGCAACTCATTTTTTTATGTGGAGGAAAATGAAGAACATGACAATTTTCTATAGATGAATTAACAGACCAGATTAAAGCAGGTGAATACTGTCCTTCAGTGAAAACAGTTAAAGCACACCTTCTAAACAAGTATGAAGAAGATATTGTTATATAAACCACTGCAAACAAGGTATAGGTATATGTTATTTGCTTCAAAAACACAGGTCATAAGATTTTGAATGATGTTTGGTATTAACAACGGTGCTCATCTCCCCAGAAAGAACGACGTCGTATTATCCACACTGCAGCGAAGATAGTGGCAGAAGATTTTCGGTCTCGGGTTTACAAATCTGCTCAATATCCTTCAGGCGAGTTTTTGAAAGAGATTGAGTCTCTCATTTTAGAAACCATAAGGATTTTAAGGGAGACACTACTTTTAATAAAAAGAAAAGGAGACTTTGGTAAATGCTAGAACAGGAGTACTGCGCTAGCTCACAGCATTACTAGTGCGGTAAGATTAAGATTCTTTCTTTTAAGACTGCTGCAAATATAGCATCGATCACTCCGATAGAAGATGCAGCTCGACATCCAAGTCTGAGAGTTTATCACCAAGAACTGCTATGACTAGGTAACTGTAAAAATGCTGAGAAGAATGGCTTCTGGAATAAAACCAAGAGAAGCACCACACCCATAACAACTGTCAAACCTCACACACCAGAAGCTGTTTTGCGATAAAATCTTTCAAATGATAACAAACTGCAGTGGAAAGTGTGGCTGTGGGAAAGCAGGTTTGTTTTGTTCGATTTCTTTGCCTGAACTGCGATGCCCAATGTGACAATGTCATCGCCGAAGATGAAAGCAGAGATTGACGACCCAATACTCCAGGATATTTTAAGTCAAGTCACAGCCTGAACCGTCAAGATAACGGTGAGCAATCCTGTCGAAAAATATCAACCAGGCCCATCAATGCTACCAAAACGACATTAATTGGAGAAAAACTCTGCATTTCTCTTTTCTTCCTGTTTACAAATCTTCCACATATATTATTTTTATATTAAACTTTTAATACTTTTAATTTTACTTAAATCAGATTATTAGAAAAATTAAAATTGGTAAAATCTCATCTATTTGGAGTGTAGTATAATCTTTCCTAATCGCCTGATTTCAATTAATTTTTTTAATACTATAAAAGGTTTAAAACTTGGTAAGCCAATGTTAATATATTCGAAATGAAACTATAAATAACTAAAAAGCTGCGAATTGAGGATTGAAATCGATGCATAGTGATTGGATCGCGTTTTCGCCCTCCGATGATGGAATTTGAATATTTCGCTAAAATTCTTTTTACTCGTATTGACAAAACTATTCATCGAAAAACAAAACATTGTACATGAAAAATGTAGGAAATTTTCTCTTGTTTAATTTGGTGTAATAATTTTTTCAAAAGAGTGTAACCCTCTACCGTAATACAAGGGTAAATCCGAAAAAAATCTGATTTTTTTCATGGTTTTTCGCTTATACCTTTTTAAGCAGACCAGTTACGAGATGGTAAAGTTAAAATTCATGCTCAGCAACCCCAAAAACATAAAGGAAGAAAGAGAAAAAAAACTTTCCAGGCAGAATCCTAGATTGACTGGACTATAAGCAAAATCATTCAGAAAATGGGACAGAGTATAACTGATAAATATTGCGCTGATAAAGAAACATAGTGGTACAGAAGTAACGTCTTTAGTTATAAAACGGGAGGTCCAGCGTTCGAATTCAGTCGATTCCTTTGTGTGGAGTCACTCCAGACTTTTTGGACTTGCTTGTCAAGGCCGGTCTTTGAAAATTGGCTGAATATCAAGTGGTGATGTTTTATTACGGTCGATTGTCTGCTATAGTGATGTGGCCCGGCGGGAGGGGTGCCGCTTTTGGTGGCGGGGGCCTTTCTGAGGTATCCTAACCCGTATTTACGCGAAGATTCGAAGTAATCCACGAAAGACCGCAAACTTTTAGATCAAAGGTTTACGATAAGGGTTTGAATCCAGTACCACCCATCTACCAGAGTTCAGAGTAGAACCTCCCGGCCACTGGTCGTGTGGTTGAATATCAGATGTGGACATATATGCATCTATGTTATTTAACCCATTAAGAACCGCACCTTCTTATATTTGACACATAAATGAAATAAAATTTTATTTTATATATATTAATGACTACTTAAGAGATAACGATGTTACATTTTTTTTTAAATTTTTGTTATTTTTTGTGAGATATGATAATGTTGTGAAAATGCAACATCAGTACAAATCAACTACATTTTTGCCGTATAAAAATTTTTAAAGCATTTACTATGTAGCGGTACATTACATATATATATACAATATCCGTATCCTGAATTGCTGACTTTTATTACAGTATTTAAGTGCATCTAAGAACACAATCCGAAATTTACCCATACAAATTTTCAAAACATTAATATGTCTAATTTATTTATAACTCGGATCAGTTAACAATTTTTTTTCTTGAAAAAAAAAGTCATATATGCAATATGTGATAATAAATTTGTTGAAACAAATGTTCACAATAAAACACACACACACACAAAAAAATCACTAACATAATGTTGGGAAAACGCAATGTCAGTCTTTAATGGGTTAATGTTTCATATAATTATTGACAAACTTCTTAAATTGTTGAATGATATTGTTTGTGAAAATATATTTTGTAAGAGTGAACTTAAACTCGCTATTGAATTCTATCTTTGTTAGATTTCTCAATTTTTTTTTTTAATTCTATTTTCAGAACTGGATGTACTCTCTGAGAACTTAAAAGACCTTTCCACCAAAAAAGATAGCTGCGACACCGTTCTACAGGTGAAAGACAAGGAATTCAAGGCTCACAAGACCATTTTAATGGCTAGATCGCCTGTCTTTGCTGCTATGTTCCAACATGATACATTAGAGAAACAGACGGGTTTCATAGATATACCCGACTGCGACCCTGAGTCCTTTCCGGAGTTCTTAGATTATCTTTACTGTGGTAAACTTGAAGATATTTCGTACCGCAGCGCATTTCAGTTATATATAACTTCCAATAAGTATGACGTACAGAAACTGAAGGAATACTGCGTCGAGTGCTTAATCGAAAGTCTCACTGCAGATAATGTGTGTGATATTGTTAAATTGGCTGATCAATATGATGATGAGAAGTTAATGCCTATAGCGCAAGATTTTTTCAATGAAAATTGGAGCAAAATATTTGCAACTACCGAGTGGAAAAATTTACTAAAAAATGATTATCGTTTAGTCGACACACTTTTAATGGAATTGTCCAAAGTAAAAGGATCACAGTAATGTAATGTTGCAACATCAAATTCAATTCTAAGTTTACGCCATAACCAGATATAATGTCTTAAATTCAATTCAGATTTTTCACATTACCACTTCGTATCGCTTTATAACATTATTGTCCCTATGTTGAAACTAATTTCATGTAGAAAATATCTGTTTTAATAAAATAAATATCTGTTTAATTTAAATCTTACTTTATGTGTGCGTACTGTGAATTTTCTTCTCTCAGTATTATGTATTCATCGTATTGTAGTTACACTTCAATAATTAATTTTTCCTAAAAAAAAAAAATTTCTTCTAAATACTCAAGTTAAGAAGGAAAATTTAAAATCTAAATATAAACAACTGGCTTCATTATTTGTACCATTTAATGAGGAAAATATTTAAATAGTAACAAATCCTCTTTTCTTATTGCTCTTGAAAAAAAAGTAAAAAATCCGAGATGAGTTTTCTCAATATGTCTCTTGTGCTTGTGATATGCCATTTTTGATCTCCGAACTTGTTTCTTGGTTTAACAGGGTTACTACACAACCTGGAAATGTCATTGAATTGTGAAATTGGCCAAATAAGTCAGGAAATTTCAATTTTCTTTGCAAAATCTGGAAAAGTCAGGGAATTCGATAAACTTTCATTGTGATCTTCAAGAAAGTTTGATCGTTGCGCTACCAGAAATGAAAATCTTCCATAGTTTGGCACATTCCACATTTAAAAAAAGAAAAAAAATCATCGAAATTACCCTTTTTTTTTTCAAAACCATCTACTTTCATCCTCCACTCCTTTCCTATCCACCATAGCAAATAGTAATTTTTAAAACTCATTAGTACCTACAGATTTTAAAACTTTTTCCCGCAGTTATTTTGAAGTAACAATAAATAATTATCACAAGCCTTCATCTCCGCACTGAAATGTCTGTTTCCTCTCCCCCTTTTACCGAAAATAAAGTATATCTGAACATTGGTGATTTTGCGATACAGTTGACAAAATGAATGAGGACTCAGTGCTCTCATATAGATGCTTTCCGAGGCTAACGAGAAAGACAGGCTACCGCGGTGGGTTCGATTCTTCTTTTTTTATAGACCGCTAGAGTCACGTGATGCTCGAATGCACCAATGAAGGTGCGCGAAAAGAGCATCACGTGACTCCAGCGGTCTGTAAAAAAAGAAGAATCGGACCCACCGCGGTAGCCTGTCTTTTTCGTTAGCCTCGGATGCTTTCAGTGTGACGTCAGCCGTGACGGTTTGCTTGGAAACTGACTCCAAACAAACGGTTGCCATGTTTCATTTCTTATTAAATATAAATCGTAGAAAATGTTACTATTGCATATGAAGTATTAAAACACATATCTGTGAGATACAGCTGTAAAATACAGCTATAATATACAAGAAAAGTAGGAAATACAGCATAGCAACTATTTGTTTAGAGTCAGTATCCAAGGAAAACGTCATATCTGACGTCACGACTGAAAGCGTTTATTTGTAGGTAACTTTATTTGAAAGCTTGTAATGATCATAAACTATTAAAGAGAGCAATTCCAATTGCATGTAAACCTCAAAGCAAGGTTGTTATTGTTTTGGGAGGGGGTTTGGGATAAGGAACTTTTGATTAATTAACAACTCTATTCAGGAAATTTTAGTGTTTTTGAGTGATATAACATTTATTTTAACCTCAGCATGTCCACTACGCACTACACCGCTAGACTAGAATTTTCGTGAAACACACCTGGAAAAGCCAGGGAATTCTATTCTTCTGTATGAGTATCAACCCTGTGGTTTAAGTCCAACAGGCGCCTTTTTAGGCCTAAGAGAAGAATGCTGTATAAATTCCATTGTAAAGGATTTTCTTAAAATCGCCGATAATTGAATCTATTATCGTCGAAGATATTAAAATATCTTATTTTTGTGTATTTGAAAGCTTATGCAAAAAATAGGGAGATTTCTTTTTTCGTATAACCTATCTTCCCTCTCCTCCTCTCCGAACTAAATTGTTGTGCTGATTAGGTATATGAATCTCCCACACGCAGGCACTCCTCCCGTAAAATAGCGTTTTTAACGTTTTTTTTTTTTTTTTTTAATTATACTGCGCCAAGTAGCATCTTAATAATCAAATGATGTGTGCAAAGTATGTATGATATTGATAGTTATATGTAAAAAAAATCCTTTCCAAAGAAAAAACACTCAAACTAAAAACATAAAAAATCTAATTATTGGTTCGTTTAATAAAATTTTAAATACACCTCTATCACTTAGCTAATTTAAATCAAAACTAGTTCATTTTCTATTTTCCTATATTGGAATAATTCGGCATGAAAATAAAGATAAAAAAATAAGATAAACATCTGCAAAACGAATAGTTAAGGAAGTTTGGGCTCATTCTTTCTGAAACAGAAAATTTTGTTTATTCATGTATAGAAAAAAGAAAAAAAACTTTTATTTTTTCTTAAAAATTAGTTATTCCATTTTAATTTTATTTTAATGCTATTTGAGATCAAAATGAAGGGGAAAGAGACATCGTGTTTTTCTTTTCTGTGATATTTTCAGATTTATGCCTGAGATTGATGGCAACGACTAAGGACCTTATAATAACCGCTCTGGCGACGGCAGCGGAGATAGGACGGATATCATATAGCTATATGACGCTATATGACGGCGCTATATGATATAGCGCCAATCAGAAGACACAAGAATAATTTATTGTCCCATTTTTGTTTGTGACAGTAGGATATCTTTTAATTGGAAGGTTTATTTTATTATTTTTTTTTTTTTAGTGATCTAACTAGAAATGACCCTTTTATTTTTAGTAAACTAGCATTAGTTTAAGGTTTGTGAATTCTTTGTCTTTTATTGCGTACGAATTGTAATTGCTCTTCATATGAAAATAATAAGAATCACTGACGTTATTTTGACATTGTTGAATAAGGAATAATGTTTTGGAGGAAATAAACGATACGGATTAGTCAGCTATTGATGGACAGGAGTAGATAAATTAAGGTCTAGTGGAAGTATGATATTTTCATAAAATAGAGAAATACAATGACAGATTGAGTCTGACTGCTTTCTTTTTGTATTTCTGTTGATTATATAACTTGTTTACAGTTCACAGAAAAGAAGTCACCAAAACAATAAAAAATTCATATTTATTTTTCTATTACTTTTTTTTTTAAAGAAAAAAGGTCTTTCAAAAATCATGAATTTCTCAACTCTAAACTGAAATCTCCCAAGTTCACAAATATTGGAGGGGGAGACTCCCACCCCCATAATCCCCCCTGGCCTCTGAGTCTTGCATCTGATGAAGGAAAATGTAGTTTTTATTTAAAAACTTTGTCGTTCATCATGTAAATATTCGAGTGTCTTAAAATTGGGAAAATGGGTTTCATTACCGTGATATAAATGGTATGTTGACCCTTTGCGCTGTTAGCGGATGTATGTCACTAGCCTCCAGTGTTGCCGCATATGGCAGATTTTTTTTTTAGAAATTTTCAATTCACACTAAGCACACACCACAAAAATTTAATTGGTAATTTTCTTTTACTTTATGTATGGAAAATCAATCATCTTTTAAAGCAAAAATAAGTGTTAAAACTTTCTAGTGAGAATTCGGAATGTCTAATTAAAAAATCAATCATATATTATGGCGTATGTCATTGTCGGAAACGATCAAAATAGCGTGGCGTACGTCATAGAGCGCAAGAGGTTAAAGATTATAATTTTGAAATCAAATACATCTAAAGACTTTCTTACATAATTATTTATCAATAATATTTTGGTGCAAAGTCTTTTGGATAATTGGTAGGCATTTACTAGGTTGAGCAAAAAGTTCTGGGAAATTTGTGAAAATTGCGTTGTTATGCGCAAATTAACAACAAAAACAACAAGGACTATTCTTCAAAGTAGAGACCATCATAGTCCACTACTTTCTGCCATCGTTCTTCCAGATTTCGGATTTGTTGGACGTACCATGGCGGCATGGGCGTACCCAAGGGGGGGGGCTGATGGGGCTACAGCCCCCCCCCCCCCGAAATTTTCGAGAGTGATATGAAAAAGTGCTGCTTTTTCGTCTTTCTTTTTTGGAAAAAATTTTAATTTTTTTCAATCATACAGCGGACTAGCCATTTTCATAAGTCCCATATTAGTCCACATTGACAACAAAGAAGAGAAAGGGGGCAGACAGGGTTACAGCCCCCCCCCCCTTCTCCTGAAATAGTCGAAAAATGAAATGAAAAAGTAATTTTTTCTTACTTTTTTAAGGTAAATCTGTAATTTTTTTCTTCTGTCATATTGCAAAGTAGACATTCTCGTTAACACCATATCAGTCTACATTGACATCACAGCATACCCAAAGATGGGGAGGGGGCTGATGGAATTTCATCCCCCTCCTCTCGAAATGGTCGAAAATGAAATGATAAAATAGTGCTGAATTTTTTCTGCCTGTTTAAGATAAATTTGCATTTTTTTCACTATCGTTCAACAGACTATGCGCTTCCTTCGCATAGTTTCATAGTAGTCCATATTGCACCAAAAAAGAGAAAGGGGGCTAACGGAGTTACAGCCCTCCCCCCCCCCCCCCCAAACCAGAAATAGTCGAAAAATTAAATGAAAAAGTGTTTTTTCCTTACTTTTTCAAGATAAATCTGTAATTTTTTCTTCTGCCATACAGCAAAATAGCCATTCTCGTTAACTCCATATTAGTCCACATTGGTATCACAGCACACCCAAAGATGGGGAGGGGGCTGTTGGAATTACAGACCTCCTCCTCTCGAAATAGTAGAAAATGAAATGAAAAAATAGTGCTGAATTTTTTTTCTGTCTATTTGAGATAAATTTGCATTTTCTCCACTATCATTCAACAGGCTAGCCGTTCCCATCGCTGTAGTTCCATATTAGTGTACAGTGGCACCACGTTATACCTCAAAAGGTAGAAGGAGGCTAATGGGGTTACAGCCCTCTCCCCAAAAAGTCGAACATGAAATGAAAAAGTGCTGATATTTTTCTTTTTGTTTGAGATAAATTTGTATTTTCCCCCTATCATTCAACAGACTGGCCGCTCTCTTCTCTTTAGTTCCATACTTGTGCACAGTGGGCCCACATTATACCCAAAGAGGTGAAAGGGGCTAATGGGGTTGCCCCCTTCCTTAATAGTCGAAAATGAAATGAAAAAAGGCTGATTTTTTTCTTCTTGTTTCAGATAAATTTGTAATTTTTCTTCTACCATACAGCAAAATAGCCATTCTCGTTAAATCCATATTAGTCCACATTGACATCACAGCATACTGAAAGAAGAGGAGGCGGCTGATGAGCTTACAGCCCCCTCCTCCCGAAATAGTCGAAAAAGATATTGCTTTTTTTTCTTTCTGTTTGAGATAAATTTACATTTTTTCTCTATTATTCAACAGACTAGCCACACTCTTCTGTTTAGTTCCATATTAGTACACAGTGACACCACATTATATCCAAAGAAGTAGAAAGGGGGTGATGGGCTTACAGACCTCTCCCAAAATAGTTGAAAATGAAATGAAAAAAGTGGTGATTTTTTTTCTTTTTGTTTGAGATAAATATGTACTGCAATTGTTTTCTGCAATACAACGAACTAGACTTTCTGGCTAGTGTCATATCAGCGCACAGTTACACCACTGTGTACCCAATGAGGGGAAGGAGGCTGATGGCTTTATAGGCCTCCTTTCGAAGTAATCAAAAATGAAAAAAAAACTCTTTTCTTTTCTTTCTTTTGAGATAAATTTAAATATTTTTTGTGCGACGCAGCTATTCTGGTAAGTCCCATATACTAGTGCACAGTGATGCCCCAGCATACACCCAAAGAAGTCGATGGCGACGGGGGTTATGAGGTTACAGCTCCATTCCACCTCCGAAGAGATCGCAGTGAAATGAAAAAAGGGCTGATATTCCTTCTTTTTCAGATAAATTTGTTTTTTCTGGCATGCCACGAAATTGTTTTTCGTGCTAATCCAAAATCCTCCTCAGTCCTGCGACCAAATTTACTTGAAACCACAAAATCAATTTTCAAATGACTGAAAAATAGCTCCATGCCTGTTTTACGGGATAAATGAAAACGTATATGGTCAGTTCAAGAGACCTACAAGTAAATTCGACAAATCTAAAAGTAGTTTAATTTAAGGAGATTTTTAATTCCTCTCATATTCGGCGGGCACCAAGATTGTCAATGCGGAAGTATGTTAATGCACAGTAACACTACAGCTAATCACAAGTCGATTTCGGATAAATCGAAAACCGGAGGTGCGGAAGAGTGACTGTAAAAGTAGCTTATTAACTTTCATTTCTCTGTCGCATCTCCATGCCAAAAATTTGTGTTTTTTTCACAGTTTTATGACAAAATTTGCGTTTCCTCAGCAGTCCTTTGAAAAAATTCTCTTTTTCTGCGGCTTTTTGCCGAAATTCGCGGGGTTTTTGCACACTCCTTCGTCGAAATTTGCCTTTTTTTCCACGGGTCTGTGACGAAATTTGCGTTTTTTTTCGTGATCATGTCGAAATTTGTGTTTTTTCCGTGTTTTTCGTCGGGTTTTGATGAAATTCAAGTTTTTTTCGCGGATTTTTTGCCGAAATTCACGTTTTTTTTTTTTTACGAAATCCTTCATCGAAATTTGTTTTTTCCGTGGCTTTTTTGACGAAATTCGCGTTTTCTTTGACGAAAGTAGCGTTTTTTGCGGCTGTTTGACGAAATTCGCTTTTTTTCCGCCGTCTTTTAACCAAATTCACGTTTTTCTGTGGCCCTTCTTTGTGACCCTGCTTTTTCTTTTTTGCGATCCTTTGACGAAATTCGCATTTTTTCCGTTTCCCTTTGACGGAATGCGTGTTTTTTCGGCGATTCTTTGTCGAAATTTGCGCCTTTTCTGCGGCCATTTGACGAAATTCGCGTTTTTTCCGAGGTCATTTGCCGAAATACGAGATTTTTTTTACGCAATCCTTCGTCGAAATTTGCGTTTTTCTCTCGTCTTTTTGATAAAATTCACGTTTTTTTGCGATTCTTTACTAAATTAGCATTTTTTTCACAGCCCTTTGACAGAATGCGTGTTTTAAGCGATCTTTTTTTCGAAATTCTCGTTTTTTCCGCGACCTTTTGATGAAATTCGCGTTTTTTCGGCAGCCCTTTGACAACATTTGCGTTTTTTTTTTTTTCGAGATCCTTTGTCGAAATTGTCTTTTTCCGCGGCTTTTTGACAAAATTCACGTTTTTCTGTGGCCCTTCTTTGTTACCCTGCTTTTTCTTCTTTTTGCGATCCTTTAACAAATTCGCGTTTTTTCTACTTCCCTTTGACGGAATGCGTGTTTTTTTAGCGATCATTTGTCGAAATTTGTGTTTTTTCTGGGGCCCTTTGACGAAATTAGCGCTTTTTCTTTGGTCATTTGCTGAAATTAGCGTTTTTTTATGCAATCCTTCGTCGAAATTTGCGTTTTGTCCGCGGATTTTTGACGAAATTTGCACTTTTTTCTCGTCTTTTTGATGAAATTTGCGTTTTTCTCTGTCCCTTTGACGAAATCCAGCTTTCTTTTGAAGGAATGCGTGTTATTTTAGCGATTCTTTGTCCAAATTTGCATTTTTTCTGCAGCCCTCTGACGAAATTTGCGTTTTTTCGGAGGTCATTTGCCGAAATTCGCGTTTTTTTACGCAATTCTTTGTCGAAATTTGCGGATTTTTGATGAAATTTGCGTTTTTTCCCCGTCTTTTTGATGAAATTCGCGTTTTTTTCGATCCTTTACGAAATTAGCTTTTTTTTCGCAGCCCTTTGACGGAATGCGTGTTTTAAAGACATCTTTTTTCCGAAATTCGCGTTTTTTCCACGACTTTTTGATGAAATTCGCGTTTTTTCTGCGGCTCTTTGACGAAATTCGAGTTTTTTTCTGTAGTCATTTGCCGAAATTTCCCTTTTTTTAGGCAATCCTTCGTCGAAATGTACGTTTTTTTCCGCGGCTTTTTGACGAAATTTGCCTTTTTCTCTCGTCTTTTTGATGAAATTTGCGTTTTTCTGCGGCCTTTTGACGAAATTCACGTTTTTTCTGTGTCCCTTTGACTAAATTCGCGTTTTTTCCTCTTCCCTTTGACGGAAAGCGATCCTTTGTTGAAATTTGCGTTTTATCTGCGGCCCTTTGACAAAATCCATGTTTTTTTTTCTGTGGTCATTTGACGAAATTCGCGCTTTTTCGGTGGCCATTTGACGAAATTCGCGCTTTTTCCCGCAGCTTTTTGACAAAATTAGCGTTTATTTCTCGTTTTTTTGATGAAATTTGCGCTTTTCTGCGCCCTTTTGACGAAATTTACGTTTTTCCTTGTCCCTTTGGCGAAATAAGCTTTTTTGCGATCCTTTACGAAATTAGCTTTTTTTTCGCAGCCCTTTGATGGAATGCGTGTTTTTAGCGATCTTTTTTCGAAATTCGCATTTTCCCTAGAAACTTTTGATGAAATTCACGTTTTTTCTGCGGCCTTATGATGAAATTCGGGTTTTTTCTGTGCTCATTTGACGAAATTAGCGTTTCTTCCGTGAGCATTTGACGTAATTCGCGTTTTCTCCCTATCATTTGACGAAATTTGACTTTTTTTTCGCAATCCTTTGACAAACTTCGCCATTTATCCGTGGCCCTATGACAAAATTTCGTTTTTTTCCTTTTCAGATCCTTTAAAAAAATTGGAGATTTTTTTTCTGCGAACAATTGATGAAATCTTTTTTTTCGGCGACCATGTCAAAAATCGCGATATTTTTTAAGTCCAAATTTTCGGAAAATTGGGAACAAAGTCACCCCTGTCCCCCCCCCCTTCCCCCCACCCTGGCTACGGCCTTATTGGCAAAAATGATTTCTGCTTATAACACAATTCAACGCGTTTCGTAAGATTTAGAACATTATGGAAATTTAAGTCAGCCCCCCCCCCCCCCCCGAAATAAAATCCTGGGTACGCCACTGCATGGCGGCTCCTTGGAATCGAAAAACTCTTGACATGCTTCTTCAACTTCATTCGTTCAGAATCGTTAGACCTTTTCTCCAATAATGCCAGATCAACACACGTAAATCATACTGTTCAATAGGAATTTTGGAGCCGAAATTCCTGAACTCCTATAGATATACCATTGGTACTCCTATATACAATATAAATTCTCGTAATGTTAGATTAAAAATTTCCCAGAACTTTTTGCTCAACCTAATAAAAGGAAGATTTGATTGTGACTGAGTATGTGCGCAGACCTTAAAAAGATTTCAACCAAGATCGTGGGCCAGGTTGATCTGCCCTATTGTTTCAAAATGACGGCACCTTACACATTTAAAAAAATAAATTATTAATAAAAATAAAATAATATGTACAAAAAAATTCGGATTTTTTTTTAAGTGTTAAACCTTTATTTGATAATTCCTTAGCAGTTTTTTATTTGCCTCTATTTAAAAACATGACTGAGACAGGCCTCGAAATGTACCGGAGCAAACCGGAACGATATTCCTGTTCACGAAATGATGACAAATATTGTTCCGGTTCATGAAATTATGGTAAATACCGTTCCAGTTAATGCAATTATTAAAGCATATTATTACAATTGCTATAACAATTATTATTTTTACTATTATTTAGAAACATGAAGGCATTTTTTAAACTGTTTTTGTATGATTAGATATACATTTGTCTATACTTTAAAAATATTTTATTCAACAATAATTTTTAAATACCGTTCCATTTCGAGCCCTGCACTGAGATACAGCATTTCCTCTCGATACAGGCGTAAGGACTTTTTTTTTTCATTGAGATTGGTTTTTCTCACACTTAGAGGAATCAATAAAGCAAGCTGAAATTTGATAGAATAGAAATACTATTATATTTTATGAAAAGAACTAAAAAAGGTGTAAAGGAAAAAAAAATAGAGATAAGGTGAAAAGAACTGTTTCTACGAAGAAAAAATCCCTACATTCTGCCACGAACTATTTTTATGAATGTTCAGTACTTTTACGTTTCCTTTACCTCTTTCTGGAGTAGAGCACTTCTATTCGTAAAATACTGAAATGATTGAATGACACCAGAATTTATAAATAAATTTATTTGGAAATAAGTCAGTTTTTCTCCACGTACTTAATAAAAGGAATATCTTCATTCAAAAATTCTGGTGACAATGTGTCATTTAGGCGTTAAATTAAGTGGTGGATAAATGCATCGCCGCCCTTCAAAGGGTTAAACTAAAAATGAAATCTTTTTTATGAATTCAGTCAGCCTGTGCTCTAACTCACGTAAATATAGTCAAATTATCATGAAATTGATATATGTTATTGGAATTTACTGTGGCATGAACGGTATTGAAATGAAGCGTGTAGCATTTGCGGTTCATTTACAGAGACATTCAAAAGAATTCCTTTTCATTACGGTCTATAGGAGAAGATCGTTCGCTGTATAATTGAATGATATTACACTATTTTAAACTTACAGTAGAGCCCCGCTAATCCGAATCCCCCTAATCCGAAATTCCGGTTAATCTGAACCGATTTTATTTTCGAAAATTATACTTGAACAGATTAAGTAAATAGAATTTTAAAAAAATACTCCATAAAAGTACAACATATGTACATGAATATAAAATGAAAATGTGTACTGTAGGCATAGTCGTAGAAGGCATCTTAAAAAACCTCGAATATCAGTTTGTTTGCCAGTCATTATGAAATTATTTTCTAAAATGCAAAAAGTACTTAATTCAGACGATAAAAATTAATTTTTCTTTTCAACAGTTTTATTTTGCAAATTATCTACAGAAATGTTTTTTCTTCCCTCCTCGTCGACGTGGTGTCTGAGCTATTCGCGATTTTGAACCGTTTGTAATGGGTTGTTATGTAATTCCTCATTCTGAAGTTCCAATGGATTATTATAAGCATCAGGAGGGATTAAATAAGAGATGCTACTTTTTTTCGAAAGTCGTGCTGAATTATCCGGCACACCGGACCTTAGGATGCCGGATTAGAGGATGCTTACTGTACTATTGAGTACTTATAACTTACTTTTTTTAGTACGCATCTTTTTCTTTTCTATTTTGATCGGAATTTCGGGTAATCCGATTTTTTTGTAATCCGAATAGGCATCGGTCCCAATTAGTTCGGATTAGCGGCGTTACTTATGTATATCACTAAGATGTACTAAAAGGTGCTTACTGTACAACCACCTAGTGTGCATATAATTTATGGTTCATTTACAGGGACACACAAAATTTGCCTACAGTAGTACTGCCTAAGAACAATAATTAGCGGAAGCGCGTTTTCAGATCTGGTATGCACAGCCCGATTAACCTTTGAATTTAAGGCAAGCACAGTCTCATTTCGGGGGTCCCTTTCAATCGAGAAGAGTTTTCTAAATTCGACATATTCTGAAACTCACCAATGCTACAAATAGCATTCCAAATAGTGGCTCAGCTGAGTCACATATATTTCATTGAACAACTAGTTTATGTTCCCCTTATACAAAAATTGGATACAATAAAGAAAAATATGCAAAAATGATTTAATAATAAAAATATAAGTTGGATAAAAAGATTGAATTCAACACGTATGCACAACATAAAATATCAATATTTTGAAATACGTCTCTCAATTTTGGCAGTACAGTAAAACCCCGATAATTCGGATTAATTGGGACCACGCCTGATCCGGATTATCCGGAGAATGAGAAAAAATGAGATAAAATAAAACATACTTACAGAAAATCACCTTTATATTAAACATATTGAATATTTACAGACAGTAAAGAATGTTTATTTTGTAATTATAAAGTTTGTAATCTTCTGCTGTGCCAGTTTTGTATACCTTTTGCGGGCCACACGGTCACGCATCCGCTTGAGCATAAATAGTTCGTTGGGTGTAGCCTCCACCTGACGTTCAAAAGAAACCATTAATTGTTCTAAATGAGACGTTGTTTCAGTATGGCTAATAACTTTTGGTTGATCATTATTGATAATGGTGTTTTCGTCTGTATCATTTTCATTTTCTTCAGTTGTGCACAAAGCGATTATTTCGTCCTCTATAAGTGAGACGAATTTTCTGCTTCTAACCAATTGCTAATGTTGCTGGTATTAACGTCTGAGCAACCATCAATTTTTTTTTTTTTTTTTTTTTTTTTTTTTTTTTTTTTTAACATACTCAAAAAATCTTCAGGTGTAATTTCTCTTTCATTCTCGCTTATTCCTCCTTCTGTTTCAAGCTTATTATTCGAGAAATCACAATGGAGGATATTCCAAATATGGGTTCGAGGCTGAAAAAAGTCACGTGATACCGGTAATTTACCCAAAGAACGTCTAATTGATAAGAAGGGAAGATACTACTGCTTTGCCTCATGAACTGTTTCATTGACTAGCGGGGATTTACATTACACGTCTACGGAGCCTTCCCTTCTTTACGCTAGAAGTTTTTACCTTGACCACGTGATCAAAACGGAGATGGAATATCCTCCATTTGCAGGCCATAAATTCTTCCACGACTTTCGGAGAGTACTCTCAGCACCCTGATCTCAAGATTCAGCAATCATATAGATTACTTTCTTGATATTGATTGATTTGAGAATCTCTACCACTCCATGTTCTCCATCATCTTCTAAAAGTTCATTCAGCATTTGTCGGTTATAAAATTTCTTAATGTTCTGAAGAACCCCTTGATCCACTGGCTGTACCAGCGCTGTCACATTTGGTAAAAACTTTACCGCTATGTTTCCTTTTGTCAGTTGACTTTCTTCCGGGTGTGTCGGGGCATTATCAATTAGGAGGACAGCTTTGATGGGTAAGTTGCACGATTTTAAATGTTTTGTAACACCCGGAACCATAAAATTGCCAAACTTAAAGTGATACATTGTTGTTTCTTTGAAGGATAACATCAAAGAGTTTAAATAAGAATGCTTAAGGTATTCTTCTAAAGATTTCAGAAAAGACTTTTTTATTCAGAATACGTGGATGAAATAAATGAATGCTATGGAAATTTGTCGATCGCGTCTCAAACTTGAAAAAAAAAAAATCGACCAGACCGATCCGGATTATCCGGAGATCCGAATTAGCGGGGTTTCACTGTAGTTAAAATTATTAATATTTTATATTGTGCATACAAGTCAAATTTAATAATATTAAAATTCAATATTTAAAATAAACATACATCTAACAATCTAACGTTAAATCTCAATAAATTCCATATAAAGTTTTGGGCCGATTGTTTTCTCAATTTTGGGCCCCTTCAAAATTTTCTAAGGGAAGTACGTGCTTTTTGTGCCTATTCGTAATCAGGGCCTGGTGGTATGCGTTTTAAAATTTAACTTTTGTTTTGTATTTTGCTTGGTGTTTATAAATACAGTACAAAGTCTAAAGTCCGGAATCCTCGGGATACCAAGTCCGAACATTGGATTTTTCCGAACTTTGGGTTATCAAAAATATTGCCTTTCTAATAAGAAGAAAAATAAATTTCACTACTTAAAAAGACAAAATATGACGTTCATATGTTAAAAATTGCATATATTAAGTTAAACAATCCTTTTCATCAAATAAATCATAACAAAATAAAAAGTAAAACAAGTCGTTTATTTAACGGAACATACGATTTAAAAACAAATTGTAACTTACTTAACGACTGAACATTTCAGTTAATTTACGCTGCTTTATTAACTTAGGTTTATCATTAAGAAGTTTTTCTTTTATTCTGTACATAGACATGAGTTAAGATTCAGTAATAAAGCTTCTTTGCTCTAGACCTTTTTTTTTTTTTTTTTTTTTTTTTTTGTTCGTTTCAACAATTTTCCCCTTTCCTTTCTTGAATACCTACTGTCGCTGGAAAGTCCGAACTTTAGACTTCGTACTGTACTATACATCCTATACAGGGATGCACAAAAGATCTCAAGTGCATTTCCTTTTATTTCGGAGTGGGAATTTTCAGCCATGATATGCGTTTGATCATACTAACCTTTAGCATAATACGTTGTATACATACAATTCTATAGATCGTATACAGGGCTGCACAAAAAAGATCTGGTTATTTTTCACACTACAGTAATACCTCGACTTACGTCAGCAACTCATTCCAAGACTAGTGACATAAGTCGAAAACGACGTAAATCGAGGTATATTTAGGAAAGCAAAAATGGATAAGTAGTAAAAATTCTCCAATATCTAACGTTCATATTCTATTATATTTAGGGATTATGTTACATACATTTAACATTAGCAATAAAAAAAAATGCATTTGCAATACAAGAATTTGGAATAAATCAATAAGTTGTTAAAGCTGTTCTCAAATCAAAAGGGTCAACTTTCTGACATAAGTTTTAATTCATTTTTGTTCGGAAACGCATGAAACTAGAAAGTGTTGTTATTCAGAAACTTTGTGATCGAATTGTTTTTTTCGTTTTCTTGTAAACGCAATAGATCTTTCAGAAAATGTTGTCAAAGTTGGCATTTTGAACCGAACTTCCGAACGAAAGAAGAAAATCCAGTCAGTAAGGGGAGAAAAATGCGGCGTCACGTGATCAAAATCGCTTATAACTCAATCGGTAAATATTGATAAAAAAATTGTGTAATATTGTTACGTTCGATGTCGGGATCGCAGATTGATTACCAGAAAAATAAATTTAAAATTACAATTATAAATGCTATTGAAAAATCTGGTAACCAAAATGCCATTCCGACACCACGTATGGCCGTGATCGTACATCGCGATTATAACTACTCGGCAACTGAAGATTAGGAATTAAGTTAATTGAATCTACTAAAGAATAATTAAGTTGCCTTAAACTGAATTAAAGCTGAAAAGAAAAATAAAATAAAATAAACTCACCCATGGAAGAAACAGATGACACACACAATTAACTTAAACCAAGGTTTATTTTGGTAAACACATCAAAATTAAGGAACTGCGCAGACCCCTACAAATATTAAGTATCAATTTATATAAAAATATACATGATCTATCTCAAAGGATATCATCTTTTAAACAGGTTATGTTTATATTCGTAGAATATGTGAATGGATTGTAGGCAAGAACATTTACACAAAATTTGATCTAAATCAGAGTGACTATTAGTAGTAGAAGAAGCTTAATAGATGAATAATTGGAGATCGTCCGATAATATGGCTAAAATGGATCATCAGTTCATCATTATAGCAGAAAATTCTCACTTCTTTACGAAGCTACCATACTCATTCCTAAATGAAAGGGATCCAGTCTGATTCGTTCACTATTCGCCAGCAGGTAAGGTGGCTGCATTCAATCTTCCTGAAAGGTATTTTTACGACGTAATAAATTGAAAGGTACTTTTACGTTACCATTTCCGGGCCAGATGAGCGAGAGGAATACTTTCCAGAACAAATTGAAAACACTTAGTTTTCACTGAATATAATCCAAGAGCTGACTTGAAAATGTTCAGATTCTCACAAGTCCTTAGGATTGGCATTAGCCGTGTTACATACCAGCTTCGTTATATTATCCTCCAATTATTTACACACAGAATTTTTATTTTATTAGATTAATGAATTTTAAAAATGTAGAATTAAATGAATTTAAAAAGTGATCGGCCTTCAACCCGTATAGTCAAAGGACCGATTATAAAAGAAATTTATTGTTTCTTGGAGCGATGATGCGCGCTTGCTCGCACATCACCGTCCGGAAGAAGAGAGAGAGAAAACCCCCGTAGAATATTTCGAAAAGGACGCTCAAAATTAAGAGAACCAATCAGTGTTCCCCAAAAACAGTTCAAGCGTGCGGTCACTGAACTCGTCATGAGAACGCAACTCCCCTGAGCAAAAATGGCGTCTTTTGATACGTAGCGATGCGCTTTGCATCGGTAAAGAAACGAAATCATGGCGAATGTCAGTGCGTCTTAAAATGGATGGGTTGGGTTGGGTTGATTTTTGACGGTCAATTATCTACACGAGGGATATAGGCCCGGGGAGAGTGCCCTCCGTGGGGGTCTTTCTAAGGGAACCTAATCCGTATTAACGCATGGAAGATCCACGGCTCGAAGAAAACCACGAAAACTCCGAACGATTAGGCCGACGGGCGCGATTGGGATCGAACCCAGCACTTCCCGTCTACCAGCTTCGAGAGCAGAACCTCTCGGCCACTGGTGGGGCCCGTCTTAAAATGGAAGGCGTGCGTATTTAAAAGAAGCGAAAATAAATAAAACTTAAGATTCGGATTACTCGCGATCTATTGCATCAAAATAGGTGAAATTTTGTCTGCTGAAAGTAAATAATTATTTAAATCGAATAAATATATTTTGCAATGAATTTAATGAATATTTAAGAATTTTTAAAAGCTTAATATTAAAGACTTAGAACTTTTTGTCAACAATCTATAAATCACTGATAAATAAATTATTTAATAGATATTAGAATCAAATTTTAGTAGTTAGAAATATTAACGTAATATAGATATTTTAAATTGTTATTTGGAAAGATAAATAAAGTTTTTGAATGGATTAATATTTCAATAATTAAATAGATAATGGTTAAAAGATTTAATATTGTTAAACTAATGGGAAAGTATGATGTTACGTAACAAATTGGAAAACGCAGTTCGATTCCAAATCGCTTCCAGGGTCAGGGTTTCCAATTTTATATCTTTCCGTTAAAAAATGAATTTGTAAATGTGTCAAAACGTTTTGCGCTTGTTAAGCAGAGCAGTTGAGAACAGCCTTAACATAAATTTTATTGTCCTTGTAACTGACCCGTCCGAGTCTTTGAGGATGTGAAAAGATCTTGCAATGAAGTTTCAACCGGCAATTTTTTTCTTTTTTTCTCTAATAAGCACAGCAGTGTGAGTTTTCTAAGCTTTTTCTAGTGACTTTGTTTATTTGTTTGTCACTATCACGTGACTGTAGCAAGAAATTTTCCCTTCATAGAACCAATCCAAAGTGGTGTTAATTAAAGAACTTTTTTTACAGGCCAGACGACGTAAATGCGGGGTGACGTAAGTCGAGGGGACGTAAGTCGGTGTACTACTGTATATAGAAATTGCAGAAATTAGGTTTTCAAATACGCATACAATGTTCCTAAATTGTTTATTTAGATATCTTTCGCCTTAATAAAGTTTTGTTAAAGCATTCTGAATGTGTTGGAAAGTGTTTTATAATCTATGCTGGATGCATGGTTTTTCGTTCTTGTTTTAGATCATAAGAGACTTGTGAAACAAAAAGAATTCAACAAAAGTATAATTTAATTTTCCATTAAAAAAAATTTTTAATTCAAAATAATTTTTTTTTTTTTTTTTTTTTTTTTTTTTAATGGGATAATATAAAGAGAAAAGTTAAACCGTTTCATGAAATAAATTTTTTGAGTACTGGAACAGATTGCAAAAACACACCCGTGGACTTAAAGAATAATTCTTGGCTCAGCAACCAAAAAGTTTAATTTTGGAGGACATTCCTTTCAACATTTTTTTGGATAAACGGTAGTGATTCCGCACAAAGGAATCCCATTCAGAAGTGTCGAAAATTTCATCTCGATTTTTGTTGAAAAATTCTTGAGCTGCATCCAACAAATTTATCTCCTCGTATTTATCAGCCATATCACAACGTCACACACATTTTCCACGCTGAGAATTTCTTTTAGGTCTTCCACACAAAATGTATTGAGTTCTAGGACTTCGTACTTGTCGGATGTTTCGCACAAATGAACCGCGCTGCGAAATGATGGCTTTTCTAATTTTCCACAATATAAAAATTTCAGAAATTCTTCAAACGATTCAGGATCGCAGTCCTGGATGTTGATGATTCCCGTCTTTTTTTCTGTAGTTTTGTGCTGGAACATAGCAGCGAAGACACATGATCGTGCTATCAAAACAGCTCTGTGAGCTTTGTACTCTTTGCCCATAACATACAGCGTTGTGTCACAGTTATCTTTATCAGAAAAAAGACTTTTAAAGTTCTCGGATAATGTATCCAGTTCTGAAAAAACAAATAAAGATACAATTTATTTCTAAATTGAATGATAGTTATTAGTATGATCAAATTAGTACAAAACATACATAAATATTAACAGTTAGTCCGAGAGTCGATAACGCCGAAAGCCCCGCCATGTCATACGAAATAAGCTAGGTATGACTAGGTTCGACAAGCCGAAAATCTACTTAATTAAATTAATTATTATTAAAAAAGCTATAATGATCTACTGTTATCACGGAAAACCGACACTTGGCCAACATCTAAGACGCGAAATAAAGTCTCCACCGGTAAAAATTCAAACAAAATGAGTGTGAAATTTTATCCCCGGCCGCCTTAAAATAGGTATGACAGACTTTTACGACAGAATAAAGTTTTTCATACAAAGTTTTTTTTTATACAGAACAAAATTTTCTATAAAATGCTCTAAGAGTGATCAAAACCAGCGATAACGGTAAAACATTATAGTTTTTTAATAATAAGTAATTTAATTAAACATATTTTTGGCTTGTCATACCTAGCTCATTTTGGCCCCACCAGTGGCCGAGAGGTTCTGCTCTCGTAGCTGGTAGACAGGAGGTGCTGGGTTCGAATCCAATCGCTTCCGTAGGCCTAATCGGTTTGAGTTTTACGTGGTTTTCTTCGAACCTTGGATTTCCATGCGTAAATAGGGGTTAGGTTCCCGTAGAAAACCCCCCATGGAAGGCGTATATGTCTTGTGCAGATAATCGACTGTCACAAATAACATCAACACCTAGCTCATTTTGTTCGTATGACTTTGTACTATCGATTTATATAAAAAAGTGTCAATTATGAGATCACGGGGCATTTTACGTCACCGGCTCCCGGACTAAGTGGATTACTCATAAAATCATTTTTTCTTATACCTAAAAATTCAAAAGGGGTAAATAAGTACAAACAAAACATTAAAAAATATATATATATAGTAGAACTAGCTAAGAGCCATTAAGCATTATCATAAGATATATATATATATCCCTAAGCTATTTAAGAAAGATAAGTATGCAGGGTAACCACTCTCCGGTGCCCAATGGCTTATTCCTAAACCGTTAGGCATAGCCATAATGTTCGAATTACAAAAATGTTTTTAATGAGGTAAAGAAATAGTTTAAAAGCGATTTGGGTCAATAAAAACAGTTCTTATAACATTACGAAATTTAAATATTTATACGGTACCCTGCTCCTAAGTTATATTTAGTAAAAATATCTTATTACACTAAGAAGTAAGGAAAAAAAAACCACATTCTTCTACGATTAAAACTGATTGAGTAACAGATGTTTAAAGCATCTTTTTGCTGCGAAATAGGGGTCATTCACAAATTTACTCGAAATATAAATAATCGTCAAGTAAAAAAAAAAAAAAAGAAAAAAAAGCAATTTAACAAATTACAACGACCATTTGGAAAATGATTTTTTCAAAGACTAAAATTTAAGACATAAAAAATCGCACGGAGTTGATCATACATTACGTACGCCATGGATTACATTTTTCGGTACTGTAAATTTTTAAACTTCTACGGAGCTGGTCATACATTACGTACGCCATGGATTAAACATTAATATTCCTGGACCAATTTTAAATGAAATTTCATTCTTAAACTTCTAAACATCCCACAATATTACTTTTTACACCGTCGTATAGAGAAAAAAAATGTACTTTTAAATGCAATTTGTATCTCAATTTGTTTCCGAGTGATTATTATTATTTTTTTTGGGGGGGTGGGGGGGGGTGGTTTTTCTCTTCTTCTAATTTTACACTCCACTTTTAATTTACTCAAATAATTTTCACCAATGACATTTACCTAACCTCATATCTTTAAATAAGGTGTGAGCAGTTTACCACAAAATAGATGTTGTTACCAAAGAAAGGAAATTTAAAAAAAAAAAGCAAATATGCTTCGAGAAATATCACTTTAGTAAATTGAAATTTAGAGCAATTACCAACAAACAAAAACAGAATAGCGAGGAAATACACAAATTAACTTTAAGTATATTAAAATGTTGCCATTAGAAATTGCAAGATTAAACCTTAATTCTTTAACAGTAACAACACCCTCAACCATTCACAACTTATGAAGAGAATACCACCAACACTACTGGATTTGAAAACATAAGACATTCATAATAAATAAAGGAAAAGTAAAATTTGATTACCACAGAGCCTGAAAGGTGAAAGGCAAACTCTTAAGTCTGCACCAATTTTAAACAATATGTTTTAATAATTTAGAAGGATGGAATAATAAAATTATAACTGCACTTTATATTCTCAAATCCAGGGACCAAATAATCGTATAGTGTCATTAGCATTGAAAACTATAAAATCTGATGAATTTCACTTCTGATAAAGCTCTTTCTTAAGCCACTCATTTATGTATCAAAATTTGTATTAATTATTCCAGTGGCTACCTAGATTTCAGTATTTATAATAATTTTTTTTTTTTGAAACAATGCTTACTCTTTTCAGAAGTTAATTACTTATATATAATACTTTATTTTTTCTCTTTTTTTTTTTTTACTCAGGGGACACATGTGCGACTGAATTCCCGTCTAAAATGGATCTTGTTACCATATTACCTAACTCCTTAATTTAAAGAACTTAAGAACCAGCATAAGTATAACCAGAAAAGTAAGTTAATAAGAGGGATAACACACATTAAAATGAATCCACACAACACTCATAAAATGAAAGGGAAATGCATAGTAAGCATAAAAGCCATTAATAAAAAAAAAAAAGGTAACAAAACCCTCAATTCATTTCGCACAGTATTCTTCACTTAATACATGATCTAAATAATAGTTCATAGTTTTAAAATTTTAAGATACTTTTTGTATTAATTTTACTTATCACTGCTATAAAACTTCTTCCCTTTTAAAGATTATATTAGTTAAACAGAAGAAAGAGAAACAAAGCAGATTATTACATTCAACATAATTTATTAAGTATTAGATCTTATTAAAACTTTACTATAATTTTAAATCAATATATTGTAATGGTACTTTAGTGTGTAAATAGCAATTGTAAATTTAGATAACCTATCTCATCATAATTTAGTTCATAAAAATTTCGAGAAATCACTATTAATTCTCATGGGATTCTCCATTCAGTAAAATATTATTAATAGATATTTCAGTACTTATTAATTGCACATTATTTACATTTCTTGCAATTGACATTTTTCAATATATAAAAGTACTAATGCAAAACTTACTTACATGACAGATCGCTAAACAGGAGTTATATTGGCATCATGATTTTTACATTCTTCACTGTCATCCCATGGTTGGCAGTCTTCTTAAGGGTACGAAATTCAACGCTTGAAAGTTGGAGGTATATAACGTCACACTGTTAGTTGCATTATTATAATTTTTCGATCATTGGAACTCTTGGGATGAGAAAAGATAGAGTCCAAAAATATCTCCTGACGATTGATCTCTCCACTCTCTAGTCCAGCGTACGCTGATGATTACACAAACACTTCCTTTTTATTTATTGCTGGTGACCCCACTATACACTAGTAAATATTTTTTTTTTTTGCTTTCGGTGTAAACTCAACCGGTCCTCAGAAAGACACGATGACTTGAAAGAAGCCAGCGTTCGGCATTCGTTCGCGCAACTTTTCTTCAATAGAAAACCATAATAACACGATGTTATACACAAGAGACTCCAAACTGTTGCATGTCTTCGAACAAACTCACTGTATTAGTGGTTGTACTCAGTGGACACTGCTCCATCAGAAAATAGTTCGCACGGCGTATTACTTGATTCTTAGGGACTACGTTTCACAGGATAAACAAGAGAAAAAGCCCTCTCTCTTTTGCTGTTAGACTCATTCTGCACTCTCATCCTTTCCTTTCATTTCAAAATTAACAAGAACTATCCACTGGACAGGGGGAGGGCTAAAAGAAAGCCTCCTTTCCCCCTACCCCCACTCACTAAGAGAAAAATATCACATCTTTACTCTCGGAAAACTCCTGCCTTAACTTACTTTTTCCCCGTATCGTGTAATAAAATTTCACACGTGCACTACTACTTGCTGACGTCAGACGCTCCTATTCGCTAACCTGGTAGGGTTCAACCACTTATCTAAAAGGGGGTGTAATCCACTTTCCACCTTATACACTTTTTCTAATGGGCCACCCATCTTTAAACGCCAAGCAAACTATCTTTTCTCACGGCAGTATCCCATAAAAATTTCCAAAATTGTCTGTATGACAATAGCTTTTAAAAGGAGGGTTATAAAATTGCACCAAGCATTTTACTTAAAAGGCTCATAAAATTTTATATACACGGTTGGCCACCCAAGCAGGCTTTTAGGCTGTGATGATAAGCAACACAAAATTGTGGGAAAATGCATCCGCAGAGTTTTTCCCGCGCTCACTTTATACTAATAAAAGGAGGTTGCCATGGTCACGGGTGCACCTGTTAGATTTCCGTTCCCTTGTTTGTCACTGAGAAACACTTTTCTCTCTTTTTCTTCTTTTTTTTTTTTTACTCTGCCCCAAAACATGAAACAAATACGCAGAACAACATTGTACTTTAAGGGTTCTAACAAGGATATAGGGGGTGTATATACATACAATTTGATAATATTTAGGTACTGGAATATTTTTAAATATACTGTAACATGACTCCCCTATCTCAAAGAAAAACAAAAAATTTTTTGGAAACACCAAAATTTTTTTTTTTTTAAGAAACGAAAACTTAACTACCAGCGGAGAACTCGATTTTCCCACTCAAAGTTAGTTAATTAAGCATATGAAATAAATAATTAAAAAAAATGGGAGAAGCGAAAATATAAGTATGTCCATTGCAATGCTGGGGTATCACCGACATGAGCACTTGATACTCGAACAAATCAAACAGCGAATCGAAGAGTCTCGAAGCACGACATACCTGACACACCACTCTGCACAGTCCGGAATGCTCAATATGAGCTGCTTACAATGAATCGACTACCTAAACACTTCCTTAATAGATAGGAACTTTAAGTTGAATAATCTAAAAAAAAATAGTTAAATATTAAGCCATAAAAGTAATCTACAGCCAGCTGAATTCCAATCCCAGCCTTCATACTAGCACCCAGTATCTGCACAACATAATATTTACCTATAATTTTACCTGTTTATACTTTTGACCTAAACATGTAGACAGTGAACTCTCATTTTAGTACTACTACTACTCTTACTGAATGAACACCACACCTGACCATACTTGCCCATTACATCTGCAATTGAGCCTAAAAAAAATTTCTAAAATAGGGAAATCTAACTTAAAATGGAGGAATAAACATGTGAAGGACTGCCAACCACTACTTACACATATGCATAAACATCAATTAGACACAGGCTGGAGATACAGATGCATACACATAAAAAAAATCAAATCTTTTGCAAAACACATAACAGTATCTGATTCATAACTAAAAAAAGATCATTGAAACTAACTTACAGCATTAACATGATATTTTATACATACATATGTTTAAATAGAAAAACATCAATAACATTACAGGGTGTGTAAAATTTGTACTGTGAAAAAAAATTTTGTAACCCCTATCGTGAAAAAGTTCATTGTCTAAAGGGTGGAGTTTTAACTTGAAATTTACAAATGCACTTACAGACCATTTGTGCAAACAGTGTATGTCTGCAGTTCTGTACTACTAGGAATACACTATCCATAGCTTAGAAAAATTTAGAAAAAGGCAAAAATAAACTACACAAACAATGCAAGGATGGTGATGTATTGTCTACAATCATCCAATAAATATGCCTACCAAATTTAATCAAGGAAGAAAAAAAAATTAACAGGAAAGAATAATAATAATAAAATAAATAAGGAGAATTTATACATTTACTCATATATACAGCTAAAGAAAATAAAACATGTAAAGCATAAAGAACATGAGCGTGTACTAGTATGGCAGTAGATAACTCACATCAAAAACACAGAGAAGTATAAACATAATACCATTCCGAAAATTTTGCAAAATACCCCAAAAATTTATTTATATCAGAGAGAAAAAAAGGATATCTATGTAAAAGATATTGGATACACAATACAAAATACACTTAACTAAACGTAAGTAGACATTTAAACATATCGCTTCCGTTGCAGCACCTAATTTTCAAAACACACCTGAAAATTTCAAACTCCCCAAAATTAGCTTAAATTTTGGCTAAAATTGGCTAAAAACTTTTTTGAAAACTGGTGCGGAACGGTATGCAGGCCATAATATAACACAAAACATGAGAATTTTTTTTTTAAACAGGACATATAAAGCTCCAAAAACCGCTACTAATATTTACGGACGACAAATCAAAACAAACCCATTTTGAAGCTTCAACATTTTCGATATTGTGTTTTAAATTAAATACATTTACCTAAAAACAGATGAAAACACATATAAATACAAATTAATTAAAATATATGTACAGAAAACATTAAAAAAAACAACAAATAAAATCGTTACTCCCTATAATCTGGTCGAACACTTCTATCCCGAAACGAATATTCGTTTCGTGTAGTCGACCTGGATCGACTAACGCGTTTCGATTTCGCGACAGTTCGTATCGAATCACCCGACGTCCCTGCATTGTTGCTATCTGGATGATCAATTTCGTCCCTGACCCTTTCAGCAACGCTAGATGCATCTGGTGAGCAACCTAAACATTCCCCTCCCGGTGCAATCTCTGGTTGCGATTCTACTCCTCCCGGAGCTTCCTGCGGTTGCGGGGAAAGAGCAACAATTTCCGTTGGATCACTACGTGCGTCATCGGGAGTACTGCCTCTATTTTCATTAGTTTCGATTTTCCTGGTGCTTTCACTCACATTACGTTGCACTACAGGGGGCGGTACCCATGCATAGCATCTCCTACGTCTACTAGTGCGGGGGTGGGTTGCTCGCTCGCTACTCTGAATCGGTTCTGTTTCATCGATGGGCGGACTGTGAATCGAATCCCCATTAGTCGTTTGTTGTTGTGGATTGTTTTGGTCTGCAATCGTTCTGTTTTTGAATAAAGTGAGCCTGTCAATATGCACAACTTGAGTATTTTTCGGGTTAGCAACTAGCGCGATTTTAAAATTAACATCATTTAACTGCTCTATTATAGTGAAAGGACCATTATTTAACTTACTTAATTTTTTTGTATGACCTGGCTCAATTTTAGGTGTGTAAAGCCACACAAGATCACCCACTTTTAGATTTTTACAAACTGCTGCTTTCTCTCTGTACTTTTCTTGCTTCTCAGCTACTGAAATAAGATTGTTGTGAACTTCAGCATACACTTTTTGAAGGGCGGGGATTATGAGTTCACAAAAAGATGGTGCATCGTTGTAATTGATTCTAGGTGGTTGTGAAAATAGACTATAGGGAAGGTTTAGGTTTCTTCCATACATTACGGCTGCCGGAGTAAGTTTTGTTGAAGAGTGTACAGCAGTACGCATTGCAAGAAGGGCAAATTTAAGCTTAGTATCCCAGTCAGATTGATTTTCATTCACAATATGAGAGAGTGCATTTTTTAATGTACGATTTTGGCGTTCGATCTGGCCATTGCTAGAAGCATGATAGGAAGTTGTTCTGATATGCTTTATGCCAAACATACTGTACACATGTTCAATCGCTTCTGATATTAAGTTTTTACCATTATCTGTTGTAATATAACACGGTGCTCCATATCGCGATATGAAATCAGCCAAAGTGTCTGCTATCACATCAAATGTGATCGAACTGACAGCATATGCTTCTGGCCACTTTGTAAACGAGTCAATGTAGGTAATTATATACTTATTTCCAGAAAAGGTCTGTGGCAAGACCCCAATTATATCTAAGTGTACTTTATTAAGAGGGAATTGGGGGGTGGGAAGACGTTGCAGTGGTGCAAGATGGTTTGCCTTATGGGCTCTTTTTTTGGCAGCTAATACATGATTCCACTAGTTGCTTGACATCTGACGACATCCCCGGCCAGTAAAAATGCTCACGGATGCGGTCACTTGTTTTTTGGAACCCCTGATGACAGGCAGCTAGAGAGTCGTGTGTTAGAGTGAATACTTGTAAAATGAATGCTTTAGCAACAACTAATTTGATAGGATTATTTACAATTAAAGAATCTCTCGTATCTTCACATACTAGGATATCATCTCTAAAAAAAAACTTCATGTATTTAGGTGAAATTTCCAAACCTTGCTCTAATTTCTTTACAATCTCACAACACTTCTTGCCCGCTTTTTAGCATTCACTAATTTTTTCCATAAGGTTGGAGTATGGTTCAAAGGATGTCTCTTTAGCAACTTGAATATTGAAATTGCAGCTGACTGCACATGTAGGCTCGTCTACCTTAACAAAACAGGATAAAAAGTCTGCCACACTATTACATTTACCACGGACATAACTTATAGTAAAGTTATAGTCTGATAGAGTACAAATCCATTTTGCCATTCGTGACGTCGGGTCTTGAATCTTTAACATGAAAGTTAGTGGTGCATGATCTGTATAAATGGTGAAATGAGTGTTGGCAAGGTAGCATTTAAAATGGGCAGTGGCCCAGACAAGAGCAAGAAGCTCCCTCTCAGTGGCCGAATATCTTACCTCAGCATCTTTGAGTCTCCTGCTAGCAAAGGCAACAGGGTGTATCATCTTGTTCTCGTCAAGTTGTGCAAGGACTGCCCCTAGAGATTCACTACTTGCATCTGTATATATAATGAATTCTTTGTTAAAATCTGGCAAGGTGAGACATGGTTTTGATATAAGCGCTTGCTTAAGATCCTCAAATTCCTTTTGGGCTGCCTCATTCCAGACAAAAGGCCCAGTTTCTTTAGTTAAATCTATTAAATTAATTGCTCTTTTAGCAAAATCTGGGATAAAACGCCTGTAAAAAGAAAGTGTGCCGATAAAAGATCTGACACCTTTACGAGTAGTAGGAGGTTGCAATTTTTCAATAATTTCAATATTTTTATTAATGGGAGACACTTTGCCACCATGAATTTCAAAACCAAGATATTGAATTTTATCTGTTAAAAATTTACATATGCTAGGTTTAAGTTTTAGTTTGTGTTGGCGAAGTCTTTCAAATACAAGATTGAGTTTCTTGATGTGAGACTCAATGTCTTTCGACGAGACCACTATATCATCAATGTAGACCAAAATACCCAAGTTTCCTAGGTCCCCAAAAATGGCATTCATAAGTCTTTGGAACGAATTTCCAGAATTCGCCAAACCGAAGCAGTTGCGGGACCACTCAAATAATCCTTTATGTGTTATAATGGCTGTCTTATGCTTGTCCTCAGGTCTAATAACTTCTTGAAAAAACCCACTCGTGAGATCAAGAGTTGAAAAATATTTAGCACCTGACAAAGAATCTACAGAGTCTGTGATATTAGGAATAGGGTACGCATCTTTTACCAAATTCTTGTTAAGCTTTCGAAAATCGACAGCTAGGCGATAACTACCATCTGCTTTTTCCACTAAGATGACCGGAGAGGCAAATTCCGACATTGAAGGTGACAAAATATTAGCTTCTAACAAAATATTCAATTGATCCTCCATTTCCTGGCGCAGTTTGTAGGGAACTCTATAAGCTTTGCAGCGAACCGGTTTGTCAGAAGTTAAGTTTATAGTATGGGGAATTGTGTCACATCCAGGTAAATCTAGTACAGAGGCTGCAAACACATCTTTATTTTTATCAAGGAATTCTTGCATTTGAGTTTTTAAAGGAGGTGTTAAGTGATCCAAATTAATTTCTGAACTCCACTTTAAATCAGCGTGATCAAAATCTGCTATCGGGGTGTCAAAATTTACATTACAGGTTAAGTTACATTTATTTGGAGTTGAATTACATTTACTTGAAGTTAAATTACATTCATCATGAGTTAAATTTAAGTTATCTGTACATTTAAGAATTTTAGCTACAAACGTTCCTTTACTTAAGTGAATCATATTGTCTGAAAAATTAGCAAAAGATAAAAATAAACCATGCTCTTGTGTGCAAATGGTTCTGGAAATAAGGAGGCCTTGATGCAAACTCCTAGCAAGGGGTTCTAACATTATAGAATCATTTACGCTTACATTTAATTCTTTACTACACTTAACATTTGTCAAAATTTTAGTTTGGGGAGGGATTGTTATTTTATCACATAATGCGGCTATACCTATGATGGTTTTGTCATTACTCTCATTTTCATTAACTTTATTTTCACTTTCACTATTCTCATTGTCATCACTTAAATCCTCCTCAATATCAGCAATTTGCACCGCATCAGGTTTTTTTTCATCTCCTCCTTGCTGTACCCTACCTGTGTCTTGAGAAATAAGGTTTACTTGGTGAACAGGAGTAGTCTGTGGTATATTGTGGTTATCTCTGGCATTCTCAACTTCCTCGGTGATTTTCTCCCTTTGCAAGTCACTATTACTTTCATTTAGTAACTTCTTTTGCCCTCTATTACCTAATTCTTCCTTCTCATTACTTATGGTACCCTGAACTGCCTCTATACCACTACTACAGGCTACTTTTTTTCACTATTAGATTTGTTTACACTTTTGCATTGGTAGTTCTCACAAGTAAATTTCCCACAATTTGTACACATTTTTGCTATATTGCATTTACAATTACATTTACTAGAATTAATTACAGCATTATTTACAAAGTTTTGGCACAATTTGGTACTATTCTGGCACTTTGCTACATCCTCGGTTACTGTGCTAATACTATGGCAACCTGAATTTCCCTCAACTTTGGAATGATCCTGGTTTTCAGTTGTTTGTTTACCTCGTGTTTGTTCAGAGCTTTTAAGACTGACAGTATTATTTGAACATGTTATAAAATGCAACATCTCTAATAGTAAATAATCTCAATTTTATTATTTATTTATCTTCCTCAATCTTAAATTAATATTTATTCATTTTAAACTCAACTTCAAATCTAGAAAATTATCTTCAAAATATTTAAGTTTCCTCTTAATAAAGTTATTCTAAATTTTATTCATTTTCCTCAATCAAACTTAAATTCTATCTTTCAATCATTCATTAAGATATATTAAACTAAACAGTTACAATAATATGTGTAAACAAAGTTTTACGTTCGTGTTTACTTTTCCGAAAATATCGCGATTCTACATTCTTTATAAGTTTAAAACAACGAAAATAAAAATAATTTATTTTTTAATATTGCATGCTCAATCTATAGTCAATAGATAGAGAATATTTTTCTGATTAATTTGATATAAGTTGCAGCAAAATCCGTCAACAAATATTGGAGATATTTAATTTAACGTTTTCTGCATTTTTCTATTTTTAAATATTGGCGCGATGCTTTCTGTCCGCCATTGATAAAAGGATGCTTTTCTGCGCCATTTTTTTCGTACAATTCGGTGACATCGCGATTCGGACACGCGGATAGTTCATTGAACTCATGCGTTCCCGGATGGACGCGCGGTACTTGAATGCATCGGATTGGCTATTTTCAAAATCTTACACATTCTTTCAGGCTGAGATCTGTTTTGAGTCTGTCATTTAGGGATTAAGCAGACAGTCGTTGGGGTGTGAGCACGGCGTAGCTTCGGCTGCGACCGGGCAGAAGGAGAGTTAAATGTGCTGGAAGAAGGAGTGACGTTTTATTTGAAGATTATCATCAATCCAAGAAAATGAAATTGTTCGTAATTTAGATGAAATTAACTACAGCTAAGGATTTACACATTCAATAATTAATGCTCAAACTTGATTCTCTGAACATCGATAATCCATAGCGGTCGGGGAACATCATGTGCATAGATTCAACAAAATAGCTCATCCCAACCTGATCATTTCTACTTCATCTTAAGTTACGTTACCATAGAGAAATATAATCTTCTACACTCGATGCTACTGCCTTCATCTCATACATCTAAAATAGAAATATTCGACGGACTAAGTGCTAACGGGGATTCCGGACTTGAGCATTGAATGGTTTGTGATTCCAGCAAAATTTCTTTTCGAGATTACCAGTGTGTTAAAGACTCTATGAAAGTAATACTAACGTCAAATTCCGAACTTTGAACATTCACAGAACTTTATTTCTGTTGGATATCCTCTATAAAACTAACAAAATATGAATCGAAAAAATAACCATACATCTATTGAGTGCATCTCAACAAGTGAATGTGAAAATATTATTTTTATGTATTAAACAATAGTAATTACCTCGATCCATCTCCTCCTCCCCTCCCCCCTTTTTTGTTTTTTTTTAAATTCCGGAATTCAAATATCTTTAATTCATGTTCAAATAAATGTTTGATGATGTCATCTATATTTTAGTGATTATTTATTCCATTTTCACACACACAAGAGTTGGGTGAGTAATTTATGTTTTCTTTATTTATCATTTCTCAACGATTAAATGTTATACATAATTAATAATTTTTGGATGGCTTTAATTCTATTTACATTTCAACGCAATGTCTAACCACTTTCTTTCCGGTCGGTATGCGTCTTTGGATAGAGGGATTTTATGCCTTTAAGATGTCAATCTAACTTTATTAATTCAATAATTTTAATTTCTTAAATATTACCAACTTAAAAAGTTTATTTCATTTACTCTAAATCCCTTTTATCCAATATCGCATATCATCTTTGGTGCCGTGTTTTTTGAGACTTATCTGGGGTATCGCGGATTTAAATTTTTTCTTTTCTTTTAAAAGCTAATAGCCATCTTTTAATGATTATTAAAATATTTTTAATTTATAAAGAAATAGCTCATTTCAATTTAATTTCTGTGTCTTTATTTTTTTTCATGTGTGCAAATCGAAAATCTTTATTTTTTATTGAAACTGTGCAATATAATTTTATAAATTTATGAAAACAATATTGTTAATATATTATGCTTTGATAAAAATATCCAGATTTAGTGCAATAATATACTGAATCATATATTTTGGTTGCAATTTCTATAGTTTATTTTTATTTTCTTAAATATCTACAATTGAGTTTTTACAGCTTCAATTTAAAAATTTTATTTTCATATTAAATTTATTTGAAGAATTTATTTCAATTATTTTGGTTAAAAATAAATTGTTAATTTTTCTTTCAAATTTTCAATAACCTCTACTATCACTCTATTTTTTTTTCTTTCAAAAAAAAATTATCAGAGCTGAGTTTTTAAATTTAGGGGTTTTGCTACAATACCATAACAACATATACCTTTATATGCTTACTATTTTCCTTTTTGGGGGATTCTTATATCAATATTTACAAAATTTCAAAAATGATATAAAATACATTTTTGATTTTTTGTATTGCAAGTTCAAATATTTGTATGCTATATTTTTCATGCATAGAATATAACTTCTATTTTTTTATTATTTCAAAGTTTATAATTAAGGTTTTTTCTCAAGAGATTAAAATTTTGAAAATTTTTTATTTTTCCTGTTTTTAGTCCTATGATTAAGCATTTTATGTTTTATATAGTACCTACTATTTTTATGTATTTTGGGGGATTCTATTTTGATTAATTTTTTCCCCTCTTTTCTGAAAAGCAAATTTTTTAACTACTGATTTTAAAATAATTTGGCTAATTTTTTTTTTCTTTCCCAACTTTTACAATTGCACTCTGATAAGTTTGAGATAATCAGATACTACAATTTCAGAGGTTGATTTTTAAATTTTTGTGCAGATAATTTTCTACTTTTCTATAATTTTCTATTTTATTTTTGTATTAATTTCTCAATAGATATTAATTGCTTTACTTTTGATAATTTAAATTTATATAGTTCACGATTGTTAGGGCATTTTTGATTCGTTTCCCTCACATCTATTTCTGAATTTTTTTTTAACTTCAGAGAAATTTGCAATGGCGAATCAATTGCTTTTAAATTCACTTTTAGCATCTATTCCCACTTTCCACGGGCGAGATGATGAAAACGTGGACATTTTTATTAGGAATGTGAGTGATGTTTGCAACCTGGAAGCTTGGCCAGATGTAAACAGGATTCTTTTATTGAGACTTTTATGTAGGGACAGGGCGTCACAATATGTCTCGGGAGATCCTGAAATTGCAAATAAAGAGAATTTTTAGGTAGTGGTACGCCTTTTGAGAAACAAATTCACTAAACAGGACAATTTTCAGCAAGCTTCATATGACTTTTCCAGAATTTGTCAAAAGCCAAAACAAAATGTTAGGAAGTTAGCCGATGAAATTAAACAGGTTGTAAACCGAATGATTCCAAACGACGAGGAAATTCCGCAAATAGAAGCAGTCAGAGCTAATATGATGTTCGCGAAATTATCTGATGCACTTAGATCAGATATAAAATCTGAAGTTTTGAAATTTGGCCGCAATAATTTTGAGGACCTGGTTGCATGCGCGATGGATATCGAGAAGGCTCCAGAACAACAATCCTTATGCATTAACAATCTCAATGCAACTGAAGCTCAAAATTCTAACACGCAGGAATCGCTTATTTCACTTCTCCTAAAACAACAAGCAGATTCTAATAAATTACTCACAGACATGTCGAATCAGCTGAAAAAGATTAAAGAGGAAAAGGCGGTGTGCCATATATGTGGGAAATTGCACAATACACGAGAGTGTTGGCATTTTCCAAGTAACAATACATATCCGGTTCAAAACAATTTTGCGAGTCAAGGAAACAACTTTACAGGTCAGGGAAACAATTTTGCAGGTCAGAGTGGAAATTTTTGGAGTCCACACAAAAATTCACCGGGCAATGACAGATTTAATTTTACTCATGATCGATATTTTTCTGTACATTCGAATAGAGGAGGTGATAACCATGTTCCGAGATTTCAGAGAGGCAGAGGTAGAGGTAGGAACAACTTCAGGCCATACAATCACAGAGCTAGGCGGAATTTAAACTTTTGAGGGGTTCTGGTGATGATTTTCATAATTTTTCCCTCCGTCTCACAGGACCCTCAATAATGATGTTTTTGGTATGCGAGAGGGTTTTGATAGTTTTGAAGGCTCAGTTTCTAATGTTAATGTTACAAAAAATCTAATGTCTTGTTACGAGGATAATTCACAACTTCCCATTATTAAATTAAGATTTAATAACCATGTTTTGATGCTCTTCTGGATTCGGGTGCAAATTTGTCGTTAATTCAGCCAAAAACAATACAGATTTTAAAACAAAAAACCAAACTTAACTTCATTTCTAGATCCGTAAATATTAAAACAATAGATAACACTAACATTCCATATTCTTCCGCAGTTCAACTAAGCTTTAAAATCAAAAATAAATGGTTCAAGGGAATTTTCTTCATAACACATAATAATTGGAACTCAAATTATCAAATAATCTTAGGCTACGACTTTTTAAACCGAAACAAACTTTTGCTGGACTCAGCCAATTCACAATTAATCATGGGCAACCTCACATTTCCATTTGAGAACAAAAATCCAGATTCAACTAAAATTCATAATGTAAACAATGACTTAAATGACAATATTTCTGAAACAAATGATAACTCTCAAAATAATTCCAATTTTTCTAGTAAGGAACATAACAACAACAATGATTCTGATGAAAACAAAAACATTGTTACTCCTGCCAACAAAGTTATAATTCGACCTAATCAGGGAAGAATTATACGTTTAAAAGCTCTTCATAAAATCAATAGATCCTCTAATTATTTATTTTGTCCTTTGAAATACAAATTAGCTTTAAATTTAGATTTCAGTCTTCACACACCAAATGTCAACAATTCAATTTTACTATATGTTCACAATAACAACAATACAAAAATAACTCTAAATAAAAACACTAAATTAGGCTATATTAAAGTAATTTCAGATGACCAAATTTCCTCACACAATAACAACAAAACTTATCAAATTAATTCACTAGTTTCAGAAGACATCTTAGAACTAAGAAAGAAGGAGTTAAATGTAAACAATTTTAATGTTGACCACTTACCTCATTCAGACCGAAAAAGTATTCTCAAGCTTCTCATGCAAAATTCTGCTGTTTTTTCTTCTTCATATAGCACGCTAGGGTGTACAGACAAAGTCATTCCTCAGTTCAATTTGCTACATGGTTTTGCATTACAAACTAAACCATATCCAATACCTAAAATTGCTAAGGAATTTGCTCGCAATGAAATTTCTGAACTTTTAAATGCTGGTATCATAGAAAATTCTACATCCAATTATTGTTTTCCTGTTATTTTTGTCAAAAAGAAAAATCTTGCCACAGATGATCCAAATAAACTTAAATTCCGTATGGTCATAGATTATCGTCTTCTTAATGCAATAACTGAACCCTATAAAATTTGTCTACCTAAAATAAATGACATAATGCAAAATATCGCTGGCAAAAAATTGTACACTGTTCTGGATCTTAAATCTGCATTTTTTCAAATTTTGCTTCAGGAAAAAGATAGGTCGAAACTGGCTTTTGCAACAGAATTTGGTAACTTTATGCCAAAAAGATTGCCATTCGGATGTGTCAATTCTACTTCTTATTTTCATACACTTATAAATAACTGTCTTAGCTCATTAAAAGGTAAAAATGTACAATATTTCTTAGACGACATAATTGTTGCAGCGGATTCGATGCAGGAAATGCTCATCTGGCTACAGAAAGTTTTTGACAAACTCAAAGAATTTAATCTCACATTAGATCCTGGTAAATTACAAATCTGTAAAGAGGAAATTACTTACTTAGGTTTCAATTTAAATAAAAATGGTCATTCTCCCTCCACTGACAATATTAGTAAAATAAATAAATTTCCTGTTCCAACTAATCTTAAACAAGTACAGAGCTATCTAGGCATGATTAATTACTTTCGACACTTAATTTTTGACTTTGCTAAAATTATTCAACCTATTGTAAACCTAACGAAGAAAAAAGTTAAATTTGTTTGGAGTACACAGTGTCAGGAAGCATTTCAAAAAATTCAAGATATACCTTTAACTAATCCAACTGTAAAGAATTTCGATGACAGAAAAGAAGTTTTTTTAGTTAATGATGCCTCTAAAATTGCAATTTGTGGTATTTTAATGCAAAAACATAATGATAAATTTTATCCTATTGAATTCTATTCGAAACAACTTAATGAAGCAGAATCAAGATATCCTTCAATTAAACGTGAATTTTATGCTATTTATTCCTCTGTAAAACATTTCTCAGAATTTCTATATGGTAGACAATTTAAAATTTTAACAGATGCTAAAGCCTTAACTTATCATTTAAATTTGGAAAAGCAAGCAGAAATTATAACTAGATGGCTAATGTTTCTACAAAGTTTCAATTTTAAGGTGGAACACATTCCTGGACTGGTGAATCCAGCTGATTTTCTTTCTCGTGTTGTAGACCTCCCCAGTAACCCTAATTTATATGTCAATGCACTAAATATTTTTATTCCCACAAATGACTCATTAAAAACTGAAAATATTCTTCAAGAACAATTAAATGATGAAAAACTTAAAGAAATCAGAGAGAAAATAATCAATAAAACATGTTCTAACTCTAATTATTCCATTAATCCTGATACTAATCTGTTAATGTTTTCAAGGAAAAGAGCAGGTAATGTCAATAGATCTAATAAAATCCTAATTCCTAAAACTTTAATTAATAGCTGCATAGCAATAGGTCATCAAGTACATTTTGGAATAACGAAAACAGTGGATACAATCTCGAGAAATTATTTTTGGCATGGAATGGTTCAAGATATTCAGAATTTTGTCAATTCATGTGAAAAATGTCTGCCTCATAAAAGTAAACAAACAAATACTAAGCCTGCGTTCATTTCAAAGTGCGAATTAGCTCCCGGAGAGATGCTTGCGATAGATATTGTGGGAAAACTCCCCAGGTCACATGACGGTAAATTTTTCATTCTTACCATCGTTGACCACTATTCACGCTTTCTGGAAGCGATTCCACTTAGAGATGCTACTTCTCCATCAATAATCAAAGCTCTCAATGACTATTTTTCCAGGTACGGTCTTCCTAAAGTTATATTGTCTGATAATGCTAAAAACTTCACATCTGACATTTTTATCAATTTTCTTAAATCTCTAAATATTAAACGTAGAAATTCTTCAATTTACTTTCCGAGGTCGAATGGACTTTTGGAACGTATCCATAGATCGCTCAAAGAGTCTGTTGCAGCACTATCTGATCAAGTTATTGAGTGGTCAGATAGATTGAAATTTTTTGTCCTTCACTACAATAATTCAAAACATTCAGTTACTAACTTCACCCCAGCTAATTTGTTTTTGGGTAGAGACTTAAATTTGCCAATAGATACTTTTCAACCACCCAAAGAGGCAGAAGAACCTTCCATATATTTTCAAAAACAACAAGAACATATCACAGCAACCAGAGAATTAGTCAAACAATTTGAGAAAAATTATTTTGATAAAAATGAAAAATTCCTTAAAGGTCGCCCTGCTTGTAAATTTAAAACTGGTGATATAGTATACTTAAAAAATTTTCATCATGGTTCACCCTTTCATCCAAAAAATTCTGGTCCATATAAAATTATTAGAGCTTTCAGGGGTGATAATTATTTAATTAGACATTTAAGTGACACCACAATAAGAGATATAAAAGTAAATGTCACCAAGTTAATTAGGACAGGAGGTAAATAGTATGTCTATCTTCTACTCCTTCATCTCTCACTTGATTATGCATATTCTCTTTTCCATTTTTATTTTTTTACCAATCTTCCTACAACTTTAATTCCATTTTTATATCCTTTTGCTTTTTTTTATTAGATATAATTTTTTATTAGTACAGTGGTAACATTTAAGTCATTTAAAAATAAATATTCCAGGTTTTGCGGGCAAAACAGCAGTGTGCTAGTACGTAATAGCACATTGGGATCTATTTGTTTTTATGATTCTGCATTCTTAATATATTTTAATTTATAATTTTAAATTCATATAGTCACAACTACACCAATTTATTTTTCCTAGTTTTTATATTTTATTTTTGGAAATCAATATTATGTTACCACAAATTTTTTTTTCTCAACTATTAATCTTAATTCAACATATCGTCCATTTCATATTGTGCAGAGAGAGTGATTTAGACTTTACTAATTTCTACGACTTGTTTAGAGTGATAATTTTTTTTATTTCAAATATTACAATTTTAGGATCCTAAATTAATTTTTTTACAAATGATTATAAGAAAGTAAACAATTTATTACTCAAAGAAAAATATAAAATGAATATAAATAATAAATAATATAAAGACAATGAAATTAAATGAAAATTTTTAATTATCTCCAAACATGCGCATGCCTATATGGTACTAGTGGAGATTTTAGTATGAGAATACGATGGAGCAACTGCTCTAAGTCTTTTCTCTTTTTTTATATTCCCACAAAATTTTAATGAGCACACACGGAAGGTAAATTCGGCATAGCTTGGGGAATTACTTAACACAAAATTTTTACCCCTCCGATAAGTCCTTCAAGGTGCAGTTAAGCTATAATTTTAAAGGGAATAACATTTTTAATTGTAAAATTGTGTCCAGTTTCGCATTGTTTTAATGGTAACAAAGATGAAATGAAGGTATAAATTAATTTTAAATTTTTTTTGGGGACACAACTACATTCTCTAAGAGGTGTACGCAAGTTTTCCTCTTAAATGTTATGTAGTAATTTTGCAATTTATTAAAAATATGAAATATTATTTCTATTGTTTACAATTTTGTCTCAACATCACTCTACAAGTTACGTAGCAATATTTACATAGGAATCTCTGGTTATTGTTTAGTAGTTTTGATTTTACTACATTCAAATATATCTTGTCATACTCAATAACTGTCAATTATTTACAAGTGCCAATATCTGCTGTTTCATTGTTTGTACATAAATATGAGTTTTATCATGAATTGCTATTCTTTTTATCATGCAATGTGTTCTGGTTTTTGATTTGCACATATGATTTCGCAGAATTTTCAGTTTCTCAGGTATACTCACCCTTCGTGTGTAAATTATAAATGTTATTTCTTGTATTGTTTGTATTTTTGTTAAGTATATATCATTGTTATGTATCACATATTTATATTCATTGTATTTGTATCAAAGTTTAGTGTTGTGTTTGTATCAAAGTTTAGTGTTGTATTTGTATGTATTGTGTTTGCATTCGTTATCTCTGTACTTTTGTTGGTTTAAGTATTCAGTGTGACAGCTATAGAGTGATGCAACTAGGATTCACTTCAAAGCAAGAATTTATTGAGTACAAAATATACTACAGACAGTTTGATATAAATTAGCAACAAATCTCAATGATTATGGCCAATGCAGCAATTTTTTTAGCCGTCAGCAAAGAATTTTTTTTTTATTGATTTTTTTTTCTACAGGGGGAAGGAAATGTTATAAAATGCAACATCTCTAATAGTAAATAATCTCAGTTTTATTATTTATTTATCTTCCTCAATCTTAAATTAATATTTATTCATTTTAAACTCAACTTCAAATCTAGAAAATTATCTTCAAAATATTTAAGTTTCCTCTTAATAAAGTTATTCTAAATTTTATTCATTTTCCTCAATCAAACTTAAATTCTATCTTCAATCATACATTAAGATATATTAACCACTTCACCGGCGACGGGTATAGGGAAACAGTGCTTTTGCCCCCGACTTATCTCGGGGCAGCCGTTGAAGTGGTTAAACTAAACAGTTACAATAATATGTGTAAACAAAGTTTTACGTTCGTGTTTACTTTTCCGAAAATATCGCGATTCTACATTCTTTATAAGTTTAAAACAACGAAAATAAAAATAATTTATTTTTTAATATTGCATGCTCAATCTATAGTCAATAGATAGAGAATATTTTTCTGATTAATTTGATATAAGTTGCAGCAAAATCCGTCAACAAATATTGGAGATATTTAATTTAACGTTTTCTGCATTTTTCTATTTTTAAATATTGGCGCGATGCTTTCTGTCCGCCATTGATAAAAGGATGCTTTTCTGCGCCATTTTTTTCGTACAATTCGGTGACATCGCGAGACACCCACGTGGATAGTTCATTGAACTCATGCGTTCCCGGATGGACGCGCGGTACTTGAATGCATCGGATTGGCTATTTTCAAAATCTTACACATTCTTTCAGGCTGAGATCTGTTTTGAGTCTGTCATTTAGGGATTAAGCAGACAGTCGTTGGGGTGTGAGCACGGCGTAGCTTCGGCTGCGACCGGGCAGAAGGAGAGTTAAATGTGCTGGAAGAAGGAGTGACGTTTTATTTGAAGATTATCATCAATCCAAGAAATGAAATTGTTCGTAATTTAGATGAAATTAACTACAGCTAAGGATTTACACATTCAATAATTAATGCTCAAACTTGATTCTCTGAACATCGATAATCCATAGCGGTCGGGGAACATCATGTGCATAGATTCAACAAAATAGCTCATCCCAACCTGATCATTTCTACTTCATCTTAAGTTACGTTACCATAGAGAAATATAATCTTCTACACTCGATGCTACTGCCTTCATCTCATACATCTAAAATAGAAATATTCGACGGACTAAGTGCTAACGGGGATTCCGGACTTGAACATTGAATGGTTTGTGATTCCAGCAAAATTTCTTTTCGAGATTACCAATGTGTTAAAGACTCTATGAAAGTAATACTAACGTCAAATTCCGAACTTTGAACATTCACAGAACTTTATTTCTGTTGGATATCCCCTATAAAACTAACAAAATATGAATCGAAAAAATAACCATACATCTATTGAGTGCATCTCAACAAGTGAATGTGAAAATATTATTTTTATGTATTAAACAATAGTAATTACCTCGATCCATCTCCTCCTCCCCTCCCCCCTTTTTTGTTTTTGTTTAATTCCGGAATTCAAATATCTTTAATTCATGTTCAAATAAATGTTTGATGATGTCATCTATATTTTAGTGATTATTTATTCCATTTTCACACACACAAGAGTTGGGTGAGTAATTTATGTTTTCTTTATTTATCATTTCTCAACGATTAAATGTTATACATAATTAATAATTTTTGGATGGCTTTAATTCTATTTACATTTCAACGCAATGTCTAACCACTTTCTTTCCGGTCGGTATGCGTCTTTGGATAGAGGGATTTTATGGCTTTAAGATGTTAATCTAACTTTATTAATTCAATAATTTTAATTTCTTAAATATTACCAACTTAAAAAGTTTATTTCATTTACTCTAAATCCCTTTTATCCAATATCGCATATCGGAACAATCAATGGTAACTCTGTACATTTTTAAAAAAGGCATTCCTAAAATGGCAGAAAATTCATCCGCCAGTTTCCCTGGGACAACAAAAAATTTATCACTGCACAGAATATCATTAATTTTAAACGTTGCTACCACACATTGATTTAGATTCATTTTCTCGCCAGTTACAGTCACAATGGGTGTGCAACATTCCTCTACGTTACTCTCCAAAAAAAAATTTAGCATAGCACTACTCAAAAGATTTATCGCAGATCCAGAATCGCATAATGCAGTGATAGATTTATTATTTACAATCATACTCGTCACTGGGAGACTGTACACTTGTGGGGAAAAAACACTATATACTGGGGTGGAGTCGTTCGGCTTCTGGGGGATCAGTCCGACCATCTCAGATCCAGCCTTATTTAGTTTAAAGGTACTTTAGGAGCACCCTGTGTATTGCTGTCACTACTAGGTTGATTTACATTTACATTATTCGTTTGATCCCTATTACTATTCCCTTGATTATCATGATTATCTGTACCCCTATTGCTATAATCATTCCTATCCCTACCACTATAATCATTTCTGCCCCTATTGTTATTACCACTTCTACCCCTACTTCCCCTATAGTTAAAGTCCTGTCTATCTCTACCATTATAATTATAATCGTTTCTGTCTCTATTTTCCCTAAAATAAGTATTATCAGGTTGGCCAGGATACCCTCGATAATTGTTGCCATAGCCCCCACGGCCTCTATAGTTACTAAACCTGCCCCTACCATAATTGTTTTGATACCTAGCTTGCGGGCAATCTCGTGCAAAGTGGCCTATCTCAGAACAGATGTAACACGAAAAATTACGCATATTTGTTCTTTCCTGGCTCTGCATCTCGCTCCGTTTATCATTACTTTGCACCAAACTTTCGATTTTCGCTGTGAGTAATTCTACTTGTTCCCTTAGTTTATTTATTTCCTGCTGTGACTGTTTCGATTCGCTTTTTGGGTGCACAGCGGCACACGCTACACTTTATTGTACACACTGAGGTGTAAAAGGGGTACTAACGTCATTTTGCAGACTGTAGAAAGGGTTTACACTAACACTCCTACATGCCTTTTCTTCTAAAAGAGCAACTCTGAGGATTTCCTCAGGTGTTTGTGGGTTTTTTGTGATAACCCCCCTCCTAATTTCATGGGAAAGGTTACCAAGGAGTATCGAGTGCAAAATAGCATTCCTATTTTTTTCTACTACATCACCCTGCAGCCCATCAATATCCAACGCTTTAAGCGACATATCATATGCCCTATCATAGAAATCCTGCACTGACATATGGGGTGTTTGCTTGAAATTGAAAAAATTCGAGAGTGCTACATCCGGAGTGATATGGTTGGTATATATTTCCTTAAAAATTTTTATAATATCATCTACTGTTTTTCCCTTATTAAGCTTATATAATCTAGCTGCTCCCCCATTTACTCTACTAAACAAAGCAAACTTTTTTTCTTCCTCTTCCCATTTGAAAAAATTAGCCAAACTATCAAATTTTTCAAAAAATTCATTGAAGGGCACTGAATTTGATTCACCGCTAAAAGGTGGAATGGAGGAAATATTTTCCATAAGTGCATTCTTCTTTTGGACCAGTGCAAAATCTTTGATGTGATCGTCAGTAGCCATAATTAGTACAAGAAAATTTCAAGAGGGGTGCAACTATTCACAGAAAAGTAAATTCGTAAAACAAAATACCAAGAAAACTCTTAAAGTTACACCAGTATGGAAAAAAAATATCCACAGCAATCCTTAATCAGTAGTACAGAACCACACACTTACCTTTCACATATGCTTATATAAAAATGCAACAAAATTTTAAAAACAACAAACCAGGACTAAATGTCACGGTACCATTCTTGTTGGGTGGTTTTTCTCTTCTTCTAATTTTACACTCCACTTTTAATTTACTCAAATAATTTTCACAATGACATTTACCTAACCTCATATCTTTAAATAAGGTGTGAGCAGTTTACCACAAAATAGATGTTGTTACCAAAGAAAGGAAATTAAAAAAAAAAGCAAATATGCTTCGAGAAATATCACTTTAGTAAATTGAAATTTAGAGCAATTACCAACAAACAAAAACAGAATAGCGAGGAAATACATAAATTAACTTTAAGTATATTAAAATGTTGCCATTAGAAATTGCAAGATTAAACCTTAATTCTTTAACAGTAACAACACCCTCAACTATTCACAACTTATGAAGAGAATACCACCAACACTACTGGATTTGAAAACATAAGACATTCATAATAAATAAAGGAAAAGTAAAATTTGATTACCACAGAGCCTGAAAGGTGAAAGGCAAACTCTTAAGTCTGCACCAATTTTAAACAATATGTTTTAATAATTTAGAAGGATGGAATAATAAAATTATAACTGCACTTTATATTCTCAAATCCAGGGGCCAAATAATCGTATAGTGTCATTAGCATTGAAAACTATAAAATCTGATGAATTTCACTTCTGATAAAGCTCTTTCTTAAGCCACTCATTTATGTATCAAAATTTGTATTAATTATTCCAGTGGCTAATTAGATTTCAGTATTTATAATATATATATTTTTTTTAAACAATGCTTACTCTTTTCAGAAGTTAATTACTTATATATAATACTTTTTTTTCTCTCTTTTTTTTTTTACTCAGGGAACACATGTGTGACTGAATTTCCGTCTAAAATGGATCTTGTTATCATATTACCTAACTCCTTAATTTAAAGAACTTAAGAACCAGCATAAGTATAACCAGAAAAGTAAGTTAATAAGAGGGATAACACACATTAAAATGAATCCACACAACACTCATAAAATGAAAGGGAAATGCATAGTAAGCATAAAAGCCATTAATCAAAAAAAAAAAAGGTAACAAAACCCTCAATTCATTTCGCACAGTATTCTTCACTTAATACATGATCTAAATAATAGTTCATAGTTTTAAAATTTTAAGATACTTTTTGTATTAATTTTACTTATCACTGCTATAAAACTTCTTCCCTTTTAAAGATTATATTAGTTAAACAGAAGAAAGAGAAACAAAGCAGATTATTACATTCAACATAATTTATTAAGTATTAGATCTTATTAAAACTTTACTATAATTTTAAATCAATATATTGTAATGGTACTTTAGTGTGTAAATAGCAATTGTAAATTTAGATAACCTAACTCATCATAATTTAGTTCATAAAAATTTCGAGAAATCACTATTAATTCTCATGGGATTCTCCATTCAGTAAAATATTATTAATAGATATTTCAGTACTTATTAATTGCACATTATTTACATTTCTTGCAATTGACATTTTTCAATATATAAAAGTACTAATGCAAAACTTACTTACATGACAGATCGCTAAACAGGAGTTATATTGGCATCATGATTTTTACATTCTTCACTGTCATCCCATGGTTGGCAGTCTTCTTAAGGGTACGAAATTCAACGCTTGAAAGTTGGAGGTATATAACGTCACACTGTTAGTTGCATTATTATAATTTTTCGATCATTGGAACTCTTGGGATGAGAAAAGATAGAGTCCAAAAATATCTCCTGACGATTGATCTCCCCACTCTCTAGTCCAGCGTACGCTGATGATTACACAAACACTTCCTTTTTATTTATTGCTGGTGACCCCACTATACACTAGTAATTTTTTTTTTTTTTTTGCTTTCGGTGTAAACTCAACCGGTCCTCAGAAAGACACGATGACTTGAAAGAAGCCAGCGTTCGGCATTCGTTCGCGCAACTTTTCTTCAATAGAAAACCATAATAACACGATGTTATACACAAGAGACTCCAAACTGTTGCATGTCTTCGAACAGACTCACTGTATTAGTGGTTGTACTCAGTGGACACTGCTCCATCAGAAAATAGTTCGCACGGCGTATTACTTGATTCTTAGGGACTACGTTTCACAGGATAAACAAGAGAAAAAGCCCTCTCTCTTTTGCTGCTAGACTCATTCTGCACTCTCATCCTTTCCTTTCATTTCAAAATTAACAAGAACTATCCACTGGACAGGGGGAGGGCTAAAAGAAAGCCTCCTTTCCTCCTACCCCACTCACTAAGAGAAAAATATCACATCTTTACTCTCGGAAAACTCCTGCCTTAACTTACTTTTTCCCCGTATCGTGTAATAAAATTTCACACGTGCACTACTACTTGCTAACGTCAGACGCTCCTATTCGCTAACCTGGTAGGGTTCAACCACTTATCTAAAAGGGGGTGTAATCCACTTTCCACCTTATACACTTTTTCTAATGGGCCACCCATCTTTAAACGCCAAGAAAACTATCATTTCTCACGGCAGTATCCCATAAAAATTTCCAAAATTGTCTGTATGACAATAGCTTTTAAAAGGAGGGTTATAAAATTGCACCAAGCATTTTACTTAAAAGGCTCATAAAATTTTATATACATGGTTGGCCACCCAAGCAGGCTTTTGGGCTGTGATGATAAGCAACACAAAATTGTGGGAAAATGCATCCGCAGAGTTTTTCCCGCGCTCACTTTATACTAATAAAAGGAGGTTGCCATGGTCACGGGTGCACCTGTTAGATTTCCGTTCCCTTGTTTGGTACTGAGAAACACTTTTCTCTCTTTTTCTTCTTTTTTTTTTTTTTACTCTGCCCCAAAACATGAAACAAATACGCAGAACAACATTGTACTTTAAGGGTTCTAACAAGGATATAGGGGCTGTACATACATACAATTTGATAATATTTAGGTACTGGAATATTTTTAAATATACTGCAACATTTTTTTTTTGTAGTTTTTATAACTTTTTTGTCATAGTGGCAACAGAAGTATCCATCTCTGTTTAAAGTAAAGGGAAAATACAGATTATTGTATAGACCAATCAGAAAACGAATAAAATGCGGATTCAACCAGTGGCGTAGCCAGAATTTCGTTTCGGGGGGGGGGGGGGGGTCCAAAACTTTCCCCTCAGGTTATATATAGTAAAACTTGTCAAGATGAAATCGCAAATATTGGTGAAAAATTCCGTTTTACATAGGTTTTCGTGTTTGCAGGTGTAATTGGGGAAAAATTTCCGTTTAAGACACAATTCCGTTATAGGCAGGTTCTATTTTTAAAAGTTTTACGTATTTATATAAATATACTTATTTATATTATATGAATAGTAAAGCCTGTCAAAATAGTAATTATCTCTAACATAATCCTGCTTTAAACGGAAGCGTTACATGGTCTTAATATGTATTGACATACAATTAAATTTGCTAAAATACCATCTGAAAAGTTATTTTCAACGCTCTTTTGAAACATAGTAAAACCTCTGAAAGCGGAATCTTTCTATAACGGAATCCTGTCTCAAACAGAAGAGTTTCAGGCTCCCGACGAAACGAGCAATAGATCTTATTGCGGTAGTGTATCTTAGAAGTATAATTAATTACACTTCTTTAAACGGAAGCCTGTCTAAAATGGAACTTTTTTCCAGTCCCTTCTGTTCACGTCTTGACAGGATTGATTGTGTATGTATAATAGAAGTATTTCGAGTAATTTTAAGAATTTAGGTATATCCTTATTTAATTTCTTAATTTGAAAAAAGCATGGATAAAAAAAGGTAAGATCAAACTCTGTAACTGCAGCTAATAATACATTGGAGTTAGATTAATATTTATCAGTGAAAAAGATTAAACAAACACTATGATGTAAAAAATTGAGCGCATATGAAGAGTATTAATTTATTTAGCAATTATTAGTAATTTATTTAAATCAAGTTTCATAATACATAACATTTGCCTACAATACAGTTAGGATCAAGTGGTTAAGTTTAAAACAGCAATTTCCATGTTTCATTTCTTGCCATTGAATTAAGAACTTACGCACTGTAATAAACATTGGATAATGATTTCACATAAGTGTCAGTGAGTCGTTAGTTGCGAGTTTTTGAGATAAGGTTTTAATCTTTAAGAAAAAGATCTTGCAATTTCAGCTACACAAACTAGTAATGTAAGAAGCACACGCATCAAATATAGTTCTTGCCAGGGTTTGGCCTCCACTTTGAATTCGAAATTTCAAATTCGCACCGGAAATTTTGAAAGAAGAATCTATACTTTTCGTAATCACAAAATTTCTGTCATAAAGCAAAAAATGCTTTTCTTATTTTCTGGTGCGAATTTGGATTTTCTTACAAGGAAGGTCTCCTTACTGGGCATACTCAGAATATTTTGAAAAAAATACTAATTAAACTACTCATGTATGTACTAAGGGATCAGTCAAATTTAGCGGCGGAATTACAGTAGAAAGTCTGTAAAAAATAAAATAATTTCGATTATTTGGCGCGATTTGGCGAGCAGTACTTTTCCTCGCCAAAAGCAAACGATTTTAATGCATCTGAAATTCGTTTGATTGATTTTTAGAATGCGTGTAAAAAGTAGTTAATGAATTTAAACGTAAACAATGAAAGAGTTTAATAAATACATTTTTTCATGTTACATATTTGTTGCTTTTTATTTAATTTTATTACTTTAAAAACAATTTCATATATAAAAAATATTTTCGTATATTTAAGCGTATTTCAAAATAAGGGCAAGATTCATTTACCAGTTATTTATTTCAATATCAAAGATTTCGTCGTTTCCATAGCAAAAAAATTGAATCGATTCGACAGTGCTCAATCGGACTTAATTTTGAGATATTGAAACAATTTTAATTTATTTTAATTTTGTTTTAATTCATAAAATTTCATATTTAACTTTCATTATAATATATATATATATATATATATATATATATATATATATATATATATATGACAAAACTATAGTTAAATCAAACTAAAACTGACAAAACTAAAGTTATTTACACTAAATTTATTTAAGCAAGTTCAATATGAAACATTTTTATCTTAAAGAGTATTTGACATAAAAAAGCATTTTTCGAAATTTTATTTCCTCGCCAACAGATGATGATAAATTGCCAAATAAACGAAATTTTCAACATTTTCTTACGAACATTCTATCAAGGTTCCGCCCAAAAAAAGTTTATAAACATATATATCCAAATGAGAAGAACACTCTGTAATTTTTTCAGATTTTTCTGAATATGCCCGTATGGAGACCTTCCTTGTTAGTAAAAATGGAGGCCAAACTGGCAACCCTGATTCATGCTGGAAAAAATAGTTTTATTACAATTGTCTAAAACAGCCATAATTCTTTTTGGTTTGTATGATTCGCCCTTTTTGATACCATATTCGATCTAATAGTTGCTTCCGATATCTAGTCGTCTTTGGAAGTTAAATTTTTGTTAACAAATTTATTTGTGATGGATTAGCATGCTTTTGGAAGTATCAGTATGTGTAAAAAATAATGGTGGTTTCTGTTATTGTATTTCACAACCAATTTATTTTAGATATTTTGAAACAGTTTTAGAGCATTCTCCAAGTTCCGCAGTAAGCTCCGGACTTTGGTACGTGGATTAGCTTCAAATTCGATTTCTTATTGTTAAAGACAAAGTGTCACCCAAGACCTTCTCCATACACAAAATTGTTATTACCACCATGAAATTTCTTGAAGCAATGTTAAACTGGGCGTTCACAATTAGTAACTGGGGTCAAAGGAAATGTTGAATCCAGACATTTCTTTCGTGTGGGATTTCTGCAGCTCTGGAAGGGACACTTCGGAGTTCCGTGGAGGGGGTAGCCAAAGCCGCCTCAAGACTGACTGTAGTCTTGAGGCGGCTTTGGGGTAGCACTTCCAGACTATTAATAAGCATGAAATTTCAAATCTTTCGTTTGCACCCTTAACCCGTTCGGGACCAGCATCTTTTACATGAATTTTATTCCTTTGATACCACTTTTTGTCAAATAATTAAATTTAGTTTATCAATCGAAAAAATGTCTTAATTAAATAAAGAAAATTTTACTTTTAATTTTTAGTGGTATTAAAAACAAGTTCTGTAAGCACCTTTTGAAGATGCATATATGCACCCATGGTCCCAGAGAGGCTAAACAACTTGAGAAGAGGATCAAAAACCTCATCTCTATATATTTCAGCATTCACAGTTGCACTGGTAAAAATGGGTAGGTCAGTGTAGCCATTCAAAATGATGCCCACCCATACCGTGATTCCACGACCTTTTTATCGATCCCTTTCACGGATGTTTGCAGCTTTATTGCCTGAGTTTTTCCCCCATATGATAACACGTCTGCAATAATTCTTCAAACGAAATCAGGATCATCGGTAAAGACAACTCGGCTCCACCCCGTGTTACTCCAATGACGATAATATCTGCACCACTTTAACCGGGCGCATTTCCCTGCCGGAGTTAGTGGAATACAAATAATGGGTTTCCTTGTATGTAACCCCTTTTTATACAGCCTGTTACTCAAAGTGAATCTGGATAGTCGAGTTCCTGTTGCTGCAGCGAACACCCGTGCAATCTGAACTGACGTCAGTTGCCTGTTTGTTTTAGCAATCGTTACCAAATAACGGTCTTGAGAATTTATTGTGACACTTTTTTTACCTTGACCTGGTTGACTGTGCACATTACTAGTGTCTGTTAAGGCTGTTCTCAACTGCTCTGCTCAACAAGCGCAAAACGTTTTGACACGTTTACAAATTCCTTTTTTAACGGAAAGATATAAAATTGGAAAGCCTGACCATGGAAGCGATTAAGAATCGAACCGTGTTTTCCATTTTTTGATCAGTCAATTACCTATTGAGTTATAAGCAGTTTTGATCACGTGACGCGGCATTTTTTTCCCCTTACTGACTGGATTTTCTTCTTTCGTTCCGAAGTTCGGTTCAAAATGCTAACTTTCACAGTATTTTCTGAAAGATATCTATTGAGTTTACAAGAAAACAGAAAAAACAGCTCGATGACATAGTTTCTGAATAACAACACCTTCTATTTTCATGCGTTTCCGAACAAAAATGAATTAAAACTTATGTCAGAAAGTTGACCCTTTGGATTTGAGAACAGCCTTAACCGTTTCCATATTCTTGACATGACTCTTTTGGCTATTTTTAAGTATTTACAGACCCCTGACAGTGTCTGTCCTGCTTCCATTCTACCTATCGCACGCTATTTCTCGCAATCGGTCAGATGTCTTCTGGACAACATATCCAACCTACCACAAGCGAAAATTTTACCCAACTACACGTACAATTCTTGAAATTAGACTTCAAATCACCCACGTGCAATCCTTTTCACACGTGAACCAAAGGAACAGGCTGAAAAATTTGCATATTTTTCTGTAGCGAAGGTTAATCTCATTGGACTACGTGATAACGTTGACATTGAGTTACCAATCAATCACCTCTCATTGAGGTTCCCTTAATAGAATTAACACAAAGCACCTTTTTATGGTTATTCCTTTAATTTTTCTCGCCAGTTTATTTTGAAAGTGGTAAAAAATAACCAGCCCAGAAATAAAGTTACTTTTATTAATTGCTTGCAGTAGATTTAAAATAATTGATAATATTGACCGTTATAAAGGACCACAAAGATAAGGGTCACGAAACTCAACCAATGTGCCATTATTGCGTTCGTGTAAACTCGTCTTTTCTCTTAAGTGTCGGCAACAGTTGGTCCCATCGGGAACAGTTGGTCCCATCGAATTAAATGGAATTGCAGGTATACTTGCATAGTTATAGTAGTTATATAGTGATCATTTATTTTAACCTTTAACTGGTGTGACAGAAATTGTCACATAACTACTGTGAAGCGGTCTGTGAGACCGCTAAATCGAAAGATCAATAAAAGGCGCATAACTCATAGGATAGTGTTTTTATACTAAACATTTAGCACAGGACAGTTATAGTTAAAATTCACCTATTTAAAAATCTCTGGTGATAGTTACTAAAGTTCCAAACGAAACAAAATTTCGGTAATGTTTGTATAGTTAAACTGAAAGTTACAAGTTAAACTATTAAAAATGAAAAAAGTAGCTGTCTGTGAGACCGGTAACATACGTTAAAGATTAAAATACGGCAGCGGTCACATTTTCGAGATATCTTAGGTTAAAATAATATCCATTTTCTGTCACACAGACGCTTTGAATTTGAGTACAGTACAGTGGGGAGCCTTTCTATTGCATTTGTTTTGCACCATGTTCGGTATGATAATGGACCATCGAATTCCAAGAAAAACATAAAAAAGAAAAACATTTCTGTACAGGACTAGAAATAAGATAAAGATAATATGATTCTATAGCCCTGCGCTCTGTAGGTCTCTCTCAGTTTCAAACGCCCTGTTTTGCGTTTTAGTTCTCTGCTATCGCTAAGACCAAGTTATGTGCGCATGCAAGTCAAAATCTGAAAGAATTAAAATACAAAAAATATAAGCATAAAGAGTTGTTTTTGATTGTGATTGAACTGATTATTGCTATCAGTTTCTTTTGGACCATTTGTTCCAGGGAAGCGGGTACATATATTTATAGAGTATAATTCATTAGTTGGTAATGTTGCTCGAAATTTCCCCCGGGAGGACTTGCTCACGGCAAGGCACTGCCGAAACCTGTTATGATAGTTAAGTTATCCTGATTTAAAAAAACCTTTAAATAAAATCAAAAAAGTAAAAAACGACCTTTGTAGAGATCGACCTCAACTATCCAGAGCAAAGAAAAAAAAATATATCCTTTAAAAATATATTGAAATGCAAACGAATTATTTTTAAAAAAATTCTCCCATAGGATTAACATTAGCGAGCGGGTATTTTTGCATGTGGGGGCTCTTAAGAGATGGTAGAGCAACCTACAATTAGCTATTTTTTTTTTTATAGGAAACCAGGTCGCAATTCATTTTCTCAGTCAAAAAAATAGGATGTAAATTATTTCGAGTCGAATCCACATATTTATGCAGAAATACAGGGTCATCGAAAAATAATGCCTAGATAAAAAAAAAAAAAAAAAAACATAACATCGAAACCTTTTATGTTAAATGAGTAATTCTTTCATTACACGATAACTGGTGAACGCAAGTTTGGTTTTAGTTCATCAGAATTCGTTTCCGTGTCTGTGTTATGCGCGGATTAGTTGCGCAGTCGTCAAGGTCAGCCAACGCGCCAGACTGCAGCTGCTCAGTACGTTGTTGACCGTGCAACAAAAAGCACAGTACGATGTTGACCTTACAACAAAAAGTACAGTGCGTAGTTTGGTATGTGGAGTCAAAGTCAATAGTCAGTGTACAGCGGCTTTTTCGGAGAACTTATCCAGGTCAAATTGCTCCTGGTGCTCACATTGCACACATTTGCTCCTGGTGCACACCGAACGGTGCTCACATTGAAACATACTAAGGTATGAAAAAAAAAAATATTTTTTGCCGCACATTATCAGACTAAAACCAACAAATTACCTTTCATAGTTTTTTTGTGACAGTTATTTAAAATGTAGGCATTATTTTTCGATGACACTGTATAATAACAATAAAGATATTTTCACGAAACTTTCAACAGATTTACATTGCTTTATGCGAAATTAGATGTCACGTAAAGTGTGGAAGTGCACAATAATTCAGTCAATGATGCCATGTTCAATGTCAACTATTCCAAAAAATGGAATATCTAATTGAGCGCTGTTTGAATGCAGATGATAACTTACACCAGTTCTCGCTGACATAAAGCAATATAAGTTTCGAAAATTTTGCTAAAAGCGCTTCATCTATACTGATATTGTTAAAGAAGCAAGGTTTGTTTGTTTGCAGGGTGTGTAATCCCTGGAACTACCGAACCGATTTCAAAAGTAATGGTGCCAGATTGAGGATAACAACTTCTGCTTCAAAATGGGGTATATTGTATGTCGAAGCCATTGCCCTAAAGGGGTGGAGGAATGAAAAACTTTCTAAAATGACGATTTTTGTGATACTGAAGGGGCTTGAAACTTCAAATTTCGCATGGCAGTTACTTATAAGATTTAAATGCTATCTAAGAACGGTTTCTAAAAAATTCGAAATTGAAAATTGACACGGCTGCTACTTTTTAAGACACCATGGGCGCGCAGAACAGTTTTTTTTAATTCGAAATTTAAAAGTATGCCTCATAAAAAAGTTTTAAATTCAGATTTTTTTTTATTAGTAAAGGGACTAGAAACTAGAAATTTTGCATGGCTATTAATTTTAGGTATACAAATGCTCGCTAAGAATGGCTTCTAAAAAAAAAAAAAATACGAAATTTAAAAGAGTAAAATAAGTGAAAAACGTTCTAAAAACATTCTAAATTACGATTTCTATGGAAATTTTAAAGATATAAACTCAAAATTTGGCGTCTATTAGGGTGATTCCATATCAAACCAGTTAAAGGGGAGGAGGGGGGATATATATATATATATATATATATATATATATATATATATATTAATTTTTAGGATTCAGATTTTTAAATGTTTTTGTTAATTTGTTGAACCTATGAAGAGGAAAAAAAACCCCAAAATTTCCGATATTTTGGGCTTTTAATTTTTGAGTCATTGGCTGTCAAAAAATGAAAAATTGCCGAAATTTTACTCCACACATTTAAAAAGCTGTAGAGAAAAAACTATTTGACTTAGAGAGCTCAAACTGGTGTCATTCTCCTCTGCTTTTCGTGATCTTTAAATTGCTATACAACATGATTAAAGTATTTAAAATTTATTTTTTTTTATAACAAAATTTAAATTTCAAAAACACCCCTTTTAATTATTTTGTGAAAAAAATATATGTTTTAAAGACATTAATTGATTATTAGTTGACATTAATTGCCAACTTCCATAATGGTATGACAATGGGTTCCTATGGAAATTAATATATTTGTATTATATACCAGTTTGAGCTCTCTAAATCAAACAGTTTTTTCTGTGGAGTAAAATTTCGGCAATTTTTCTTTTTTTAAAGTCAATAGCTCAAAAACTAACAGCCCAAAAAATCTGAAATTTTGGTTTTTCTTGTTAACTTGACTGACTCTACCACTGCACCAAAAATTATAAATTTCTGAGATGTCAAGGTCAGACCATTGGTTGATTTGACATGACCCATTACTTTTGAAACGTAAATGTTCGCTCAGAACAGTTTTTTAAAAAATTTGAAATTTTAAAGCGTGAAATGTGCGAAAAGCGTTCTAAATTACGATTTCTATGGAAATATTAGGGATGGAAATTCAAAATTGGACATGGCTATATTACTTTTACGATGCAAATGCACTCACAAAACAGTTTTTCAAAAAAATTCGAAATTTAACCCCTTGAGTGGCGGTGGGATATATCCCACCTAATTTTAATTCTTATTTGCACCAGAAAATTTTAATTAAATTTTATTTTTATTTCTTTGGTGGAAAAAAGTTGAAAAATTGCTTTTCGTTATGATGAAATAAATTTTTTTGAAAATTTCCGGTGAGAACTCAACATTACAGAAACACAATTGCTTGCCCCTCAAAGGATTAAAAAGGTGTAAAGAGAGAAAAACGTTCCAATCTTACGATTTCTGTGATACTGAAAGGTCTAGAAATAATAGAAATGTGGCGTGGCGGTTACTTTTAAGATGCAAATGCTTATTAAAAATGGTTTCTGAAAAAATATACGAAATTTAAAAGGGGGAAACGAGCGGAAAACGTTGTAAAAACGTTCTAAATTACGATTTCTCTGGGATTGTTAGAAATATAAACTTGAAATTTGACATGGCTGTTACTTTTAAGACATAAATTTTCTCACTGAACAGGTTTTTTTTTTTTTTTTAATTCGAAATTTGAAAGGGTGAAATGCGCGAAAATCATTCAAAATATGTTTTAAATTACGATTTTTATGGAATTTTTAAGGATAGAAACTTGAAATTTGACATGACTGTTACATTTAAGTCGCAAATGCAGCACAGAACAGTTTTTTAGAAATTTAAAAGGGTGCAGGAAAAAAAACCCTTTCTAATCTTATATTAGTGATACGGAAGGGACTAGAAACTTGAAAGTTGGCATAGGGGTTACTTTTAAGGCTGTTCTCAAATCGAAAGAGTCAACTTTCTGGCATAAGTTTTAATTCATTTTTGTTCGGAAACGCGTGCAACTAGAAGGTGTTGTTATTCAGAAACTATGCCGTCGAACTGTTTTTTCCGTTTTCTTGTAAACGCAATAGATCTTTCAGAAAATACTGTCAAAGTGGGCATTTTGAACCGAACTTCGGAACGAAAGAAGAAAATCCAGTCAGTAAGGGAAGAAAAATGCCGTGTCACATGATCAAAATCGCTTATAACCCAATAGGTAATTGATTGATCAAAAAATGTAAAAAACAGTTCCTTTCCAAATTGCTTCCATGGTCAGGCTTTCCAATATTATATCTTTCCGTTAAAAAAGGAATTTGTAAATGTGTCAAAACGTTTTGCGCTTGTTGAGCACAGCAGTTGAGAACAGCCTTAAGCTTCAAATGCTCGCTAAGAATGGTTTAAAAAAAAATTCGAAATTTAAAAAGGTAGAATGAGCGGGAAACGTTCTAAACTACGATTTAATTTTACATAATATTTGTTAATTCCACATCCATTCCACATCCAATCGACATCCATTCAAAAGCACAAAAACTCCAATTGGCATATTTCAACAACTACACATGCAAAGCCACGAATATTGCTAGCTATTATTAAAATTAAGGGGATCTAACCCGGGCTTCCCGGGTTACAGAGTATAGGTGAAAACAAATGTTTTTAATGAAAATTCGAATAATTTTTTTAATATGCAATATACTTTTTAGATTGCCCACTAACACCAAAAGAGCATTTTTATAGGAAAATATGAACTATGCAATCAAATAAAACTTTGAAATTTATCAAAAGCGATTTTTTCGTATTAGCCGCCTACTGAGAGTTATTGGCCCAAGATTTGGCTACCTACGGCATACTTTTTGATTGTGATCATTTCAGTGCTTTAAGGCTGTTCTCAAATCCAAAGGGTCAACTTTCTGGCATAAGTTTTAATTCATCTTTGTTCGGAAACGCATGAAACTAGAAGCTGTTGTTATTCAGAAACTATGCGTCATCGAACTGTTTTTTCCGTTTTCTTGAAACGCAATAGATCTTTCAGAAAATAACTGTGAAAGTTGGCCTTTTGAACGGAACTTCGGAAGGAAAGAAGAAAATCCAGTCAGTCAGGGGAGAAAAATGCCGTGTCACGTCATCAAAATTGCTTATAACTCAATAGGTAATTGATTGATCAAAAAATGGAAAACACAGTTCGATTCCAAATCGCTTTTATGGTCAGGCTTTCCAATTTTATATCTTTCCGTTAAAAAAGGAATTTGTAAATGTATCAAAACGTTTTGCGCTTGTTGAGCAGAGCAGTTGAGAACAGCCTTAACCCATTTGTGCCTGAATTATTGTTTTCTCAAATTTTTTGCTAAAATCACTTTAAAATGTTGCAAAATGAACTGGAAAAATACTAAAAAAAATTAAGCTTAATTTTTTTTTTGTATTTATTTGATAAATGTAAAAGAACTAAATATGAGTATTTCTAGTAGAATAATATGCATATTTATTTATTTTGCCTATATTTATATTTAAAATGTTTAAATTGTATATTATGTACTATAATTAGTATTTTAATGAACTACAAAAAAAATATATTCATTTCTTTGCAGAGACTAATAACGTTATAACTATTATTAATAATAAAATAAGAATAATCGTATTGCAGACTTAATAACAATTTATTTCATAAATATCTTCGAAAGGAGATTGCATAAATAACTGTCTCCTAAATTTCTAACAAAAATATGTGCCCATTTGTGCCTAGAACCCTATATTTTGTACATTACAAAAATGCATAAAAAATAGGCTTGATCTTGAACATTTAATTTCGCAATTTAAAAAAATACGTATTTCAGAAAAGTCCACAAGCTAAGATTATAACTTGCGATTTTGGGTCCATGATAGAAAAAATTCAAATAAACTTACTTTTTACATTTCGCCCTCTTGAAAAATTAAAAATCTATAAACACCGAAAAAAGCCTTAATTTAAGCAAATAAATATCCACCTTGTGCTGTCATCTCTCGGTTATAGATAAAGGCATTTATAAATAATGATTTCATGAAATTTTCATGTTATAAAGAAGAAGAAAATTATACAAATGCATTAAAATTTGAAACGTCACAAAAATGGGACGCTAGGCATAAATGTGTTAAGCATCTAAGGGTGTTCTCAAATCCAAAAGGACAACTTTCTGACAGAAGTTTTAATTTATTTTTGCTCGAAAATGCATAAAACTATGGTGTTGTTGTTTAGAAACTATGTAATTGAGCTGTTTTTTTTTTTTTCATTTTTTTGCAAACGCAATAGATTTTTCAGAAAACACTGTCAAAGTGGGCGTTTAGAACCGAATTTCCGCGCGAAGGATGACTATCCACTCAAGAACGGGCAAAAAACTGTTTGTCACGTGATCAAATTCGCTTATAACCCAATAGGCAATTGATTGATCAAAAAATGGATAAAACGGTTCAATTCCAAAATTAATTTCTAAATGTGCCAAAACGTTTTGCGCTTGTTGAGGAGAACAGCCTTAAGCACGTAGTTCAATTATATGTATGTTAAATTTGTTTTTTATTTATTTATAGAGCAAGTTTTAATTTTTTTATGGAATGTTAGCCGTAAGAAAATGCTGAACTCTTTACATTGTTTTAAGTGCAAACGAATTAACTTTTCGTAATCAAGCTCCACGCGATAGAGATAACTTTAAAAATATTTCAAGCTTGAAAATTTTTTTAAACCATAGGCAATCAGTAAACTGAGTTGCAGTTTCCAAATAAATTTCATTTGAAAGTTTTTTTTTTTTTTCTATTTGGCGGTGTAAAAATTTAAATTGTTTGATTACATACTGTATGTTAAATTTGTATGTTTTTAGCCCCCGGTACGGTATGCTATTGCTTTCTCCCAGCTTATTTTGTGTCCAAAAAATAACGTTACCTTACAGAAGACAGCAATAAACAAAGCAGATGTATCATTGTACAATTAAATACTCTGTTGCATTTTTTAAAATTTCTAAGCATCGCACATTTTTAATGTTTATACTGTCGTATTGGAAAAAGAAAAGTTACTTTTAAATGCAATTTGTTTGAAAACTGTATCTCCATTGATTTTTGAAATATTAATTTTTTTGTAGTTTTTAGCACCATTTGTTTAATTTTGCCAACTCAAGTACTCCATTTATGTAGAATGTAAAGAGAAAATAGTTGAAAAATAGCAATTATATCTTTTTGTTGCCATTTTCTCATAACAACCGAAAGAAAATGTAATTAAAATACGTGCTATTTTGAAAAAATATAAACGAATAATTTTTGTTGAAACAGGGAGCCATTATAAACTATATTTAATTTTAAGTTATCTATATTAATGTTACAAACAAATGAAGGCCTATGAATCATGAGACAGCCTTTTTTTGTCGAGTTTCTTGAATGACGGCCTCTTTTTGCTGCATTTGTGTATTATTTTGCGATAGTGACATCCTATGCGTGCCAGGGCTTAATTTGCGCCGGAGCCCACCAGAGCCCGGCTCCGGTACTTCTTTGTTTTTAGTAAATATTTAAATATTGTTCGGAATTCACCGGAGCTCATAAATACAGGGCTCCGAAGTCCAGTGCAATAGCGTTTCCGAAAAACCGAAGCTTATATTACCTTTTCCTCTCCTTCCCATCTCCAAGCTTGTGCATTCTTTTTACCAAAACACTTATATGTGACGTAATGTGTCACACACGTAGGAGATGGAAATAAAACGGACTCAATTTTTATATCAGTTTTTAGGCTTAGACTGACTCGAGCTCAATCTGTATTACATTTAAAATTTTATTTATTCATGTATAGAAAAATAAATCCTTTTAAAATTACGTATTATATTCCATTTCAAATCATTTTAATGCTATTTTGATTAGAATGAAGGGGAAACAGAAATCGCGTTTTTCTATTTCAAATTTATATCGGCGACGTGTTGATATGGCGCCACTGAAGAGACTGAACAATAAATTTGTTTTCAGTTCGATTTTCTTTTGTGACAGTAGGATAATTTTTTATTGGCTGGGTTTTCTTTTTATTATTTCGATATATAACCTGAAAAGAATATTTTCTGTTTTATCCAACAAGCATCAGCTTGAGGTTTTGTTTGTTCGAGTTTTTTTGTCTTCTATTGCGTACGAGTATAAAAATCACGTTAGTGATTTTTCTATTTATTTCGTATCATGAACGATACCCACGCTAAGGCTTACGAAGTCACTTTCCTTTGTAAGTTGATATACTTACCATGTATTGTTTTTCTGATAGAAAGCAATCGAGCAGTGTTTCTCCTTTTTCTATAAAAGCACAGATTTTCCGATAACGTTGTCAAATTTTTAATTTTATCTGATTTTCAGGGACTCACCGCAAAAGATTGTTATGCGAAAGGAAATGATTATAGTTTAAGATATGCACCTTTTAGAGGAAATTGTAAAACATTGTTCCATTGTTCAGCATATAAATTCATTTCTGTAAATTTCATTCATTTTTTCTTAATGCATAGCTGCGAACTATCCCTTTTTTGTGTTAACACCATTTCCTAATCATAATCGTTACCCTATTTAATCGCAGAATTCTGCAATTAATTAACATACAAAAATAAGCAAGGATTTTTACTATTCAGAAGAAGTATGATAATTAAAAAGTGGAATAGTTGACAGCTAAGTATATGCTGATAGATATATTTAAAATTTTTATTTTGCTAAAGAAAACAAAATGCTTTAAATTTTGCAATTAATGTACGAAATATAAATATGCAGATTACAGTGGCAGGGGGGGAGGGGTGGAACGGTACAGTTGTTGTACCGGTAGCGCAGAATATTAGGGCTCCGGAACTTTTTTTTTGTTAGAATTTAAGCCCTGATGCGTGCTTTACTGCAGCTGTTTAAGAGTGGATCGTAAATGTGGAATTCTTAAGGCTCCTGTCCCTGCCCGGGAAGACACTCACAAGCTAATGCTAATCCTATGGGGAGGGATTTTTCTAATATCTCGTTTGCATTTCGACATTTTTAAACAATTTTTTTTTTTGCATTGGATAACCGAGGACCGTCTGTACATCGCATCTTTTTTTTTACTTTTTCGATTTGGGTAGAAGATATTTTTTATAAAGTTACTTTCACTTTCAAAACCGGTTCTGAAAATGAAAGTGTCATTCTAAAAAATATCTGCAACCAAAATCGAAAAAGTAAAAAAAGGTGCGATGTAGAGACGGATCTCGGCTATCCAATGCAAAAAAAAAAAAAATTGTTTAAAAATGTCGAAATGCAAACGAGATATTAGGAAATCCCTCCCCATAGGATTAGCATTAGTTCGTGAGTGTCTTCGCGGGCAGGGACTTAAGCGGATGCGAATGACGTCATTTTACATAAAATAAAAGTGTGTGTTTTAAGTATTAAAATTGAAATATGTTTTGTACTATTTATATAAACATATTTTTTTTCATCGGGGGCGACACTAAATTCTGAAAAAGCAGAATTCCTGTTTTCTAGTCATTTATTTATATTATTCTTTTATTTATTTATGGAAAAAGTTTTAATTTCGTTATAGAAAATTAGTCAGAAATAAATGATGAACAGATTTTATTGCTTGATGTGCAAAATGTTTTTTATTATTATGTGATGGAGCCAGCACGTGATAGAGATAAATTACAAAAAATCATGCTTGAAAATTATTTAAAAAACGTAATAAATCAGTCATTTAATATACAGTTTTCAAGCAAATTGCATTCGAAAGTTAGATCCTCCCCTTCCTCTATTCTACGGTATAAAAATTGAAAACGTACGATGGTTAGAAGATTAAAAAATAGCAGTAGCGAAAATTGCAAACCCGAAATTTGATCGTGAAGTGTTGCCATTCGCAAAATTATGTAATTACGTCAGCGTTACGTACAGATATGTTTGCACATTACAATACAGATTAAGAACAAGAATTTGAGATTGTCTTGGAGTGAAACCCTGTGTATTTTTGACTGAACAATTGGATTGTGACCCTGGATTCCTATACAACATTTGCTTCCTGTACTAGAGGTCTGCACGGGCCGAAATTTCCGGCCCGGGCCCGGCCCGACTCATCGAAAAAAAAATTCGGCCTGGCCCGCTAAAAATCTTAAAAGTTCGGACCGGCCCGGAAAAAAACTAAAATCTCGGCCCGAGAAAAAAAACCCCGGCCCGAGTGAAATTTTTACAAAACATTGATTTTTACGTCAATTTCGTTAAAAATTTGTCTCGTACGAGGTAGCTCTGATCAAAAATATTTATCTTAGCTTTTTTTTCTCATGTTTATAATCTTCATTTTTAAAGAAGTGACACAGACTGCGATATTTATTTTTTTAACGAATCTCTATTTCTTGTATGTAAATGTTTAGGTTATCATTAATATTGTTAATCCGTATTCCATGCATTAACATACATGTATTCCATGTATGCCAAAAATCTGAAAAATTCTATACAGTAAAATCTTCTAAGACGAAATTGCGTAGAAAAAAAAATGCGTTATAGACAAGTTTCATTCTTAGCAAGTGTAAATGTATCATATATTGTTTTCTTACGTATTAGTATACTATTAATTTTGCATGGATCAACACGTTTTTCCATTAAAAACAGGGTTCCGTCATAGGCAGGTTCCTTTTCACACGTTTTACTATATTTTAATGTAGCTATATTTTAATAAGCGTAGAAATATACTATTCTTTAAAAAAAATAAATTTTAATGTTTAAGTGTAGAATAATGGGGATTAAAAAATGTATGCATTTTTTGCAAACATTTTTTGGCCAGGCCTAATTTGACTGATCTTTGAATGGATCTGGCCAAGCTGATACAATGATTTTCATACGGGTGAGTCAAAACTAGGACTGAAAAGATTGGGCCGTGAAGACTAGGAATGAAACCTATCCCGACTCTGTACAGAAAAGATAAGTTAGGTCCGTCCCGGCCCGAGCCTTAGAAATAAAGTATGGCCCGGGGCCGGCCCGAGAAGAGTGGAGCCCGGCCCGGCCCGGCCCGAGTGCCGTTAATGAAAATCGGCCCGAGCCCGACCCCGGGCTTCGGGCCACCGGCCGGCCCGTGCAGATCTCTATCCTGTGCTCTTCCATCTCTCAAAGTTTGCCTCATCCTATTTTAAATGTTTGATATAAAACTAACTGAGTTTTGTGTTATTTTATTATGTCATTTTACGTTTTGTAACTACAATACCGGATAAGCTGTTTAAATGAATCACAACCAACGTAGCTGCTGACTCTAATATCTGAGGAAGAAAGCATTATTGTTTCATTAATTAAATATACTGTTTCGATTAATCCGTGATTCAATTAACTGGTGACCACCCGTTATCAACAACTCTAACACCCCCTCCCCCCCCCCCCCCCGAGTCGAATTCTGGCTGCGCCACTGCTCTGCTATTTACACACACATATACGCATTTACAGGGGCGTAGCTACAATTTTTTTTCGGTGGTGGTGGGGGGGGGGGGGGTTAGAGAGAGTTCAAAATTTTCCCAACTTATAATTAAAAAATTTCCAAACATCCCATTTTGAATCAAATTGCTCTATTTTCCAACTAAAATTATATGTTTAATGTGTGTTTAATGATAATGATAGGATACTTATACGCAAAGAAAAAAAAAATATTTTCAAAGAAAAATGCTGAAATAAAAACATAAAAATTATAATTATTGGTTCATTTAATAAAAGTTTTTGTCTTCATAATCGTACTTCATATGAAAATAGCCTCATACTTTTAGATTTTTGAGAAATAAATAAAGTTTTGGAGGAAATGTATTAGAGACACTGTTGATGAACAACAGTAGAGAAATTCAGGTCTGGTAGATGTATGACATTTTCGTGATATTTTCGTAGCACATAGAAACATAATGAGAAATTGAGTCTGGCTGCTTTTTGTATTTCTTTTGAAAGTTTAACTATTTTATTATTACAGAACTCAGAAAGGTAGTGAGCAAAACAATAAAAATACTTTTTTTTATACTTAAAAAAAATAAAGGAAAAGTGTTTAAAAAATCTATAATTTCCCAATTCTAGGCTCAAATTTCCCAAGTTCAGATATATTGGGGGAGGGAGAGGCTGGCTCCCCCCCATAACGACGCCTCTGCGCATTTATGTGTATAAAAGAAGTTATATTAGAGTTAAACCTCACCAATAATTTTCAAAATTCTACGCCTATGTAATTTGCCTATCAATTAAAACTCCTTGCATATTTATGCATACAAAGCTTTACGACTTAAAAGATTACGTTTCTATGAATAGTCAACAGATGGCAGCACAAGTCAACTATTTCTAGAATATTTAAAATATTTTAGGATAAAATAAATCCTGAAGTAAAGCACGTGGCTTTTGCGTTTCGCATTGACAAGCAGGTGACTGGTTATTCCAATTCTAATGTAAGCTTTTTTGAAGTATCATAACGTATATTCTTCGATTATTCCTGTGCCCGTTGACTATTCATTTATATACAAGGCAACAAGTAAGATATTTGCTTATGAACTCTTCTGATAATTAATTTTCTTAGCTCTTGTTATCGTTTGTATTGTGATAAGGGAAATCCCCTAATACCAATTATCCACATTAGAACTGTTCCATATTTTACGTACGTATTAACCTTTAACTGATGTTACCGGTCTCACAGACCGGTGCTTTTTTCAATTTTCATAGTTTAACTTGCAAATTTCAGTTTATCTACAAACACTACTGATATTTTGTTTCGTTTGGAACTTTAGTACTAACACCAGAAACTTTTGAATAGGTGAATTTTAATTATAAAACTCCTGTACATAAAGTTTAGTACAAAAACAACCTCCTATGAGTTAATCCGTAAGGGTCATTCCATGTCAAATCAACGTAGGGTCTGGACCTCAACATTTCAGATTTCCATAATTTTTTGTTTATAGTTTGTATCCATGAAGTATATGAAAAATCTAATTTTTTTAATTTTTTTCCCCTAGTGGATTTTTTTTTACGGAATTTTAAAAATTGCCAAAAGTACCAAATTTAACCAAACTCTCAATCACAAAATCCTTTACAATTCTTTAACAAATTGGGCTAGAGAGTTAAGTTATATCTCATTTGAAAGCTCTTTTTATGGTCTTTAGTATGATATGCAATACTAACAATTTTGTGTAATATAAATTTTTTGACAAATTTTCAAAATTTTTGAATTTAAATTTTTCAAAAACACTATCTTTAATTTTTTTCAAAAAAATATATGTTAATCTTTGACTTTTTGGCTACAAGTATGCCAAATTTCAAGATGGAGAAATGATGGGGTTTTGAACTATTAATTTTTAAATATGAGCTACACATGAAAAATTTCAAGTATCAGGGGAAAATTAACAATTGTACAATTTCTTTTCATATATAATTCACACTTCTTTTTCATTAAAAATTTCAGAGTTTGATGCTAAGCAAATTTAGTTCTAAGGCATGAAAATTTTCTAAAGCATATTTCTCAAAATATAATTATATAATTTGCCCTTAAGGGGACTCTTCATTCACTTGAAAGCACCTGATCGGTAAAGTTAAACCTGTGGGCAGGTTGTTTTCGAATTTTTCGTTTAAATTTGAATATTTTTAAACGATTTTTTCTTTACATAGGATATAGTTGATGTCGATCTATCATGTCTATTTTTTAATTTTTCGATTTCGGTTGCAGATTTTTTAATAAAGGTACTTTCACTTTTGGACCGGTTTCGAAAGTTACAGTTACCTTTATTTAAAAAATCTGCAACCGAAATAAAAAAATTAAAAAAAATTCCCTATTAAAGATTGACCTCAGCTATCCTATGAAAAAAAAAATCGTTTAAAAATATTCAAATTTAAATGAGAAATTCGAAAACAGCCTGCCCATAGGTTTAGCATTACCAAGCACATGTTTTCAAGTAAGTGAAGAGTATTTTCACCTGGCACTTCGATCTTTTGATAGTTTAATTCTACAGCCATCACATATTTTCATGCCCTTATTAATATTAAATCTTAAACTGCACTACCAAGTTGTTACATTCCTAAGTTTGCCTGATTTTGAATGAATTGTTTCTTTATAGCGATTGATCTGGATGGGTTACCTCATCTATATAGCTTTTCTATTTCCATTTTAACTCATTTAATTATGTCTTTTTCTTAAACTCACTTTTCTTTTGTTTTATTCTTTGTTTGGCACAACATGTCCCTAAAGGGATTTTGTGCAATAAAACTCAATACAACCACCTTTATAGGGATTGCAGCATTTAACAGAAAATAATGCCCAGTCTTTCTTATCTTCTGACATCATTATTAGTAGTAATTCAAGACTTCTTTGTTAAAGCATTTGATTAAAGTAAAATTAAGCTTGTTTATTAAATAGTTATCCTTCTATATGTAAAAAAAAAATAATAATAACGATTTGGGAATGTGTCAAACGATTTTGAAATGAACTAATGAAAATCTGCATAGATACCTCAAAATGCATCTGATTAGTCAGAGGTTTCTGACTTTTCTTAGCAGGAATTGTGTTTGGCGGAAACCATGAAAGTAGAGAGGATGGGTGGGGAAAGGGAAGAATCTTCTGCATTTCCATAGACTTATTTAAGGGGTCGATGGCAAAAGTGATTTTTACAGAAAGAAGATAATTTACATTAACTAATGAGAAGGGGGGGGGGGGGTCATTTGCATTTCGATTGCCTTCTGCTATTTTTTTATGAGGGAGGGTATGTAGATTATTTAATTATTATTACTATAAAAAAAGATAGAAGGAAATATTTATATATATATAATTTTACACATATATGTTGGTAGCAAAGTGAAAATTTCAGAGGAGAGGAGATTTATATGATAAGATAATTTACTGTAACTACAAATTATCGACTTCATTACAAAGATAAGAAAAAAAAATTCCAATAATTTTAATAAAGTTGTTGCTTTTTAAATTTAACAGTTTTTAAATTTACAATATTTTAAATTTTCTATTAATTTATAATTTTATTTAATTATAAATTTATTTAATTTGTAATCATTCAAATAAATTATAAATTTTACCTTTTTTTAATGATTTTATATTTAATAATTCTTATAATTATGAAACTCGGTAAGCTCTAATGATTATGTGCTCGGAGATAGGAAAAAAATTGTCAGGAGTTGGAGAGGAGCGTATTTTTACCAAGTGGAATCTAAAAATTGAATGCATAGGAAATAAGGGATCGCAAAGCGATCCAGAATGGAAACGCGAAACAATTATATATGGGGTTGGCTAGAAGATAGGGATAGCTTCGTGATATCGAACAGAATAGCGAAGTGATTACAAAAGGGGTTGATGAGCGTAGCGAACAGGGGGGTTGAGCCCCTCCCCCTAGTTAAAAGATAATTAATGTAGGGCATACTTTTACGAAAACTGTTTAAATGCAGAATTTATATCACTGAGTGCACAAGTAAAAAAATTGTAGTGCAGTTGTAATGCAAACCTAAACTAAAAAAGAAAACAGCTCTCTGATTGGCTGGTCTGATTAAACTAAACTAAACTAAACTAAAAAGTCTCTCCACCTGAATGGCTACAGTCAACTGAAACCAAAACTAAAAACAAGAAAGTAAAATTGTAATTAAGTAAGACATCCAAATATATTAGAATTTCAAGTAAATAAGAACTGAAAAATCTTATTAAAACATCATTATTATTATTATTATTTAATTGTTTAACGGTGTTTTAAGAAGATATTTTAGTTTTTATTGTTTCACACCAGTTTCAACTTATATTCTTTCAATTACTTATAAAAAGAGTAGAAATATAGAACTCCTTATTTCCAGGTATAAAGTACCAGTACCAGTAGTTTCAATAAACCATTCTTATTCAAAAATTAATAGCTCGAAATCCCATCATTTCTCCATCTTGAAATTTTGCATACTTGTAGCCAAAAAGTCAAAGATTTACATATATTTTTTTTGAAAAAAATCAAAAATGGTGTTTTTGAAAAATTTAAATTCAAACATTTTGAAAATGTGTCAAAAAATTTAGTTTATTCAAAATAGTTAGTGTTGCATATCATATTAAAGCCCATAAAAAGAGCTTTCAAATAAGATATAACTGAACTCTCTAGCCCAATTTGTTAAAGAATTATAGAGGATTTTGTGGTTGAGAATTTGGTTAAATTTGGTACTTTTGACCATTTTTAAAATTCCGTAAAAAATAAACCGCTAAGAAAAAGAAAAATTAAAAAATTAGTTTTTTCATATACTCCATGGATACAAACTATAAACCAAAAATTATAGAAATCTGAGATGTCGAGGTCCAAAAATTGCATTTTTCTCGTTGATTTGACATGGTATGACCCGTAACCCTCGGGAACTCCCCGAGGGTTACGGTTAATCGCGGCTTTTATTCACTTTTCGATGGAGCGGTCTCACAGACCGCTTCACACTAGTTGTGTGACATTTTCTGTGACATCAGTTAATGGTTAATTGTCTTATCGTACTGATCCATTAATGTTTGATTTTTTTCGTTTTTAACTGTTGAATTAAAAATTAAGTACCTTGCGCTTAAAAAAATATTTTAGTTGCTTTAGTTTCAATTCGTATTCGTTGATTAAAACTTTTATATGCCATTCTCAAGACACTCGCGAGCTAATGCTAAACCTATGGGGAGGTTATTTGCTAATATCTCGTTTGCATTTCAGCATTTTTATTTATTTTTTTCTTGCATTGGATAGCTGAGGTGCATCTCTCCATCGTCCCTTTTTTACTTTTTCAATTTGGTTGCAGATGTTTTTTATAATGACACTTTTATTTTCGGAACCGGTTTTGAAAGTGAAAGTAACTTTATAAAAAGTGTCTGCAACCAAAATCGAAAAAGTAAAAAAGGGGCGATATAGAGATGCACTTCAGCTTAGAGGTCTGCACGGGCCGAAATTTCCAGGGACGGGCGCGGCCCGACTCATAGAAAAAAAATTTCTGCCCGGTCCATAGAAAAAAGATGTTGGTCCCGTCCGGTCCGGTAGAAAAGTTGGAACTACTTGCGAATACGACCGGAGTCCGCCATCTTGTTTGTTTTTTTGGCATGAAAAACCCGTTTTCGCGCCAAGCAATTGTCACCAAATAGTAATTTATAGCGACTTTAGGCTTAAAAAACTTTGAAAAATTCAGAGATTAAACAATTAAAGAAAAGCAAAAATAAAAATAAATTTTTAACAGAAATCAGTAATTTTCATAAATATTTCCTTTTTTTTTTTTTGCTTTTCTTTAAGTGTTTAATCTCTGAATTTTCAGTTTTTCAAGCCTAAAATCGCTATAAATGACCGTTTTAAAACAGTAGATTAAACCAAATATTCAATTTTAAATAAAAAACAATGCAGAAAACAGAAGATGAACAGAAAACAACACTCGATTCGATATCTATAATAATAAAAATAGGGCACCATCTCCGGGCGATTACTCAAAATCTGCGATTAGCCAAAACGTAAAATTTTACATTTATCCAAAAAAAGGTTAATAAAATACAATGCAAATTGAACAGAAAAAGCACTCGAATCGTTATTAATAATAATAAAAATAAGGGCCATCTCCGGGTGATTACTCAAAATCGCCGATTAGCCCAAACGCAAAATATTAACATATATTCATCAATTTTAAATAAAAAACAATACAAATTGAACAGAAAACAGCACTCGAATCGTTAAATAAAATACAATGCAAATTGAACAGAAAAAGCACTCAAATCCATCTCCGGGCGATTACTCAAAACCGGCGATTAGCCCAAACGCAAAATATTAACATTTATCCATCAATTTTAAATAAAAACAATGAAAATTGAACAGAAAACAGCACTTGAATCGTTAATAATAAGAATAGGGGGCGATTACTCAAAATCGGCGATTAGCCCAAACGCAAAATAGGAACATTTATCCAAAAAAAAAAGGCAATATATATTTATAATAGCCGTATTGTAACATTATACACAAAAAAAATGACTTTTCTCGATTAAATATGCGATAAAATGAGATACAAATGTAATTTTTTCCTTGTCTCGATTGAATAAATATGCAATAAAATGAGATACAAATGTAATTTTGTTTCTTGATTAAATAAATATGCGATAAAATTAGATTAAATATAAGTTTCTAAATCAAATAAAAGAAAAAAAATATGAAACAATACAACCTTGACCACATGTAGCTGAGAATCTCGTAACCACAAACGCACGTCTGGATGGAACAACCTCCAAAAATCAAGTGACGCTTCGAGAATAATCGCGAAAGTGACGTAAAAAATTTAGGGTTATGTTGGCTTTTTCAATAAAACTGGTTTTAAGTTTAAAATTATCCCACTTAGTTCCCCCCCCCCCCCCCCCCCTCTTTCACTCATCCCCACAATGCTTGAACTAGTAAAAGTTCATTTGCTGTTTTTAAAGTTTAAAGTTTATTCATGTTTGAGAAAAGGGTTTAAAAGTTAAACATTGCTGGCTGGTACAAAAAGTAAACAAACCATTACTTTCACATTATCTAAAGTTTAAATGTTAATTATTCATATTTATTACCTTATCATTCCTGTGGGACTTTCTAATCTTTATTTAATGCAAGATATTTAAAAGTTGGTTTATTTGTGAAGGTAGCAACTTCACACTCATAGCTTGCAAACTTAATGCCATGTCAACAGTTTTCAGTAATGGTAGGTTGGTTGGTAACCAATTACTAGAGTTAATGTTTACTTGTTAAACTTATTTTATTAAGCTGTTGTTTTATTTTGTAACCATAACCTTTTCTCAAACTATGCTAATGTTATTGAATTAACTGTAACTGTAATGTGTTTGCCAGTATAAATACAAATTCAGTAGATGTGTTCAGTGTGTACTTGCCTGGCCAGCAGTAACTCCAAGTATGGTTTATGGAGTAGTAAGTTTACAGCCATGTTAAGGCTGAGGAATTTATTTAGATTGTGTTTTACTTAAATGTTTGTGTTTGTTAAACTTATCATTTTCTTTGCATGCAGTGAACAAGATTGTTCATAACAGACGTCTTAATTCTTTAAATAAAATGAACTTAGTTCCCATTTCGTCTTCACATCTTCTTTATATTGCTTATCAACACAGTGATTTAATTCAATCATATATAGAGCTATGGAACAACAGTTGGACACAGAGATGTGGTATTTGAATTATTTTTCCTCCCCCAACAGTGGTAGCAGAGTGTGGTTATTACTAGGGATTGACCGAATACCGAATAGTCGATTCGGTATTCGGTGATTCGGCATGTAAACCGAATATTCGGCTCCGGCCGAATACTTAAAAGTATTCGGCCGAATAATTACGGATAAGTATTTACTTAGAAATAGAAGAATTCTCTTATACTTAGAAGTAGAATAGGCTAAACGATGAGTTTCAATATTATGTGCATGAGTTCAGAGTTCAGCAGCACTACAAAAAAACAAGTCAAGGACCATTTTTAAATTTTTTTAAAAACTTTTTCCTTCCTAGGGTGGTCTGCATGGGTGCGAAATCAAAACAACTGTCTGCGATAGAGAAAAGAAAAGTGGGGAAGATAAGCACCTTTCCCTTATCATTTAATTTTAATTTCTACATTAGTTTTCTTAATTTAAATTCATTTAATGTATATTTTCTTTGATATACACTTCAAATAAGTATATCAGAGTTCATCTCTGTATGTTAGGGAAAATACACACATCAAATAAGTATACCCTATGCCTATTCTATAGCTTTTACAACCATTAAATTAAAATTGCTCAGATTTGTAGTCTTCATCACCACAATGTTAAAACATTAATCAAAATATAAATATGTATCAATAATTTGACAGAAAATAGTTATATGTACAAATTGATATGATACCTTTTGTATTTCAGAACATTCCTATTCATTATCTTTATAATTAGGTAATCAGTAAATCAGCTTAATGACAACATTGTTTCTTTTTATTTAAATGAACTTTTGTTTTTCGGACAATCCTTATCCTTAATAATGGACTGTATAGTTTAATACAGGCCTGTATAGGTTATTTTGGGTATTGACTAATAAAATAAAAAATAAGTGATGGGTTCATGAATTTGTGAGTGGAAAGAAGTCATTAAATGTTTTTGTGTAATTAGATTTAAGAATAAAAATGCAACTTAATTAAATTATTAAGAATTTAATTTTTATTAAAATTTATTAAAAAAGCTAATATATGCAAAAATGTGTATCAAAAATTTCTAAGTATTCGGTTGCCGAATACCGAATATTCGGTGTACACTTTGACCGAAGCTTCGGTATTCGGCACAATTGCTGCTTCGGTCAATCCCTAGTTATTACCATGTCTCTGTTTGCCAGCTGTTTGAATAAATTCAAGAATTTTTCATTGTTTTTGAGGGTGCACAACATCAAAGATGTCGGCTTATTCTGAACATACTTTTTCTTTTCCAAAATTGAACAACGAAAACTATAAAGAGTGGAAATATAGTATTGACCTCTACCTAATAAGTCAAGATTTAGAGAATTACACATCTGATAAGATCATTGATGAAGAAAAACCACCTAGTGCAACGCCTGATGCAGAAAAGGAAAAACTGAAGGAGGGGAAGGCACTTGCTATTATATGTTTGAGTATTCGAGAAGATTTGAAAAGTATAGTTTATGAAGCTCATAAACCTTCAGATGCTTGGAAATTGTTGAAGACTGTGTTTGAACCTGTTTCAAGAGCAAGGGTAGCCCGATTAAGAAGAAATTTTATGAATACAAGATATACCCCAAATGAACCTATGAGTAGTTATTTGAACAGAATAACCCTTGCTGCTAAAGAACTTGAACAGGCGGGAAAGAAAGTTGAAGATGATGAAGTGGCTTTCCAGATATTTGAAAATTTACCTGATAGTTATGAAGGTTTAGTTGCCCAGTTATATAGATTAACTGATGCTGAATTTACTGTGAAAGGAATTAGAAGCCATCTGTTAGCAGAATATGATAGGCAGAGAAACAGAAGTTTGCAGATTAGTGATCACCTTCCGGCCAACCAAGCTTTGGTCTCAGCTGAAGATTCCAGACCTAAGGAATATTTTAACAGAGATGAAGGAAGACGCTGTTACCGATGTGGTTTGAAAGGCCACCTAATTAAGAACTGTCGTGTCAAGCCGAAGAGTAAAAAATGATATCATCAGCCATCTAAAGGACGACAAGCCCATTTCGCAGCAGCCATGATGAGTGAACATACAAGTCTTGAGTTTGTCCTGGACTCTGCTGCAACTGACCATTTCTCCAATAACAAAAAGCTATTTCAAAACTTCAGGAGCCTTAAAACCAAAGCTGCAATTGCTTGTGGGAGCACGGATATCCTTGGAATTGGTGATATACAGTTAGTGTTTAATTCAGGTACTGTAATTAAAACTTTGTTGCTCAAGGACGTTTTTTATGCACCAAAGATGACCCGAAACCTAATTTCAGTGAGTTGCTTAACTAGTAAAGACTTTAAAGTAACCTTTGATTGTCATAATGCTTATACAGTAGACTCCCTCAAATCCGCAAAGCTTGGGACCAGAGGTTGTGCGGATTTTAGAATTTTGTGGATTTCTGGTCATTGATTTGTTTACATTTTTGAGACATTAATTTGATTGGTAGTTAAAAAAGGGAAATTATAATGAATGCTTACAATAAAGTGAAACATTAAAATAAGTAAAATATTAAAATAATTTATTAGTTTAAAAGTAAGTAATTATTAAAATAATTGTGTAAAATAAAAATTTAGAAAAATATTAATTTATTAGGGATGAAATCAATTCAATTCGATTCTAGAAGTCCTATGCTGCCATCTAGTGATAGCAAGGAGAACAGTGTTAATGCTGTTATCAGTATATATAGCTTATTGCGCTAACTGTAACTTTTTTTCATTGTTATTTAGAGTCCCGAATGCTTTTCTTATACTGCTTTGTATGTTTAGAAATAAATTTGTTTATAACTTTTTAAAAAATTCCGCGAAAAATAATTTTAAAATAGCATTCTGGTTCGTGGATTTTTCCATTTCAAACCCTGGAATTTTTGATATATGCTAATTTATATCAAAATCAAAAGTAATGTAAATTTATTTAGTAATAAATCGGCTGTAATAGCCAAAATAGACTGATTAACAAAAAATTTAGTAAAAAAAACATTGCGGTAGTCGCTGATTTCGGCGCCATCTTGAATTTTGTTCCTGCAACTTAACTGTAAGTTTCATTGTTTACATCGGAAAAATACGCGGATTTTAGGCGTTCGTGGATTTTAGGGTCGCGGATTTAAGGGAGTCTACTGTATCAGTAAAACTAGTAATGATGTATTTTTATGTGCTCCATTATGTAACAAATTTTATACTCTTTCAGCTAATTGTAAAAGAATTGGGGTTCCTGAGGCTCAAAATATAAAGTCATCTAATATGATGATGTGGCATGCACGTTATGCTCATTTAAATTGTAAAAATTTAGTAAGCTTTGCAAAATCTAATGTTTATGGTCTTGAAATATAGGTGAAAACTGGGAAATTCAGTTAGTAGCCAGTGGCCGGTAGACTCAGTTTCATTAGTGGCCACTATAATGTTTCAAACTTTCTTGACATCTAGATAAACTATAATCGTTGTATATATAGGGGAGAGGGGGGCACATATGAACAATTTTTACATTTTTGATTATTTCTCAAAATTGTTATGAGCTTATTGAACCAAAAATTGATTTATATGGATATTTATAATTTGTTTGTTCTTTTGGTGAAACTTTTGGATGCATTTATCAAGAATTTCTAACTTATATCATCATTCTAAAATTTGTCTAAATTTGTTCACATGTGCACCGGTGGAGGGGTAGTTGTGAACATACCTGGGGCACATGTGAACACATGCACAAATAAGACAAAAATAATATTTTGTGAATAAAAACTGTGATAAAACTAATTAGATGCCCTCTTTCTAGTTGTGTGAATAAATAAATAAATGTTTCAACATAGTTACAAGAAATTATTCATAAAATTGGTCACTAATATACCTACTCCTTTTGAGTCACTTTTAATTGTTATCTAACTTCCAGTAAATTAAAATTGTGAAGCAATCCTAAAAACTTTGAATTTATAGCTCAATGTTTGACAAGGGTAATTAAAATTTAAACTAAAAAAAAAAAATTGCATTCACAGACTTAAAAAAGTACACTTGTGAACTGTTCACATCTGCCCCCATATGTTCTGTTCACAAGTGCCCCATCTACCAACTTCAGCCTAACTTATAAAAAAATATATATTTTTAATTGAAATAAGGAAACAAAACTTTTTCTAGACTTACCTAATTAATGCCACTATAGAATGCAATGCTTATATTCTACTTTAAAAAATGTCTTGAATGAATTTTTACTTCAATAACTTCACACCTTCTAAAACAAACAAATTAGAACTACCAGAAATCAAAATGGCTTATTGTTCTGAAAATTCAGTTAAAAGAGGTTACTACCATCTATTGGTAATTTTTTGAATATTTTTATTTCATATTAACTGAGTGAAATATGCACTGTTCACATGTGCCCCCCTCTCCCCTACATATTTTTCTATAAATCAGAGTTTTATACCAGCCAACTATTCACAATAAGAATAGGGAAGCAGTCGAAATTCAAGAAAATTGCTTTAAAACCACAAAATCTGTTATCATATTAATTGTTTTAGAATTTATTTTTAGATAATTTGTATATATGTCCATAAACACCATTATCTATCAAATTCATTTGACTTTCTTTATATGAAAAATAACTAATTCCAACAGCTAGGTGTATTCAATTAAAAAAAGAAAATCAAATAAAACATTATTTTGATTTTATTTAATAAATGTGTTATTAACATGCTACACACATTACATACAGTTGAAGTCTAAGCTGGCGACTGTATTTCGCAGGATTAAACAGTATCTCTTGAAGAAAAATGATCTAACTGATCTAACATATTGAAGATATTGCAATGTCCTTAACCTTTTCGTGTCGGATTCTTTTTTTCAGTTTTGAGAATAAAATTACTTTGATTTTAATAATGCTAATCGTAGTTATCCGAATAGATTTACTGAAGTAAGATTATCTCATTGTCTGAATTCTAAATTCTAACGAATGTACTTATTTTGTGTACTATTTAATTCATATTTATATGATAATATGTTAAGGAAGAGTTTTTGGAGACGTTTGGAAAATATCATATTACAATAGTGTTTAACAGATATTACAACTTTCTAATGTTTTTTGCGTTTTATCACACATGATTCGTTCAGAAAAGTAACCTATGCTATTTTAAATTTAAATTTATTTTATATATTTATAAAATAAAGGAATCGCCAACGGTACAAAGAAAATTAAACAAACTTTTATTGTTATTACTAAATGCCCAAACATAAATGAAATCATAATAAGAAAGGCATAGCCATATACTATCATTACTATATGTAGATAGTAGCAAAAGTAATTGTTAAGACAAAACAATACTCGATGAAAAGACATGTACTATTAATAGTACTCCAAACCCGAAAGGGTTAAAATGCACTTGCATTTTAAAAGTGAAAGAAAACGAATAAATTATTTGAAACGCATGTGGAATCAAAGCTGATGAATATATTTTGCAGAATAAAACTGTAAAAAAAAATAATCCAACTGAAGAGCGAGCACTTGGCGAAAAAATGAAATATTGAAAATACAGCTAAATCATTGAAATCTGCTTGCATCCTGTAGGAAAAAAAATTAACCAGTTTGCTAATTAGATGTAATCAAAGTAGAGATGCATATTTTCATGAAAAAAGTTTTATTTCAGTTGGCGATCGATAATAGATTTTTTAATCGCCACTTGGCGAGTGGCGACTATAGTGGCGATCGATGGCCGATTTTTTAATCGCCAGTTTTACAACTTTAATCGCCACGTGGCGAGTGGCGACCGCTAATTTACACCTATATTTATCGCCTATTCGTATCAATCGCTTATTGGCTGAAATGTTGAAACTTGGGGGGAAAGGTCACCGCTAGCGCAGTCTTTTTTAGAGCTGTGGATAAAAAGTTGGGGATCACACTGTTTTGGGAGATCACACACATAGCTGTTTGCTATCACACTAGGTGTTCAGACAATATTTCACGAAAAGTTGGAGGAAATCAAGAGTTGGCTCAAAAATTGCTCGAAAAGTTGGTGAATCTGACAGCAGCTTAATGGAATACTTTTGACTGTCCCTGTAATTGAACTATACATGCGATTTTCGCAAAATCTGAAATGACTCGAAAAAATTTTGCAACGATGTTATATATTAAATTTCAAACCATTCGGTTGGGTAGTTTTTGCGCTGTTATATGCGGACAGATGAACCAGACGACGACTATAGGTGCTACGTATTTATATAATAACAAACGCATCTAAAAATCCGTCAAAATTTTAGTCTAAATGGGCAAATTACCCTTCTAAATTTCTAAGGGGATTAGTTTTCTTTTGATCAAGTCAAGTTGTGCACAGCTAATAAGCAATTGGTAGGGGTTTTTTTTAAGAATGTCTGAACAGGGCTTTAGAAATTTGTTTCGATAATTAGGGGAAAGCAGGGTAACGACGCTCACCAAATATCTCTAAACAGAATAGAATTGAAAACGTGCGATCGGTACCGGCACATGGCGAACTTCATCCTAAGTTCCCAGCCGTCGGCCTAATCGTTCGGAGTTTTCTTCGAGCCATGGATTACCATGCGTAATTACGGGTTAGGTTCCCTTAGAAAGACCCCCACGAAGGGCACTCCCCCCTGGGCCTATATCCCTCATGCAGATAATTGGCCGTCAAAAATCAACCAACCAACCTAAGTTCCCAGTAAGGATATAGTGCCCGTCGGGAGGAAAGTATTTTTGTGTCCTCACATTGTTAGTTTATTATAAAATTGTACAACATCTAACTTGAAGGTAAGTGTACACTCTTATTTTCAAATCTTAATTTACTCATTATCTCTACAAAATATATACATTTAGGTGTACTTTCATGCTTTTATTTATTTTTGTAGTGCGTTGTTACGTCAATTATAATGCATTAAAACCCAAGATGGCGATAACGGGTAATGGCGCTCGCGTGGAATTCCAGAAGTGTTGCCAGCGGGCAATTTTTTTTTAAATTCAAATTTGTTGATTGACCCCATTGTTTTGAAATGGTAAAATTCCCCTGTTTTTGCCTGAATTAATATGCCATTAAACAAGGAGAATTTTACGATTTCAAAAAAGTGGTGAAAATCAGAAAACTTAAATATAAAAAAAGTAGCCCACTATATGTCTAACACAATATGTGTAAAGTGGTTGCAAAAAGTCTGCAGTAGTGTGAACAGCCCACACAACTACATATGTGACTTTTGTCTTACTTAAATGTTGTATTCAAACTCTGAGCGCAATTCCCAACCATGTGGGGTATCGTGTGAAAGCTTTCGTAACGCTGAACTACTGAAACTAAAATTATAGAAAACAGGAATTCTGCTTTTTCAGAATTTAGTGTCGCCCCCGGTGAAAAAAAAATATATGAATGTATAAATAGTACAAAACATATTTCAATTTTAAGACTTAAAGCACAAACTTTTATTTTATGTAAAATGACGTCATTCGCATCTGCTTAAGAATTCCACATTTACGATCCACTCTTAAACATCTACAGTAAAGCATGCATAGGATGTCACTATCTCAAAAAAATACACAAATGCAGCAAAAAGAAGCCGTCATTAAAGAAACTGGAGGGAAAAAAAGGCTATCTAATGATTCATAGGCATTCATTTGTTATAGACGATTTCAGTTGTGGCGTCAGTCATGACGTTTTCGTTGGAAACTGACTCCAAACAAACCGTTGCTATGTTGTATTTTCTATTTTGTTTGTGTGTTGCAGCTATATCTCATATCTATATCTCACATCTAAGTGTTTTAATACTTGATATGTACTAGTAACACTTTCCATGATTTATATTTAAAAAGAAATGACGCATAGCAACCGTTTGTTTGGAGTCAGTTTCCAACCAAAACGTCATGACTGACGTCACACTGAACGGGTCAGCAGATACTTAAAATTAAATATAGTTTATAATAGCTCCATGTTTTATTATTCGTAGAAATTATTCGTTTATATTTTTTTCAAAATAGCACGTATTTTAATTACATTTTCTTTCGGTTGTTTTGAGAAAATGGCAATAAAAAGGTATAATTGCTATTTTTCAACTATTTTCCCTTTACTTTCTATATAAATGGAGTATTGAGTTGCCAAAATTAAACAAATGGTGCTAAAAACTACAAAAAAATTAATATTTCAAAAATAAATGGAGATATAGTTTTCAAACAAATTGCATTTAAAAGTACTTTTTTTCCCCAATACGACGGTATAAACATCGAAAATGTGCGATGCTTAGAAATTAAAAAAATTGCTATAGAGCATTTAATTGTACAATAATACATCTGCTTTGTTTATTGCTAGCGTCTGTAAGGTAACGTTATTTTTTGATAATAAGCTGGGAGAAAGAAATAGCATACCATTCCGGGGGCTAAAAAAAAATAGAGGTGTTAGACGTTAATTTAAACCTTGCAGAAAATCATTTTTCCGTTACACACAAATTTCGATTTGCAGGCATTCAGCAAAGGTGTTGAGAAGCGCTGGAGGTACCTATCGTAGTAGAAGTATAAAAGCATTCTTGACAATGATTTTCGGAAAAAAATCGTCGGTAATTAGCCGAGATATTAACCATGAAAGACACGGACGGTTTGGACATACATATGACAGGGGCAGCGTACTCTATGTACCATCGGCTTTTAAAGCCTAGACAACAACTTTTAATGACATATTTGTGTAATTCAATGCCCAGTAGCAGGATAAAAGCAAATTGTTAAAAATAAGACTAATTTAAACTTTAACTGATGTGACAGAAATTGAAACATAACTGTGAAGCGGTCTGTGAGACCGCTCTATATAAATATGAATAAAACGTGCCATTAACTCATAGGATGGTGTTTTTGTACAAAACTTTTTGTACTGGACTGCTATAATTAAAATTCACCTATTCAAGTCTCTGGTGATAGTACTAAAGTTCCAAACGAAACAAAATTTCGGTAGTGTTCGTAGTTAAACTGAAAGTTACAAGTTAAACTATAAAAACTGAAAAAAGCAGCAGTCTGTGACATCGGTAACATCAGTTAAAGGTTAATTAGTATGAATCACATAAATACTATAGGATTCGCGACTAGTTTGCATTGAGTAGAACTCTCAATACGCCTCCAGTGTCTTTAAAAGTTAATTAAAAACCTATCTGGAAAAACGCGGCACGGACCAAGGCGGTGTTAACTTTGCGACCTCCTTTCGAAGCGCGCTTAGCACAATGCCAAGTTTAAACTTTGAACAAGGGTTTTGTTTTAGCTACACTTTAAAAAGAAAAGATTATTACTACGCTGAATTTAGTTTTATGAAATGCCAAATGAAGTTTAAATATGCCCTACTTTTATTGTCAGTACCGAATTAAGTACATCATAAACAGATTAGGATAAGTTTTAAAAAAGAGTTATACCGAATAGCAATGTTTGATAGTGATGGGCGATTCTCGAGAATTCGACAATCGAGAAAAATCGTCATCGTAAAAAATCACAATCGATACAGCCATCAATTAATTCATAGAATCTACAATCGAGATGTTTTACAATCGATTATAATGAGAAAAGCTAAAAACAGTTATTGGAAAACTTACCGATTATTCTGGCCGACAATTTCATAGTAGTGATAGGGCTTAGTGATGGGTGATTCTCGAAAATTTACCTATTGAAAAAAATCGTTATCGTAAAATACACAATCGATACAGTCATTGATTATTTTCGAGAATCTACAAAGGAGATGTTCTAGAATCGATTATTGAAATCATTGTTTTTACATATATATAAGGCAGATTTTATTAAATATAGGGTAACTGAAAAATGATGGAATAAAAAAACAACAAACCAAAGGGAAACTATAAAGGGGCCATAAGACTGGAAAAGTCTTGTAAGAGTGCCCCCTCGTTGAAAAAAGCTGAAAAAACGCGAGTAGCTATGAAGCGGTAAAGGGAGTTTAAGTATCAAAAATTAGAATTTTTCGGCAATTAGCATCAAAATGGCCAAAGAAATAAGAATCAAAAGCACCCCCTAGTGGCGAAAATATGAACTAAAGGATGATAAAAGGGATCAAAATTTTTTATTGATTTTTCTACGTCATTTGAGATTGGATCTTTAATTTCCCCATTTTTAGAAAGTCTTTGACTGGAATACATTAAAAGAACTCCCGCGGGGAGCAAAGTAGATGGGAGGGGCAAGGAAAGTGCATAATATGAATAAGTGGTCACAGGACTTTCCAACGATATGGCACATGAGGGGTGTCGGCTAAATTTAGAAAAGTGCCCCCGATCAGGGGCAAATTAAGGGGAGGGGCGCGGGCGATATATAAAATGAAATAGTAGTCACAGAGATTTCCAATGATATATCACATGAGGGGTGTCAGCAAAAGATAGAAAAGAGTCCCAACTCCCAGGATTCCAATTATCGTGCGTCCCCCCCCCCCCCCCCGAAATATACCCTGCCCATCCTTCTCTTTGAAATTTTCATATATTAAAAATTATTTATCGGAGGGCTCCGTAAAAAAATCCGATCTAAAATGTTTAAAAACGCTACGATTTCAAAAAAGTGCCTCTCTCAGGGCGCCAAACTAGGAAGGGAAGAAGAAAGGTTCATAATATGAAAGAGTAACTTTGCGATGATAACCGAAAACTTTCCGATGATAGATCAAATGACTGGTCCAAAAAAAGTTTGAAATCTACCCCTCCCACGTGGGTTCCCTCTTTTATCCCAGAATATACCCGGAAATCACGCAGCCCCACTTTTAAAACTTTATATTTAATAAATAATATTTATCGGAGACCTCCATTAAAAAACCTCATTTAATGATATTTATTGTAGAAATCTCTACAATTAAAAAAAAAGTCACCCCCGCACCGCTCTCCCCCCCCCCCCCGCCCCTTCCGGAATTCAACTCTGGGAGGAGAAAGGTTCATAATATCAAAGAATGGTGAAAGGACCTTCCGATGATATGTCAAGGAGAGGTTTGGTAAAAGTTTGAAAATTACCCGCCCCAACCTCCCTTTGTGCACTCTTGCTCCCCCAGAATTCACCCACCTTCCTCTTTGAACTTTTTATATTTAATAAATAGTATTTATCTGAGTCTCCAGGTATGGGGCAGCTTGGCAGAGCTAAAATATGAGAAACATTGAAAATTCGGGGCAAAATGACACTAAATTTAACAGTAAAGTTTGAAACTAGGACTATACAGAACTGAATACATAAACCACTATGCTTCATAACCCACATCGGTTAATAGCAATAAAAAGATAAGTGCCAGTTAAACTGATGGCATTGAGCTCACAGGTTATTAACAGTAACTGTATATTATACTCTTATTTCAAAGAATAATGTCCCTCAAAAAATAAATCAAGGGAAATATCCCCCGTTTGCCCCTTTTATACTTAACCAATGAACCTCCAAATCTAATCAGGGAAACTACTTAACTATAATAAATCAGTATATCGAATTTGAAGCAAATCAGATAATTCTGCATGAAAAAAAGAAACATATCGCTAAATTAAGGGTGGTCTAACCCCTTTAACCCTTTTATACTTAACTAATGAACCTCCAAATCTAATCAGGAAAGCTCCTTATCAGAACGAACATAGAAAAAAAAAATTAAAGTAAATTGAATAATTCTCCATGAAAATCCATTTATCTAAATTAAGGGGAGGGGACTTGCCCCCTTTTCGCCCTTGTATACTTAACCAATGAACCTCCAAATCTAATGAAGGAAGCGCCATATCGGAATAAATCGGTATATTAAATTTGAAGCAAATTCGATTATTCTGCATGAAAAACCCTTTTATCTAAATTAAGGGGAGACTAGCCCTTCCCCTTTATACTTAGCTCATAAACCTCCAAATCTTATCAAGGCAGCTTCTTAACATAATACACCGGTATCCCAAATTTGGAGCAAATCGAATAAATCTGCATGAAAAATCCATTTATCTAAATTAAGGAGGGGGTTTACCCCCTTTCCCCCCTTTATACTTAACTAATGAACCTCCAAGTTTAATCAGGGAAGCTCTTTAACATAATAAACCGGTATACCAAATTTGGAACAAATCGAGTATTTCTGCATGAAAAACCCATTTATCTAAATTAAGTGGGGGACCAGCCCCCCTTCTCCCCCTTTATCCTTAACCAATGAACTTCCAAGTTTAATCAGGGAAGCTCCTTAACATAATAAACCGGTATACGAAATTTGGAGCAAATCGAAGAATTCTGCATGAAAAACCTATTTATCTAAATTAAGGAGGGGGGGGGGACCAGCCCCCCTTCTCTCCCTTTATCCTTAACCAATGAACCGTCAAAACTAATCAGCAGAACGCCTTATCAGAATGAACATAAAAAAAATTGAAGCAAATCGTACATTTTAATCAAGAGTTATCGCGTTACGTACATACATACGTACGAACAGTACATGCATACACACAGAACCGACGGGTACATTAGCTCTCAGGCTTAGATAGCCTGTGAGCTAAAAAGAGATTGGATAAGCAGATGGACTCCTTTGAGAAATTATGACTTAAACCAGAAATGCGGTAAGTTTGACTCTGAAAGCTTCATTTCCATCTCGCGTTTCGGCAAATCTCATCTCGATGATTTTTCCAGCATTTCGACGCTTCTAGATGGGAAGTAGCTCGATGGTTGGTTCTCTCGCGGTTTTAAACCTTTCGGGATGGGAAGTCTCTCCACAGTTTCCTCTCGCCCTTTTCAACCTTTCCCGATGGGAAGCCTCTCGCTTGTTACTCTCGTCCTTTTCGAAATCTCCCAATGAAAAGCCTTTCGAGGATTTCTCTCGTGCTTTTCAACATTTCGCTATGAGAAGCTTTTCGAGGATTTCTCTCGTCCTCGGCAGAGAAGAAAAGTAAGAAAATTTATCGAGAGTACCAAGAGACGAGATAGAGAAAAAGGCATGACAATGAGCTGTGAAATGAAGCCCTAATTTTCAAAGTTTCTCTTATTTTAACCCTACCAAGATGTCACATACCTGGAACCCTCCGATAAAAATTATTTATTAAATATAAAATTTTCAAAGAGGAAGGTGGGTCGGGTGATTTCGAGGGAGGAGGACGTGAGAGTGGACTCATGCGGGGTGCAATTTAAAAAATTTTACCGAACCCTTCCTGTGGCATATAATAGAAAAACCCTTTGACCACTCTTTCATACTATGAATTTTTCTTCGCCCAAAGGGGGTGGGGAAGGGGCGAACAAATTTTTAAAACCGTAGCCGATTTCTATAATAAGTTTAAATATCACTTTAGATATGGGTTTTTTATGCAGTCTTCCGGTAAATATTATTTATTGAACATAAAAGTTTTAAAGTGGCGGCTGTGTGAATTCCGGGACGAAAGAGTGGGCCCACGCGGGGAGAGAGGGGGAACAATTTTCAAACTTTTTTTGGACCAGTCATGTGATATGTCATCGGTAAGCTCTCGGATGACTCTTTCATATTATGAGACTTTCTTCCTCCCCTCCCCAATTTGGCCCCCACTGCGAGGGTAGTTTTTTCCGCTTTTATCATTTTAGATCGGATTTTTTATGGAGCCCCCCGCTAAATATTATTTATAATATATGAAATTTCAGGACACTTTTCCAAATTTAGCCAATACCCCTCATGTGACATATCGTTAGAAAGGTTTGCGACTACTTATTGATGCTATGCACTTCCGGTGCCCCCCCCCACTTTGCCCCCCCCCCCGGAGGACACTTTTTCAAATTTAGTCAATACCCCTCTTGTGAGATATCGTTGAAAAGGTCTGTGACTACTTATTGATGTTATGCACTTCCGGTGACAGTCCCCCCCACTCTTTGCCCCCCCGGGGGACACTTTCTCAAATTTAGTCAAGACCCCTCGTGTGAGATATCGTTGGAAAGGTCTGTGACTACTTATTGATGTTATGTACCTACGGTGTCTCCCCCTCACCACTTTGCCCCCCCCCCCCCGGGGCTCTTTTCCAAATTTGGCCAAGACCCCTCATGTGAGATATCGTTGGAAAGGTCTGTGACTATTTATTGATGTTATGCACCTCCGGTGACAGTGGCCCCCAATTTGCCCCTCCCGGGGGACACTTTTTCAAATTTAGCCAAGACCCCTCATGTGAGATATCGTTGGAAAGGTCTGTGACTACTTATTGATGTTATGCTCCTCCGGTGTCCATCCACCCATTTTGAACCCCCCCCCCCCCCCGGGGGGCACTTTTCCAAATTTAGCCAAGACCCCACATGTGAGATATCGTTGGAAAGGTCTGTGACTACTTATTGATGTAATGCACCTCCGGTGACCGCCCCCCCCCCCACGGGGGTGTTTTTCTAAATTTAGCCGAGACCCCTCATGTGACATATTGTTGGAAAGGCTTATGACCACTTACTCATGTTATCCACCTCCCGCACCCCTCCCCCCTTTGCCCCCACGGGGAGGGCACTTTTATAAATTCAGATCCAGACTTCTCATGTGACATATGGTTGGAAAGGCCTAAAGACCTGTGACGACTTAATCATATTATGCAGCTGCTGTGCCCCTCCGCTCACTTTGTCACCTCCCCCAAGAGATCTGGTCCGACGTTCATTCGTTTCGATATTATATTTTTTACAAGATTTTGTAGTGCGTGCACACCACACCCGCCTGCTATCATATATCAGTGCCGTATATAGCGGGTAACCTGTTCGTGATTTCATATTACAAGATTACATATAAATTAGGGGCCCCGATTAAAGGAGGGGCCCGCTAGCGGTCGAAGTCACCCAGTCTTTATTAACATCGACCCATTCCAGTTCACCCGCAGACGATTCTTGATAAATGTATGACGTATATAACACATAATATATGATTTATAAAAGAAATTTGCAAACTGTAGTCATCGAGAAAAAATTTACACAATCGAAAAATATCGAGATGTCCATACAATCGAGAAAATCGAGAAAAACATCTCGTTATCGCCCATCACTAATGTTTGATATTATTTAGGCTTCATATTTCTTTGAACATTTACGGTATACCCATTCATACTTTTCTAGTATATAGAGCTATAGCTATACCCAACCAGTGATGTAAAATATCCAGGTATTTATTTTCAAGGGTGAATACCACGGTTTGTTCATTGTGGGTTTTTCATGTTTTAGCAACTGTAGCATTATTTAATCTAAGGTATAAGAATAGGTGAAAACTGGAAAATTGGGTTAGTAGTCAGTGGCTGTTAGACAGGGTTTGATCAAGTGGGCCCAGTGGTTTTTTCGGGCATGTCCACTTGAAAAAACCCATTGTGGGTTTTTTAAATTTTCTTGTGCTTTCACAACTATATCATTATTTAATCTAAGGTATAAGAATGCAAAAATAAATGCAACTTTAAATATATTTCAAAAGAACCAGATTAAAGGAATTTCTAATAGTGATGAAACGAATAGTGGTTTGGCCGAATAACCGAATATTCGGCCTATTCGGCCGCCGAATAATGAACTTATTTTTGCCTAAAAACAAAATATAGTATGCACTATATGCATAATTCTTGTATATTTCACAATTAAAATGCATTGTTTTCTTTAAAAAAATTATTTATATACAAATTTTTAATTTTTTAAAGCATTCTTTTACTCTGAAAAAATATTCGGCTATGTTCGGCCTAAAAGTTGCCTCAATAATAGATTCAGCTCCCCCCCCCCCCCCCAAAAAAAAAAAAAAAAAAAAAAAACATTCTTAGCAAAAGTTCCTCATCAGGTATTGTCTAGTTACATTTTAATAAATATTATGTGTGTTGTTGTTACATTTTAAAATAATGACAAAATTTGAAAAGTACTAGGAAATATAAGTTTCAACTTTCAGATGAAATAAAATAAAAAATAAGAAATCTTAATATCTTAAGAAAAACCACTGATAGAAAGGATGAAAGGAATATCCTCTAAAATGGTGGAAAGAAATCATTGTAGACTTTATAAAGCTCACAATTAACAAAAACATTTTATCATTTATTATTATCATTATTTTTTTTACTTTCTTCTATCTTTACAAGAAGAAAGTATTGGTTTCATGAAAATTTTCGAATTCCAGTTTTCGACGGATTTACACGTTTTATGAGTCAGAGATTCCAAAAAACATGTTTTTACAAAATGTCTGTCTGTGAGTCTGTCTGTCTGTCTGTCTGTATGTGACACAAATTTTGTGGGCGCTCTATCTCAAGAACTAATGCACGAAATTTAACAAAACTTCATATTTAGTTAGACCTTGATATAAACTGGAACTGATTAGTTTTTGGTGAAAATCTCCCAACAGGTGGCGCTGCTATGCGGCATTTTTAACGATTTCTGCAATAGCTGTATCTCAAGAACTACTGCACGGATTTTCATAAAACTTCATATTCAGTTAGTCCAGGATATAGTTTGGTGCTGATTACTTTTTTGTGAAAATCGCCCAACAGGTGGCGCTGGTATACTGCATTGTTCATGATTATCGCAATAACTCTAACTCAAGAAAAAATGCACGAATTTTCATCAAACTTCAGATTCAGTTAGTCCCTGATATAAATTATTGCTGCTTAATTTTTGGTGCAAATCGCCTAACAGGTGGCGCTACTGTGCTGCATTTTTCACGATTTCCACAAGAGGTGTATCTCAAGAACTATTCCACGGATTTTCATCAAACTTCAGATTTAGTTAGTCCTTGACATGAATTGATGTATAAATTAGTGCTGTTTAATTTTTGGTGTAAATCGCTCAACAAGTGGCGCTGCTATGCTGTATTTTTGCGATTTCCGCAATAGCTTTATCTCAAGAACTAATGCTTGGATTTTCAACAAACTTCAGATTCAGGTATACCTTGATATCGTTTAGTGCTGTTTACTTTTGGTGTAAATCGCTCAACAGGTGGCGCTGCTTTTCTACATTTTTTCAGAATATCCGCTATAGCTCTATCTGAAGAACTAATGCACGAATTTTCATCCAACTTCAAATTCAGATATACTTTGATATGAATTGGTGCTAAATCGTTGTTATTTCTTGTACTATTTAAATGATTTAATTGACGTGATTTATATAGAAGAAAGTTTTGTGATGGCCACAACATACTAGTTTTTCTTTGCTGTCAGCAGATAGCACTAGAGTTCTTTATAGGTATAATTCAAAATATTATTGAAAGAAATATTTTTTTATGTAACAAGGGATAAATGTTAAACCTCCCATTATGATAAAAAGAAAAAATTTTGAATTTGCTTGTACAGCTGCATTAAAACAATTTTGAATAGATTAATTTTAAATTTAACAGATTATGTCAGCTTATTACAAGCAGATACTTTTTGTACTTACTGATACAGCATAAAATTTTTTTAACATGATTCCTAAATTAGCCTCTTATATAAAAATGGGTAGATAAAACCCATTAGTTAATGGAAAAAAATGGGTTAGTTAATTTCAAATAAAATTTTCATTTTACATGATGAATATAAATTTTCAAATTAAAAAGTTATACTGTGTAAATATAAAAACATTTATTGCAGTATTATTCGGCCAAGGCCGAATAATGGACTTGATATTCGGCCGAAGCCGAATATTCGTTGCATCTCTAATTTCTAAGCAGAGATAAAATGACTAAAAAAGAAATAAGCTGTAAATAAGGAAGATTTTCATGCCTGTAATCTAAAATGTGTCCGAATGCTTTAAATCTTAATGCATGCAAAACGATGACAATTGAACCCCATCTTGATTGTTTGCATAGTTATAGCTTTTAAGATTAGCCATTTATTATACTTCTTCAATGCTCAATGAAATTGTTATATAGGAGTTTTCAACACAAAAATGGTTGAGATTACGGCAAAAAAGAGTGAAACAGATAAGTTTCCTCCAGGATTTTGTCAGTTTTTCTTTTCTTTACATGCAGTACCAGCTACTTCTGCTTCAATCGAACAATACTTCTCTGCATTTGGTCTGGTTTGGAGCTAGTTATGTAAACATTTTGGAGTTGATAAAGCAGCAACGCTAGTAGTAATAAGTGTATCGCCATTTGCAATCTAAATTTACAAATATCACTGACACTGACTTCCATGACAATCTAATTTAACATTTAATACTATTGCAATATCAGAGTTTCCTCCAGACAGTTTCAGTAGGGTGCTGCACCCTGCCTGCTCTTAGGTTTACAAAATAGCACCTCTCTTGCCCCTCAGTTAAAAAATTAGCTCCCTTGTTGCCCCCACCTGAAAAAAGTGCCTTTACTTCTTTGTTTATTAAAAAATTTACTTGCATAGTAAAAATTGACTCATTGCTATCTTTAAAATAGTGTTCTGTCTATTAAAAATTAAAAAGTAGTTTTAAAAATCAAAAGAATGCCTTTAAAAATTTCAAGAAATGCCCTTAAGAATCCAAAACATGCCCTTCGGAATCCAAAAGTGCCTTTTTCACACAAGCAGCACTCTGCCCTTTTTTAAACCTGGGGGAAACTCTGCAATATATAAGTAGCAAATTTTGCTAAAATTTTCAAATATATTATTACGAATTCCATTTCTTTCAAAAAAGAAAAAAAAAAAAAAAAAAAAAAAAAGGGGTCTTCAACTGATTTCTGATTTGAAGTGAATGAAAGAAACTATATAAATTTAGCATGTTTAACTTAAGGTAGATTTAAAATTTAGAACTCCTAATGCATGGCTGCCAACTCTTAGACGCTTTTTTGTGCCACAAAATTTTATTAGTAAATTTTGCATTCTTAATCGTCGTAATCTGCCGAATAAAAAAGGCAAAACTCTCTATTAAATTTTTGTGGTACAAAAAAGCGTAAGATGTTGGCAGCTATGCTAATGTTAAATTCTTTTTTAAGCATTACAATACGGATAGTTTTTTAAGTGTAATTCCACAACTACTTTGAAGAATAGACTATAAATTTATAATTCACATATCTGAAGCCTTTATAAGTCTATTTTTGTTAAAAATATTCATAGGTTACAATTCGTAATTTTTTCGTTTTTTTTTTTAAATTAATTTTCTAAAAATAAAAATGAAATGTAATGAATTTTTTTAAAAGAGAAATCCATTTTTGAAAGTTTAATTATAATATTAAAATTACAGCTCCAAAGCTTCATATTACGAGCCACTTTATCGAATGGTTTCCCATTTGGTACTCTAAGGTAAAATTTACAAAAAAGCCAAATATGATGTCAGAATTAGGTGCTCGTATTGAAAATCTCAGAGTTTCGCATAATTTTAGTATAAAAAATGACCTTTAACATTTTTTTTTTTGTAAACATAATTTGAAAAAGTCATAATTTGCAGTGAAATGGCTGTTTTATTTCTCTGGCTATTTAGACATTAAAATGCTTTTTTTTTTTTTTTTTTTTTTTTTTTTTTTTTTTTTTTTGCATCACTTTATCGCTGGTACTTTCTTGCATCACTAGATTTAAAATATCTATTGAAAGATGGAGAAAACTATAATGATTTTTTTTTTCTTGAATGTTTTTCCCTCTTTTCCTTGCAATAAAGATACAGGAAGTAGTGATACAGTTAATACCTTATGGTGTGATTGAAAGGATTCAATCAGTTCTACAACTGGTTTAAAAACGGTTGATTTTAAGTACGAATCTAAAACACATTCTCTACAAAATTTTTCTTTAGCTGATAAGCTTTTTCATTAATTACCATAATTTGTTATAAAAACGTATTATCTTTTATGCTTTTAATCCTTTATACTTCTTTAGGATATAGGTTGACTATATATTGTAGGTTAATTTTCTCATTATTGCTTTCTAAAGGGTTAATGCGTCTTATCGGTTCTTTTGTGCACGTTAATGTATCCCAGTATTCCTACTCATTTCTCCATACCGTTGTGTAAAGGTATAGTCTAGTTTTTTGTCTACTGTAGGAGCATGAATGCCACCATTTCTTTCTTCTTGGATTAAGTTGCTGTTTGCCCTTAAAAAGTACTACAATTGATATGATGCACATACTACAACTAAAAGTAACGGATAGAACACTTTCTTCTGTACTCGTATTGGTACGTAGAACGGCCTTTTTATAACAGATGAAGAAAGATTTTTGAAACGCGTTTTATTATCTTCTTTTTTATTATGTATTTAAGAAGTGTCTTTCTTTGTTATTATGAGACAAAAATTTTGAGCTCTTTTTTATGTTAAAAAAATATTTAGAAAAACAATTTCGATTAAAAATAAACTTTAAAATAGCTTGAGCATTAAATGTTTAAGACTGCAAATAACTTCCCCCATATAGTTCCCAGCAATTTCAAAGAATTATTCTTTTCTTTATCTTTTTCCTCTTAAATTCAACTGGACATTGCATCTAAATGGTCACTTCGTTTTAGGGTTCTCACTATATCAGTTGCATTTGTTAAAAAAAAATGCTTTATTGACTGCTATCTTAAAATATCAGAATGTACTGAATGAAAAGATTTGCAAGGTCACTCAATCAGACATGCTGGTATTTTTCTTTAATTAAACTGAATACTGCTATCATATTTGAAACATTCTAACCTATGATTTCAAGATTTTTTTCAAGATTATGATATTTTACAGTGAAATATGAAAATACCCATTTTTGGGGTATTTACCCAGGCCTTGGGTAAATACCCAAAAAATAAATACCTACCCGCTGGGTATTTACACTTCCCACATCACTGTACCCAACCCTACGTTGTATAGTTTTTTTTTTTTTTTTTTTTTTTACAAATTCTTATTTATTTTTTTAGCAACGATGTTTTTAATAATAGTTAATAATTTATATATTTATTGTACGGAACCCTTTGAGCGCGTTTAATATTCGCACTTGACCGTTTATTTTTTGCTTGTGATGGCTAATTACTTTCTGAAATATCAAATTCTTGAGCGAGGGTCAACTGCCCCTCCCGCTAACCTTTTCACAAAATAGCGCGCTTGTTAGGGCCATGGAAGCAAAAATTCTCTTGACGCCTTTAATGACTACAATTAGCGGTCTCACAAACAGCTTTTTTTTTTTCATTTTCAGAGTTTAACTTGTAATTTTTGGTTGAACTATAAGTAATGAAATAATGGTGAATGTTTCGTTTGTATTCCAAGTACTAAAGCTAGAGATTTCTGAATTGATGCCTTTTTATTACTGTTCGACGAAGCAGTTTCAGGGAGCAGTTCTAAAATCCCATGCTCAGCAGCGCTTAACTTTCTGATACATTTTTAAACGTAAAGGCATAAAATTGATAGATCTGACCAGGGGTGCAGAATATGTCCGATCCGGGGATCTAGGATCGGGGGAAATTTTAACAACTTGGGGAAATTTTGCAGAAACATACGCAATTGGTTTCGAATTTAACAACGAATTCTATAATTTCCTGATAGAAAAATTTCACTACAAATAAAAAGATCCGTATGGCGACCTTCACAAAATCGATCTCAGAATAATATGTACCATATATCAGGGGTGACTCTGTTCCTAGTTTTCCGAAAATTTAAATCATTCGTCTCCGAAAAATTTAAAAAAAAAAAAATCGGTCTTCAATCCGAAAATTCGGACATAAAAATACCGCGAATTCTGTCCAAGAATTACAGAAAAACGCGAATTTCGTCACAAGATCGCGAAAGAACCGCAAGTTTCGTCAAAAGATCTCGGAAAAAAAGCAAGTTTCGTCAAAAGATCGCGAAATAAACGCAAATTTTTATGAAGGAGGTTCAGTAGCTTTTAGGTTCATACATGCAATAAAATCTCCAACACAAAATACGGGAACAAAAACTATTTTAACGATTAAAATTAATAGAAAGCAAATTAGGATCACAATAGGGGGAAATGGATTTCTTACCATTAATGGAGAGAGAGGCCCCCATTTAAACAAATGCACCGAAGTGCTGAAAAACAGGAAATTAGTACCTTCTCAGTACATGGTCAGCATAGAAGTGACTCATTTTACAAACAGCTTCGATAATTTGGCGTTACAAATCCATCGCCAATTTTACTATTCTAATCGTGAACGAAGAGTGAACAAAGGTTTATTGGCACGCAAAAATGATTATACTACGCAACCTGGTATCTCTCCAGGCATCAATCAAATGGTTGTTAAATAACTGTCACACAGCATAATCAAAACGGCGTCAAAGTTCTGAATTGAATAAATTTGTTTATGCTTAATAATGTTTTATATGATAAAAACGACCGTTACATGAAAATGTGCTATAATTGTAAAAGGCATCTGTATTAGACAAAAAGGAGGTTAAAATTAACTGCAATCATTTTCCGAGACACAAGCTATAAACAACATATTATTTATGTTTGATTATTACATTGTAACGGCGAAAGATAAGCAATAAATGAGAATGAATAAATTCAGCGTGGGCATATACGAATCAAAGCTATTGACAGCTGCATTTCTCTTTTTTGTGATATATTTAATGACCCACGAGTTATCGGAAAGTAAATTGCTTTACTGGCAGGGGTCGATTTAGAAAAAGAAAGTTGCATAGCAGTAACTGCTATACAAAGTCAGTTTTGAATAGCAGTTAGACACTTTTGTATAGCAAGTAAAAAATAGCTAACGTAACTTTTAAATCTTGAAAATTTACAACAATTTTTTTTTTTTTTTTAAAGCGTACTTCCTTGCTGTACTTCCATTTAGTGATGTAACGAATAGTGATTTGGCCGAATACCGAATATTCGGCCAAGTTTTAGGCCGAATACCGAATATTCGGGGGCCGAATACTGACTTTAATATAAATGACTTTTATTTTAATTGTTTAATTTTTTTTTCAATTTTAAAATAAAAAATTAAATTAAGGACTAATTGAAATTAATTTTTTGTTTGAGTTTTCAAAAATCATAACAGCTGAATGTATTTTTTGTTATACTTTAAATGTCTTAAAAAATACTTTAAAGATAACACATTACTTTTAAAAATGTAAATAAAAATTTAATTCATAATTTTTTATTTAATCCATAGATAGTTCTAGTAATTTATATATATATATACTATCTAAAATAGAACTCATTACCTCTGTAAAAATGAAACGTTTTTTATTTTAGTAAAATCCTTTCACCCCCTAAAAGTAAGAACTTGCATGTGTCCTCTGTCTTTTTATATCCTTTTTCATGCAACTTAAACTTAGTAAATTTACATTCTGTATGTCAAAAAAAAAAAAAAAAAGGTTATTTTCTTAAAATATAATTATTCATTCCATTAAAATATTATATATTCTTTTCTGCTACCAAGATATACTTTTCTCTTTTCTTTCTCTCAAAATTAACAAGCCCCTCATAATACTTCCTCCACCCCATATTTCAGAATGAGATCTTTTTCTTATAATAATTAATGTATTTAGGTATAATTTTTTAATATTGTTTGTCGAAAATATTTAAAATCATATTTCGTTTTGATTTTCTGGAACATATCTAACCAAATATCTTAAAATATTCGGCCAAATATGCCACTATTCGGCTACAGGTATTCGGCCGAATATCTGTTCAATATTCGGCCAGCCGAATATTCGGCAAAAGGGCCGAATACCGAATAGTGGCCGAATATTCGTTACATCCCTACTTCCATTGTAAATAAACACTTGGGGAGGGTGAAAACACAATGTATGTCGTGTAAAAACACCTTTAAATTTTAACTTTAAGCAGTGATGCCGCTGTACTTGAAAAAACCTGGGTCCCTTTTTTACAAAAGCGGGTCCCCATCAATAATAATTTATATTTTAAAGGAATAAATGAAAGTTGTTTATTAAGATAAATGAAATGCATTAATTATTGTTTTAACAATAATTAAATAATGAATTAAAACCAGCATTATTTGCACTCAAATAAGATATATTTGAAAAATATTAAGAGAAATTTTCTTTACTTTTTTAAAAGTAAAAATGCAAGATACAATTTTAATTGTAAAATAATGTTTATTTGAGAGTAGAAGATACCAAGTTCCACTAACAAGTATCACTAATGTTCGCATTCTTTTAAAAAGAGGCAAGGCGGGTTTATTGAAAAAGATATATTTGCTGAAAAAAAGAACACTTATGTTAAGTAAAGGTGTACTTTTCGTTGAATGAATGGGTGCTTTCATTATTATACTTCCCACTGAATTATTTGTCAGCATAGATCTGTGTTGGAATCAGACATTTTCCTTGGAAGGGAAATTTATATCTAAATCGCTAATAAGCATCAAATCTTAAATGTTCTGAAGGCAGGAGACATTTCAATGCAGTAAGAACGAGGGGAGGGGGGGGGGGACGTGATTTTTACTGGTCCACCTAATGAATATAAATATTATCAAAGTACACTGAAATCATGCTGTATTTTTAAGAATCTCATAAAAAAGAAATTAAATCCCATTTTATGAATTTTCTACCTATAAGTTTAGTTTGCACATCTTTTTTGGTTCTTTGATTAAATTCACGTTTTTTCCGCGTTACTTTCACGAAATTCGCGTTTTTCCGCGATCCTTTTGTTGAAATTCGCTATTTTTTCGCGAGTCTGTCACGAAAATCGTGTTTTTTTCCGCGATACTTTGACAAAATTCGGCTTTATTCCGCGATTTTTTGACGAAATTTGCTATTTTTTCGCAATCTTTTGTCGAAATACACTATTTTGTCTCAGCCCTTTTATGAAAATAGCGTTTTTTTCGCTATATTTTCACGAAATTTGTGCTTTTTTCGCGATCCTTTGACGAAAATCGGCTTTTTTGCGTTATTTTTTGGCGACATTTGCTATTTTTGGGGGATCCTTTGATGAAAAACAACTATTTTTTCGCGATCCTTTGATGAAAATCGGCTTTTTTCCGCGATTTTTTGACGAAATTCGCTATTTTTTCGCGATCTTTTAACGAAATGCGCTAATTTGTCGCGGCCCTTTTACGAAAATCGCTGCTTTTGTGCGATATTTTGATGAGATTTACGCTTTTTTCGCGATTCTTTGACGAAAATTGTCTGTTTTCCGCGATTTTTTTCACGAAATTACGCGTCCCACGGACACGTAAGAGCTATTTTTTTGCGTCCCGTATCCGATTTTTCGCGTAATTTACGCGCTATAGCGCGTCCGCGGCATCCCTGCTTTAAGTGTACATGACATAACAAAGGGTGTGGGAAATATGCATCGCAATGATTGCGATTTAATGCATTTCTTGGATCGCATGTTAGTTAAATTTGAATCGCAAATTGCGATGCGATACCGCTTAAATCGAACCCTGTTTACTGGGAATGAAAGATTACAATCAACTAAAATGAATATTACTACCTTAAATAAACCAAGGTTATAGAAAGAAAAATAAAACAGATAAAATTCGATACGGAAAATAAGCGCCGACTTAGATTATAAAATTTTAACATAAAGAGGGGGAATAACAACACGTTTTAAAAGACAAACAAAATGATTTAAATTAATTTATAAGCAACCATGATATGAGATAGAATCTCTATCACAATTTTGTCAAAAGATCGCGTAAGAACCGCAAGTTTCGTCAAAAGACAGCGAAATGAACGCAAATTTTGTCAAAAGATCATGAAATAAACGCACATTTTGTCAAAAGATCGCGAAAGAACCGCAAGTTTCGTCAAAAGACAGCGAAATGAACGCAAATTTTGTCAAAAGATCATGAAATAAACGCACATTTTGTCAAAAGATCGCGAAAGAACCGCAAGTTTCGTCAAAAGATCGCGAAATGAACGCAAATTTTGTCAAAAGACAGCGTAAGAACCGCAAGTTTCGTCAAAAGACTGCGTAAGAACCGCAAGTTTCGTCAAAAGATCGCGAAATGAGCGCACATTTTGTCAAAAGATCATGAAATAAACGCACATTTTGTCAAAAGATCACGAAATAAACGCACATTTTGTCAAAAGATCGCGAAATAAACGCACATTTTGTCAAAAGATCGCGAAATAAACGCACATTTTGTCAAAAGATCGCGAAATAAACGCACATTTTGTCAAAAGATCGCGAAATAAACGCACATTTCGTCAAAAGATCGCGAAAGGACCGCAAGTTTCGTCAAAAGATCGCGAAAGGACCGCAAGTTTCGTCAAAAGATCGCGAAAGGACCGCAAGTTTCGTCAAAAGATCGCGAAAGGACCGCAAGTTTCGTCAAAAGATCGCGAAAGGACCGCAAGTTTCGTCAAAAGATCGCGAAAGGACCGCAAGTTTCGTCAAAAGATCGCGAAAGGACCGCAAGTTTCGTCAAAAGATCGCGAAAGGACCGCAAGTTTCGTCAAAAGATCGCAAAACTACCGAAAAATTTCGTCAAAAGATCGCGAAAGGAACGCAAATTTCGTCAAAAGACAGCGTAAGAACCGCAAGTTTCGTCAAAAGACGGCGTAAGAACCGCAAGTTTCGTCAAAAGACCGCGAAATGAACGCACATTTTGTCAAAAGATCGCGAAAGAACCGCAAGTTTCGTCAAAAGATCGCAAAACTACCGAAAAATTTCGTCAAAAGATCGCGAAAGGAACGCAAATTTCGTCAAAAAATCGCGAAAGGAACGCAAACTTCGTCAAAAGATCGCGAAAGGAACACAAACTTCGTCAAAAGATCGCGAAAGGAACGCAAACTTCGTCAAAAGATCGCGAAAGGAACGCAAACTTCGTCAAAAGATCGCGAAAGGAACGCAAACTTCGTCAAAAGATCGCGAAAGGAACGCAAACTTCGTCAAAAGATCGCGAAAGGAACGCAAACTTCGTCAAAAGATCGCGAAAGGAACGCAAACTTCGCCAAAAGATCGCGAAAGGAACGCAAACTTCGCCAAAAGATCGCGAAAGGAACGCAAACTTCGTCAAAAGATCGCGAAAGGAACGCAAACTTCGTCAAAAGATCGCGAAAGGAACGCAAACTTCGTCAAAAGATCGCGAAAGGAACGCGAACTTCGTCAAAAGATCGCGAAAGGAACGCGAACTTCGTCAAAAGATCGCGAAAGGAACGCGAACTTCGTCAAAAGATCGCGAAACCAACCACATTTCGTCAAAAGATCGCGAAACCAACCACATTTCGTCAAAAGATCGCGAAACCAACCACATTTCGTCAAAATATCGCGAAACCAACCACATTTCGTCAAAATATCGCGAAACCAACCACATTTCGTCAAAAGATCGCGAAACCAACCACATTTCGTCAAAAGATCGCGAAAGGAACGCAAACTTCGTCAAAAGATCGCGAAAGGAACGCAAACTTCGTCAAAAGATCGCGAAAGGAACGCAAACTTCGTCAAAAGATCGCGAAAGGAACGCAAACTTCGTCAAAAGATCGCGAAAGGAACGCAAACTTCGTCAAAAGATCGCGAAACAACCGCGCATTCCGTCAAAAGGGGCGAAAAAATCGCAAATTTCGTTAAAAGATCGCAAAACCCGCAAATTTTGTCAAAAGATCACGAAAGAACTGCGAATTTCGTTAAACGATCGCAAAACAACCGCGAATTTCGTCAAAAAATGGCGAAACAACCGCAAAACTCCTCAAAATATCGGGAAAAAAACACAAATTTCGTCAACGGGCCGCGAAAGAAAACATAATGCTGGGAGTGGATTTCCCCCACTCTGCTGTAACCTTTCGGAAAATTTGTAGTGAATTTCAGATTTTTTTTTTTTTTTACTGAGAATCACCCTGTCATATATAAGTTGAGAAATATTGGAAAAATAAATTTTCAATACCTACCGTAATACAGCATTTACTTATAACATATCGTAAAATTTTGGGGAAATTTTCATGTGGATTGGGGGAAATGTTGGGAGTAGATACATTTTCTGCACCCCTGGATCTGACTACTGAAGCGATTTGTAAACGAAACGAGCTTTCCATTTTTTGACAAATAAAATATTTATATCTAGTTATATAGAATTTTGGTCACGTGACGACAGGTTTTCTCCTCTCTCGCGGTATAGCATCTGGAAATTCGATTACAAACGCAAATTTTGACAGTATTTTGTAAAAGATCTTTTGCCTTTACCCCCCCCCCCCCTTCCAAAAAAAAAGGGAAAACGTTTTTTGATTGCATATAGGTTTTGAATAAAAGTGCCTACCAACTCCACACGTTTCCGAACAAAAATGAATTTAAAAAATGCGTCAGAAAGTAGTTCCTTTTGGATTTGAGAACAACCAAGGTGAAGGTAAGATAAAACATAAGTTTCTTATGGTTTGGGTACCCCTTGGGGAAAGGTCTGGAAGACAAAAAGTCTGGAAGAAATGCGATAGTGATAGCAAGATTTGTTAAAGATATAGGAAACGAAAAGGAAAGAGTAAGTTGTGAAGAGATTGCCTCGCAAGAAGACTGCAGCTGCAAGCCCCCCCCACACACACACACCAATAAAAGTCAAAGAATCATTAATAATGTTATCTCCCTTGCCAAAATCAGTGGAGGTAAGGTACAGAAGGAGCCAAAAAACAGCTGTGTTAACATCTTCGCCATATAAAGTAAACCTTGGAATGAAAATAAGGAAAAAATGACAAAAAGAAAGCTCTCAAAGCACAAATGCAATTGGAACATCAAATTTTAAAAAATACGCGTGATTCAATTGGAACATCAAATTTTAAAAAATACACGTGATTCAATTAGTAAGAAAATAATGAAACAGAAGAACTATAGACATAAGATAAAGAAAACTTCTGTTGCAAAAGAAATGTCTAACGATTCAGGATCTAAAAGAGAAAAATCAAGACAGTGTTGATTAATTTTGCTCTAATTTGTAAGAAAAATATAATAGCAGATATGATTCAGTTTTCATATTGCCAAATATGGTTCCATGCTGTGTGCGCTGTTAAAAACAATGAATAAAAAATATATATATGTATGCCTTGCATCACTTCTTACACGATATTCAAGTGACTGGCAATTAGTTCCATAATTACTATTCTTCATCACTTATAACTTTGATTTCGATTTTTAGTACATTTTGAATTAAAACAATTACTCTTAATTTGAGACATCTGATTTCATTATATTTCATTGTTGCTGCTTGATTGTTTCATTAATTGCAAACTTTACTTTCAATAAAATTATTTATATTCCCGAAACATTAAGAAAGCCTAATATTGTTTGGTCTAACATAGGCGACCAATCTTGGAATTTGGACCACTTTTGGCAATTTTTTCAAATTAAAATAAAACTTAAGATTTTCAAAAATAAATTGTTCTACAGTTTTATTTAGCAAGTAAATGAATAGATTGAACACGGGAAGTGATATTTTGCAAAACTCTAAAATTGAACTGTGTTATACCTGAAAATATGTGAAGTGGTCAAAATTCAGCTACTCTCCCGTAACATGTTTATCAAAAAGTTTCATCTCTAAAATATATTTGAGTTAATTGAAATTATATTTACTAATAATTCCAAAATAATGGTTCTAAATTGAAATTGTTAAATCAAAAATGTCTCCCACGATTACAAGATTTCCAAGACCCTAAATTCTATAAATAAAAGTTCAATATTTACAATTGTATGAATTCGCGTGTCTGTTTTTTGTTTGTTTTTTTCATCTATGAAGATAAAAAATGATACTTTAGTCACGAATTTGATACCATAAATATTTTTATTTTTATTATAATTGCATTTTTTGAAGATAGCCGAATCAATCCAAAAGTTACGTGAAATAAAGGCTTAATTCATATTCAAAAGTGTTTTTTTCAATCTAGCTATTCTATTTTTGAGATAAAAAATAACACAACTTATTATAGAATTCGTTTCTATTCTGAGATTACGAAGACCCTAAATTCTCTAAATACAAGTACAGTATTTACAATCGTATAATGTCACTGTTGGTCGTATTACTGTTGGTTCAGCGAGAAAACCTGTCCGTTCTTTATGACTCCTACCTGTACCCATGAGCTAGGGAAATTTGATTGGTACTGATGAACGTCTCTGATATGATTGGCCTACATCGCCTAGACTCAGGGTTGGACGGTATTTACCGTCTGATGGTTTTTACCGGTTATTACTATGGTTTTTACCGTCTTCGGAAAAACATGTTTTTACCGTGGTTTTTACCACCTTTGAAAAACTTATGAGTTTGACTGTTTTTTGTCACTTTTATGCAAATTTATCTTTCAATTTTTCATTTTCCCAGGGGTGAAAGTTTTCCGGGTATTTTATACCACTATTTCCATTCAACAATATTCACCTAATTTAGTTTCTGATTAGGTAATTAAAAGAATGTTATATGAAAATAGCGGTTTTAAGGAATATAAAAAGCCCGGAAGACTGTTGTCCATGTTTACCAGCTACAAGAATTCAAAATTTTAAAGATATTATTGCCCATTTATCATTATCACATAATATAGTTTATACAAATGTTAGTACAGTTTACCAGTCTATACCCTTGAAGCCTTTTAGCATTTTATAAAAACTTTGTAGCTTTCTGTACACCGAACTTTGGCTTTTACATCTTTTGTTTTAAAGAAGCTTCTTGGAAATGGTTGTCCTTCAACTTCATATGCCAAGAGGAGTGAAAGAGAATTTGGAACATGAAATCTATGACCTATTCCCTTTCCATTTCCTTTTGTGTTTCACTTAATAGATCTTGATGTTTGTGCATTGGAATCTGTCATACATGCTAAAAGGTGAAAGGGCTCTAAAGCCAAATCATTTTGTTTTTTAACAAGAGCTTTATATGGAATTAATTCAGGACAATGCACTAATTTCAGCCATTCAGAACAAGAATATGCTCTGACGAATATTTAAGGGTTTGGCTACTTGTAGCTGTTGAAATATAGATCCTTCACTTGTTTAAATAAATAAAATCATTCAATAATCTTTGAATTCTAATATCAATATCTTTTTCATGATTTTACAAATGTCAAGCAGTGCAGGACTATTCTTAATAAATGTGGAGATACATTCTATATGGTTATTCCATCATACTTCGATGGGCAACTGGTGTTTCACTTATCAGATGATTTCAGATATACTTCTGTATATTATATCAACATGTTTAGTAATGGATATTGGAGCCATTGGAACCATATCTTCTGCCAGTAAGTTCATCCAATGTGCTGTACATCCATAAAAAATCATATTAGAGTACAAGCAGGGTTCGCACAGACTCCTTAGACTCCTTGGAAACTCCTTAGAAATGAAAACATTCCCAAGTAGTACTTAGAACTACTTAGATAAGCAAACCACTCCTTAGAAACTCCTTAAATTGTATTGCGACTTCGGACGCAAGCGATATTGCAGCCGAGGGAAAAAAATCGTGATTGTAAAACGCACGATAAATCATTTATGCAATGCATTGATTGGTTAGGATAGTCTCCACTAGGTCCGTTTCTCAATTATTAGGTCCGTAAAGTCCGTTTTTCGATACTGGTGACCGATCTTTATTTTAAATTTTATCGATGTTTGGCATTTAGCCAAGAATCTCGGAAAAATCGCGTTTTTCGTAAATATCTCCCCAAAAAGTACCGTCAAATTTCGTCAATCGATCGCGTAAAAAATTCGTAAATTTTGTCAAAGGATCGTGAAAAAACGCGAATTTCTCCAACAGATCGCGGAAATACTCGAATTTCTTCAAAGGATTGCAATAAATAAGCGAATTTCTTAAAAGACGGCCAAAAAACGCGAATTTCCTTAAAAGATCGTGAAAAAAGCGGATTTCCTCAAAAGATCGAAAAAACGCGAATTTCCTCAAAAGATCGCGAAAAAATGCGAATTTACTAGAAAGATCGCGAAAAACACCCGAATTTCCCCCAGAAGATCGCGAAAAAACGCGAATTTCCTCCTGAAGGTCGCGTAACACACGCGAATTTCCCCTAGAAGATCGCGAAAAAAACCGCGAATTTTAACAGAAGATCGAGAAAAAAACCGCGAATTTTCTATAATTAAGGATAAAAACACGCGAATTTCTTCAAAGGATCGCGAAAAGCATGCGGTTTCCATCAAAAGATCGCGAAAAACACGCGGTTTCCGTTAAAAGATCGCGAAAAAGCGCGAATTTCTCCCCAGAAGATCGCTTAACACACGCGAATTTTCCCAGAAGATCCCGAAAAAAACGCGAGTTTTCCCAGAAAATCGCGTAACACACGCGAATTTCCTGAAAAAATCGTGAAACACACGCGAATTTCTTCAAAAAATTGCGAAAAACACGCGAATTTCCTCAAAAAATTGCGAAAAACACGCGAATTTCCTCAAAGGATCGCGAAAAACACGCGAATTTGTCAAATGATCCCGAAAAACACGCGATTTCCATCAAAAGATCGCGAAAAAAACGTCAGTTTCGTTAAACGATCGAAATAAAACGTGAATTCCATTAAAAGATCGCGAAAAAACGCGAATTTCTCCCAGAAGATCGCGTAACACACGCGAATTTCCTCAAAGGATCGCGAAAAACAGGCAAATTTCGTCAAATGATCCCGAAAAACACGCGGTTTTTATCAAAAGAACGCGAAAAAACGTCAGTTTCATCAAACGATCGAAATAAAACGTGAATTCCATTAAAAGTTCGCGAAAAAACGCGAATTTCTCCCAGAAGATCGCGAAAAAACGCGAATTTCCTCAAAGGATCGCGAAAAACACGCCAATTTCGTTAAAAGATCACGCAAAATCCGCAGTTTCCATCAATAGATCACGAAAAAAACGTCAGTTTCATCAAACGATCGAAATAAAACGTGAATTCCATTAAAAGATCGCGAAAAAACGCAAATTTCCCCCACCCCCCAGAAAATCGCGAAAAAGACACGAATTTCCCACCAGAAAATTGTGAACTTCCCCCAGAAAATTGCCAAAAAATACGCGAATTTTCTTTAAAGATCGCGAATTTCGTCAAAGGATCGCGAAAAACACGCCAATTTCGTTAAAAGATCGCGCAAAATCCGCAGTTTCCATCAATAGATCACGAAAAAAACGTCAGTTTCATCAAACGATCGAAATAAAACGTGAATTCCAGTAAAAGATCGCGAAAAAACGCAAATTTCCCCGCCAGAAAATCGCGAAAAAGACACGAATTTCCCACCAGAAAATCGTGAACTTCCCCCAGAAAATTGCCAAAAAATACGCAAATTTTCTCAAAAGATCGCAAATTTCGTCAAAGGATCGCGAAAAACATGCGGTTTCCATCAAAAGATCGCGAGAAAATCGTCAGTTCATCAAACGATCGAAATAAAACGCGAATTCCATTAAAGATCGCGAATTTCTCCCAGAAGATCGCGAAAAACACACAAATTTCTTCAAAAGATCGCGAAAAACACGCGAATTTCCTTAAAGGATCGCGAAAAACATGCGAATTTCATCATATGATCGCGAAAAAAAATACGAATTTCGTCAAAGCTTCACCTTCAAAGGTATTGATTACCGCTGTTCTAAAAGAATAAATTCAAAACTTGTTATATTTTTCCTTGTATGTTGCGTTTAGCATTCTTTTTTTTTTTTACCTTTTAAAATTTTCTTTAAGATGTATCATATATGTGATATACATAAGTGTTTGGGATTTGACTAATCTCTGTTTATATGACCATTGGTCGCTGCATAAAAAAGTTGATTGTCTATTTTGTATTTAATCTTACGAAATTAGTATGCAATATATTGTGAAATACTGTTCAATTTCATCACTAACAATTAGATTCTAATAGAGTAAAATTTGATTTGTCTCCAAATTGGGCATTAAAAATTGGAGTGTGCATACCACATAACAATGCAGCGCATAAAAGCAACACCAACAATTAAAAAAAAAAAGGCAAATCCTTAAAATTTTTTGGACTCCTTGGATTTTTTCGGTACTCCTTGGATATTTTCTTCCCAACTCTGTATGAACCCTGTACAAGTGAAATGGAAACCCTGCTTTGTGAAACCGATACTGAACATCTGTTGTTCTGTTTATAGATGGGGAATAGAAAATATGGTAAAATTTATATGATTAAAGTACTAAATCAGCAGCTTTAGAGAATTAATTCTTTATTTCCCATCTCTTTATATATATATATGCATCAGTTACATGAAAATACAGCGCTTCAATCAATAGTATTTAAATACAGTTTAATGACTAGTAGAATTTATTGTATCCTTAGGTTTTTACCACTTTTTCCCAGGTTTTTACCGGTAAAAACCTAGTTTTTACCATGTCCTGGTAAAAACCAGTTTTTACCGGTAAAAAGCCAACCCTGCTTAGACTATTCCTGCAATGATATTTATGACAAAAATGTAATTGGTAGATTGGTTGACAGAAGTGTTTGTTTGTAAACATGCCCTTTCCTTATAATGGAAGCCAAGGTCAGCTGCCCGTTTGTCCTTCCAGTAGCCAAGAGGTTCTGCTCTCAAAGCTGGTTGATGGAAGGTGATGAGTTCCAAGCCAATCGAGGCCGTCTGCCTAATCGTTCAGAGTTTTCCGTGGTTTTCTTCGAACCTTGGATTTCCTTTCGTAAATACGGGTTAGGTTCCCTTAGAAAGACCCCCCACGGAGGACATGCCCCCCCCCCCTTAGGGCCCATATCCCTCGTGTTGATAATTGGCCGCCATATACAACACCAACACCGTTTGTCCTTACAATTGCGAGGAAATAAAAATAAAATAAAATGAAATAGACACACAGAGAGAGTGACCTAAGGCTCCTGTCTCCGTTAAGCAAAGATACATGAGGAAATCAGTGTTGATTTCCCGCGGTCCGGACTCGGGCCTATTTTCATTTGCGGCACTCGGGCCCGAGCCATACTTTTTTCTGAAGGCTCGGGCCGGGGTCTTATTTTTTTCCGGAAGAATCGGGCCGGGCCTAACTTATTTTTTCTGTACAGACACAGAGCCGGGACTGGTTTATTTTCTAGTCTTCACGGCCCAAAATTTTCAGTCCTAGTTTTGAGACAGCCCACATGAAAATCATTGTCTCGGCGTGACCTGTTCGTTCAAAGGTCGATAAAATTAAGCCTGGCCCAAAGATTTTTGCAAAATATGCATACATTTTTTAATCGCCATTATTCTACAATTAGACATTAAGATTTATTCTTTTTAAAGAATAGTAAATTTCTATGCTAATTAAAATATAGTAAAACGTGTGAAAAGGAACCTGCCTATGACGGAATCCTGTTTTAAACTGAAAAACGTGTTGATACATGCAAAATGAATATACTAATACGTAAGAAAAGAATATATAATACATTTACATTTGCTAAGAAGGGAACTTGTCTATAACGCATTTTTTTTTCCTTTTTCTATGTAATTGAGTCTTAGAAGATTTTACTGTATAGCATTTTTCAGATTTTTAACAATTCAATGCATGGAATGTGGATTAACAATATTAATGATAACTGAAATATTTACATAGAAGAACTGTCAGAACTCCTCGTAAGAGTCAAATTTTTAACCAAATCGACGTAAAAATCAATGTTTTGTAGCAATTCACTCGGGCCGAACTTTTAACTTTTCGGGACTACTTGCGAATACGCCCGGAGTCTGCCATCTTGAATTTGGCGCCTTTTTTGGCAATTTCGTGCTGGCGATGCTTTACTTCCAAGGGGCTTCCGATGATTGTAGTGTTCTGGTAACCTGTTGGGGGAGGAAAAATAATTCAAATACCACATCTCTGTGTCCAACTGTTGTTCCATAGCTCTATATATGATTGAATTAAATCACTGTGTTGATAAGCAATATAAAGAAGATGTGAAGACGAAATGGGAACTAAGTTCATTTTATTTAAAGAATTAAGACGTCTGTTATGAACAATCTTGTTCACTGCATGCAAAGAAAATGATAAGTTTAACAAACACAAACATTTAAGTAAAACACAATCTAAATAAATTCCTCAGCCTTAACATGGCTGTAAACTTACTACTCCATAAACCATACTTGGAGTTACTGCTGGCCAGGCAAGTACACACTGAACACATCTACTGAATCTGTATTTATACTGGCAAACACATTACAGTTACAGTTAATTCAATAACATTAGCATAGTTTGAGAAAAGGTTATGGTTACAAAATAAAACAACAGCTTAATAAAATAAGTTTAACAAGTAAACATTAACTCTAGTAATTGGTTACCAACCAACCTACCATTACTGAAAACTGTTGACATGGCATTAAGTTTGCAAGCTATGAGTGTGAAGTTGCTACCTTCACAAATAAACCAACTTTTAAATATCTTGCATTAAATAAAGATTAGAAAGTCCCACAGGAATGATAAGGTAATAAATATGAATAATTAACATTTAAACTTTAGATAATATGAAAGTAATGGTTTGTTTACTTTTTGTACCAGCCAGCAATGTTTAGCTTTTAAACCCTTTTCTCAAACATGAATAAACTTTAAACTTTAAAAACAGCAAATGAACTTTTACTAGTTCAAGCATTGTGGGGATGAGTGAAAGAGGGGGGGAAAACTTAGTGGGATAATTTTAAACTTAAAACCAGTTTTATTGAAAAAGCCAACATAATGCCCCCTTTTTCCCCAGCTCTTTCTCTCAACCAAATATCCACTTACAATAATACAAAAATTTTTGACTTGGTAAAACTTTAGTAAGTAAATCAGCAACGTTAGCTGAACCTGACACAAACTTTAAGTTAAATTTATTCAAATTATCTTTAACAAAATATATTCGAGTATCTATATACTTAGTTCTGTTATTTTCAATACTATTTCTGGAAAAATGTATAGCGCTTTGATTATCACAAAAGACGTTAGGTTTATCTATTTTCAAGTTCAAAAGAACAGGAAAATTATCCATGATTCTAAGTAGCCAACACAAGTTCTTTTATGGAATCGGATAATGACACATACTCTGCTTCCATACTGGACAAAGCTATACATTTTTGTTTGCAAGAGCTCCAAATTATAGGTACATTATCTATGAAAACGATAAAACCACTTATGGATTTTCTATCAACTAAATCAGATGCCCAACTAGCATCTGAGTAAACATTTAATGTACAGTTCGAAATCCTAGACAAGTTAATTGCTAGTTCTTTGGTATTAACAACATACTGAAGCACTTGACATAAATATTTCCAGTGTTTTAAAGACGGGCAGTTTGAAAACTGTGCAAGGGCTATCACAGGAAACTGTATATCTGGTCTAGTATGGGATGCTAGGAAAAGAAGGCAACCTATCAATTCTCGATATGGAACATCAACCGCTTGCTCCCCCTCAACTGCAACATTTAAAACTATCCCCGGGGTCAATGGCAATTTACTTTTTATTTTTGGGATATTAAATTTTTCAGCAAGTTTCTCTATATAACTTTGTTGATGCATAAAAATTTCTCCATTTCTTTCTTCAAAATCAACACCTAGAAAATGCCTTATTTTCCCCAATACTTTTATTTCAAATTTTAATTTAATTAAGTTTATTACCTCATTCAATCTTTCGTTATTTTTAGCGAAGACAGCAAAGTCGTCTACATAGACTAATACAATGACTTCAGATTTAAATACATAAATACAATTTGAGTCCTTTATCTTATCAAAACCCAATTCATTAAAAGTATTGTCTAACTCCAAAAACCACTCCCGACCAGCTTGACGCAAGCCATACAATGCCTTGTCTAATTTCCAAACAAAACCCTCTTTTGAATTTTCCACAAAACCTTCAGGTTGTTCTACAAAAATTAATTCATTCAATTTTGCATAAAGATAAGCACATTTAATATCAAGATGTTGACTTACCCAACCTTTAAGTACAACCAGTATAGTGTAGAACAGTCTAACTAGGGAAAAAGAATTTACAGGTGAGAAGGTATCAAAATAGTTAACTCCCTCAATTTGTCTAAAACCTTTAGCAACCAACCGAGCTCTGAACCTTTTTACCTTTCCAGATATATCCCTTTTTAATGTAAATATCCACCTAGTACCCAGAACTTTAGTTCTCTCTGGCCTAGGTACCAATTCATAAACTTTCCTATCTTTAAGTGTCTCAAGCTCATTTTTCATTGCTATATTCCATTCCCTTTTTTCAGGTAGTTCCTGAGATTCCCTAAAAGTGCATGGAATTTTTACTTCTACACAGTGTACTTCTGGTTCATCCCCCTCTTCATCTTTACTTACACTTAAGTCTGTATCCTCTTCTCTAGGATTTGGAGTAATAGGAGTGAAACTAAAATCATCTGGGTTATAATTTATTCCCTTTTCCTGACAATATTTTTCTATGTCCTTTTTACTTCTAAGTCTAACATTTTTTTCAGGGAAATAGTATACGTCTACTCTCCCAGCAATTGTGCCCGACTTTCTAACAGTTTCAACTCTTTCCCAATCTTTAGGTAAAGGAGGAGGTTCCTGAATTGATTCACCTTTATTCACTGCAGAATTTTCATTAACCAAACTAAATTTTACATAATCATTAAAATTCTGCCCCCTTGCATCTACATTCCTTAAATTACAGTCTTTTTCAATTATTTTAACATGTTTAGTTTCTACAACTGTCCTCGAACCCGGATACCAGATCCTATAACCTATTGTATTAATGGCATAGCCAATAAGTATTCCCTTCTTTGACCTTTTGTCAAGTTTTGACCTATATCGGTTGGGAATATGGACATATGCATCACTACAAATTACTTTTAGGTGACGTACTGAAAAACTTTTCCCACGCCAAACATTTAAAGGAGCTTTACCTTTCAACTTTTTATGAGGAAATCTATTTCTTAAATAATTAACAGTATAAACTAATTCGGCCCACAGACTTTTAGGTAAATTCGTCTGGACTAACAAGGATCTAACCCCTTCCATCAGAGTGCGATTATAGCGCTCTGCGATCCCATTCATTTCTGGGCTATACACATTTGACTTCTCATGTTTAATCCCTTCACGTAATAGAAAAGTTTCAAAATATCCAGCACAAAATTCTTTCCCGTTATCTGTCCTAACCCTCTTAACCTTTTTACCAGTCTGCCGTTCAACCATCTGCTTAAAATTCTTAAAAAATTCGAAAGCCTGATCTTTACGTTTTAAGATGTAAACAAAAGCAAATCTCGAAAAATCATCAATTATACTAAGTAAAAATCTTGCTCCTCTCATACTAGGTTCAAGTGATGGCCCCCAGAGATCCATATGCAATAGTTCAAAAATACTAGATGTTTGAACATTTTCTAATTCACTAAAACTTTCCCTCTTACTTTTAGAAAAATGGCAGGCCTCACAAGACTCAATTACACCCTCTAGTTTTTCAAGATATAGGTGTAAATTAGCGGTCGCCACTCGCCACGTGGCGATTAAAAAATCGGCCATCGATCGCCACTATAGTCGCCACTCGCCAAGTGGCGATTAAAAAAATCTATTATCGATCGCCAACTGAAATACAACTTTTTTCATGAAAATATGCATCTCTACTTTGATTACATCTAATTAGCAAACTGGTTAATTTTTTTTCCTACCGGATGCAAGCAGATTTCAATGATTTAGCTGTATTTTCAATATTTCATTTTTTCGCCAAGTGCTCGCTCTTCAGTTGGATTATTTTTTTTTACAGTTTTATTCTGCAAAATATATTCATCAGCTTTGATTCCACATGCGTTTCAAATAATTTATTCGTTTTCTTTCACTTTTAAAATGCAAGTGCATTTTAACCCTTTCGGGTTTGGAGTACTATTAATAGTACATGTCTTTTCATCGAGTATTGTTTTGTCTTAACAATTACTTTTGCTACTATCTACATATAGTAATGATAGTATATGGCTATGCCTTTCTTATTATGATTTCATTTATGTTTGGGCATTTAGTAATAACAATAAAAGTTTGTTTAATTATCTTTGTACCGTTGGCGATTCCTTTATTTTATAAATATATATCACTCTTTAAATTTAAAATAGCATAGGTTACTTTTCTGAACGAATCATGTGTGATAAAACGCAAAAAACATTAGAAAGTTGTAATATCTGTTAAACACTATTGTAATATGATATTTTCCAAACGTCTCCAAAAACTCTTCCTTAACATATTATCATATAAATATGAATTAAATAGTACACAAAATAAGTACATTCGTTAGAATTTAGAATTCAGACAATGAGATAATCTTTAAACTGCAGTAAATCTATTCGGATAACTACGATTAGCATTATTAAAATCAAAGTAATTTTATTCTCAAAACTGAAAAAAAGAATCCGACACGAAAAGGTTAAGGACATTGCAATATCTTCAATATGTTAGATCAGTTAGATTATTTTTCTTCAAGAGATACTGTTTAATCCTGCGAAATACAGTCGCCAGCTTAGACTTCAACTGTATGTAATGTGTGTAGCATGTTAATAACACATTTATTAAATAAAATCAAAATAATGTTTTATTTGATTTTCTTTTTTTAATTGAATACACCTAGCTGTTGGAATTAGTTATTTTTCATATAAAGAAAGTCAAATGAATTTGATAGATAATGGTGTTTATGGACATATATACAAATTATCTAAAAATAAATTCTTAAACAATTAATATGATAACAGATTTTGTGGTTTTAAAGCAATTTTCTTGAATTTCGACTGCTTCCCTATTCTTATTGTGAATAGTTGGCTGGTATAAAACTCTGATTTATAGAAAAATATGTAGGGGAGAGGGGGGCACATGTGAACAGTGCATATTTCACTCAGTTAATATGAAATAAAAATATTAAAAAAATTACCAATAGATGGTAGTAACCTCTTTTAACTGAATTTTCAGAACAATAAGCCATTTTGATTTCTGGTAGTTCTAATTTGTTTGTTTTAGAAGGTGTGAAGTTATTGAAGTAAAAATTCATTCAAGACATTTTTTAAAGTAGAATATAAGCATTGCATTCTATAGTGGCATTAATTAGGTAAGTCTATAAAAAGTTTTGTTTCCTTATTTCAATTAAAAAAATATAAATTTTTATAAGTTAGGCTGAAGTTGGTAGATGGGGCACTTGTGAACAGAACATATGGGGGCAGATGTGAACAGTTCACAAGTGTACTTTTTTAAGTCTGTGAATGCAATTTTTTTTTTAGTTTAAATTTTAATTACCCTTGTCAAACATTGAGCTATAAATTCAAAGTTTTTAGGATTGCTTCACAATTTTAATTTACTGGAAGTTAGATAACAATTAAAAGTGACTCAAAAGGAGTAGGTATATTAGTGACCAATTTTATGAATAATTTCTTGTATCTATGTTGAAACATTTATTTATTTATTCACACAACTAGAAAGAGGGCATCTAATTAGTTTTATCACAGTTTTTATTCACAAAATATTATTTTTGTCTTATTTGTGCATGTGTTCACATGTGCCCCAGGTATGTTCACAACTACCCCTCCACCGGGGCACATGTGAACAAATTTAGACAAATTTTAGAATGATGATATAAGTTAGAAATTCTTGATAAATGCATCCAAAAGTTTCACCAAAAGAACAAACAAATTATAAATATCCATATAAATCAATTTTTGGTTCAATAGCTCATAACAATTTTGAGAAATAGTCAAAAATGTAAAAATTGTTCATATGTGCCCCCCTCTCCCCTTATATACAACGATTATAGTTTATCTAGATGTCAAGAAAGTTTGAAACATTATAGTGGCCACTAACTTTAAAAAGTGGCCACTAATGAAACTGAGTCTACCGGCCACTGGCTACTAACTGAATTTCCCAGTTTTCACCTATAGCGATAAATATTAATGGTCGGTAGTAGTAGTAGCATTATGGAATATCCCTTTGATTATTGAATAAAATGCACTTTACTACCAGAAATAAAGACGATTTCTCTTAAAATACTAGTTATATTGAAACTTATCTACAGGATATTTACATGAAGACATCACACACATTAATATTAATACACCTTAATTTTAAATTTATCGTACTTCGAACATCTACGTCTTTTTTACTTCATTTTTGCGTCCACTACCTCATTCCAGCACCAACACTCGTATTCTAAAGTTCTTCCCATCACTTCAGTTTATCTGTAGCTGCGTGTCTGTCGCCGACAGTCATTTGTTGCGCGCATGCGTTGCCGCTGTCAGCATCACTAGAGTGCTTTACTGCAGAGTTGGGATATCGATTCCTGACGGTGCTTTTGTAAGCTTGTGCTGTAGGGATTTGGAAAATGGGATCCCACAGCTCGGCCGTCCTTCTAGTCATTTGTCCTCGAATGCATCTTGGACCGCTGGAAGCAGCAGCTGGATCACATGGAAAGATAAAGAAAAAAAAAACAGCAGCATCCAAAGTTCTATTTTGGAAAAAAAGTCGTCATTATTGAAATCCTTCATCAAAATTTAAATTATTTCTTGAAAAAATTCTTATTCTTTTTTTTACGTCTCTTCATCGTTCTTTCTTACGTCTTACCGTCTGATTCGTCTTCCCTTTTCTTATGTCTTTCCGTCTTCTTTTACCTTACATCTTTCCGTCTTCTTTTACCTTACATCTTTCCGTCTTCTTTTACCTTACATCTTTTCGTCTTCTTTTACCTTACGTCTTTTCGTCTTCCTTTTTCTTACGTCCTTTCGTCTTCCTCTTTCTTACATCTTTTCGTCTTTTTTTTTCGTTCCTTCGGAATTAATTTTGTCAAAATCGTTTAAAGTCAGTCCGGTGGTGTATCGTAGTCGGGGTAGTGTCATAATCGGTGAAATTCTTCTTTTTATTTATGTCAAGCTTCATCCGTCCACTGCTTCATGTACTCGGCGCAAGTACTAGTGACCATTGGACCTTCATTAAATCCAACTTTCTTTACATCGTAGGTGTCGTTATTTTTAACTTTTATGACTTTGTAAGGACCTAAATATTTTGATTTTAACTTCAAACCTGGACTTTGTTGTGTGCGTTTTATAGCAACCATATCATTAAGCTTGAATTTGTTAGGCTTTTTTTGTCTGAGATTATAAGCTTTACGGTTCTCTTCTTGGACTTTTAAAAGTTGTTTTTTAGCATTTTTTCTCAATTCTTCACGATTATTAATAAAATCTGATTGTATTTCAGTGTTCAAAAGGCTAGTAATCTCGATGTTATGTTTTAGCTTCATTTTAGTACCAAACATCAGCTCGAAAGGGGTTGTGTTAATACTAGGGATTGACCGAATAGTCGATTCGGTATTCAGTGATTCGGCATGTAAACCGAATATTCGGCTTCGGCCGAATACTTAAAAGTATTCGGCCGAATAATTGCGGATAAGTATTTTCTTAGAAGTAGAAGGATTCTCTTTTACTTAGAAGTAGAATAGGCTAAATGATGAGTTTCAATATTATGTGCATGAGTTCAAAGTTCAGCTGCACTACCAAAAACAAGTCAAAGGCCATTTTTAATTACAAAAAACTCTTTCCTTCCTAAAATAGTCTATATATGGGTGAAATCAGAACAACTGTCTATGATAGAGAAAAAAATAAAGTAAGGAATATGGGCATTAGGGTGGTCACAAGAAATCAATTTTCGAATTTTTTCGGGGGGACCCCCCAGAAAGTTGCCAATTGGTTAGAAAATGAGATTGGAAAAGTTTTAGCTCATTGGGATAATATTAACCTGTGCCTCATTGAGGTCAAAGTTCAGAAAAAACGTGATTTTTCGCAAAAAATGCTGTTTTTTTCGTCATGAAATGAATGCAATTAAACCTAGAAGCATAATGCTGATCTCATTTCATAAAAAAAATTTTTGCTTTGAAAAACCACTCGCTAAATTTTTGTAAAAATGTATAGCTTTAAACATATGTGTGTTTTTCAGGTTCAGACTTGATCCGAATCCTAAAAATTACTTTTTATGAAAATGCGAAAAAACAATGTAACATTCCCTTTCATCTGCTTTCAACATTTTGTTTTTCTTTGTTTGTTTGTTTTTTTTTTTCATTTTGTACATAATAAAGGGTTTAATTATGATAAAAATTGAAGTTTAAACTGAAAGATTTAAAAGAGAAAACGGGCAAAGAAAGTATAAAAATGGGAGCAAAAATTTTAAAATGCATTTTATTATTAAATTTGTATTACAAGAAAGGAAGCATTATAGGGAAAAGAAATTACTATCCCTTACATCATATACCCCTACAACTTTTAGCCAGGGTTGGCAAGTTTCTGCCAGAGTGGTTAAAACCGGCATGGCAGAAACTAGTTTCTGCCAGTAAGTGGCAAAAACTGGCAGAAACTCAGAAATAATATTAATAAGAACTTTAATGTGCAATGATTCTTAATTCATACATGTATTTGATGTGTAAACAATTAAGTTAAAAATTAAAATTAAAGATTATGAATGTTATTCAAAGTTGTAAAAAAGTTTCAAAATTATCATATAAATATACTTTGTTTATATAACAGGTACTAATTTTTTTTCACTTGAAAAACAGAAATTTTCAATGGTAGTCTGATGCTGTACAAGTTTAACTATTTTATATTATTGTTTAGAGTTGAATTTTTATTTAAAAGTAAAAAAAGAAATTTACAAAAAAATCTGTGATATTTTAACAAATGTATTTTTCAGAGTATTTTTAAATAAATAATGCAATGCAATAACTTAAAGATTATGATTCTTGTGAAAATATATAAGTAAATAATTGAAGCACAATAAATAACAGAAAAAAAAATTTAATGAAATATCTTGCACAATTATTTTACAATATTGAAAGAACAAAATTGCCACTCAAATATACTATTACTTTTTCCACAGAACATTCCAGGACAAAATTTTGCTAATCTTTCTGAACACACTGTTTCTTTGTTTTGAATGAAAGAAAAGTTTGAAAATATACTTTCAAGACTATCATTACTTGCTGGCAATGTCATTATTGAGGATGCAAATTTGAAAAATCCTCATTTTCACTAGTATTCGTTTTTAAAGATGACCACCACATCAGACTTAGATAAAATGTAAAACTGTCTGCAAACTCAAATAATTTCTTAAAAATTTTCTGCAGAAAAACGCCACACCCTTCCTAAGTCCTATATCGCCGCTAACAGAAAAAGTGAAAAAGTCCTCTTTCCAATCCCTCACATTACGTTGCATACTCTCACCCCCCCCCCCCCCCAGTTTTCTGAATTAGACTTTATTGAAAAGAGGATAATGTTTACTAAGATATTAAAACCGAATTCCCCTTTCGAATGTAAAATAGTCACTGCAAATCGCAGAGAAATGCTAAACAAGCGCATAAACATTCGTTAAAATTTCCAACCAAATAAACTTTATTTAAAAGAGATTAACATTTACTTTTCAACACAAAATTTATTTTTAATCTGTTAAATTAATCTGCAGCACCTGCTTCGGTGCTGTACTGTTTCTGCTACCGGCCCTGGCAAAAAAAAAAAAAAAAAAAAAAAAAAAAAAAAGCATTGTACTTGCCGTTCCGGCATAAGCCTCGCACTTCCAATGTTAAGTTTTAAAAATATATATGCCACGGCGCTTCTTCCATGGTACATGGCAAATAATTTCTAGATAGCTTTTTTTATCTGCAGACCTTCTCACAAGTCTGCGACGGGCCTCGCACAGATCGCCTGGGGTCTTAATAATTTTTTTTTATGAAAAATTTGTAAAAAAAAAAATCACCATCAGAACTGTCTGCAAACTTTGAAAATTTTCTGCGAACGGCGTTCGTCTATATTATCTGACTCTGCACCACATAGAAGGTAAGGGCAAGACATTTTCTAGGACTTCCTTGGAGAAATATGTTTCTGAGGCAGGAGTCGATTTTGCTTCAAAGGATATTATATGTGGCACAAAATTGGGATTAATATCAGAAAGCAATTTCCTTGCCTTTTCTTTATGCTCATATGTCAATTTTGATCCCATATACTTAGGATGAAGTAAATAAGTTAGCATATGGTAGTCGGTTATTACTGTATCAAATCTGCTTTGAACTTTTGTAGTTGTTTGTTTTGTAAGTGCAAAATGTGGTTGGAACATTTTCAACTAAGTCTTAATAAAAAAGCTAAAACCTTTAACAACAATTTTATGCACAAATAACATACAGAAACGACAAAATTATTCCCATATAATCGTTTTTTGTCGTGTCTGTACGTTATTTGTGCGTAAAATCATTGTTAAAGATTTTAGCTTTTTTACTGAAATTCGCACAAAGTTTGATCTATGCTTATAACAGTCTTAAATTGAAAAAAAAAAAGTCAGATTTGTTCCTTTGAATACTGTATTTAAATGAAATGTTTTTTAAATTCATGGAATTACAAGATCCGCATATAACTATAACATTTCTATGAGAGATAATTTATAGTGTTATTATTAAATTAATACGTTAAATTACAGAAAATTATTTTGAGCAAGTATTGAATATTTTTCTTTTTTCATTGTTTAATTTAAAATAAGTATTGGATATAGTTTTGTATTTGATTTTTAAGCTGAAATTTTAAAATACTCTAATAATTGTTTACATATAAAATTATATAACCATACTATAACAAAAATTTTATCTGTTACATTACTCATTTTTTCTAATACAAATCTATTTATTTTTTAATTAAAACTACCCACAATATTTCATTTGTTATTTATACGGAATAAAATGTACTTAAGGAATTTAATACTAGTAAAAAAGTCTCATATTATGTCATGAAATGTGTTTATGCCAGTTTCTGTCGGTTAAAACCGGTTATAACCAGTTTCTGCCACTGGCAAGGCAGAAACCCTTTTTTGCCGGCAAATAGCCAGCCCTGCTTTTAGCAGAAACGTTTTTGTTCTTCGTCTTTTGTTAAACTGGAATTGAAATCATGGATTAATTTTATTCCCCTTTTAGATGTGTTACCTTAAAATCATTCAGTATTTTTCTTGATTTCAAATAATGATTATTTTCACATCATACATCGGGATCAGTATTTAGAAATTGTATATTAATATACAATCTAATAAAAAAAATCAGCTTGATATTAAACAAAAACATCGACTTGTTTGTTCAATAAATAATCCACTTGGTTGAAACCTATTGTTGCTCTTACATTCCTATCATCAACATCATTTTCTTTTTCAAATAATATTAATTTTACAGCAATGCCTTATTTTCACTTTTTTCCCCCAGAGTATTATCAAAAAATGAAAATGGAACTTGAACAGATTTCAGATACCAAAGGTGGTTTATCATTTTAGCGAGTGCTTTGTCTGCAAGCAATTTATAAATTTTTCTGTACTCAACAAGTGATTTTAATAATTGCAGGTCTTAATTGCGGGGAAGTGGAAGCATTTAACCATGCTTTTATATAAATATTGATTATAAATAATAAAATGTCTCTAACACCTTCTTTTTCTAAATTTGTTAATGAAAACTGGTCCCTGAAAAGATATATTTTGAGAGAATAAATGACCTGTGACATCCATCGTCGATGAATTGAAATTGGATGTCTTTTGGAGGAAGATGTCCTGTAAAAATTAAACAAAGTTAGATAAATTCTTTATAATCACCCATGGGCTATTACTTTTTTAAATGTTCTTTAAGAAAACTTTAAATTTCTTCTGAATTAACTGTTTTATATCTAATAATTTACCATCAATAGCATTTTCATACTTAATCTGGAGCCATCCAATCTGAATCTTATTTTAAATAACTGGCTAAAAACAGCTTTTATGTTAATTTGTAAATTATGGTGGCGACATGGTAAATACAGAAGATTTTACTTTAATAATTGATATAGATCAATGCAAGTTCCTCTGAGGCGACCTGTGTTTACTGCAGTGGTATCAAAACACATTGCCTGGTTTTTAACAACTTCCACCCACTCTTCAACTGCTGAAAATACAGTTTTTGCCCGAGTTATTCCGATACTATTTTTTAAGGTGAGGAACTCTTATTAAGTGTTCCTCATCCCCACAACTAATTAAAACTGCTATCCACAGTCAACTTCTATCTCTTTTGAATAAATAAATTGTAAAAATTTTCTTTATTCAAAAATGAGGAAACGGTTTTTCATCGTAGCTAACAAAAGCTCCCTGTAAATCGGAATTGTGAAATCTGTTTTTGATGAACTCAGTTCTTTATTTTCGAAATAGTTGTTTGCGAAGTCCTATTACATTTCTACTTAAAATTAAAATTTGTGATTAACTGGTGGGTGTACTGTAAGTCTAGCAGCTTCTCTGGTGCTCAGTTTAACTTGGGAATATTATGAAGCAAAATACATAAAACTTGAGAATTACTTGATAACTTACTGCCGGTGATTTGATGAGCATGTGGCCAAATAAAAAAACCTTACATTGCTACCATGATACCGAAAGAAGGTTGGGCTGTTTCGTCTATTTAAAAAATAAATAATGATAGCAGGTAATAAAAACAGCCTTCTATGAAAAGCGAAATTCAGAGGTTCATTTTAAATGCGCTTCAACTGCAATACAAATTCAAAATTCTTTCCATGCACGGAACTGGATAACTAATAATTAACTATAATGCGTGAAATATTGTTAAAATTACAAAAATTGTCTTTGCTTTTTAATGCAAATAATAAAAGTAATAACATCAAATTTAATAAAAAAATTTCATTTCTCATTTTTCACTTATTTTTCAAAAATGCAGAGTTTAAGGGTGTGGTTCATAAACTGACTTGAAAAACACTAAATGTCATTAAATATAAGCTTTAATGAGAGTAAAAGTTCAAGGCAACAACATTTTCTATGAAATAAGATAAGAATAAGGTTTCTAAGCCAAATAGTTTTCAATAAATGAAAGAAAAACCGCAAATTTTCAAGAATTCAACCTCGATGAGGCACGGGTTAATATTATTCAATTGAGCTGAAACTTTGCCAATCTCATTTTCTAACTGATTGGCAACTTTTAGAGGGGTCCCCCGGAAGAAAATGTTTAAAAAATTTTTTCCCATGTTGCTTGTGACCACCCTAATGGGCGTCTTTCCCTTACTATTTAATTTTAATTATTTCTACATTAGTTTTTTCAATTTAAATTTTTTTAATGTGTATTTTCTTTAATATACACCTCAAATAAGTATATCAGAGTTAATCTCTGTATATTAAGGTTTATATTAAAGAAAATACACACATCAAATAAGTATACCCCTATGCCTATCCTATAGCTTTTATAACCATTAAATTAAAATCGCTTAAATTTATCTTCATCACCACAATGATAAATATTAATCAAAATATAAATATGTATCAATAATTTCACAGAAAATAGTTAAATGTACAAATTGATATGATACCTTTTGTATTTGAGAGCATTCCAATTCAATATTTATATAATTAGACAATCAGTAAATCAGCTTAATAACAACATTGTTTCTTTTTATTTGAATGAACTTTTGTTTTTCTGAGAATACCTATCCTTAATAATAGCCTGTATAGTTAATACTTTCATTAATCTGGATATTGACTAGTGATAAAATAATAAAAAATAAGTGATGGATTAATGAATTTGTGAGTTGAAAGAAATCATTAAATTCTTTTGTGTAATTAGATTTAAGGATAAAAATGTAACTAAATTAAATTATTAAGAATTTAATTTTAATTAAAGTTTATTAAAAAAGCTAATGTATGCAAAAATGTGTATTAAAAATTTTTAAGTATTCGGTTGCCGAATACCGAATATTCGGTGTACACTTTGACCGAAGCTTCGGTATTCGGCAAAATTGCTGATTCGGTCAATCCCTAGTTAATACTTCTCTGAAAGGTCGAATTTATTACTTGTTGGACATCGCTTACATGTGTATACCACTTCGTAGGATTATCTACAGATAATTTAGACAGAACAGGTATTATGACCGAATTTAGACGTTCGACTTGGCCGTTAGCTCTTGGTAACCCTGTGGTAATCGGGATATGTTTAATATTTTCTCTGACGCAATAATCTTCAAAAGCTTTGGAGGTAAAGGCAGGACCTTTATCTGAGATTATGAGAAATGGACTTCCAAATACAGTTTTTTGGATTTCTAATTTAGAAATTACTTCTGCAGTGTCGGTAGATTTTGTGGGATACAACCAAACAAATTTTGTGAATGCATCAATGACCGAAAAAAATGTTTGTAATTTTTATTCGTGCTCTCCAATGGACCTAAGTGATCAACATGGTACGTATGTAACGGAGTTTTTTCTTTTTCTATCGGGTGAGCAAACCACCTTGTTTACCAGATTTTCGATTAATAAAAATACAGGAAACACAATTTGATATACATTTCTCGATTGCTTGTTCAACTTTGGGGATGTAAAAATCATTCTCTAAATTTTTTGCTGTTCGTGCGACTGCGTAATGACTTTTTTCGTGAGCGGCCTTAATTATATTCATTTGCATTTCATCTGGTACAACTAATAATTCATTGCCATTAACACATTTATAAAGAACATCATTTTTAACTAAATAATTATCGTAAGATTTTACTTTTAGAATTTCTTTTATGATTTTAATATGCTCGTCAGTTTCTTGAGCTTGGATAATTTTTAAAGTTAAGCTATCTTGGATTACCATACAAATAGGATATCTGCTTAATGCATCAACATGCCTCATGCTAATATCGTGTCTATGCTCAATAGTATAATCGAAATCGGATAACATAATTACCCATCCAGCTATTTTTGTACTCATTTCTTTCTTATCCATAGTCATTTTAAATGCATTACAGTCGGTTACAATTTTAAATGGAATACCTAGCACATATACTCTAAACTTTTTCAAGGCTTCAATTACAGCTAAGACTACTAATTCACAGCTAGTATACTTTCGTTCAGCTTCGGTTGTTTTTTTACTGGCGAAATAAACTGGATGAAATTAATTATCTACTGGCAATTGTTGGATTAACACAGCTCCATAGCCACCTATACTGGCATCACAATGGATTTCGGTCGCGCTTTTGGGATTGTAAATTGAAAGTACTGGTTCTGACAACAAAATGCGTTTGAGTTCGTTAAAAGCTTTCTGTTCTTCTACATCAAACTTAAATTTAGAATCTTTTCTTAACAGGTCACTCAACGGTTTAGCTATACCGAATAATTTCTTATAAACTTTCGAAAGTATCCTGTCAATCCTAAATAACTTTGAATATCTTTGGTACACTTTGGTTCGGGAAAATTTATTACTGCTTTTGTTTTCAGTGGGGAGGGACACAATTTACCATTTATGATTCTATACCCCAAAAAATCAATCTCACGCTTCAAAAAGTTGCATTTTTTAAGATTTAATTCCAACCTGTATTCCTATGCAGTTTCAAGAACAAGTTTTAATTTTTCTAGACCTCCACTTTCGTTTTTGGCGGGTGTTATTATGTCATCCATATAAATGACTACAGTGTGATTTTTTAATAGGTTTCGAAATACGTTATAAATATATTTTTGAAAAACACTAGGGCTATTGGACAGCCCGAATGGACACTTTAAAAATTCGTACTGTCCTTCATGAGTGACAAAAGAGGTGTATTTCTGTGAGCCTTCTTCAACCTCAACATGAAAAAAACCGTTTTTTAAATCTAGGGTTGTAAATACCTCAACAGAATGTAATTGATCTATAACATCATCTGTAACTGGTAATGGAAAATGTTCACGCACTGTCTTCTTGTTAAGACATCTGTAATCAATACAAAGTCTTATTATGTTATCTTTTTTCTTAACCAACACAACCGGCGACGAAAAATTAGAAAAACTCTTCCGAATGATTCCCTGAGCTAGCCACTCCTCAATTTGGTCTTTAACTATTTTTTTCTCACATGGCGGTAATCTTCGAGGGGAAGAACAAACTGGGATTTCATCAGTTAAATTAATTTTCATTTTAACATCTACAGTTTTAGTTTTAATTGGCGCATAATTCTCAATTAAAGAGGATAATTCCGAACGCAAATTTTTGTCAGCAATGTGACTTAAATCAATTTTAGGCTCATCTAGAACATTTGCAATGTTAACTAAAAGGTCATTAGACTGAACTTCCATTTTAAACAATTTCACTTCATTCTCAGAAATAGTTAATGTACCTTGATGAATAACATCAGTGCCAGTAATTAAATCGAAATCAATGTAACTGTCATTAATGACAAAAATGTCAACTTTAAATTTCGAATTATCAACTTCAATTTCTGAATCGAAATAACCTTCTGGCTTAATTGAGGTTTTCTCCAAGCCGATCAAAGTGATACCCGTAGGTTTTAATTCCACAAAGTTCTTCAAATTATCATAAACACTTTTCTTTAACAGTCTTTTGACTACCAGTATCTATCAAGGAGGTTAAATGTAAAGAATAAAGCTTTACCTATTTTAGAATTAAATCTTGGGATGTAATATTGTTAACTTTTGGCTGAGCGTTTTTAACATTTGTATCTTTCGATTTATTACACTGAAATGATTTGTGACCATAACAGTTACAAGAGAAACAAAGGGGCCCTTTATCTTTATTAACACAGTTAATGCTTTTATGATTATTCCCACCAGAATTATAACAGCGCATATTTGGCTTTACAAGCTTAAATCTGTTCTTAACTTCAACTTCGGTTTTAATTTTAGGCTTAGCTCCTTCATGTTTATGAGATTTTGGATTTTCATACTCCGACCGTAACTTTTCATAGACTTTTCATTTTTGTTTAAATTCCAAAATCGACTGACATCCATACAATATTGATTTTCTAAAAACAGGGTCGGGTATACCATTTATAACATACTGCATCAACGCGGAATCCTGAATATTACCACGTGAACCTAACTGCTTCATTACTAGAAAATATTCTTCAAGGGTTTCATTTTCACGTAACTTTCGTTTATTTAACAAATGATGCAACTCCGCAGAATTATAAGTAGTGCTAAATTCAGCAATCAAAAGTTGCTTCAATTTCTCATATGAATTTATATGTAATTCGGTCTGAACCAACAATTCAGCCTTTCCTCTTAAGGATCTTTTCACAAAAATAAACTTATGTAATTCCGACAGATTAAATATACTAGTGACGTCATCAAAGTTATTCAACCGTACATTTATATCCTGACATGCACTACCATCAAACGGAGGTACATTTTTAATATATCACTAAAATTAATGGTTGATGGCACAAAACTTTGAACTGGAAATTGCTTGCTTTTATCCAAAATTTGGTGATTCCATGTCATTACTTGCTGAACTACGTTGCCGCTCAGGGGCGTAGCTACCGAGGAGCAGTTGGAGCAAACTGCTCCAGGCGCATGAATCCTAAGGGCGCAAAATTAGAAAGTGCGATATAAAGATTTGCAGAAATGTTTGAATATTTTTTTCATTATTAATCAGATAATTATAGATGAATCTTGTTACAATCCGCATATTTCTCAGATATTTTACTTTGTGTTTAACCACAACTATATCGATTTAAAACATATTTTTAATATTCAGTTAAGGTAGTTAAGAGGGCAGATCACTTTCAGCAGATATTGCTTGATTTTAACACAATATTAAAGAAAAAGTTTGGAGCTGTAAATATTTCTTCAAATAAAACAATTTTTTAAAAGTAAATTATGCAGATCTTTGTTTACGTATCCCTTTAAATACCTTTAATGAAAAATAATTAGAAAATAGTTTAATTAAGACATACAAATTAAAGATTTTGAAAAAGATGATTTAACATACATGTGTTGCGCACAGGATTATAAAAATATATTCGATACCCACTTAACCCTTTGAGCTCTGGGGGTTAATTTCTTCAAAATGCCCAAGTATCACATTGGCACCAGTATTTTGCAAACAAAAGATTCGCCTTATATTATATACGAAAAAATGCATGAATCTATTTTCAAATACATTTGGTTGAATATTCCGGTGCCAATGTGACATTTGGAGATTAAAATTAAGTGGGAAGAAATTCACCCATCAGAGCTCAAAGGGTTGAGGATACTTCAGTCAGGAAAAATACCCGTCCGCTAATGTTAATCCAATGGAAGAAATGCTAAGATATCTCGTTTGCATTTCAATATTTTTAAATGATTTTTTTTTTTTGCATTGGATAGCTGAGATGAATCTCTACATTGGCCGTTTTTTTTTAATTTTTTGATTTCGTTTTCAGGTATTTATAATTGGGACGCTTTCACTTTAGGAACCAGTTTCGAAAGTGAAAGCAGTGTCATAAAAAATCTGCAAACAAAATCGAAAAAGTAAAAAAAGACCTTTGTACAGATTGACCTCAGCTATCCAATGCAAAAAAAAAAAATAAATAAATAAATAAATATATATATATATATATATATATATATATATATATATATATATATATATATATATTGAAATGCAAACGAGATATATTAAAAAATTTCTTTCAAGGATTAGCATTAGCGAACGGGTCTTTTCGCGTGACTGAAGTGGCGAAGTAGTTTGAAACGATAATCTTCCGGGTACATTTTATTGAAAATGTTTTAGAAAATTATCATGGGGATTGTACGGAAATAATGGTAGCCAAAAAAGTCACCACTGAGAAACCTATATTTACGGTACAACAGCAATGCCTTAGCTATTTATTTATTTTACGATTTGTATATAAAAAAATGAATTATAGTTTGACTAGTTGAAGAAAATTATTGACAATTTTACAAACGAAAAACCAAGAAAACGAAACTTTTGAAGTTATTTTTTATTGTTGTTTTTTGGAAACTAAAAATGCATCAATACAGATTACAAAACAGAAATGAGAGCCAGATTTTGACATACTCCACATTAGTCCACAGCGACAAATTTAGAAGGGGGAGGGGCGGCAAACTAAATTTTGTGCATATTGTTTTTTGAGATTTTGAGAATATGTCAAATCTCAAATGCAGAATTGATAAGCAGTTTCCTTTAAAACGAGAGAAGTATCATGTTCAGTGTTCCTTAGGGCCTGATTATCGCTTATGGAAATTTACACCACTTTTTTCACATTAAACCTTATTTAATCTTCTTTACGAATTTCTAATTTACGTTTCAATATTTATATATTTTTTTACTTTTGAAATAAAATATACGAGGTCGATGTCTAAACTTTATACTGTTTCAATTTTTTTTTCGAAGGACACTTTCAATTTCGAATCCAGTTCCGAAATTGAAAGTATCTAGAGGTCTGCACGGTCCCGGGCTTAGCCCGTACCCGGCCCACAGAGTGAAGGAGAATTTTCAAGCGGGCCGGGCCGATAAAAAAAATTGATCTGGCCTATCGGGCCGGTATAAGAATTTAAGAGAAGCAGATAAAATACGAGCTATTTTCAATGAATATGACTTTTTTCGAGAAGTATAAATGTGCGTTACGAGCCGATGCGAGTTTAACAGTATCAATACGGAAATGTAGCATGTCCATCGTAGAGATCGGCATCGTACAGTTACATGATGCATCCCCAGAAAGAAAAAAATAGAATGATAGTGGATGTTATTGGCAAGATTGCTATTAGCAACATGGTAAAATAATGAGTTTCTAAAATGTTGCGCCCTCCAATAATCCAGTCTGAGTATTTGACAGTGGCCAAGTCCGACCCTGCATGCAGTAGCGGCTCTTCAGAGGTTCACAATCACTTTTTCTACCAGAATACTGTACATAAAATTTGATCTGTTTTAATCGTGTGATTTTCTACGATTAAACAAGGAGAAATTTTTTTGATGAAAACTATTGCAGCAGATTGTGAAATTATTTTCCATCCTCCACTGTCTGTGAGGTGAAACATTGTTGTATAGATATATAAGATGAACATGAGCAATGAAAATAATTTAATTGAGATATAAGAGAAAATGTTCACCAGTTATCGTTACAGAATGTTTGAAAAATGGTTTAGATACCAAACTCTTCGTCTGATTTCTTTGAAAATTAATACAATTCCTGTGACAGATTTATAAAATACCTGCTGACATCATCAAAAACACAACAAATCGTGCTCTGCTAATCTAAAAAGTGAGGAAATTCTAACATACACTCATACATGTGCACATACATATTGAATAATTGAAAAATTGGGAGATCGGATTTATTTGAAAATTTAAAAATATACCATTATTTTCATTGTGGTTGCAATGCTTTCCTATATTGTTCCTTATATTGTATGTATGAAAAGTAAAATCTGCAATCTTGAGTAATATAAATGTATCAATCAGTGTTCTCGCTGCTGATCGCCACTCCACCAAAATGTTTCATTTGGCGAGAAAACTAAAGAATGAAATCGCCAAATTGCAAGAGATGTTTTTTTTTCCCTTTCGGCAACACTCTCAATGATGTTATTGTACGATTAAACCTTTTCTGTGTAACTCATTATTTGTGTCTTGATATTCTTAGTGATTCACGATGAATTATTTGAAGCTGGCTAATTTTTCTTTAGCGCTTAGCCAAATTGCTCAGATTAGTCAAAAACCAGTGAGAACCCTGGTCCCGGTGTCAACCTTTATCGTTGCCCTTTGGCTAATTTTCTAAACCATTGGCTGTAGAAATATATTTCCAATAGTAAAAAAGTTTCAAAGATGTTCTTCATAATCTTAAAAGTAATTTATGTCAAAGTAGTTATTTTTTTTAAGTTACGATATGTACATTTTTATTCTGTTTCTGCGCTGTATACGTTATTTTTAGAAAAATCATCTCCGTACTTTAACAAGAAAAATTTCTTTATTGTACAACTGCAACATACCAAGTTATGATACTTTGAATTTTATGGAATTCTAGTATTTTTTAAAAACATGTTTCATTCATATGCGAAAAGTAAAGACAAAAAAAAAATCTTGTCAATAGTGTGTTTTTTATTAGTATTCTACAATGCTTCGAAACCCTGGAAAAGAAAAACAGATATTAAAGGCGGCAGATTGTACAGGCCCATTGGCGCATTTAATACGAAAATCGCTCTCAATCCACAGAAAATATTCGTAGGTACTCCGTACTTAGTTAGAATTATAATTCATTTCACTATTCATTATTTTTTTAATTATTTGTATTTAATACATTGTTAAAATACTTTGAATTTCAAATAAGATTTTAAATTGAATTAAGAATAGTATAAATTTTAAACTTTAACACAAAACAAAATTGTGCAGAACTTTTTCATGCCTGTTTGTGTTCCGGGGAATCCCCGGAATTCCGGGGATTTGATAAAACGTGCCCCGGAAATTCCGGAGTTACACAGGCATGAGATTCTTCCGCGATTTTCCGCTTTTTGTCGTTTTCCGTTTTTTCCGATTTTTTACCGTTTCTCGCATTGATGATTTGTTCCAAAATTTAAAAAAAAATCGGTCATCAGTCCGAAAATTCGGGCACAAATTTCGACAAGTGATCGCCGAAAAAACAATTTCGTCAATCGTTCGCAGAAAAAAATAGCCATTTTCGAAAACTATCGCGGAAAAAACGCAATTTCGTCAAAGGATCGCGGAAAACCCCTGCAAATTTCGTCGTAGAATCGCGAAAAAATAGCTGATTTCGTCAGAGTTGCGAAAAAATGGCAACTTTCGTCAAAGGATCGCGGAAAAACACGAATTTCGTCGAAACATCGCGAAAAAACGCAGATTTCGTCTAAGGATCACGAAAAAACTCGGAATTTTGCCCAAAAATCACTTAAAAAACACTAATTTCGACAAAAGATCACATAAAAAAAAGTGAATTCTATGTCAAAGAATCGCGTAAAAAACGCGAATTCTGTCAAAGGATGGTGGAAAAACGCAAATTTCGTCAAAGGATCGCGGAAAAAACGGGAAATCTGTCAAACAATCGCGAATTTTGTCAAGGGACCGCAAAAAAAGCGACTTTCGTCAAAAGATTTCGGAATAAACGCCTATTTTCAAAAAAGATCGCGGAAACAACGGGAATTTTGTCAAAAGATCGCGAAAGAAACTGGAATTTCGTAAAAAGATCGCGGAAAAAACCTGATTTGCGTCAAAAGACCGCAGAAAAAAACCCGGGAATTCCGTCAAATCGCGGCAGAAACGCAAATTTTGTCAAAGGATCGCAGGAAAAACGCTAATTTTGTAAAAAGATCGCAGGAAAAACGCGAATTTTGTAAAAAAAATCGCGAAAAAAACGGGAATTTTGTCAAAATATCGCGGGAAAAACGGGAATTTCGTCAAAAGATTGCCGAAAAATGCGAATTTTGTAAAAAAGATCGTCGAAAAAACGCGAATTTTGTAAAAAGATTGCCGAAAAAATGCGAATTTTGTAAAAAGATTGCCGAAAAACGCGAATTTTGTCAAAAGATCGCCGAAAAAACGCGAATTTCGCCTAAAGATAGCCGAAAAAAAAAAAACGGTAATATTGTCTAAAGATTCTAGAAAAAACGGGAATTTCGTCAAAAGGTTGCAATTGCGTGACGCCGTGAAAGTTCAGCCTTTTTTTTTTTTTTTTTTTTTTTTTTTTTTTTTTTTTTCAGGGGATTTTACCAAGTGTTACAAACAGCCATGCTTTTTCGAGTGAGAAGAGGCGCACAAACTTTACTTGCTCCAGGGCGCTGAATATCTAGCTACGCCACTGTTGCCGCTGTCAGCATCACTAGAGTGCTTTACTGCAGAGTTGTGATATCGATTCCTGGCGGCGCTTTTGTAAGCTTGCGCTGTAGGGATTTGGAAAATGGGATCCCACAGTATTGGTTTTCCTCCAACTTTAGCAATGACAAGTGTAAGCTTTTTCTCCCTTTGAACGGAAAAAAGGTGGGTTTAAAATCGGCTGAAAAGTTGGTTGCTCGAAAAGTTGTTGGATCTGATAGCAACTTAAGGCAGGTCGCACACTGAGGCGATACATGCAACATGTTGCATGATTTCAGGTAAAAAACATGTTTGAATCGGCGTTCTCCTTTGTTTTGACCTGTTTTTTCTCCTATGCTTTACTTCATTTTCTTTCTGTCGTTTCAGTGTGCGTTACATTACGGCCAATGAGAAAAAATAGTAAGTGCATTTTAATGACGTTACACCGTTTCGAACATAATTTGATATGCATAAATGAAGTGCACTATAATATACATTCTGTAGAATATGCCGTGCAAAGAATATCTGTTATTCATTTACACGGCCACACAAATAATTCCGTTACATCATGGTATAGGGGGAAACATTGTTTGCGGCGTATTTTAATTATGTTAAACTATTTCACTTAAAATGAAATTGAGATACGTTGTTAAGGTTTACTACAAGTTACTTCCTGTTTCCTGTATAACATTGGGTCGTTCGGAAAGTTCTGCGTTTTTTTAATGATACATTTCAATAAAGAAGTACAAGAAATAAGAAAATTTTGTGGAATAACGTAAGCGCCATTTTGTTCTATGACTTTTTGCCATCTTTCTGGCAGCTGGAAAATTCCCGTTTTTAAAAAAGTAAGGGGCTAAGCATATATAAAGTTTTCATTTCAGGGGGGGTGAAGGGGGTCTGGCACATGATATCGTAAGATATCTCTAGGGGGGTTGTCTTTTGATATTATCATTTTTGATCCAACCAAAAATTTTTCTTTTTATTTGTAACCTGTACATCAAAATAGTAATCTTTTATAGTATGTTATATATTTTTATGAAAATACAAAGTTATTAAAATCATTAAATGATTATAAAATTATTTAATTCCAAAATATGGAATACCCCAATATTAGGCATTCCTATTCTTCTGTCAGACATGTAATCCCAGTAGCAGAAATTTCTCAAAGTGTCTGCGACAGATACTTCACACCTTCACAGGCAAAAAATAATCTGCAGGAAAAATATTTTTACAACTGAAGCATTAATTAAACAACTTACCTATAGTGTTTTTAGGCATTTTATAAATTCTTATTAATAATAATCTTAACTTTTTGTATTAAGTAAACAGTTAAACATAATATGAAGCAAAATAAAGATTCGGTGTAAAAGAATGTGCAAAAGAGAAAAGAATCTGCGACGCTAGTCTCTCGTGTCGAACTTTCTGCTACCAAGACGTATATGCAAATATAATCCGCTGTTCTACAAACCATATGCGAAATATGTTTGAAATGATACTTGTATTTACGTAAATAAAAGAGAAAGAATGTTGTCCACCTATTTATTGATAAGAAGTTTTGTCTGTCCCACACCGTGTGGGGGCAAGTGCAAAAAGACATCATTACTGTTGAATGCATTATGTAACAAAAAGCTATTATGAAATACTTTTAAATAGTAAATATTTCTTTTAAGTGTTATTTGCTATAAAGTTATTTAATATATAAACTGATATTTTATTGACTTCTCTCTCTTCATTTGAATATGAAAAATAAATGTAACCATATTTGTATATCACTCCAAACAAAAGAAAAATCTAAAGAATTTTTATACATTGATAACGATATCATTACCGGGGGGGGGGGGGGATCCAAAATTACCAAAAAGTTGATAACGTTATAGCTGCACAGCCCCTAATGAGATTTAGTCGTAAAAAATGATCAAGGTGCTGTTTGACAGACTCCAAAGAAATTAACTGCTCGTCGTTCAGAAAATACTGAAGTGAACCGAGAAGGTCACTTCATCTGAGGGTGTCAGGTCTGGTGAATATGGTGTGTGACGCAAAACATCCCAGCCCTACTAAATAAGGAATTGCCTGACATTCACTGCAATGTGGGGCCGAGCATTGTCATATTGGAACACATCACCTCGGCGATTGGTCAGTTCTGGTCGCTTTTCTTCGATTTTGTTTCTCGAAACTGTCATTTGGAGACTGTATTTTTCCGAATTTATTTTCTGATTGGGTAGTAACAAATTATAATAAATAACTCCTTTGTAGTCTCACATAATAAATAACTCCTTTGTAGTCTCACAATACACAAAGCATTACTTTTTTGGGATGCAGCCCTCCTCTCGATGTTACTTGGGGAGTTCATTTGACTTACCCCATGATGTTTTCCTTGTAAAATTATTGTACAGTATCAATTTCTCATCTCCAATAATGATCCGTTTTATAAAAGGATCTTTTTCATACTGTTGCAGCAAAGAATCACATGCCGAAACTCGAGCAAGCATATTCTGCAGTCAGTGTTAAAGTATGGGGAACCCACACATCATAGCGGCTTACATACTCAATCTTCTTCAAATGATCATGCACTGTACATCTTGGAATATTTTATCTGTGTGATATCTCCTGAACTGTTTAACGTGGATTTTCAGCAATAGCTTCTTTTAAGAGGTCCTCCTTTACACATAATAATGGTCGGTCCAGAGTAGAGGTCTGCACGGGCCGGAGTTTCCAGGCCCGGGCCCGGCCCAGTGTAAAATTTGGAAGTTCGGCCCAGCCCGTTTGCATTTTTACAGTTCTCGGCCCGGCCCGTACAAAAATCAGTGAAAACAGGCCCGGTCCGCCCCGACACAATTTCTACAAAAAAAAAAAATCCGTTTTTTCTTGACATACAATTAAGATTATTTTAATGAATACTACATACATATTTATGGGAACATTTTACAGTGTATTTTAGATTACTATGATGTTCGCAAAACAGAAAACACACAATAGTAAACATTAACGATTACTTACAATGTTTTAGTCATCGTGTCTACAGACATTTCAAAATTCAAATAAGGATTCATTAAAAGATTAATGTAGTTCAGAATAAAGGGTTAAACACAGAAGATTGGCAAGTATTCTTATTGAGAAACTATGTAAATGCCGTTTTTTACATAGATAAAAGCAATACAACTTTCTGAAAATACTGCCAAAGTTAGCGTTTTGAATCGAATTTCCGGAAGCGATAGCACAGGAAAGGAGAAAAACGTACAGTTACGTCACAAGAATCTCTGTCATCTCTGTAAGTATTTTATCAAATATGGAGAAAGCTATTCGTTTCCAAATGCCTTCATTATTCAGGTCTGTCAATTTTATGCCTTTATAGTTAAAAATGAGTCAGAAAATGTGTCTGAAAGTTTCGCATTGTTCAACAGTGAATATGAGAACCACCTTTAAGGTATATTTCCAAAGATACTGTTAACAGAAGTTCACTATCACTATTAATACTACAAAACACAATGACTGTCCTACACATCCTGAGATCTATTAAGACCGGTTCCGTCTCGGCACGAGTCTGCTGAAAAATATTAAACTTTGAATCAGACATCTTGTAACTGTACGATGCCGATCTCTACGATGGACATGTTACATTTCTGTATTGATGTTGTTAAACTCGCATCGGCTCGTCACGCACATTTATACTTCTCGAGAAAATCATATTCATTGAAAATGGCTCGTATTTTATCTGCTTCGCTTGAATTCTTATATCGGGCCGAAAGGCCCGATTAATTTTTTTATTGGCCCGGCCCTGCAGGCCCATTCATTTTTTTTGCCGGCCCGACCCGTTTGAAAATTCACTTTCATTCCGCCGGGCCGGGTACGGGCCTCGGGCCAAGCCCGGGCCCGTGCAGACCTCTAGTCCAGAGCGAGCGTCATCTTCAAGGCTGTAATTTCCGCACTTAAACTTCTCAAACCACCTTCGAACTGTGTCATCTGAAACAGCTCTTTGTCCATATACAGCACAAATTTTCGAGAGGTCTGACTAATATTTTTATCTTTTTTTAAATAAAAGAACATAATATGACGAAAATGAACTTTTTGGTTCGCCATTCTACACTGCACTGAGACAAAAATTATGGGAAAATACAAGCCAGAATTATGCAGCGCAAGCAGAAAAGACAGAATGTACATCTTTGGATCCTTCAAAGTCACGCCTTATTAGTAGTAGAAAAATAACTCGACGAAACCGAGCTTCACTTAAAAAAACCACAGAACTTTCCGGATGATCCAATAGAAAGTACTTACAGGGCTTGAAATTCAATTTTTCGTAGGAGGGGAGTCTGCCTACCAACATTTATAAATGGAGGGGAGTTGAGCTATTTGGGAGGGAGTAAAATATATTTAACATCCACTGTTATTTTGTGTGCTATTTAAAGAATTTTATTAATACAGACATGACAAAATACCATTGAAGCGAAATTTGTGTTTGTACGCGATACTTTGATGAAATTTGCATTTTCTCGCGATTCTTTCGTGAATTTCGCGATCTCTTGACGAAATTCGCTTTTTTCCGGCGATCTTTGGCCAAATTTCACGTTTTTCCCCACGATCCTTTGACGAAATTCGCTTTTTTCGCGATCCTTTGACGAAATTCGCGTTTTTTGCAATCCTCTGAAGAAATTCACGTTTTTTCACTGATCTTTTGATGAAATTGCGTTTTTTCGCGATCCTTTGAAGAAATTCACGTTTTTTCGCGATCCTTTGCCAAAATTCGCCTTTTCCCCGCGATCGTTTGCCGAAATTAACGTTTTTTTCCGCGATCCTTTGCGACGAAATTGACGATTTTTTCTGCGAACGATTGACGAAATTGACTTTTTCCGAGATCATTTGCGATATTTTTCTGATATTTTTTTTTATCTCCGAATTTTCGAATTGATGATCAATTTTTCATAATTTTCGGAACCGAATGCCTTAAATTTTCGGAAAATTTGGAACAGAATTGCCTCTGAATTCGCCAATCGGTCGCGGAAAATAACGCGAAACTTGTCAACTGATATCGGAAAAAAAATAGTGAAATTTGTCTACCGGTCGCTTGAAAAAATCGCAAATTTCAACGATCTTTCACAGTAAAAAACTCGCAAAATGTGTTAATCGGTCGCGCGAAAATACCACGAAATTCGCTAGGCATTCGCGAGAGTTGACTGTAGTTAAAAAATGCAAACTTTCCGGAAAATGGAGAAATTTATTTGGACGGGAGACTCCCGCCCACGACATTCTTTTGGACGGGATTTTAAAATTTTGGGCGCGAATCCCGCCATCCCGCCCTGAAATTCAAGCCCTGAAGTATTGTATTTACAGGTACACACAAAAGATTTCAGATACTATGTTGTATCCGAATTACTGTATATTAGCGATGATTGCTGGAAGTGCATTTTAGTTGCGATCTGAGTTTTTAAGTTTCACTAAATATTTGCATATTACGTTGTGTGTATAAATGCTGTAAATCATATACAGGGCTACATAAAAGAATTGATAAGGGTTACTGATTATGGAAGAAAATTCCTAAAGGTGGTTTTAAAATGAGTTATGCATTTTTACACTGAGCTACGTTTAGTATTCTAAGACATGTTCGTAGAATATAAATAAAATAATATACAGGGCCACGCAAGGATACATGGCCATCTGTGGATGATAATCTCTGGAAGTGTGATTTCAGAAGTTTTAAGCGTCTTAATTAAATTTTAGCTAAATAGTAGCGTGTATATAAAGACAGTAGGTAAAATACAGGGCTTCACAAAAGTATTCAAGTATGTTTCTGTTTATTAGGTATAAATTGCTGAAAGTGAAATTTCAACCTATTATGCGTTTCTAACGCTTTCCAACATCGTTAAAAAGTGTTTATGAATTCGGTTTGTCTGTCCGTCTGTCTGCCCGAACTCTAACTTACGTTAATATACTTGGATTGCTCTGTAATTGATATATGTTATTAATATTTACTATGTCATGTTCGGTATTGAAAATAAAATATGTTAGCTGTCATAGTTTATTTACAGAGACACTCAAAAGTATACCATTGCATTATGGTCTATGGGGAAATGTCGTAATTATATAAATGCGTAGCCCCACAGTCGTCGTCTGGTCCTTTCGCCTGTCCGACCATCTGTCCACATATAACAGTACAAAAACTACCCAACCGAATGGTTTTAAATTTAATATGTAATCGTTGCAGAATTTCGTCGAGTCATTTTAAATTTTATGAAAATCTAATCAAAACTTAAAAAGATAGGGGAGATGGGGTTAGAATTGGTAGCTCAATCTTCAGTTGAAAAATGTTGCTGATCTGAATAATCTTGGAATTGTAAGAAAAAGATTATTTCAAGACTCAAAAGTAAATTTGCTTCATATCAGGGGTGATTGTGTTCCGGGTGTAGCCCGGATTTCCGGGTTTTTCGGTCGATCCTTCCGGGTTTATGAGATCGTTACGTTTAGTGGAAAATTTGGACATTAAAAAATATCGCGAATTTCGACAAATTGTTGACGAAAAAAATCAATTCCTCAATTGTTCGCTGAAAAAAAATCGACAATTTCGTCAAAGGATTGCGGGAAAAAAAGCTAATTTCGTCAAAGAATCTCGAAACAAACAAAAATTTCGTCAAAAGATCGCGATAAAACTAAGAATTTCGTCAAAACATCGCGGGAAAAACGCAATTTTCGTCAAAAGATCACGGGAAAACGGATATATCATCAAAGGAACGCGGGAAAACGGATATATCGTCAAAGGAACGCGGGAAAACGGATATATCGTCAAAGGAACGCGGGAAAACGGATATATTGTCAAAGGAACGCGAAAAAATGGATATCGTCAAAGGATCGCTGGAAAAACGCAAATTTCGTTAAAAGATCACGTAAAAAAAAGCATGAATTTCTTTGAAGAATCGCGGGAAAAACGGGAATTTCGTCATAAGACCGCAGAAAAAACACATAATTAGAACCGGGAAGGATTTTCTCCATCCCGGAATTGCGACGAAAATGCGATTTTCGTCAAAAGATTGCGGGGGAAAATGCGATTTTCGTCAAAAGATCGCGGGAGAAACGGACATATCGCTGGAAAAACGCAAACTTCGTTAAAGGATCGCAGAAAAAACGAATTTCTTTAAAGAATCGCGAAAAAACCGCAAATTTCACAAAACGATCGCGGAAAAAACGCGAATTTTGTCAAAGAATCTCGAAATAAAACAAATTTTGTCTAATGATCTCGAAATAAAACAAATTTCTTCTAATAATCGCGAAATAAACGCAAATTTCGTCAAAGGATCGCAAAAAAGTGCAAAATTCGCAAAGGGTCGCGAAAAAAAAACAAGATTTTTCGTCAAAAGATCGCGGAAAAACGGAATTGTCGACAAAGGATCGCGGAAAAAACGCAAATTTCATTAAAGGATCGCGAAAAAAATACAATTTCTTCAAAGAATCACGGAAAAAACGCGAAATTCATCAAAAGATCGTGGGAAAAAACGCGATTTTCGTCAAAAAAATCGCTAGAAAAACGGAAATATCGGCAAAGGATCGCAGAAAAAACGCAAATTTTGTTAAAGGATCACGGTCGAAAAAACTTGAATTTCTTTAAAGAATCGCGAAAAAACACAAATTTCGCCGAAAAAATGCGAATTTCGTGAAAGGATCTCAGAAAAAACACATAATTAGAACCAGGCGTGATTCTCTCCCCACTCTCTTTGCCTCAACTCAACCTTTCAGAAAAGTTGCTGTGAATTTCAGATACATTATTTTTTACTCAGAATCGCCCCTAGTGTTACCCATCTCAATCTCAGTACAAAAATGTCCAGAATTGCATATCTATATCTGTAATGTGTAATACCCAAGAAGAAAGCAGGAAAAAAAAAATTGACCTTGTGTAAGAGTAAAAAAAAAAAAAAAAAAAAAAAAAATCTTTTTTTTTTTTTTTTTTTTTTTTTTTTTTTTTTTTCTTAGCCATTTAGAAGTAAAATTGGATTGGTTTTGACATTTTTTACTGTTTTCAAATAACTGGGTATGACTTGCATTAAATCTACTAAGAGATCCCACCCTTAACACATAATTTGTACTTGTTTCATGAGTACTTAGAATAAATTCATTTACTGAGTATAGAATTCGAACTTTGCATATTTAACAAGATAAATTGCACTCTCCATTTGATGAAGTCATTTAGCTTTCAGTGAACTTAACACAAGTTTGCCAAATTATGTTTTTCTGCAATTGTATATTTCAAACAATAGCAGAAATATGTCATTTGATTGTCATGCTGTTGCAGCATCAGTTGTTATGTAAATTGATTGGTATATTTTGCATCGATAATTTTCATGGTTTTTCACTTTGTATCGAATAATTTTCAGGGTTTTTTACTCTGAGTCACAATCACCCCTACTTTTTATACTTTTCGTACATTAATGACTTGTTTTTGCGTGCATGTAATAGTTTCCCTATTTATGGAACATTATATTGCATATTATCCAGAAATTAAACTAAGCCTAAAAACAGCACTTTTGCCTATACTAGAAGTTTAACATAAAAGAAAGTAGTCGGGAGGAAAGGGACATGCCAGCAAAGGGAGGAACGGGACACGTTCAATTCCTTCTTTTTTAATAAGATGAATGTAAATTGCTCATATTCAGATATTTTTAGAGTGTAATATATTAATTATAACACTGATAATATAAATTGAAAACTTTAAAATGTAAATAAATTGAACTTGTCGCGGACAGCTCCCCCTGTATCCCTTTGCAGTAACAGTGACACCTGAATTAAAAAAACTTTTACGTACCGAAGTGAAGTGAACAGAAACTGAAAAAAACTTTTTAGAATAATTCTTGTGTTTGTGAACGGAGTTGCGCCTCCGTGATGTTCCGATTGAAGTTAAAGCATTTTAAATGTTCAAGACCTGTATATAGTTTGTAATATATTGTAAATAGGTATTGTAGATTAACCGAGTTATGTCTTATTTTAGTTGAGTCAGTTGTTAACTAGAATTAAGTCATCAAATGCGGCAGTCCGAACCAGAAGCAAGTGTTGAGAGCTTACCTGAAGGAAGGGGTAAGTTAAAGAGTTCTGACATTCTTTTGTCTACGTGAACGCTTGTTTTTATATTTTTATGGCGCCCGAGAACAGCGACGCCGTTTTGATTTGATCTTAATTGAATGAAAAATTATTTATAGACGAAAGTTTTGAATATTCAGTTCTATTGAAAAGAATTGTTGATGGTTTGTTTTGACCTTGAATATAATGAAGAATTGAGTATAAAAATAAATAAAAGTCTTGAATGCTTAATTCTGTTGAAGATAATATTATTAATAATATTGATTGATAGCGTGTTTTGAAAACAGGATTATTTTGAAAGTTATTGAATATATTTTGAAAGTTATTGTTCTTATATTAAGTTGTTATAAAATTAATTATATTTAAAATTACGGATTAAACATGTCTGATATTGAAAAACTAAAGAAGAAACGTGCTGTTTCTAGAACGGCGACTACGAAATTAATTAATACTTGTGAGCTGTATCTTGCAGAATCAGTACAGGAAGTTCCTGTTCTTACGGAACATATTGATCAGTTAAACTCAAAGTATAATAATTTAATAACTTTAGATGAGCAGATCCAAAATTTAATGGATGATGACGGCGAATTAGAAACTGAATTTGAAACTGCCGAGGGTTATTCTGAAAAAATAATTTCTATGAAATCGAAACTAACGTATGCTTTAAAAATAAAAGTTGAACCTGAACGTTCTATTAAGAAAGCAAATTCGGTTAATGAAAGTATTTCAACAGAGAATTTGACTTCTTGCTCTCATTCTAAAATTAAATTACCGAAATTGAGTATTAATAAATTTAATGGAGATCCTGCTTATTGGTTATCTTTTTGGAACCAATATGATAATGCGATACATCAAAATGATAGCTTAACTGACATTGATAAATTTAATTATTTGCATTCCTTCCTTATTGGAGCTGCTTCTAGTACAATTAGTGGGTTTTCGCTATCGAGTGAAAATTATATAGCAGCAATTGATCTACTCAAAAAGCGTTTTGGTCGTAAAGACCTGATTATAAATGCTCATATGGGAAAATTATTGAATTTAGAAACAGTTAAAAATGTAAATAATACTTTTGCATTGCGAAAGCTGTATGATAACATTGAAACTCAAATAAGAAGTTTAAATTCACTTGAAGTAACTTCCGGAACATATGGTACGTTACTAACGCCAATTTTGCTTAAATTAATTCCCAATGAGTTAAATTTGGAATTTCAACGTAAACGGAAAACTCAGGATAATCTTTTTGAAGTTAACGAACTGCTTGAATTTCTACGGGCAGAAATAGAATGCAGAGAAACTGCGATTCAAATACAAGATAGGGTTATCGTTCAAAATCCACCGCAAGTGCAGAGGGAGAGAAAAATAAATAAGTTTACAGTTCCTACTGCTGCTTCATTGAAGGTTTCGATAAATCATTGTATTTTTTGCGGAGATTCCGCTGAATCAGTTAATCACAATTCTGCAGCTTGTTCTAAGTCCGTCGCAGAAAAACGAGCACGTTTGAGAAAAAACGGAATGTGTTATCGCTGTATGAAAAAGGGAAATCATTTAGCAAAAGACTGCTTTTCAAAAATAAGATGTCAGTTTTGCAGTGGAAAACATAATTCTTTAATTTGTGACAAGAGTAATAAAGTAGATGAGAAAAAACAAATTGACGATAGAAATGTCACTTTAACAAATAAAACATTCACACAGAAAGTTTTGTTACAAACTTTAATTGTAAAAATCTGCGGAAATAGTGAAGATAAGTTTGTTAGGTGCTTAATCGATACTGGATCGCAAAAGCCGTATATTTCGAAGTTTGTTGCTGAAATGATGCAATACAAAATTATAAGTGAGAGCAACATTATTCATAGTCTATTTGGTGGAACGGAGGTTTCTGAAATCCATAAACAATTTATTGTGAATCTTAGTAATGTAAATGGTGATTATAAATGTAATTTTAAGGCCTTTGATCAAACTAAAATTTGTTCCGATGTACCACAAATAGAAATAAAACCCATATTACATGAGCTTAAAGAACATAGAATATATTTGAATGACACTAGCCGTATGAAGGAAAAATTGTTGCTTGAATCATCCCCAACTGAAATTCATATTCTTATTGGAGCGGATATTGCAGGAAAATTACTCACTGGTAAGATAAGAAAACTAAAATGTGGTTTAGTATGTGTCGAAACTTACTTAGGTTGGGCAGTTATGGGGAAAGTTCCTTTGGAAATAGAAAATAAAACTGACAACTCATTTACATTTTCGATGCACGTATCCGATTATAAAATTTCTGAATTGTGGAATCTTGATACTCTAGGAATTTTAGATCCATCCGAAAATGAAACTAAAAAAGAGTTGCAAGAACAAACACTGCAACATTTTCTTTCAACGGTTAAAAGGGATAACGAAGGCAGATTTGAAGTCTGTTTACCTTGGATAGATGGCCATCCCCCACTCCCTAATAATCTAGAGATCGCTGAGAGAAGATTAAAAAATACAGTAAAAAATTTGAAAGACAAGGGTTTCTTAGAAGATTATGAAGCGGTTTTCAAATCTTGGGAGGAAGAAAAAATTATAGAAATTGTACCTGAAAATGAATATAATAATTCCTGCCATTATTAACCCCATCGTGCCGTTATTAGAATGAATTCCACAACAACAAAAATAAGACCATTATTTGATGGGTCAGCGAAAATTAAGGGGTTTCCGTCAATAAATGATTGTGTAGAAAAGGGGCCTAATTTGCTAGAAACTATTCCTGCAATTATCAACAGATTTCGAGAAAAATGCATCGGTGTAAGTTCTGATATCAAAAAAGCTTTTCTTCAAATAGGACTTAATCCGAATGATAGAGATTTTTTGAGATTCTTATGGTGGGAACAAGGTAATCCGGAACATTTTAAGATGTATAGACATAGGAGAGTCGTTTTCGGAATTTCCAGTAGTCCCTTCTTATTGAATGCTAGTTTAACTAAGTTACTAAATGACGTACCTGAGCATCTTAGATCAACGACAGAAAAAATTTCTGAAGCTTGGTATGTTGACAATTTAAGTGTAAATAATGAAGAAGAACTGCGAAAACTTAAAAGTGATTCTGTTGAAATTTTAGCGAATGCTAAATTTGAGTTCCAAGATTGGGCTTATAATTTGCCAACGAAGAACGAAATTACAGGTAATGACACTTTTTCGGAAATTTCAGTGTCCGAAAATTCAAATAAAAGGAAAACGGTTTCTATTCTTGGCCTCATTTGGGATTTAGAAGAAGATACATTAAGTTGCGACATTAAAGGAATAAATGAATCCGATAACCAATGCATTTCAAAAAGAGTGATCTTATCAGAAGCACACAAAATTTATGATCCAATAGGTTTTACATGTGGTGTGACACTGACTCCAAAACTCTTACTACAAAAGTGTTGGGAGCTAAAAGTTACATGGGACGAAGCTCTTCCCGACAATATAAGTAAAAAATTTCTTAAATGGGAAAAAGATTTGTGTCATTTGGCAGAGTTGAAAATTCCCCGGTATATGATGCTTAATCCTAATTCAAATACAGATTTGTCTTATCATGTCTTCTGTGATGCCTCCCAAAAGGCATATGCCACATGCATTTATTTAAGATGTAAAAACACTGATGAAGTATCGTGCCAACTTGTACAAGCTCGTGCAAGAGTAGCCCCCCTGAAACCTACAACAATTTGTAGACTTGAATTGTTAGCTTGCGCTATTGGAGTGAGACTAATGAAAACGGTTAAGCAAGATTTAAAATTGGAAAATATTCCTATATTCTACTGGACGGATTCGATGAATACCTTGTATTGGATTAAAAATACAGAAAATTGGGGTGTATTCGTAATGAATAGGGTCAAAGAAATTAGGGCACGTAGTAATCCGGAAAACTGGAAGTTTGTTCCTGGGAATTTAAATCCCGCTGATATTATTTCAAGAGGATGTTCCGTAGAAACACTTAAAATTAAGAAATGGCATGAAGGTCCGACGTGGCTGAAACTTGAGCCAGATTTTTGGCCAGCCTTTGATATAACTCCGAAAAAGGATGAGGTTGATAAAGAAAAGAAGAAGACGGTTATATCTTCTTTGATTTCTCTAGATGAAGAATTTCCATATTTTTCTCGAGTTTCACAGTTCAAGAAGATAATTAGAATCACTGCTTGGATGAAGAAATTTATTGACAACTGTAAAACTAACAAAAGGGAACGAGAATTTGGGAATTTAAAAATTGAAGAAATTAAACGAGCTGAAGTCATTGTATGGAAAATTGTGCAAAAAGGTTGCTTCAAATCAGAGAAGGATGAACGCTTACGTCATTTAAAACCCTTCGTTGATCCATATGGACTCATAAGACTCAAATCCAGAATAATTATGAGAGAAGACTCGGAGGATTTCAGATTACCTATAATTTTGCCATCTGACCACCCAGTCGTTACGAAACTAATAATTGAGAAACATAATCAATCACTACATTGTGGAGTTCAGACATTAATGGCAGTCTTAAGAGAGAAATACTGGATCTTAAAAAGTCGTAAAACGATCCGGAAAGTTCTGAAGAATTGTGTAAGATGTAAGAAGTTTGATGCCAAACCCCACGATGTTGAAATACCACCATTGCCAGAAGATAGAATTAAAGACTGTTCTGTATTTCAAGTCATAGGTGTCGATCTGGCTGGACCTTTGTTTTTGAAGAATGGGTCAAAATCTTGGATTGTCTTATTCACCTGCGCCGTATATCGAGCTATTCACCACGAACTTGTCACTTCATTATCCACTGACAATTTCTTGCTTGCATTTAGACGATTCATATCACGACGTGGAAGACCTCAGATTGTCTATACAGACAATGGAAGCAATTTCGTTGGTTCAAATTGTTTATTGAAGAAAATAGATTGGGAAAGAGTGATTAAGGAACATACCGTAGAACGAATTACTTGGAAATTTATTCTGCCTGCATCTCCTTGGTGGGGAGGATTCTGGGAACGTATGATAGGATTGATGAAGAATATTCTCAGAAAAGTTTTAGGAAATGCATCATTGAAATATGAAGAAATTAATACTATTCTTTGCGATTGTGAAAATGTTGTAAACTCCAGACCGTTAACATACATATCTGAAGATCTTGAATTAGAACCCTTAACCCCTGCCATGTTTCTTCGTGAAATTAAAGAAGGTGGTGTTCCTGATCTGGACAATATAGATGCAAGTTATCTTCAAAGAAGATATGAATATCGGATGAAAATTCGTGAAGATTTGAGAAAACGTTTCCGACTAGAATATTTGGGACAGCTGAAAAATTATCGTAAAAAGTCAAACAGGTATCCTGAACTCTCAGTTGGAGATATTGTTATAATTAATACAAAAGAAAAAAGAATGAATTGGCCTCTAGGAAAAGTCATCCAGTTGTTTCCAGGTAAAGACGGCATAGTACGATTGGCAAAGTTACGAACTAAGTTTGGTGAGTTGCTTCGACCAGTACAAAGGTTGTATCCGATGGAAGCGAATTTCCAGGCAAATGATTTTTCTCCGAAAACCATCGAGTCTGCTCACCTTAAAGATTCTCCTGGTTCTGTTGAAAAGGATTCTCCTAGAATGTCTAAATTTGGACGCGTGATACGAACACCAGAACGGTTGGACCTCCTAAACTTGTCCACGACTGTGGTTGAGTTTGACCTGGCAAAACTCAACGGGGGGGGGGAGTATGTCGCGGACAGCTCCCCCTGTATCCCTTTGCAGTAACAGTGACACCTGAATTTAAAAAACTTTTACGTACCGAAGTGAAGTGAACAGAAACTGAAAAAAACTTTTTAGAATAATTCTTGTGTTTGTGAACGGAGTTGCGCCTCCGTGATGTTCCGATTGAAGTTAAAGCATTTTAAATGTTCAAGACCTGTATATAGTTTGTAATATATTGTAAATAGGTATTGTAGATTAACCGAGTTATGTCTTATTTTAGTTGAGTCAGTTGTTAACTAGAATTAAGTCATCAAATGCGGCAGTCCGAACCAGAAGCAAGTGTTGAGAGCTTACCTGAAGGAAGGGGTAAGTTAAAGAGTTCTGACATTCTTTTGTCTACGTGAACGCTTGTTTTTATAGAACTGATGATTTGTTCATGTCATCTGTGACTGGCAATCCTGAATTTTCCTTCCAGTGATGAAGATACTGGAATTTGATATTGTCGCACTGACATTACAGGGATCTGTTCTGTGGCCCCCGAATTCCGTTAATTTATAACTGGAAAAAAATGCATCTTTTGTCCATATGTCGTAGGAAAAAATCGTGAATTTCGTCAATTTGCCACGGGAAAATTGAAAATTTCGTCAGTCAGTTAAGAATTGATAAGGGTTACAGATTATGGACGAAAATTCCTAAAGGTAGTTTTTAAATGAGTTATGCATTTTTACACTGAGCTACGTTTAGTATTCTAAGATATGTTCGTAGAATATAAATAAAATAATATACAGGGCCACGCAAGGATACATGGCCATCTGTGGATGATAATCTCTGGAAGTGTGATTTCAGAAGTTTTAAGCGTCTTAATTAAATTTTAGCTAAATAGTAGCGTGTATATAAAGACAGTAGGTAAAATACAGGGCTTCACAAAAGTATTCAAGTATGTTTCCGTTTATTAGATATAAATTGCTGAAAGTGAAATTTCAACCTATTATGCGTTTCTAACGCTTCCAACATAGTTAAAAAGTGTTTATGAATTCGGTTTGTCTGTCCGTCTGTCTGCCTGAACTCTAACTTACGTTAATATACTTGGATTGCTCTGTAATTGATATGTTATTAATATTTACTATGTCATGTTCGGTATTGAAAATAAAATATGTAACTGTCATAGTTTATTTACAGAGACACTCAAAAGTATCCCTTTGAATCGTGAATTTCGTTGATCGGGCGCGGAAAAATCGCGAATTTCGTTGATCAGACGCAGAAAAAATAAAAATTTCATTAATCAAGCACGGAAAATCACGAATTTGGTCGATGAGGCGCGAAAAAATCGCAAATTTCGTTGATCGGGCATAGAAAAATCGCGAATTTTGTTTATCAGTCGTGGAAAAATCGTAAATTTCATTTATCAAACATGGAAAACTCTCGAATTTTGTCGATGAGGCGCGGGAAAAATCGCCAGTTTTGCCGATCGGGCACGGAAAAATTGCGAATTTTGTCGATCAGCTACGTAAAAATAGCAAATTTCATTGATTAGGCATGGAAAAATCGTCAGTTTTGTTGATGATATGGTGAAAAATTGCATATTTTGCTGATCGGCTGCTAGAAAATCACCTGTTTCATGTATTTATTACCAGAAAAAAACGAGAATTTCGTTGATCGGACACGACAAATTATTTTGTCGATGATGGGCGTAAAAATTGAAAATTTCGTTGACCGGCTGCTGAACAATCGTGAGTTTCGTCAGTTTATCGCAAGAAAAAATCGTGAATTTCGTCAATATACCGCTGAAAAAATTGCAAATTTCGTCAGAGTCAGTTAAGAATGGAGAATTTCGTTGGTTGGGAGCGGGGAAAATCGCGAATTTCGTCGATCAGGGACGGAAAAATCGCAAATTTCGTCGATCGGGAATCCAAGAAATCGCAAGTTTGGTTGTTCAGGCTCCGAAAAATCGCCGAATTTTTCGGTCGGGCACAAAAATATCGCGAATTTTGTCGATCAGGTGTGAAAAAATCACGAATTTTGTCGATCGGGTGCGAAAAATTCGCAAATTTTGTCGACCAGTCGTGAAAAAATCACGAAATTTGTCGATTGGCTTCTAAAAAATTATGAATTTTGTTGATAAGGCACAAAAAAATCGCAAATTACTTTGGTCGGGAGCAAAAAAATTACGAATTTCTTTAATCGGCTTCTCCTTTTCCTTTCGTTCACTTTTTTTTTTTTTTTTTGGCATTAGCCACTTTCAGACCTATTTTTGTTTTTTAGCACTTTTAATGAAACAAAATGTACTCTCCCGAATAAAGTCAAGGAATATCTTGAAAATAATCCTTGTTGTATCTGTTATATATACAAACGTAAGCACTGTTGATATATCCTTACCAACTCAATTGGATATGTTGACTGGGTAGGGCTAGAGGGGTAAATCTCCCCCCCCCTCCCCCCCCCCCCACCTTTGAAACCATATTTTGTATCTGATTATAGGCCACAGATCACCTCCTTGAAGTAGAATTATCGCCGTGTTATTGATGTGGCCCTCGACAATCCAGACATTTTTGTAAGTGGTCCTTCTCTTAAAAAGGTTGTGCACCCCTATTGTACATTTTGTGAAAAATCTAGTCCTAATTTTGTGAATTTGTAATGATCGTTATATTCAGTTTCTTGTTTATACATTTTTAAGAAGATATATATACTCGTATGTGTACAATACATATATTTTCTTTATATAAAAGTGACAGATCAGATTTTACTTTTAAATAATTAAATTTGTGAAAGATTCGGTTTAGATTTAGAAAAAACTGTGAAAGTCTTCTTTTTAAGACAAAGAATTTTGTGAAGGGTCCTGTTTTCAGATGAAAAATTTTGTGAAGGTCCTTTAAAGGACCCAATTTCTTCCTAAACAGATCCCTGCATTATCAACCTACAGTCTTTGTTAGACTGTGTATGTAGCCGACACTAGACTATTTCTGCCTTATCATACTTTGTTTTATAGCTGCCCCATACCTCTCTGTTAGTGGGGAGATCTGGGACACATCTTGAAACTTACAATTTCTTTAATTATAAAATTGTTTCTGTAAATTATGTTTCTATATTGTTCAAGGACATCAGAAAGTGTTTCATTTTGTATTTTATAAATTGGAATTTTTGTTTTTGTGCCAAACGAAGTTGACTTTCTTATTTTTGTAAAAAGTGCCCCATTCCTCCCCACTCTCCCCTATATACTATTACTATCAGAAATATTTTCTTGATCAAAAATAGTTCAAGTTGTCTGCAGCACATCTATATGTTTCTTCAGTGCGATAAGGTTGAGCTACACTGCTGCCAAAAGTGCTTTCTCTCTCCTTTGTTATTAGTGGCTGTGAATCAGAAATAGCTGAGGGTTCTGAATGAACAGTGACATAGCTTGATACAAAGTCATTTTTATTAGTAAATGTTAGTAATTCAACGGTTGTATCCCTGGCAGTTTGTATGCTTCGATATGTATTTAGATGTGAATAAGTAAAGATGTACTTTTCAAACTAAATAAGCTGTTATAAATAGAAATAGTTTTACCATAATATAGTGAAATTCTTCTGAGTGTCCCTGTAAATGAACTATTAATTCTACACATTTCATATACACAGGCCTCCAAAAGTTAAGATACAGGGACTGGATGCTTTCGCTTGCACACGTTTTGTCGAATATCTACAAAAATTATTGGCGAATTGTTCTTGAACTTCTGGGATGAAAGAACATGTTTGATTTCATATTTCTTGGTGAAGATTTAGTCGGGCCGACAATTAGGGGTCTAATAATAAATTAAATTAATAATAATATTTAATAATAAATTAGGGGGATAATAATAATAATAAAAGAATAGTAGCAACAGTATACTGCAATTAAAACATGAATCTATTGAATATTTGATGAGATATGGGCATTTTTATGAGAGAATTTTCAACTGCGCATGCGCGGGAGATTTCAAAATTTTTATTTCATAATTTGGTAGTCAGTATTTTGGGGCAACTTCTATAAAAAGTCCAGTCAAATGTTGTGAAAACTTAGAAAGATATAGTGAGCTGATTGAAAAGTTGTGGAAAATCCTTTATAATAAAGCTATTTTTAGGAAGCAACTCACTATATCCACCCTATCTTTGTGAATTTTCGCGATATTTGACTGAGCTTTTTATACAAGTTGCCCCAAAATACTGACTACCAAATTATGAAATAAAAATTTTGAAATCTTCCGCGCATGCGCAGTTAAAAATTATCTCATAAAAATGCCCATATCTCATCAAATATTCAATATATTCATGTTTTAATTGCAGTATACTGTTGCTACTATTCTTTGGCAAGTTTTCGGAAAGTTGCGTTAAATTTGGTTCAAAACTCTGTATGCTATAAGCAAAAAACGTTTGAATTTTTCACAGACACAATAACATCTTCACGAATATGAGTGCTATGCTTACACAAATGCACACAAACGTTGAACAGGACCCGAATAGTCATTTAACGCAGTGACAAACCATTTCAGCATTTTCTGTTGCATAGCTGATCGCAAATATTATTTTATTATTAAATTTATTATTAGCCCCCTAATTGTCGGCCCGTCTAAATCTTCACCAAGAAATATGAAATCAAACATGTTCTTTTCATCCCAGTAGTTCAAGAACAATTCGCCAATAATTTTTGTAGATATTCGACAAAACGTGTGCGATCGAAAGCATCCAGTCCCTGTACCTTAACTTTTGGAGGCCAGTGTAGAATACGGAACATGCCATTGTAAGCATCATTAACATTTTTCATTGCATGAAAGATGAAAATCCAAGTATATTTACGTGTGTTACAGCGTGGACAGACGGACAGATAAACCAAATGCAGGGATGCAAGTTAGTCACTTTTCTCACTTTTAGTCACTTTTTTAAAAACTTGTCACTTTTAGTCACTATTTTTAGAAAAAGTCACTTTTAGTCACTTTTTTTGACTAAAAGATGAAGTCTCTAAAAGTGAGCTAACTACGGAAACTGATTCACTCTCTTTTAATAAAAAAGTTGACTAAAATCGACATTTTTATCTTTCAGATTTTGTCAATATCCTCAACATCAATAATTGTTGATATTCTTGCACAAAACACCATGTCTAAATACAACCAAACTCTGTTAATATGAACCCTCCTAATATGAGGACACGGTTAAAACCAGCAATTTGCACATTAAGAAAAGTTCGTCATTTAAACTGTATTATGATTTTCTGGCTTATTATGAACTACAAAACTGGGATCATAGCTAATAAGAGCAAAACATTGTTCACTTAGAGTTTCAGCGAAAAGTTGGGTAGAACTAATAAAGGAATCTCATCACATAACTAAGATCATCAGCGTGTAATACTCTTCATTGAATTTCAGTCCCAGTCACAATTCTTTGGTTTTTATCGCAAAAATGAAAACAGAAACTTCCCAATCACCATCAAAAAAGATGATCTTTTACATAATCATATTGATATCATTTTATTTTTTCTGAACAGTGGAATAGAAACTTTTTAATATGTTTAAATTAGCACAAAGCATTGTGATATTAAATTAGTTTTAGCATTTAGATAATTGGAGTAATTGATAACAGTTATTAATTTATGTGTGTGTTTTTAAGATTTTTATTATCTTTCTAGGTATTCGTTTTTGTTTCCATCATTAAAATTCTTAGAAAAAAAAAATAATAATAAAATTTACCAAATTGCTAACAGGTGCATACATATATAAAAATACAGATGGGTGACAAAATAATACGAACACCTATGACACCAATGACGTACGAGTTGCAACTCTTCCATAAATGTTCGAAGCATGAATGAAGATCCCTTTGGACAGTTCTTGCTGAAATGGATTCTGGAGATGACTATATATGTTGCTATCTGGGATAACGATTGCCTGTGCATTCTGACCGCTATGGGGGTCAACTCTCTTTTATCCCTCTCAGAAAGCTTACTTTTCCGTCCACTGTTGTACTTCTCAGACGACACTTTACTGCATTTCATGTACGCTGTCATAACGGTTGACACAGTACTCCTTGCACGCCACAAATAATTGGCTGTTTCCGTCACGGAGAAACCAGCGCACCGCATTCCAACAATCATTCCTTTTTCGAACTCTGACAAGTCCGTCAGTACTGAGTTTTCCAAAGCGTGTGGTAAGCGCATGCAACACCTTTGACTGATGTTGAGCGACTGATACCTTACCTTTCATAACCACTAGGTGGCAGAATTGAGTGCAAAGTGACATGCGCGTTCTGGTCCTTTGAAATGGACCATACCTTTTTCATGGGTGTTCGTATTATTTTGTCACCCATCTGTATATTAAAAATCCATTAAACTCCAAAATGTTTTCAGCCGATGCACTCGGCCACCATCAGTGGAAAATGAAATGTCGTCACGTCTCTTTGTGCCTACTCGAGAATCGTCAAGAAGAGACCATTCTAGATTAAGGATGGTGCGGAAGCTAAGATGACAGAAAAAGGTATTCAAATGTTCATCAAAAACATCCCTTCATCTGTTACCTAGCAATTCCTTCCAAACTCCATGGATGTCAAAAGAAGATGGAATTCTATTTTTATAAGCCGAGTTTGAGCTAATCTTGATGACGCTGTTCGTGGTAGATTTAAGGAATAAAGTCGATAAAGGAACACGAAGCAGATCTTAGATTAAATCGACCCTATACTGCATTAACTTATAAACTCAACATACAAAAGTAAAAATTTAGTAAATCCAAAATTATTTTCAGTACAAGTAATTACTAAGAAGCCATTATAAGATAATCTCTTGAGATAATTTTTTAAAAAGTTGTTTCTAATGATGTATTGTCATATGACTATCATGTTGATATACTGTCTATTATTCTTCCCAATTCAATGTCTCTAATTTAATTTCTTTAATCCTTAGTCTTAATTATCCAATCTTTAATTTTAATGTATCATATTTAATCCATTTTAAGTGTTTCCCTTTAAAAATTCATTATCTTATGTTTTGATCAATCAATCAACTTTTTATCAGCTTTTATCATTTTAATTTCTAAATTCAGTCATAACGCATCCTCCTTTTTATCAATAGTACCGTTTTGGCAAAATGTCAACTCTTTGCGAGCGTACGCTCCTTTTTCTGAATGAACAGGTTTCGCATCGTTGCGAGCGCGCTTTCTCCCCTGGTCACTCCTTGGCGAAAGCAAGTTTGCCGTGAGATCCATTTTTGGCGCAGTATCGTTTTTGGCCTTGCTTGGCATACCTTTTCCGTGGCGATTTTGAAAACGCTCGCACGGGAAAAAGTCAGTCTGTGGATTCGCTTCGTAGGATGTAGTTGTGCTTTTGGCGCAGTTCACGGATTCGATATGTGGCGAGGACCTCGTGGTCTCAGTCCTTATATTAATCATGTGCTATGGAAAGCACTCATGTTCCACCTTTTTAGTTAATATTTAATTATATACAAGATCTACATCCCTTTCATTAAGACATGTTCTTTTTTACTAAATATTGCTGTACATATCTTTGCCAGCCTTTACTTTGTGTAATTACTGTACCTACTGGTGCACATGTCAAGCATGTTTACACCCTTTAGAACCTAACCTATTCACAGCTATATATTTATTAACTTCATTTACATTCCATTACATTTCATTACATTCCATTAACTTCATTCTTTCATTCATCTTCATTCATTCCAGTAATTATATTTTATTAAAAGATCGTTCTGCTTCATTTACATTTCATACAATATCAAATATAACTTTTACTTTTATTAAAAGCATTTTCTTTATTAAAGATAAGTTTACTTACCTCTTAAATAGCCCTTTTCCATTACTTGTTATCACTCATGGTTTACTCTTTTCCTTATTTACTTCTCATAAATCTTTATATTTCCCGGCATCTGCTTTTTCATTTCCACCACACACTCTTGCCGGACACACTCCATGTGTGACGTAATTCAATCGCTCCGATCACCGCCAGAGGGCGTGATCGGCTTGTGTCAGTGACGTCTTCACTTACGTGAATCGACGATATGACTTATTGACCAATCGTATTACTAGATTTGGTAGGTGTGTCTCTGGGTATGTGATAGGAGGCTTTTCAATCCGGTGAATCATATATATATACCGGAGCTTCACCATGTAGCAGTAGCAAAGCGATATAGGTAAGCGTCTTATCTTAAATGGGAGAGGTAACCGCAAGATTAAAGGTGAGGTCACATCAATCAAGGTCGCACGCCACGTAGCGGACGGAGTGAACAACAGAAAGATGCCTAACTGTTTTCTTCTTTATGGATAATCTATTAATTGCATATCTATGAAATAACTGCGCAAGCGCCAACATCGTGTTTTCATTTGTTTGTAGCATTTATATTCTGACAGTAATATAATGTTCTATTAATTTTTGTTTGTGTTTTTTGACTTATTTATTATAGTTAATTATTTAAATAAAAACAGTTCTTTTTAAGAACTAATATTATTTGTTAAAATGGCAAAATGTTGGCAATCGAATAACTCTAGTTTTCGAAATTGTAAGAAAATTCTTTTCCTTATAGAATTCACATGTCCTTTTCCAAAGAGCAAAACAAGTTAGTTACGTATTTTAACTTTAATTTATTAAAATAAAATAAAATATTATTTGATATATATTATAAAATGTTGTTGATTTAAATACGCCCGATTTTAATTATTTTCTTTTAATGAAATAAAAAAATGACAAAAATGAAATATAAAAATTAGTAGTTAATGTTTAAAGATTGAATTTTGTAGTCTTATTTTTTACTCAATTCTTGATGTGCTAAAGTTATAAAAATTGATATACACAGTTCTATTCCAGATGAAAATAGAATGTTTATCAAGGTTTAGAATATGTATAGAATTTAATAATAAATAAAATATTCAATTTTAAGTCTTTTTCTTCGTTCATCAAGCGCAGACGATAGATCGAACTCTTATTGCAATATTCTTTTGGTCGTATTGTATTCATGTTATTTAAATTACAAATAGTTCATTTATTTAATTTAAAATTCATTTTATTTTATATTCAGAATCACTTTAATTTAAAATGCATGCATTAAATGTTGTGCTATTAAACGAGCAAGTATTGTTAATTTAATATTTATTTAAATATTTTGCGAGTCCAGACAATAACTGCAAAAATTTTCCTAAAATCGCCAGATTAGATTTTTTTTTTCCCTTGAAGCGCAGACAAAGCCATTTAGAGAATCCCTGTTAAAAATTCTATTACGAATTTCAGATTGTTACTTACTCACAGAAGATGAATCCTGTTTGCCAGATATATTGCAAAATATTTTTGTTACAGCTTGTTTTGATAAAAATATGTGTATTTTTAAAAAAGTCGCAATGTCATTTTAGTTTAATGGCTAAAGGCAGTAATGCTTTCGTAGCATTAGTGCTTTTCTCCCGAAATTGAAATGATATTGCGATTATTTTTTTTAAATGTGCATAATTTTATCAAAACAAACTGTAATAAAAATATTTTGCAATAAACTGGGAAACAAGATTCATCTTCCATAAGTGAGTAAAGAATCAGAAAATATGCGCAAGACATGCGCAGATAGTAGATATTCTGTCATATATGACGTCATACTGAAAACCCGCGTATTTGTATTATTCACTCCATCCACTAGATGGCGCAGATGTGTCAATATACTTCAGATTCCAGTATTGACATTGTACGCTTACTTATATCGCTTTGAGCGGTAGCTTCGTCTGTGTATTTCGTGTTTACTTATTTGTTACGAGACATAACAATTTTTCTGGAAGATGTCTCGTTCTTTTTAAAAATAGTTTTTCGTCAGACGTAATAAAGTTTTGGTTTGTCTCTCCGAATATTTAATTAGAATGGAATAGTGTTTTATCTTTGAGTTGTGTATAATTAGTGAACATTGTCAGTTGCCGAACTCTCGAAGTGATTTACATGTGGCCATCCGTTTTTAAAGTAATTAAGTTGTCGCCGTTTGAAGAACGTTTCACTACTGTAAGAAATGGTTTGTTCGGCTCGACATGTTTCTAGTGAAAGAAGGGGATTGGCTTTATTGTGAATCATGTGAGGAGGATGGTGACGTAGTGGTTTTACTCTAATGCCCTTTAATACTCCGTTTCATCTGTTTGGTCTGAGGAGGTGCTGTTGATTCTCCACGAGGCTGAAATGTTTCGCTCTTCGAGATGTGGTTCGGTAAAGAACATGGTTGTACAGTTAGCGTATTGAATCATGTAAAGAACATTTACAATATGCAATAGTGACTCTCGGGTGGACTAGTGATCGGGATGGACTGCAGTATTTTTCCTCAGCTGATTGGATCTTTAAAAATGCTTTTTACAGATTGTTAATGAGCTACATCTTCATCGTGACAATAGTACTTTGATTTACTTTTTTTGTTTGTTTAATGTGATCAAGGCAGTTAAGTTTATTTCAATTTAAATCTTGTTTAATAGAATTATTGTGATGTTTAAGTTTAAAATACATTCTGTTCCTAATGGCTATTATTTTACTTTACCAATATAATTTTCTGTTTCTATGTTAATGAACTAATAAATGTTATTGTTGATTTTAATCAGTGTTATGTTTTCATATTCTTTTGATTAAGCTTCTTTGAACCAATTAAATACAGGATATCTTATTTAAATATTTCTTTTGGGGGTAACAAAATCAGCTAACGCTTCTATCTGCCTTAAGCAGCTCTGTTAACCTTTAACCCCTTGGATACTACGTAAGTAGTATTCATCAATCATCGCGTTATGATTTAATCTGAAGTTACACCATCGATCAAGCCATGCATCTCCCTTCCGAAAATCTGCACATCCTGAAATAAAAAGATGTTCCAGCTAAATTATTTGTATTCTCTGTCTACAACATCCCCACTTCAAGTTTCTAGAGGTAATGAGTTTTGATTAATTCTTTAAATGATGGTGAATCACGAACCACCGCATATACGATCACGATGTCAGCTTGATGTGAACTCTTACTCCATATAAACTTTTCCTCAACAGTATTTTAATTATTACAAGCTTAAAATTCAGTAAAGTAATATTCAAGTTTAAAGAGTTCATAACATTATAACAATGACATCCATGGAGTTTGAAAGGAATTGTTAGATAATAGTTGAAACCATGTTTTTATGGACATTTGAATACCTTTTTCTGTCACCTCCCGGATAATTCTCAAGTAGGCGCAAACAGACATGGCATTTGGTTTTACTATGTTGATGGCCGAGAACGTCGTCTGAAAACGTTTTGCAGTTTAATGGATTTTTAATATATTTTAAATATTTTTATTTGATATGTATGCGCTGTAAGCAATATGGTACATTTTATTTGTTTTTTCTAAGAGTTTTAATTGTTACTCTGGGTGAATTTAGCACTAGAATTTTAACTTTTCTTTATATCCATTATTTTTTGTTAAACGCCTAGTTTCTTTTTGTGTACCTAGTTGCAGTTATAATTAGAGTTTATTGCAGAAAATGTTTCAAGGATCCTACCAGTGACTTATTTCAATATCACTATTTGCAAATAGTTGAATTCTATTACAAATGTTGTAAAAATAAAATGAAGATTGCCCTTTAGAAATAGTGGTAATTAAAAAGTGATAGTTAGGACCCTTGCCATTATTTTTGTGACAAACTTGCTGTATTATAATTCAATTTTAAAAGTTTATTATGTTAACATTGTACTTTTTGTTTTATATGATTAAATAAAACTGAGGTTTGATCTTATCCAGTATTTTGGTGGGATTTTCCTCTAAAAAGCAAAAAGGTTACATAATTTAACTTACAAATGGATTGAAAAAAAAAAAAAAAAATTTCGTCTTGTATCATTTCATGTCACTTTCTTTTTTTTTTGGTGGAGGGGGGGGCTTTAGGCCGTTTTTAGGTGCGTTCGTAATTATATAAGTGCGTAGCACCCATAGTCGTCATGCAGTTCGTCTATCTGTCCGTCCGTCCACATATAACAGAGCAAAAACTACCCAACTGTATGGTATGAAATTTTAAATGTATAATTGTTGCAAAATTGTGTCGAGTCATTTCAAATTTTATGAAAATCGGATGTATACAGGTTAATTACAGGGCCTGTCAAAAGTTTTCTATTACATTGTTGCCAATGGGGAAAAAAATCATATGTGCATTTTAATGATGTTACAGCCTTTCGAACAGAATGAAATTGATATACACTTATGAAGTGCACTAAAATCTTCATTCAGTACAATATGCAGTTAAAAAAAATATTTATAAAACTAGTTATAGTATGAACGCACCTCATATACCATTTTTGACATGCAATTTCCAACTTGTTTTGTTATGCTTTAGTCACTTTTTGGACACATTTTAGTCACTTTTTCGACATGCTTTAGTCACTTTATTGTCTTTTTTTTTTTTTTTTGGTCACTTTTCTCAGTTTTTTTGGAAGCATTATTGCACTTGCATATATATGCCTGCAAATGCAAAAACACTTCAACTTCGTTGGAAAGTGTTAAAAAGCTACGATCATGTGTTTTCTGTGAATTTGTTTTAACAATTTTTTGCTTTCTTAAATAAACTTATTCCTAAAGTTTAAATATGTGAATAAAAAATTTAAAAAAAAATCAAATAACCCGACTGCTTAAAAACAAACTAAAAAGAGGGAAACAAGATGTCGTAGAAAAATAAGGTGTGTAATGGAAATCCTTTTTTTTTCTTAAGTAATTGCAGTCGGAGGCAAACATGTAGGTAGAAGAAGCCGCAGTACATACCTAAGCATGAATATGATGCCTCCGACAGCAATTACTTAAGTAAAAAAAAAGGATTTCCATTACAGACTCTACTATTTTCCTATGTCATCTTATTTCCCTCTTTTTAGTTCTCTTTATACCAGGGATTGAAAAAACCCGGGTTTTTTTCGAAAAAAACTCAGCCCACTGGGCCCAATAGTCTAAAACCCGGGTTTTTTCGGGCTTTATTAAGTTTTTTTGGAGGGCACTTTAAACTTCTAATTTTCATGTACATAATACCTAAATTCTTCATTTATCAGTGAAACCTGGGCATAAATTTGCATTAATTATGAATTAACAAAAAATATATAAAAAGAAAAAAAAAATTAATTTAAAAGGTAGGGGAGAAAGCCCTTTCTAGTGTGGACAATTTTTATAAATTCTGCAAAAAAGCATACTAAATACCATTTTTCACACTTCAAATATTTTTTTTACAAGAATTTGTTATTTTATCTTTGATTTGGTTGATATATTAAATTATTTGGCAATACAGTTATTTATTAATATATATTTTTTTAAAAGTTGTTTTTGTCCACACTAGCCCCACCACATGGGGCTAGTGTGGACAAGCTAGAATGATTTAGACAATGTAATACAACTCTTATAAGTGTTTGCAAAACCATAATAAAATAAATTTGAACCTAAACAACATCGTAAATATATTAATCATAATAAAATGTAATTTAATTAATGTTATACCTAATATTTTTTTGTTATTACTGAGGACTGCAGTTAGGTATGTTATGAAACTATTTCAAAGGCAAAATTAAATACATTACAAAAAACACTGGTCAAAATAAAATACACAAATAAAAAGATATGGGTGTATTTACCTAGCTTAAAATCTTAAGTTTGTTTACAAGGTTAAAGTACCTATTTGTCAAAGCAATTAAATGTTTTTCATTAGTGTTTACACAGCCAGAAACTGTATAATAAGCATTATGGCTTCTTGAATAATGTCTGGCTGTGGGAGTTTTCCAATGATGTTTATTTGTGAAACATCATTTTCAATATAAATAAAACATTTTTTCTTAGAGCTAATACTTTTGATGCACTGTTTCATACACGACAACAGAAACAGACTTTAAATAACTGCTACATATTTATAAAATGTGCTGCAACTGGGCTTCTTGCAAATTAAAGAAACTTGAGCCAATACAAAATCTCCTGACTTGATTGTTTTTTCACTCATTTCTACTTCTTCAATTTCTAATTCACCAACTTCTATGTCAACAAGGCTGTTTCCACTGTCTTCTCGTGTGCTTCCACTATCTTCAGTACTGAATGGCAAGTCTTCCTTTGACTTTAAGTTTTTTGTTATGTTTATTCCTTTTGAGCTTGGTTTTACTTTGTTATGAATGAAGAATATGCTTTTTCTTTCTCTTTTTTTTCTTCTATGTGTTTCACATTTTCCAAATCTTCTTTCTATCCATCTTTTCTCAGGCATACTAGTTATAAATTCTAAATGTTCTTTTCTAAATGTTTTTTTTTAAATTTTCTAAACTGTAAATGTTTAAAAATTCTTTCTCAATGCAGCTTAAAAAATGGACTTACACTTTCAGAAGAAGTTGGTTGTCGTGGAACATTGGACGATTCATTTTCTTGCAAATCATTTTTATGGATGTCTCCCTTATCTTGGACACCAACATATTTTCCCTACTATTTGCATGACTTTCTGTTTCATCTTTAGTAGTACCTGGGCATTTACGACTGATAATATAGCTCAAAGAAAAAAATAATAATAATCATCTCCAAATGCTAATCAATTTAATGGGATAATGCCAGGTTTTTGCAAATCTTGATATAATATTACTTAGTGTAAATAATTTATAATATGCTTTTGCTGCTAAGGAAGGAATATCAGACTGATACTGTTTTGCTGGAATAAATATTAAATGCAACTTTACACATTCCTTTGAATGCACCATAAATTGCAACATCTAGGGGTTGAAGTTTATGGGAACAATGTGATGGGAAAGACAGTAACACAGTATAATTTTCCTTCACATATGTGTAATTGCTACAAGAGAAATGTGTAAATTATTATGAAGCCAAAAAAAAAAAAAAAAAAAAAAAAACAAGATCGTCAATATCAGATTGTGCGTTCTTGTATATGGTGTAAAACAGCTGGAAATAGTTCTTTCACCATCCATCCGTTTTTTGAAGGCGAACCTAGACTTGCAGTTGGAGCACCAACGAGAAAATAATCCTTATAATTTACTCTAGGAAAAATATACTACCTACCTATTCTATTATAATGGGCTAGCATTAGTAATTTAAATTTAAAAAAATTATCAAGCTAAATTCTATTATGTGTGTATTCTACATTTAAATCCATTTATTACTTCTCAAATGAATCTAACTTAGTATACAAATAGCATAAAATGTGATATATTTATATACCTAATTAATGTTTTTACAATTGAAAGCTGAATGGGCTAGTGTGAACATGTCCACAGTAGCCCCACCACCATGTGTCCACACTAACCCCATGGTGCCATTTATTTTTTAGGACTAACACTGGTAAATGTAAACCATGCAGAGCAAAAATGGATATCAAAAAACATACTGATTAGATTTATTTATAATATAATATCCCCTTTCATTTGAAATAATGAATATAAATAGTCCAACTTGGTAATTAAAAAACAAACCATGAACTTACTTTTTCACCGTAAAAACCCTTTTTTATAAATTGCAAATGAACTATGAAATGTATTCTCGTGTAATTACACATGGAAGTGTATATTAGTGTTGTCAATCTCCAAAAATTTACAGAGCAACTTTAACTAAAAAATAACAGAATTATTTAAGTTGTCCACACTAGCCCCCTTTTCCCCTACATCTGTATCTCATGGGATTAGTTTGCTGCATTAAGGATATATTAAAGTGAACCACAACTGGATTTCTTTATATAATTCATACTTTAAGTTAAACATGTTAAATTTATATAGTTTCTTTCATTCACTTCAAATCAGTTGAAGACATTTTTTTTTTTTTAAAAGAAATGGGATTTGTAATAATATATTTGAAAATTTTAGCAAAATTTGCTACATATATATTGCAATAGTATTAAATGTTAAATTAGATTGTCATGGAAGTCAGTGTCAGCGATATTTGTAAATTTAGATTGCAAATGGTGATACACTTATTACTAGCTTTGCTGCTTTATCAACTCCAAAATGTTTACGTAACTTGCTCCAAACTAGACCAAATGCAGAAAAGTATTGTTCGATTGAAGAAGAGGTAGCTGGTACTGAATGTAAAGAAAAGAAAAACTGACAAAATCCAGGAGGAAACTTATCTGTTTCACTCTTTTTTGCCATAAACAACCATTTTTGTGTTAAAAACTCCTATATCTTTCATTGAACATTGAAGAAGGATAATAAATGGGATGATTAATCTTAAAAGCTATAACAATGCAAACAATCAAGATGCGGGGTTCAAGTGTCATCTTTTTGCATACATTAAGATTTAAAGCATTTGGATACATTTTAGATTACAGCCATGGAAATCTTCCTTCGTTACAGCTTATTTTTTTTTTGGTCATTTTATCTCTGCTTAGAAATTCCTTTAAATCTGGTTCTTTTGAAATATATTTAAATTGCCATTTATCTTTGCATTCTTATACCTTAGATTAAATAATGATACAGTTGTGAAAGCACAAGAAAATTTGAAAAAACCGACAATGGGTTTTTTCAAGTGGGCGCACCTGAAAGAACCTGGGCAGGTTTTTTTAGGCTTGGCCCACTTGGTCAAACCCTGTCTAACAGCCACTGACTACAAAACCAATTTTTCAGTTTTCACCTATTCTCATACCTTAGATTAAATAATGTTACAGATTGTGAAAACACGAGAAATTTTGAAAAAAACCTACATTGGGTTTTTTCAAGTGGGCCCGCCCTAAAAAACCCGGGCGGGTTTTTTTTTTTTAATTTAATTTTTTATTGGCGAATTTTTAGTTGCATTTAATTAATACACATATCGTTACAGTTGGATGAGGCCATGACCAAAACTAGAAGAATTTAACCGTTTTAGTTTTTATAGATTCCGTAAAGCCTACCTACATAGCTTCCAGGTTGTGTAATATTTAAACGGAGTTTTTGACTGTCAAATAGTCTAGGAAACATCGTCTTCATTTTGAAAAACCTATCCAATGATATGCCACTCAATATGGTGCATAAAATTTTATTTTCGTCTCTGCCGCCATTTTGTATTTTACGGCCGTAATTTTGAATTTATGAAAACAAAACCTAGCCTATAACCATCGGACGGTTAATACGAATCTATAGAAACCTCATTCATTAAAATCCACATCCAGCCGTTGGGATGTTTCGAGGGTATAATGAAATCCACATACCCAGATACGCGTCAAACACATAACCCTTCTTGGCAGTCGGGTAAAAATAAGTATTTATTTCTGTAAATATGTAATGTTTATACCATATCATCGTACCATTTATCATAATGTTTATACCATATATTCAAATAAAAGTAAATATTATTTTCAATTTCAGTTTGAAAATGGCATAAAAATATAAAATATTCGCCATCATTACAGAAAGACCATTAAAAATTACAAAAAATATGTATGTATCTCCAAAACTAATTGAAATTTTAAAATTCTGAGACCTTATGTGACATTTCGGATCCAAAGGGATAACTGCTGTTAATTTGATTTTTAATATAATCGATTAAAAAGAAAAAAGTTGTATGTTTAAAATGCTAGCAGTTTCAAAAAATAAATCTCGCAACAAATGAGTTTAATAAGAAGGTAAATGATAATAAATTCAGGTGCAAAATGTCCATAGTTGTCCTTGAACAAAACTTTCATTATCATTTATGGTATCCACACATCTTCGGAGGTGAATTTTTAAAATTTTCTTTTTATACCAAATTTTTATGATGACATTTAAGTTAAAACTTTGAAAAATAAGTAAATATTTTAGTAATTACACAGAAATAATTTTTTCAAAGTAAAAAAATAGTCAAAATTATGTGAAGACATTTCCACAAAACATGATAACTCAAAAACAAACCAATGTATTGGCATTTTGTAAATTACATAATAAAGATAATAACTTTTTTTAGATCTAGCACATCTCTATCTCACATGTTGTGGCAGCTGAAGTACTTTTGTAATAAAAAATTTGTAAAATACGTTGCAACTTTGTCACTTAAACCACTGTAATAATAAAACTAATAAATATATTATCATGAGTGTAGTCTATCCCCTGAATAAACATTTGTAAAAGAAGTACACAAAATTTCATGGCATGCATAATTTTTTGCTGTAGGATGTTTCGCGTATAGTAAGAATTTGAAAAACTTCATTTTGAGAAAAAGCTAAAAATAACTTTTAAACACAGTTCAAAAGCTGTTAGCTGAAACTTTAAACGGCTATAACTCTGGTTTTAATTAAGATAGACACAATTTAAGCATGATTCGACATATAAAAGATTCGATTTTAATATTACTGCAAAAATGAAAAATCGATATTTTGATCGAAAATGATGTTTCGAAGGGTGTGACTTGCTGGTAGGGATGTTAACTTTCTTATTTCTTATTTATTTTTTGAATATATAAGCTTTAAACAATTAAAAGGTATACACGTAATAAATAAAAATTTTGAAATTTCATATGGAAATTCTGTTCTGATATTTTTATTCTTTGTATTATTTTTTTGTTTTTGTTTGGTCCAATGGCGGGACAATTGCGCTGTCAGCATTGGCCAACGATATCGTTAGAATAGATGATGGCTACTTGTGAAAAGGCTCCCAACGGGAATAGGGAATCGTTGACCTTAACCTATGCACATTAACAACACCTAGAAACATCGATGCCTCACTCGGAATTTGGACACAGGCCCCTTTGCTTAGAAGGCTAACATGCTAACCACTATACCGTCAAAAAAAAAAAAAAAAAAACTTAGATTTGTCTGTACACTACATTGTAAATCTTATACTTACTTCTGACTGTTTCTCGAGTTGCCTGGGACCTATGCCCCACATCCCCGACCATAACAGACAGGAAAGACTAAATTGGAATTCGATTCATGGCAGTAACGGGAATAAAAACTTAAAAGACGGAATCTTATACTGGAAAGTGATAGTACTATTAAAATTGGCACACGTACATTGATTAATATATTATTTGAATTATCATTATATTCATTTGCACATTTTATTTTGTTATTTGAAATTCTCAGATATATACACCTTGTACATTGATTCATGTTTGTTTAAAATATCAGTATAGCACCTGAAAAATTGAGTAACTTTGTTTCATACCCTCGTTGTTAACTAATTAGAATGTCAGATATCTTGACAATTCTTTTTATCTTGAGCGACTCCATCACTTACGATCTTATCATAATTAAAAGATCATTCAACATTGAATAAGATAAAATCATCTAACAGTTTTTGTCCTAGAGATGACCCCAAGGGGTTCTTTATAACTTATGTGTTAAGAACACTCGTTCACAAGTCACTTGGGTGCATGATAAAGTCAATATGTAAGGTTAGTTGGGGCAACTGGGCCATGATTTTACAATGTGACTCTGGAGCTTCTGACAATTCAGCTTCAAAAAGCTAATGTTCCTTTGAATTAAAGTCTGAACTTCAGTAAATGTGTTCAGGGAACTTCAGGTAAAAAAGTCAGGTTCCCTCTATCAGACAGAAATGCTCAAAATTACATTTTAATATTTAAAAATACAAAAATATGCGTATTTCCTCTTTCTTTCCTCATGGGTCCAGTTGCCCCATAAAAATGGGGTAAGTGGACGAGGAGGGTCTATGTTCCACACACGTTTATTTTTTTTCATATGGGATAACAGGTTCTGTTTGAAAAAGTGTAAACAACTTAAAAAAAATTAAACCAGGTAGATCATGTAAATTATATATCAACTAAAGAGCGATGTAAGGGAAACCTTTGCTGTCAATGTGCCTAAAAAAAGCACTAAAAGTGAAAATATTAGATTTATTTATACCAAAAACATAAAAATTAAGTAAGTACTTATGTACTTAATGAGTTACCTTCATGATCATTTTATTTAACATATTCTAAAGAAAGGTGCGATGAAGATATTATTTTCAAAATAGTGGTAAGAGCAATAAAAGTTTCCCTATAGAATGCGACTCCTGTGTGTCGTACAATGTCAAGGTTTGGCTATCTCGCTTTCAGGGGCAAGGTACTTACATGCGTAAAATGTTGAAATAATTTAATGACACCAGTATTTACAAGAGAAACTATTTGTAAACAAGTAAAAGTATATTTTCGCGTACTTAATAAAGGTGAAATTTTTATTATAAAATTCCGGTGCCAATATGGCAATTAGGTATTAAAACTATGTGATGCCATAACGGCATCACCACCTCTCAAGGGATCAAGAAATTTGGTTTGATACCACCCAATATGCTTTTTTTTTATTACCTAATTTTAATAAGGTATTCTATCATTTTCTTTATTGTGAGCAAAAAAACAATGGAGAAATTTACTTCCCGTAGTAAGAGAAACTCAGAAAAATTATTCATTACTATTGGGGTAACTGGATCCTGCATGGTCCAGTTACCCCGGATACATGCCCCAGTTACCCCATTATTGAAAAATTTATGGGTTAACTGGGACACCGGGCTCACATTTGAAACATGAAGTAAATATGTATAGATACCTAATAATATTAATGTAGTTATATGCCTAATCTTAAAAAAAAAATGATTGTTTAATAAAAGTGCTTACAGTATTTTAATAAAAAGAGGAGGAAGTTCAACCATTTTGACGTTGTTTTAAAAAAAAAGAAACGTAAATTTTTGACAACATATCACAGCAAAGTGAGAGTTATGATTGAGTTGACACACGTTGTTTTAGGAAGTAGAGATTAAGGTGCATTGTTCACAAAAGCTAAAATTTAAAAAACATCAACAGTTTTTTTATAAAATAGCCTATGCCTATGGCCCAGTTACCCCAACTAACCTTACAAGGTTGGATAAATAAGACCATAGGCTTTCAACTCGCACAATAATTCTAATGCACAAGCTAGATTTTTTTTCCATTTCTTATAAAATTTACATCGATTCTCATCATCTTTAACGTGTTCTTCTGAATAGCTCGTCTCTTTGCTGCAAGCGGCTGAGAGCTCGCTATGTCGAGATTGTTGACGCAATAGCGGCTGATTATAATCAGCATAGTGTCGGGAAAATTGCAGCAACTCCAGATGAGCAATTAACTTATTCATAAAACACTTGGACAGGAATATAATCAACAAACCTCTTCCATGCCGTTTAGGATTGTCATTTTGTTCTTCTTTCTGTTCTATTCTACAGCTCATATTCAAAATATTAGAATAAATTGAGAAAATGTAATAAGAAAACATTATTTTTCATTTATTTATTTTTGATACTAAGTAAATACAATTTAATTTCTTATAAATTAAATCTGGAATGTTTAGATAAGATTTTAACATTTACAAAATATAAAATATAGTACAATAAATTACGTGCACAGCTTTCTGAAACACATCAAAATATTAGAATAAAATTTAGATTGGTTCAAAATATTAGAATATTTTATTTTATCCAAAAATATTACCTTATGAGTATATGAAGTGGATGGCAGTTAATATTTTGTAGCATCCCCTTTAGCTTTCATAACAGCGTACAATCGATCTTGCATACTATATACAAGGTGTTTACAAACATTTCTATCAATATTAGCCCAAATAGACTTTATACGTGTCACTAACTCAGTTTTACTTGAAGGAGGATTTTCTTGGAGATTTTTCTTTATTATACACCATAAGTTTTCGATGGGATTAAGGTCTAGAGAGTTTGGTGGCCAAGGAAGTACTTTAATGTTGCGTTGGCGGAACCAATTCTTAGTTGACACCGAGGTATGCGGTAACGCTAAATCTTGTTGAAAGATGAAACCATCTTCAAATAAATCTTCTGATGATGGAATCATGTAATGTTCCAAAATTTTTTGATATATCTGAGAGTTAACCTTTTCATAGATGATGCATAACTTTCCAGGTCCTTCTGCACTCATGCAACCCCAAACCATGACACTAGCAGCAAATTTTACGGAACGTTTAAGGCATTCTTTATCAAATGCTTCTTGCTTCATTCTCCAAACTCGAATACCTTGATTACCATATGAAACACAAAACATACTTTCATCACTAAATAATATATTTTCCAACCTTCTTCACTCCATAAACGTCTTGATTTACACCAATTCAATCTTATACTCTTTTGTTTTGCAGTCATGAGAGGTTTTATTTTCGATACACGAGATTCAAATTTAAATTTATGGAGACATCTTAATGTTGTCGATGTAGAAATTTCAACTCCTTCTTCTTTCCATTTTCGGTGAAGAATCGCACACTTTTAAAACTGTTTTTCTTAACTATACGCTTTAGTCTCCTGTAATCTCTAGCAGATGTTTTTGGTTTTCGGCCGCAATTTCGGCGATTTTGAAAATTTCCATTTTTTTAATGTTGTGTTAGTTTTTTGCTAATGCTTGATTGCGAACAATGTAAATAATTTGCTATATAACGTTGATTTTTACCGTGCCAATACAAATCAACCATACGAAGTTTAATAGATTCAGGAATATCACTCACACGGCCCATTTTAAGACAAAAAGGCAAACAAACTGCAAAAAGAATTCTGATTTTAAATAAAATCGTCTAAATTTAATCAATGATGCCACCAGTTATGAATTGGTGATAATTAAAAGAGAATTGGTGTGAAATATTCTAATATTTTGAACCACTTGAATAAATATTCAAATATTTTTGACTTTTCAAAATAATTTTTTTTCAATTAATCTTTTCAAAAATGATATTAATTTTAAAATAATAAATAAGTTTAATCAACAATAACTTCTTAATAAAAATATCGTTTGTATATTTGCATTAAAAGACATTAAATTAACAAACGACATTTTCAATTTGTAAAAAAAAAAAAAAAAAGAGTAATTATTCTAATATGTTGAATATGAGCTGTAGCCTTTCATACTTTCTGAAGATCTTTTTTCACGGCTTCTCTTTATAACCTGTGCTAGATGACCATACAAAATTTGATCATATTTACATAGCAGCGTTACCAATTCTAAAAAATTGCCGTGGTTAACGTCTCTATTATTCAATTCTGCACCTGCCTTCTCTCGTTTTTCTCTATAAGCTAATCCTTGCCTCCCAAGAACCTTGATCTGTAGATCATCCCTAAATATGTAAGCTAATCCTTGCCAATCTTTTGTTACTACGTTAATGTCCACAGGCAGACCCATGCCACCAAACAACTTCCCACACTTCACTGACCGTATGTGCTAGAGGTCTGCACGGGTTGGAATTTCCACGCCCCGAACCCGCACCGGCCCGTACAAAAATCATTTAAATCAGACCCGGTCCAGCCCGACTCAATTTTTACAAAAAAATTCCGATTTTTCTTAACATGCAATTAATATTCTTTTAAAGAATACTGCGTACATATTTATGGGATAATTTTACAGTATATCTTAGATTACTATTCGTTCACAAAACAGAAAATACACAATAGCAACATTAATGATTACTTAAACTTTCCAACATACAAATAAGGATTCATTAAAAAATTAAATGTAGTTTAGAATAAAAGTTAAAAGGATGGTTTAAAAAATCATAATCTTTGAAGCTGTATAATAAAAAGTACAGTTTTAAAAATATAACTCTAATTTGTTGTCTGTTCTTAAATTCAAAGGAGCTATTTAATGTCACATTTCTAAATTCATTTCTTTCCGGAAACCCATAAAATTGGTAAGGGTTCTTATTCCGAAACTATGTAATCGAATGGTATTTTTCATTTTTTGATAAAGGCAATAAATCTTTGAGGAAATACCGTCAAAGTTAGCATTTTGAATCAAATTTCTGGATAGCATGCGAAAGGAGAAAACCTACCGTCACGTCAGGTGAAAAGAATCTCTTATAACTCTATAAGTAATTTATTTACCAAAAATGGGAAAACGCTATTCGATTCCAAATCGCTTCAATAGTCAGGCCGTTCATTATCGCTATTAACATTTTAATAAAATATTTTGCCCACCGACACATCTTGGGAACAATTAAGACCATTTCAGGCCTGGCTTGACTATGCAGGGAAAAAAATGTAAACCTGATTTCGGCGCCGGAAGAGTCTGCTGAAAAAATTAAGCCCGGGCTCAAACATGATGTTCCTGTCGGATGCCGATCTCTACGTTGGACATGTTATTTCTATAGTGTTGTCAAACTAGCATCGGCTCGTGCAGCACATTTACACTTATTCTCGCGAAAGTCATATCAATTGAAAATGGTTCATATTTTATCAGCTTTGTTTAAATTTTTATATCGGGCCGGTCAGCCTGCTTACTTTTTGTTATCGACCCGGAAGGCCCGTTTAATTTTTTTGTCGGCCCGGCCCGGCAGGTCCGTTTAATTCATTTGTCGGTCCAGTTCGTTGAAAAAATTGTCTTATTTCTGCCGGTCCGTTTGACAGTTCGCATTCATTTTGCCGGCCCGTGCAGACCTTTTAATTATATGCTCTTTACTTTATCCCTTATCTTTCGGCTTCTATACAAAATCAGTAATTTGCAGAGATCGTCCAGCGATTGCTGATGGGAGAGGGCAGGGAAAAGAGAAATTAGGAAAAACACGATCAAAAAAGCCGCTTTACTTGGGGAAAAAAAAGGAAAAGAAAAATTGAGTTCCCTAATTTTTTATTTTTTTTGCGTTTTATTGAAAAAAAAATTATTTTGGCCCACTACACCCATTTGGCCCACCCCGCGATCGCGGGGTAGCGGGGTGGGCCAGTCCGCCCCTGTGTTTTAGCATTTTGAAATGATGTAATATATATATATATGTATAATATATTAAGAAAATGAAAAAATAAGTATTGTGCGAAAATATCCGTTTGAGGGTAGGGTAATTTCTTGATGTTTTTCTTTCTTTTTTTTCTTTTTGAGTACTTTAGGAGTGAATTTTTATCTATATTAGGATGCTAATCATGTTTTATGGTGTTAAAATCAACATGAAAATATTATAAAAATAAAATTTAATAGAAAGATGTATATTATTTTAACTAAAAATATCTGCACAATATTTTATCTCTTTTTTAAAGCGATAAAATATATGGGGTTTGCCATCTAGTTTTGTAGTGAATAAAATATTATTAGAATGCTTATAAATTTTTTACTGAAAGTATAATTAAGTATTTTGCTTATACTAACGTGATTTTGAGTGTCATTTGTTTCTCATGTTTTATGATGTATTTTGGTCTGTTATCCACACGGCAATCAGAAAATAAGAAATATATATACTAAAACCTTCTTTGAAAAATTGTCTAACTAACAGTGCAAATTTCAAAATATTGTAATATGTTGATATCACAATTTTGGTTTATTAACAGCATTCTATCTATCACGAAAAATACAAAGCAATTGATAAATCATTTTTAAACAAATAAAAAGAAAATAATTAAAAAGTTAAAATATTTCAATCTCCAGATGAATTGTTAAATTGTATCAATCAACCTACCAAACAAAGCATAACCAATGAAACATAAGCACAAAACGCACAATCACGTGATCAAATCGCCCACATAATTTTTTTTGGGTAGCTTGCGCCATAGAAGTACCAATATTGGTACTTATGGCTTGCTCGAAGTCTGTGCCTCGGTCTATGCAGTCTGTGTGTGGTTGACTGAATGCTGATCAGGCTGAAGTGGATAAAGTAGGTCACGTGACTCTTTTCCCGAATATTTTGAATTTTATCTGAGCGAACATAGGCATGTATTCCTGTTACGAAAACCATGTTTTGGAAAGATAAAGAAAAATAGTCGTTGGTTTTACCTGTTTTGAACCATAAAAATAATGAAATAATTGAATTATTTGAAAATTCCTTTCTTCGACAAGACCTACTCCATGGCAAAAACTTCTGAGAAAAAGCGCGCGGCGTGAGCTGCACTTCTGAACAGGCCCAAAGGTGTGCAGAGTCTGTCGAATGGGACGATGTTGAGTACAAATGACGCTATCGCTATCTGAATGTATAAATGCATCTTGTTGCAATTAATATTTTCATGTAATCAATTATTTTCCTCCGTTGTATAGGAAATTTTTGTTCTGAATGTATGTTTTTATATTTTTTCTCTTTATTTCAGAAATTTACAATTCTCGTGTTGTCAGTAAGTCTGTTTTCAAATAGTGTTTTTAACTGTCAGCTTATTGCATTTTTTTTTATTATTTTTTAGGAAAATCACATTATTTAGAAGTTTAAAAAAAAAATGGCATGCGTCGGAGTCACTGGTGAACTTGGTAAAGAATCGAAATTTGAGTGGAAGATTGCCAATTTTTTCTCTTTACCTGCAACAAAAGGTTCATATTATATCAGCCCATCTTTTCTTTTTGGCAAAACCTCTTTGCATTTACTCATCTATCCTGCAGGTCATGAAGACGCTAAATCTGGATTCCTATCGGTGTTCTTGGAAAATGAAGGTAAGGATCGTGTCCATCTCTACATTACACTGCACATTAAAAAAGCTGATGGCACAATGACTGTGGATGATGTTGAAGACCCTTGTGCCTGCTTTAAGATTGCTTTGGGATATAATGACTTTTATGAGAGATCTTGCTTACAGCAAAGTGAATCTGAAATGATGCCGTCAGGCATTCTGACAATCGTTTGTATTTTGAAATCTAAGCATGATGGAAAGCAAGGCATCATAAAAAGTGAAAAAATAGAAAATTCAGATGAGAAGCAAGTACACAAAGTGTCAGATCATAGAAGTCTCACAGGTAATGTTTATTTGATTCTTTATTGCTGTGTGAGATTCTTTTATAAAAGTATATATAGGGTAAGACGGGAGAATTGGGGCTCATGTTTCAAAAACCTTGTTTACACATTACCCTTTTTAAATTCTAAGATACCTTTACTTACTTATTTTAAGACTATAAGTTTGAATCTTTTCATTATATTTTAAAAATTTGCTAGGAAAAATCTTTTAAAAATAAATTAACGTTTTATAATGTTAAATAACGTATCCACGTGGGAGTAATTAGTTTCTACAACTTTACAGCAGTGCATGCTATTAGCCACCTATATGCTATTTCTTTCGCCCAGCAATTAAAGTGTCGTTTTTAAAAAATAACGTATCGTTGTATAAGTCAGCCAAAAAACAAAGCAGATGTATCATTGTACGGTTAAATATTCTACTTTAATTTTTTTAACTTTTAAGCATCGTACATTTTCAATTTTTATACCGCTGTATAGGGGGGGGGAGTACTTTTAAATGCAATTTGTTCAAAAACTGCATATCGATTTATTTTCGAAATATTAAATTTTTTGTAGTTTTTAGCGCCATCTCTTTAATGTTGGCAACTCAAGTACAGTGAAACCTCCCTGTGCGACCACCTCCCTGAACGACCATTTTTTCATGGAACAAAATTTATTCCCATAGGCTCAGTACTAATTTTACCTCTATTCAGGGACCATCCCAGTTGAACTCCCTCCATGAGCAACCCATTTCTTTGAAGAAAATGAAACAAATTCCGTTTTTTCCTGATCGTTTGAAGAAAGTTTTATTAGAAAAATAATTCCGGAGAGCGCATTATTCATCAAACCTCTAAACTAACTTTAGAATTTTTATTTTTTCCGGTAACTTTTAAGTGTTTAAACCCATTTGTGCCTTTTTAGGCAATGAATTTTACTCTGATGACAAATTAAGAATGATAGTCTATAAACTCCCCTGCCCCATTCTGTCAGGAAACTGTCAAAGAAATAGTTAAATTAATGAAATCGTAATTATTTGTTCCCCCCCCCCCCCCCAAAAAAAAAAAAAAAATTGTTTTTATTTACTGTATTTTGAACGGACTGAGGAATAAAAGTTACAAAAGCTGAAATCGTAAAATCAAAGCAAACGTCAATGTATTAATTTTTTAAACTCTGCAGTAATTAACTTATGTAATTAACTTTTGTTTTGATACTTAAATTTTCATATTTTTCCTAATGTAATAAATATATTTTAGTAACATTAATTGTTACCTTTTTTCAACAATTAAAATCTAGATTTGAAGGTGACCTCCATTAAGCGACCACCTCTCGGAGCGACCCATTTTTATTGGAACGGGGCGTGGTTGCTTTAGGGAGGTTTTACTGTACTTCATTTCAGTAGAAAGTAAAGGAAAAATAGTAGGAAAATAGTAGATTATTATATCTTTTTGTTGCCATTTTCCCATAACAGCTAAAAAAAAAAAAATTATTAAAATACGTGCCATTTTGAAAAAATATAAATGGATCTATTATAAACTATATCTAATTTTAGGTATCTATATTATATTAATGTTACAAACAAATAAAGGCATATGAATCATTAGATAGCCGAATTTTTTTGTCGAGTTTCTTGAATGACCTCATCGCCTTTTGTTGTATTTGTGTATTATTCAGCGATAGTGACATCATAAGCGTACTTTACTGTAGATCTTCTTTAAGACTGGATCCGTAAATGTGGAATTCTTCAGCGGATGCGAATGACCTCATTTTATATGGAATAAAAGTGTGTGTTTTAAGTCTTAAAACTGAAATGTTTTGTACTATCTATATTTATATACATATAGATATATATATTTTTTTTTTTTTTCATCGCGGGCGACACTAAATTCTGAAAAAGCAGAATTCCTGATTTTTGTTTTTTTGCAAATAGGTATTACCAAAAGGATATTAAACTAATGTAATGATTTTCTTTTTTTAACATAATTTTTCATTTTCCGAATTGCAAGAAGTAAAATTTTGTTTTTAAAAACTTTACACTTTTGGGGGAAATTTAACGAACTTTATGACCTAGGACTTTAATGTTATACAGTCTGTCTCAAAAGTATATGGACAGGCTATTTTTTGAAGTAACAGTTCAAACAAGTGGGTAAGTGTGATCACAGATTGCACAGATTGTTTCGTTTAATATTCCTTTCAAAACACTTTATCCTTTTGAAAAATCTGTTACTTCCACATTTCACAACAAGGGGCGCACTCTATTCTAAACAAACCTTTATCCAAACGAAACTCCGTTTTACATACTATCCATTGATAAATTAGTCGAGGGGATTGGACCCATAGCACCCGAGTTAAGTAGGCGCCCCTGGCGGTAAAAAGTGGAACTAAAATATGTAAGGCTATGGTGCATAATATGAAAGAATTCTCAAAGGGATGTCGGCAAAAGTTGGAAAAGTGCTCCCCAGGTGAAAAGGGTGGAGGTTAGAAAAATTGCTTAAAATATACAAGTTAGAGCACGGAGGAGTAAATAATATAAGACTTTTTGAAAATTTTATGATTTGTCGTGTGGTCTGAGGTATTCAGCTTTACGTATGCAAAAATTTATGTCTCCAACTTAATTAGGGGCACTCTTAGAAAGAATTGCTTAAAAGGCATATGTGGTAGCTCAAAGGGTTAAACGTAAGACCTTTTCAAGATTTTATGATTTTGTCGCCTGGCCTCAGGTGTTCTGCTATAAGTATGCAAAATTTCAAATCTCCAATTTAATAAGGGGCTCAGTTAGAAAGAATTGCTTAAAATACGCATGTGGGAGCCCAAAGGGTTAAATTTATGACTTTTTCAAATTTTTATGATTTGTCGTATGATAGTGTTCAGCTATAAGTATGCAAAATTTCATGCCTCCAACCTAAATAGGATGTCACTTAGAAATAATTGTTTAAAATAACACATGTGGGCCCAAAGGTTAAAATTACGACTTCTTCAAAATTTTATGATTTGCCATTTGATGTGAGGTGTTCAGCTATAAGTATGCAAAATTTCACGCCTCCAACCCAATTAGGGTTCACTTAGAAAGAATTGTTTAAAATGCACATGTGGGAGCCCAAAGGATTTATTAGTCCAGGCAATAGGGAATTTTACCTAGCAAAATTAATCGTAGTACTGGAAATCGTCTTTCTGTATGTTTTTTGGGTCACTGAATCCGAATTTGTAACTTCCCACCAAAATTTCCCCCGGCAACCTCCCCAAATTTTGGTAAAAAGCCCCCCAAAAAAGGTTTTTATTAAAAAAATCAATTTGTTTTTTGTTTTAGAGAAAAAATATGTAGAAATTCAGAAAGTAGACAAAATTTCCAACAAATTAGATATATGACATTATGACTTAGGATGAAGGGGAAGGGGGGATCTGCCTCGGAACATGCGTGCGGTGCTGCGTAAACTAAGTTGTGCAATTCCACTTAACCACTCACACGTTTACATTCGCCCTCCCATCTCCCCTCCGAACTTTCTCTATAAGGTTTACTTTAAGATTTTTGGGTCTCTGAATCCGAATTTTTAACTTTCTCCCAAAAATTCCCCCCCCCCGAAATCCCCACAAAATAGTTATTTTTAACTTAAATTTCTTATTGTTTTAAGGGAAAAGCATTACGAAATTCAGAAACTAGACAAAATTTGCAACAAATAGGATACATGACATTATGAATTAGGATGAACGGGAAGGGTGAGGGCTGCCTCGGAACATGCACTGCGGCGCTACGTGCACTAAATGATAAAGTCCAGGCAATAGGGGATTTTATCTGGTAAAATTAATGGTAGTACTGGAAATCGGCTTCTTAGATGTTTTTTGGGTCGCTGAATCCGAATTTGTAACTTCCCACCAAAATTTCACCCGGCAACCCCCAAAAAATTGATTTTTTGAAAAAATTTGGTTTTTGAGAAAAGCGCGTGGGGAATGTTCCCAGGCAGCCCCCTCTCTCCCCGTTTATCCTACGTCATAATGTCATATATCCTATTTGTTGCAAATTTTGTCTAGTTTCTGAATTTCATAATGCTTTCCCCCTAAAACAATAAGAAATTTAGCTAAAAACAACTATTTGGGGGGATGGTTCGGAGGGAAAAATTTTGGGGGTAAGTTAAAAATTCGGATTCAGCGACCCAAAAAACTTGAAGTAAACCTTATAGAGAAAGTTCGGAGGGAAGATGGGAGGGCTAATGTAAACGTGTGAGTGGTTAAAGGGAATTGCGCAATTCAGTCCACGCAGCACTGCGGCATATGTTCCGAGGCAGATCTCCCCTTCATCCTAAGTCATAATGTCATATATCTAATTTGTTGCAAATTTTGTCTACTTTCTGAATTTCTAGCTACTTTTCCCGTAATACAATATAAAAAATGGAATTTTTTAATAAAAACCTTTTTTCGGGGGCTTTTTACCAAAATTTGGGGTGGTTGCCGGGGGAAATTTTGGTGGGAAGTTACAAATTCGGATTCAGCGACCCAAAGAATATCTAGAAACCCAATTTCCAGTACTACCATTAATTTTGCTAGGTAGAGTCCCTATACGGTCTCTATTGCCTGGACTATAATGTACTTTTTCAAAATTTTATGATTTGTCCTTTGATAAGATGTATTCAGCTATAAGTATGCAAAATTTCACTCCTTCAACCTAATTAGGGGCTCACTTTGAAAGAATTGTTTAAAATACACATGTGGGAGCCCAAAGGGTAAATGTACGACTTTTTCAAAATTTTATAGTTTGTCGTTTGATGCGAGGTATTCAGCTATAAGCATGCAAAATTTCATGCCTCCAACCTAATTAGAGGCTCACATAGAATGAATTGTTTAAAATACACATCTGGGAGCTCAAAGGGTTAAATGTACGAATTTATCAAAATTTTATGATCTGAGGTGTCCATCTATAAGTACGCAAAATTTCACGCCTGCAACCTAATTAGGGGCTTACTTAGAGAGAATTGTTTAAAATACACATGTGGGAGCCCAAAGGGTTAAATGTACGACTTTTTGAAAATTTTATTATTTGTCGTTTGATGTGAGGTATTCAGCTATAAGCATGCAAAATTTCACGCCTCCAACCTAATTAGAGGCTCACATAGAAAGAATTGTTTAAAATACACATGTGGGAGCTGAAAAGGTTAAATGTACGACTTTTTCAAAATTTTATGGTTTGTCATTTGATGTGAGGTGTTCAGCTATAAGAATACAAAATTTCACGCCTCCAACCTAATTAGGGTTCACTTAGAAAGAATTGTTTAAAATACACATGTGGGAGCCCAAAGGTTTAAATGTACTTTTTCAAAATTTTATGATTTGTCGTTTGATGTAATGTATTCAGCTGTAAGTATGCAAAATTTCACCCTTCCAACCTAATTAGGGGCTCACATAGGAAGAATTGTTTAAAATACACACGTGGGAGCTCAAAGGGTTAAATGTACGACTTTTGCAAAATTTTATGATTTGTCGTTTGATCTGAGGTGTCCATCTATAAGTACGCAAAATTTCACGCCTGCAACCTAATTAGGGACTCACTTAGAAAGAATTGTTTAAAATACACATGTGGGATGTACGACTTTTTGAAAATTTTATTATTTGTCGTTTGATGTGAGGTATTCAGCTATAAGCATGCAAAATTTCACGCCTCCAACCTAATTAGAGGCTCACATAGAAATAATTGTTTAATATACACATGTGGGAGCTGAAAGGGTTAAATGTACGACTTTTTCAAAATTTTATGGTTTGTCATTTGATGTGAGGTGTTCAGCTATAAGTATGCAAAATTTCACGCCTCCAACCTAATTAGGGTTCACTTAGAAAGAATTGTTTAAAATACACATGTGGGAGCCAAAGGTTTAAATGTACTTTTTCAAAATTTTATGATTTGTCGTTTGATGTGATGTATTCAGCTATAAGTATGGAAAATTTCATGCCTCCAACCTAATTAGAGGCTCACATAGAAAGAATTGTTTAAAATACACATGTGGGAGCCCAAAGGGTTAAATGTACGACTTTTTCAAATTTGTCGTATGATGTGTGGTGTTCATCTGTAAGTATGCAATATTTCAAGTCTCCAACATGTATAGTTTCTGAGAACGGGCTCTGTGACAGACAGACAGAGGAGCGAGACGAATAGGGTTTCGTCAGATGAACGAAACCCTAAAAATGAACCCATAATCACGAAAAAAAAAAAAAGTAATAATAAGCATATGGAATTATAATACAAGTTTATGACAACAAAGAAATGCAGTATAGTTTTTACAGAATTTTTGTAAAAAAATAAAAATAGGCTGTCTCAAAAAGTATATGGACTTTTCGTGTGTTTAGCATTTAAATTCGAATTTTGCATCCGTTCCTTTGAATTATCTTGAAAACGTATCAAGTAAGCTTCAAACTAGTGTTTGGAGAATCTGTGGCAGTAAAGAGAACCAATTCTGCTCTACATTTTGCTTTAATTCCTGAATAGTAGAAAATTGACGACCATGAGCATATACATCTCGTGCAAGTACTCCCCAAAGGTTTTTAATTGGATTTAGGTCTGGGCTGATAGCTGGCCAGTATATAACAGTCACTTGATTCTGCGTAAACCAAGCTGTTGTTGAATGACAGATGTGAATCGACGCATTGTCCTCTTAGAATTTACAGTTATCCCTTCTAAAAATGTTTCCAAATGCTTTTAAGGACATTTTAATAATCCTCAGAGAACTGCTGAACATTAAGAGAAGCAATATACGTTGTTCCATTGAAACAAATCGCGCCCCACACCATGAAAGAATCCCCTCTTTGTTGTCGACTAATGAACTCCCGAGATTCTCGTCGCAGATCATGCCGATGGTATGCCCAGCCATCAGGGCCATCCAAATTGGTTTTGTTTTCGTCACTAAAGAAACACTTAACAATTCATCTTCCCAAGGCTTGTGTTTTTTATTTCAAAGAACGCATGCATTTCTATGGTGCACTTTCAGCATAGATTCCGCGCACATTCTGCGTTATTTATGAATTTTGCTTGCCTGTATGCAACGGTGAACAATGAATTTTGTAATAGGAAACGCTAAAGTCTTCGAAATTTCACGAACAAACTTCTTTTGGGTTGAAACTGCTCAAAAAATCTATGTGTCTTGTCGTAGAGTTGCTTTTTTTGGTCGACCTGAACGTTGTTTTGCAATCGCATTGTCACTTTTTGATAAAATTTCATAAATTCCGGATCTGTTACTCTTTATTTGTTTAGCAATATCAGAAATTTTAACGTTTGAGTCTTTAACCGCCAAATTTTAGCTATATGAGCAGCAGAGAATTGCACGTTGCGAGGCATTTTCCCACTATTCGATAATTGAAGAATGAGCAGTGATTTTATATTTTGCAGTGGGTACTTAACATGTACAGAACGCAGAAAATGCAAATTTTTTTGATGCGGTGGAAATAAAAGCAATTCTCTTTATTGCACATATATTTTTGGGACAGCTTATTTTGAATTTAATTTTTTTACAAAAATTCTGTAAAACCTATACTGTATTTCATTGTTGTAACAAGCGTATATTATGCATACATTCCATATACTTATTATTATTTTTCGTGATTATGGCTTCATATTTTGAGCTGCTATTTCAAAAAATCGTTTGTCCATATACTTATGAAACGCACTATATTACAAGTGTATGTAGAACAAAACAGCGTTATTTTCACCAGAACTTATTAACTTGTAGCATACAAGTTAATAAGTATTGGTGCGTTGTTTTTTCTACCTGTATTGTATTGCGCCAAGTATCTTCTTAATTGTTATATTGCAAGTACTTAAACAGCAGCACAAAACAGTAAAAATAGTTGGATTATTTTACATGGTGAAAGAAAATTAAAAATCTCAAAACTTTTTAAATATAAAGGCAATTTTCGCTAAAATATATATGAGGACGCTTGTTTCAAAACTCACCTTATACAGAAAATCAAATTTTGGGAAATCGCGAAAATCCTTTAACTGCGCCCATTGGTTTTCATTCTAAAAAAGATTTTAGAATGCCAGAAATACAGGATAAAACTACTTTTTTGCAGATTTTAGAGTTTCTTCTGTGCAGGTTTATCAATAATATAGATTGATAGAGAAAACACGGTTTTTAAAATTTTGGATAAGGCGAGTTTTTAAACTCACGTCCTAATATATTATTGAAGATATTAAACTTGTCTAGATTGTTTTAAATGTTTTTCATGATCTTTTCTAAGCCAAAGTTAAAAAAAAAAAAAGTTTTTATCTGAAAAAAAGACAGAATTTCTAACATGTGTTGTACCCACATGTGGATTTTAAACTTAAAGTTAGAAAATACTCATTTAATGTGTCACATCCCTTAAAAATCATTTTTCGGACATTTTAAAAGGGCAAAAACTTATTATCCAAATAAGCATGAACAAGAAAAGAAAATCTTGCGTCAAGTTTAGATTATGAAATACTTTCTAACACTTCCAAAATACTTTAACGAAACTTCGTCGTTTAATACAAGTAAACAAGATATACAATAGTAAACAAGATACCCTAGAAAAAATAGCATATCTGAAAATCAGATTTCAATAATTACCATCGGTAGTCGAAAAAGTACTTTATTTCTTTTATGCAGTTCTGTATATGTTCTACATAGTGTTGTAGTATGCTAAAATTTAGTATAGTGAAAAAAAAACATAACACAGTTAAAAATTTACCTACAGCAATTTCTACCAATAGACGGAAAAGTACTTGAATTATTTTGTACAGCCTCGTATAGTACCCATTTATTTCTATACACATAACATATTAAGTAGAAATTAAATTCAGGCAAATATACGCTCAAAACTACAGATCGACCGAAAATTCGTTTTCGGCGGAAAATCTGCCGGACCGAAACTCGACCAAAAGTATCTGTATTCCAATAATCTCATTTCTTCTTTCGTAAATTTTCGTTATTACTCCTTGATACGCTGTATCGGCTCAAATGAGACACTTTTATTTATTGCTATGAACTTCACTGCTATGAGCTTATAATTAAAGAGCTAAGTGCAGGGGTGTAAAAATACCGGGCGCCAGGTCGCCCGGGCGACTAAACTTTCAACACTGGCGCCTAGATATGTCTTAGGAAATGAAAAATAATTCGTATTTATAACCTTGATTATTTATGGATATTTTTTTTTTCCATGCGCTAAGAAAAAAAAAAGAATCAAGAACAAGTTTCGCTCTTACTTTGACATCACAAAATTTAAATGATTTATTATTAATAAATTTAAATGGACCTTCTGTAAAAGCATTTGATCCTACAAAAGCAGTTGAACGCTGGTACTTTACATCAAAAACAACAAAACACATGAGCGGTCATAAACATCATAAAATTTAAAAGCAAATGAGGACAAACAATAAGTTAACAGTATTCATTTATGGCATACATTATAGTCCTTGAAGTGCATTACATATTTATACTTTTGAGGTGTTTAAAGAAGTTTTTAATGATTATTATTTGTATTTTACATCAGCACTTCCAATTTTTTTACTTCAATATTTATAATTTTATGTAACATTACTTTTTTATACAAGAAGAATTTGTGTCATGTGTCAATATATTTAATTAAAAAGAGTAATTTGTATGTACTTTTATTAACTTATACTGTGGTTTCATTTTACAAATTTGTTATCGATAGTAACTGGCTCCTAGATTTTTGAGCTGGCTCCTAGATTTTCAAAAAATTTTTACACCCCTGGCTAAGTGGAAGAACATGTGAAGTAACAAAAATTACATTTGAAGAAATTTGAAGTGAAGTTTTTGCTGTAAATTTTAATGATTTATTTTCTGTTTGATACCATGTGTTTAAAATATTAACAGGTATGGTACTAAACTCTCTCAGAATAACTTATTCATATTTAATTCTCAAATATTAAAAATTATTAATATTATTAACATTATTAAATATTAATGAATAATGTCTTAAATCTTCAAGACTAAATAGAATCTTAGTATTTTATCTTCACCATGTGATAGGACACCTCATAACGCTTTCCTCCAAAAGATAATTTTTAGAAAATGTAGCATAACATGTTCATCCACTCAGCTCTTCAATTATGAATCGTGACTGACTTAAAACGTGAATGCAAATTATAAAGCAAGTAATGCATATATGCATAAACTTTTGAAGGCACTTTCCACGTGCTCATTAAACGCTGCCGACTTAACAGTAATAGAAAAGTTTTAGTTTGAAACCGCAGAGGTGTTTCGAAAACTCTTTGAGAAAGTTCTAGTATAACAAATGATCATTTACAAAAATCATTAAAAAAGGTAAATCGAGGTATGTATACTTAAAACATTTTTTAATTAGATGAAATTCATATAATTAGAAAATAATTTTGTGTCGTAGATGAATTAATTACATTTTATTCTATATGAAAATAAAAAGTTTTGGTCAGAGGCACAGATAGCCAACTTGGGCCACACGTATAATTGATTAATAATTATTTTTGTTTAATAAACACGTATAACAGGGTGTTTCAAAAAAGAATTATTTTTTAAAAGTGACATGCATTTGCATAGGGGCTTAAATTGTGAGAAATAATGGGATAAACACACTGTAAAAATTTGTTTTCTTTTAATAACAGCTGACCTCTCAAGAGACTTAAGGCTGCTCTCAAATCCAAAAGGGCAACTTTATGACATAAGTTTTAATTTATTTTTGTTCGGAAATGCATGAAACTAACAGGTGTTGTTGTTCAGAAACTATGTCATCGAGCTGTTTTTTCATTTTTTTTTCATTTTTTTTTTTTTCGCAAACGCAATAGATCTTTTAGAAAATAGTGTCAAACTGGGCGTTTTGAACCGAATTTCCGCGCGAAAGAAGAATATCCACTCAAGAAAGGGTGAAAAAACTGTTTGTCACGTGATCAAAATCGCTTATAATTCAATAGGTAATTTATTGATAAAAAAAAATGGAGAACACAGTTCGATTCCAAATCGCTTCCATGGTCAGGCTTACCAATTTTATATCTTTCCGTTAAAAAATGAATTTGTAAATCTGTCTAAACATTTTGCGCTTGTTGAGCAGAGCCGATGAGAACAGCCTTAAATATTTCATAATTGTATTTTTTTTAGCTTTTCATTATAGCATGGAAGTAATTGTAATAACGCATTAATTTTCCTCATAATTTCATTTAGCTAAGACCAGGGTTCGTTGATATATATGAATGGATATATATTATGAATATATCTGATATTATTTTTAAAATATCAAGTTTTTATATATTTTCGATATTTTCGTATAATTGATATTTATTTTCAAAATATCATTGTGCAAGATAATTTTGTTATTTTCAGTCAAAATAAGTGTAAATGGAATTTTTATCTATTATTGAACTTGTTCAGAGACGCAGATCGGAGCGCCCGGGTGCAGGGAGATATCCCTGAATTTCGAAATAATTTACTTATTTCGTAATTTTATGGTTCAAAACAGGTGAAACCAATGACTAAATCTTCTTACCTTTCAAAACAATGTCTCTCGTAATAGGAATACATGTCTATATGCACTCAGACAAAATCCAAAACATCCATGAAAAGTATCACGTGATATATAAATCCGATAAGCAGCAAATTTTACGCCCGATCTTCGCTCACTTGACCCACAAAAAATCTGCGGTCGTTATGATCTCGTGTTTGGGCTTTTTTGTTTACGTTTTCACTTGTTTTGGTAGGTTGATTGATTCACTTGAACATCTCGACAAAAAAACAAAATACACCATTAAAAAAAAAAAAACAGTGGTGGGATTCAAATAACTTAACAAGCAGTTCTCTCCCTAATGACTTTTTCTCAAGTGTAAACAAGTTTCAAGGAAAATAGTGTGCCACACATAAATTAAAAAAATAATTTCCAACGTTATAAAATAATGATTAAAAAAGTTTTATCTTTAAATACAGTTAAAAAGAAAAATATGTGCTTTAATATGCAGTTAACTGTGTTTTTCCAAGCGAAGGAAGAGACTAGGCTATCACCAAACTCTGTAATAACACTAATAAGCTGCCATAGATTGGACAAAAACTTTGGAACTGAACATTCGTTCTGTGCATATGTCGCTATTCTCTTTCAAAACACTCTGCGGAACACCGCCTTATTTATCTAATAAAAGTGTTGGGTAATACCACAGACTTCTCATATAATCTGTTATTATCTCTAATACAAAGTTGCTGAGTATTTAGCTCCCACGTTCACTGTAACTGCATGTTTAAAATAAACCTCACTGCATATGCCTCGTCTCCTTCGCTCCCGGGCGACGTGGTTGTCGTCTCTGAACAAATTTATTGACTCTGTCATTCTGTAGTTAAAGAACTGTTGCAGTGACTTTTTTAAGCAAAGAAAATAAATATCTTCTCCTAGCTTTGCTTGAAGCTTTCATTTTTAAATGAATAATTATGTAAAATGATTGAGAACTGCCATTGCAAGGTAAACTGTCTAATTTAGATAATCAGTTATATACAGCTTCTTTAGAAAATCATTTTGGTTTAGTTGAGTCTAAACTGTACAACAAGTTAGGGAATAAAAAATAAGACAAGCTTATGTTAAAATCTTCAATAGTAAAAAAAAAAAAAACTATTTTGTATTTAAAATTTTGTTTTTTAAATTTCTGACTTCTTGATACTGAATCCTATATGGGTTTTTTTATGTAAGTGTATAAAGCAAATTGTATCTGTATTCAATTAGTTGATCTTCAATTTTTTTCTAAGTGGGGGGAAAAAAAGGAAATGCGTCTTTAGAATATTGTTTTGTTAAGTTTCTATGTTAAGTGCAATATGTTTCAGTTTCTAATTTATATTGTGCTTGAAAATATTTATTGTCAGCAGCAGTGAGTGACTCTTTTGAAAATATCGGATATATATAAAAAATAGCGGATATTTTTGATATTTTCGAAAATATCATATTTACGAACCCTGGCTAAGACACCACACAGTTCGCAGTGGAAATATAGTTCACCAAAATCTAATATAGTTAATATAAATCAAATAAAGTGACGTGAAGTGAAGAATAAAAAGTGCAAAAACGAAAGTGAACTGAGGTATACAGTATTTTCTGAGAAGAGGTTTATTTTCATGTTCCAAGTTACAATTGCACAATAGAATATAGTTTATTAAAACTTTTATTATAAATCACATAAAGTGAAACGAAGAAGAAAAATTTTTAAAAAAGCGCAGTAAAGTGTAAAAATATTTTTAGAGCCGACAGGATGTTGCTTATTTCATGTTGGCTACATGTTCTGAAATGTGAATTATGATGTTCCAGTTCCATTTTCAATACTTTCTTAATAAAATGTTTCCTCACACTTAATGTGAAAATTGGTGAAAGTATTGTATCAAATACAAATTTAAGCAATTTGCTTTGTCAAAGGAGACGAGTGACATATCTCCAGCAGAAAATATCAAAGTAATAATGTGGTTTTCACATTGGTTTTCATTTCTGATACATATTATAACCAGTTACCAACTATTAGTCAAACATTAGGAAATTTGTTTTTTGATTTAAAAAACAAACTATCTGTAAGCTAATCAAATACAATTAATAACATAGATGCCAACATCTCCGGAAATTCCGGAGTTTCTCCGGAAGTGTAGGTTAAAATACGGTAATAAGGTAGAAAATACGGAAATTTGCGGCAAAAAAAATCGTGAATTTTTTCGATCAATCGCGGCAAAAATTCGCGAATTTCTTCAATCGGTTATTGAAATATATCTCAAAAATTGTCTATTAGTCTATAAAACCACGAATTTCGGCAATCGCTCGCGGCAGAAAATCGTGAATTTCTTTAACTGGTCAGTGAAAAAAGTTGCAAATTTTGTCAATCAGTAGTCGCTGCAAATAATCGTGAAATTCATCAATCGGTCGTTGATAAAAATCGTGCTCTGCAAAAACGGCTGTCAGTTGTGGCAGAAGATCGCGAATTTCGTTAATCAGTTGAGGAAAAACATCCTGGAATTCGGCAATCAGCCGTTGATAAACATCGCGAATTTTGTCAATCATTCACTGCGTTGCAAAAAACGTGAAATCATCAGTTTCGCCAAAAAACGCGAATATCGTCGCTCATTCGCGGCAAAAGATCGCGAATTTCGTCAGCCATTCTTGGCAGAAAATTGTGATTTTCGTTAGTCAGTAGCGGCAAAAGATCGCGATTTTCGTCAGTCATTCGTGGCAGAAGACCGCGATTTTCGCCAGTCATTCGCGGCTAAAGACCTCGATTTTTGTCCGTCGGTCGCAGCTAAAGACCGCTATTTTCGTCAGTCCGTCGCGACAAAAGACCGCGATTTTCGCCTGTCGTTCGCAGCAAAAGACCGCGATTTTCGTCAGTCCTTCGCAACAAAAGATCGCGATTTTCGTCAGTCAGCCGCGGCAAAAAATCGCGATTTTCGTCAGTCAGTCGCGGAGAAAAATCGCGAATTTTCTCAATTGCTTGTGGAAAGAAGTCTCTTTATTACAAAAAATATTAATTACATAAAAAGTAAAAGTAAATTAATATTTAAATTATGTTTGTATGGATGAATACAAAAGCTATCAGGGGGTGAGGATTCATAAAGTACCAAAAAATATTTTAAAATACAGCTCGAAAAAATTTTTGTGCAACTCCTGAAATGTGACTATTTTACTCCTGATGAGTGTCCAAAACTCCTGAAATTTTACTAGTTTACTCCTGATACAGTATTTACAATGTTGGCATCTATGAATTAATGAAGTTTATCTGTTATGTGAGTTGCTAATATTCCAACAACTCAGAAGTCAAATGCTGTTGCAAAATTATCTAGTCGGATGTGGCAATCCCAAAACTTTCTTCTATCGCATACATGTTAATACTTCCTGATAAATGTAGCACAGCAGCGCCACCGGTTACGGGATTTCCACCAAAATCTAGTCAGCAACAACATACCTGAACTTTTAATTGAATCTAAAGTTTGATGAAAATTCATGCATTAGTTCTTGAGATACAGCTATTGCGGAAATCGCGAAAAATGCAGCATAGTAGTGCCACCTGTTGGGCGATTTACACCAAAAACTAAACAGCACTATTTTCTATCAGGGACTAACTGAATCTGAAGGTTGATGAAAATTCATGCATTAGTTCCTGAGATAGAGCTATTGCGATAATCATGAATAATGCAGCGTAACAGCGCCACCTATTGGGTGAATTACACCAGCAAGTTAGCAGCACCAAATTATATCAAGGATTAATTGAATCTGAAGTTTTCGGAAAATCCGTGCTTTAGTTCTTGAGATATAGCTATTGTGGAAATCATGAATAATGCAGCATAGGAGCGCCACCTGCTGTTTGATTTACACTAAAAAGTAATCAGCACCAATTTGTATCAGGAACTAACTGAATCAAAAGTTTTATTAAATTCCGTGCATTAGTTCTTGAGATAGAGCGCCCACAAAATTTGTGTCACAGACAGACATTTAAAAATGTTTTTCGTGATCTCTGACCACTAAAACTTATAAATCCGTCGAAAACCGGATTTCGAAAATTTTCATGAATCCTATACTTTTTTGTAAAGATAGAAGAAAGTTAAAATAGATTTACCAAAAACATGCAAGAATTTGAAAAAACAAGACTAGCCAAACAGAAAGGTAGTCAGAATTGGGGGAAAAAAGTTTTGAGTCAGTTAGACAGTATGTTTGACACATCGCAAGTTAATTCCAGGAATCTTATTGAAATTTATGAAGATTGGGTGTTTCTTCAGAATCAACTAGTGATAGTGTTTTGTGAGGATAAGATGTTTGACACATCGCAAGTTAATTCCAGGAATCCTTTTGAAATTTATGAAGATTGGGTGTTTCTTCAGAATCAACTGGTGGTAGTGTTTTGTGAGGATAAGATGTTTGAACAGCCTGAACAAAAGAAGAATCATAACAATGAAAAAAATAGTTTTTGCGTTATATGAGGGTGTACAATAAGTTTTTGCCCCCCCCCCCCCATAGAAATAAATGAGTGACATTTATGAAATTGCTACATTTTTTAGCCCTTTTCTATATAGTCAGTGTGCGCAGTAACACATTTGTGCAACCGGTATTTCAAAGAGAGAGGGGAGGATGTACCCCAGGAGGCGCGATATTAGACCCAAAGGGGAGCATTTTTCTAACTTTTTCTGACCCCACATGTGACATATCGTTGGAAAGGCCTGTGACCACTTATTCATGCTATGCGCATCCCGATCCTCTCCCTCGAAATTTGCCCTCCACAGGGCGCTTTTCTAAATTTTGCAGATATCATTTATGCCCCGGCGGGGCAAATTTGGGGGGAGGGGTTCGGGAGGTGCATAGCATGAATAAGTGGTTACAAGCCTTTCCAACAATATGTTATATGTGGGGGTCGGCAAAAGTTAGAAAAATGATCCCCTTTGGGTCTACTATCGCGCCTCCTAGGATACATCCTTCCCCCCTCTCTTTGAAATACCGTTTGCAGAAATGTGTTACTGTGCACGGTGACTATATAGAAAAGGACTAATACAATGTAGCAATTTCATAAATTTCACTCAATTATTTCTATGTGAGGGCAAAAACTTAATAATACACCCTCGTATATGACTTATTTTGTTCTTCACCAAGATCGCAAATCATTATTTTTGGTAGAATTAAAGATCACTGGCCTTCATTAACATTTTATAGTTCATTAACATTATAATTTTTAATTAATATATCGACTAGTTATAAAATATCTTAAGTGCATTGGGACCTGCCTTCGTTTATCATGAACTAAATTTGAAGACCTCTACATGTGACAGAACTTCCTTAGCCATCAACAACAAACACACTCTGGAAAAGTGAAACTTACTTTTATTAATTTATATGTCTCATTAGTTGCTTTATATTTTTCATGATAAATTGTATTGTTTTTATAAAGTTTTTTTTTTTTTAATATCTGCCTACTTATTATCAAAAGGAAATATTTGTTGTTAAAATACCATTTTTTTTTAATTGAAAATCATCGTTTTCCTGAACAATATTGATGAAACATAAATATCAACGGTAGCAATTTTTTTTTATTTTTAGATACAGTTTTCCTAAATTAATTTTCCTGTTGTAAATTGCATTAATTATTACGAGTCGAAATTCGACGAATAAAAATATTTAAAAGAACTATTGAATTGAATTTAAAAAAAATTACCACATAAAAAACCAATGTTATACACTGGCTCTTAAAACAAATTATTTTAAACAGAAATTGCCAACTACTGTTTTCATTAACTTTAACTTTTCAAATTATTGAAAAATTAAACTTTCTTCCTAAAAGTAATGAGTAACATGTAATCAAGATAACTAATTGTCAATTGAGTCTACGACCTTTGATATTAACGGATTGAAAAATCAGTAAAAATTGCGCCACTTTGAACATTTATATATATTTTTTGCTTAAAAAAAGTATTAAACTAAAATTACTAAACTGCTGTTGCTGTTTAACTTTTCATATTATTAAAAAATTTAAACGAAATATATATATTCCTACATATTCCTTATATATTCCTATAAGTAATAAGTGACATGTAATCAAGATAAGTAATTGCCGACCGAGGCTTTGATTTGTTAGTATGGAATGCAAAAGCAGCCAAAATTGTGTCACATTGCACATTCATATATCTTCTATACTAATATTATAAAGAGGTAAAAATTGTTTATTTGTAGGAGGTAAGCTCTCGAACTACCGAACCGATTCCAAAAGTAATGGTATCAAAATGATGGTGTTAGTCCAACTTTAGAACATAGGCTATATCGTATGTCCGTGCCACTGGCCAAAAGGGGGTGCACAAGCAAAAAACGTTCTAAAAATGAGATTTTTTTGTTATTGAAGGGCCTAGAAACATGAAATTTTGAAAGGTAGTTACTTATAAGATACTAATGATCTCTAAGGACATTTCTTTAAAATATCGAAATTAAAAAGGGGTGAAAATGCACGAAAAGCGTTCTAAAAAATGTTCTAAATGGCGATTTTTACAAAATCTCAAAACGTTCAAAACCGATTTAAAAAATAATAGTGTCAAAATGATGGGGACAACCCTTGATCCAATATAGGCTGCATTTTATGTCGGTGCCACTACCCTTAAAGCGGGTGCAGGAGCAAAAAAAAAAGTTCGAAATTGCGATTTTTGTGTTACTGAAGGACCCAGATACATGGAATTTGGAATGGTAGTTACTTATAAGATATAAATGATTTCTAAGAACATTTCTTAAAAAATTCGAAATTTTAAAGGAGTGAAAATGCGCGAAAAGAGTTCTAAAAAACGTTCGAAATGGCAATTTTTACGCAATCTCAGAAAGTACCCAATCTATTTCAAAAGTAATGGTTGGAAGTTGATCATGACAGCCCTTGCTCTGACATAGGCTATATTTCATGTCGATGTCACTACCACCTAGGGGTTGTAGAAGCAAAAAACGTTCTAAATTGCGATTTTTGTGTTACTGAAGGGCCTAGAATCCTGAAATTATGCAGGGCAGTTATTTATAAGATAAAAATGATCTCTAAGAACATTTCCTAAAAAATCGAAATTTAAAACGGGTGAAAATGAGCAAAAAGTGTTCCAAAAAACTTTCTAAATTGCGATTTCTACGCAATCTCAGGAAGTACCGAAACGATTTAAAAAATAATGGTGTGAAAACGATGGTGACAGCCCTCGCTCCAACATAGGCTGTATTTCATACCGGTGCCACTACCCCAAAGGGGTGAAAGAGCAAAAAACGATCTAAATTGCGTTTTTTGTATACTGCTGGGGCTAGCAACTTGAAACTAGGCATGGTAGTTACTTATAAGATATAAATGATCTCTAAGAACATTTCCTAAATAATTCGAAATTTGAAAGGGGTGAAAATGGACGAAAAACGTTCTAAATTGCGATTTCCCCGCAATCTCAGAAATTACCCAACCGATTTCAAAAGTAATGGTTGGAAATTGATGATGACAGCCCTTGTTCCAATATAGGATCTATTTCATGTCGGCGTTACTACCACCTTGCGGTTGCATTTTAAGAAACGTTCTAAATTGTGATTTTTGTGATACTGAAAGGGCTAACAACTTGAAATTTGGCATGGTAATTACTTATGAGATCTAAATACACTCTGAGAAAAGTTCCTTAAAAAGTTGAAATTTAAAAGGGGTGAAAATGAACGAAAAGCATTCTAAAAAAGTTTTAATTAGCGATTTCTACGCAATCTCAGGAAATAATCCGATTTCAGAATTAATGGCTTCAAATTGATGATGACAGTCCCCGCTCCAACATAGCCTATATTTTACGTTGTTGTCACTACAACCTGGGGGTTACAGGAGCAAAAAATATTCTAAATTGTTTTTTTTTTGTGTTACTGAGGGGGTCTAACATTTTAAATTTGGAATGGTAATTACTTCAAAGATGCAAATGCTTGCTATGAATTGTCGAAAAAAAATTCCAAATTTAAAAGGATGAAGAGAGCAAAAAGCGTTCAAAATTACAATTTTTATACAATCGTATGAAATACGAAACCGATTTCATACATAATGGCAGAGGTGCCAAGCTTGCACTAATCTTCCGTAATGTGTGGATTAATTTGACCCAGTTTAACAACGTTTCGAACTAGAAAATTTATTTTCTGTATCTTTATTTATTTAATTCCAGTTTTCTATGTGGAACTTATTTAATTTCATCTCTGAAAAAAATTTCTGGTGCGAAGTGTGTTAAACCAGGGTTAAATTAACCCACATATTACGGAGGATTAGTGACAACTTGACACCTCTGCATAATGGTTGCTAATTGATGATGATAGAACCTGCTCAAACATAAGCTATATTTTATGTCGAGGGTTGCAGGAGTAAAAAACTTTCTAAATTGCGATTTCTGCGGTACTAAAGAGGCTAGAAACTTTACATATAGCACGGTAGTTACTTATAAAATATAAATGTCCTCTAAGAACAGTAAAAAATAAATTTGAAATTAAAAAGGTGTGAAGCGAAAAGCATTCTAAAAGAGTCCTAAATTACGATTTCTATGGAATCTCAGGAAATAATAAACCGATTACAGAAGTTATTGGCTGCGAATCAAGAGTGATAGTCCCTGATCCTATACGTGCTATATTTTATGCCGGCGACATTACCACCTGGTTGGCAGGAACAACAAGAAAGCCTTTAAAAACATCTAAATTCCGTTTTTTATAGAATATTAGGAAATGCCAACCGATTTCAAGGTTAATGTTGCAAATTAATGGTGACAGTCTCCGTTTCAACATATTACGAAACATTCTATTTCAACTCATTTCGGCATTTTATGTTGGTGCTACTAACACCAGAGAGATGGTAGACTGTTAGACAAGAAGCTGGGAATTTGACATGATGGTTAATTTTAAGATGTAAATGTGTTAAGATGGTTTCAAAAAAATTCAAAACTTCAAATGAATACTGAAATGAACATAAGTCTCAAAATACTTTCTAAATTATCATTTATTTGGAATTAGTTTTAGTTCTTCTTATTAATTAAAATCTCATTTCTATCGATTGCACTTTTATAATGAAGTTTAGTCAAACTGTGGCGTAATTTGTAATTTTTGAATTATTCCAAAAAGTTTTCTTCTAATAAAAAATAGTCATGCAAATATCACTTGACATATTTCAACTATTACGCGAGCAAAGCCGTGGGGTTTTGCTAGTATATATATATATATATATATATCAGTGAAATCTAAACATAACGTCATTTTTACCGTCACAAAATTTGCATGCGCAATTTACTTTCCACTATTTAAAAAATATTTTAACGTGCAATAGGTTATTAATAAATATGTATTTCCAAACTTGATGCCGCGATTGCCAATTACTACTTTGCATGTCAACATTCGCACTCTTGACTTGAGGTTCTGCTCTAATGTAATTATCGGCAAAAAATGTATTTATTTAGATGCATTCGTAGTAATTTTATCAAAGGAAATGCATTTTTAACTTTTTACCATGACTTCATTTTCAGTTCTTTCTTCTGAGATAAGCGTCTCAATCTCAGTATCAACGAAATGAAAAAAAAAAAATGGAATGTAACAGCTTTTAAGGTATTTTTTTTAACATAACGTCATTTTCTGTTCACATTAAAACAAATAAATGACATCGATAAAGATATAGAAATTCCCGTTCGGTAACATTGGTATGGTAGTAATTCAATTGCCACAACTGTGGAGAGATTTCATTAAAAAAAAAAACTTTTAAAATTAAAATATAAAAAGGGGAAGATACAGGCATATCTACAAATGAACAGCTTTCTTTTTAAAAAATAATTAGCAAAATTGGTTGAGTAGAAAGTTCAGGGCAGATGATAAAAAAAACCCTTGTGTTTTAAATACTGATAATTATTATCATTAGTTTGTTATAATTGTGTATTTTAGTAACACAAACAAATGTGTATATATTTCCTAAAAACAAGAGAAACATAACTATGGGACTAGTTGCTGTACATGAAAATCATGTTGGTATATGCAAAATACTCAAGTATTATTTTAGTAGAAAATATATCAATATCCTACATTGTATGTACCAATATTATATTCATTGGAAAACTTGACGGCGAAATTTGTTCAGATAAATTATCGTCTATGCAAATAATTATTTTCACGCAATTCTCATTTTTTATCTTCTTCAAAAAATCAAAAACATTTTATAGTATTGCATTGAAATAAAACTTCAAATATTTAAAGCCGCTTAATGTAATATTTTAAGCGATCACATTATTTTATTTTGTGTCACTAATAGAAATAAATCTGACAAGTATTGTTATTATCAAAATTTAATTTTATAAAGTATATTCCATTTATCATGAAAAATATAAGCATCTGGTGCACCATTAATGAAAATAAATACAAATAGAAAAGTAAAAACAGAATCTTATAGATATACCATTGCTGCAATGATCAATGGATTATCGATTTTGTTTAAAATCGGCCGAAGAATTAGATATTTAATCCATTTTCAAACCATTTTGTGATCTATTTTATTGGGAAAATCATTAAGAAAATATGACCGAGTAAAAGTGATAAATATTGCGATGATAAAGAAACATACTAGTACGGAGGTAACGTCTTTAGTTTTAAAACAAGAAATCTAGCGCTCAAATTCAGTAGATTCCAATGTGTCAGAAATTGATATAAACTTTCTTTTTGTTTTACCTTAAGCTGTTATCAGATTCACCAACTTTTCAGCCGATTTTAAACCCAACTTTTTCCTGTTCAAAGGGAGAAAAAGGTTACAATTGTCGTTGCTAAAGTTGGAGGAAAACCACTACTACTATAGTACCAGCCATCAATATTTATCGCCTTTTCGTATCAATCGCTTATCTCTTATTCGCTGAAATGTTGAAAGGTGGGAGGAAAAGTTGCGGCTAGCGAACACTTTTTAGAGATGCGGATAAAAAGTTAGGGATATTGCTGTTTGCTATCACACTGGGTTCGAGACAATATTTCGTGAAAAGTTGGAGGAAATCTAAGTGTTGGCTCAAAAATTGCTCGAAAAGTTGGTGAATCTGATAGTAGCTTTTATAGCCTCACGTACCATCATTTAGAAAGTCGAGTGGAGTTTACTCGGACTGTTTGGACTTATTCGACAAGGCCGGTTTTTGAAAATTGGCTGAATATCAAGTGGTGGTGTTTTGTTATGGTCGATTATCTGCAATAAGGATATTGCCCGGCAGGATGAATGACCCTTGTGTGTGTGTGTGTGTGGGGGGGGGGGGGTCTTTCTAAGGTATCCTAATACGTACTTACGGCAAGATTCGAAGTAAACCACGGAAGACCACGTACTGTTAGGTCGACGGGTGCGATAGGAGTTCGAACCCAATACCATCCATCTGCAGATTTCAGAGCAGAACCTCTCACCCACTGGTGGGGTGGTTGAATATTAGATGTGGGCATATATGCATTTATGTTATTTAACCAATTAAGGCCTTATATTTGACATACATGAAATAAAATTTTATTTTATATATTTATTTTATATAGCGGTGTTGTGGTTACTTAGAACCACTGCCATATTTTTATTTAATTTCATTTAGAAAATATTTTTATTAATCTTGTATTCATTTAATTTTAATATCCGCATTCCAAAATTATTTTAATTCCCTTTTTTTTTTCAAACTTCCCCTGTAAATTTTTCTTTCTGGCATAGCATTTCATTCATTTTAAAATCATAAACGTTGTTTTGAATTCTGTACTTCCGGTAAAAGAATTATCTGGAAAGTTCCATTTCTTTCTATTTGTGAAGTCATATCCTTTTGTAGCTCCACCCCTTAGCCAATAATATTTAAATCAGTTTAATTCGTAATTTCAAAATTTTTAACTCTTTACTACTCTTTGGCATCTTATCTCGGTGAAATCTATGAAATTTCCTTTTTTTAAAGCAGTTTTTTATATTCTTTAGCATTACATTTATGCCAATGCAGGGCGCCTGTATGTTCGTTCAGCCAAAGTTGGCGTGTTTCAAGGATTATAGCAACTCCCTTTACTCCCCTTCTCGGAGAGCTTGTGCACATTCAGTAGTGTAGTTGAGTTGGGACTTCAATGCAGAATGGCTGCCTTTTTTTTGCCGTACTGCGAAGAAATTATGTCCGCGCCTGCATGAGTGTTCTGTAACTATCGCAGAAAATGGGTGGATGCCTCTTCCCCTTCTACAAAAAATAATAAACGGATTTCGTATCTACAGTAAGAAATATTAAAAGTGCAAGAAAATTTCGGCTGCATAGTTTCGTCTTTTTTTTGTGGCGAGATTTTTTTTTTGATCAGTTACTTCTGATTCTGCAGTAAAATGTGGATAAAAAGTGGAAATTATTTTTATTCAAATGGTGCTTTTACTTTGAGTCGTAGAATTGTTATGCTAAAAAAATCATCTAAATGCCTGTGCCTCCACACTCCTCAAGGGAAAAAAATATTTTATTTTCCTTAGTAAGAATGTAGATGTATGTGTCGATCATAAAAAAAGTACATCTAAAAGAATAAGATATGTACTGTATGATAATACGCTATGTTCTGCAAAAAAATTACTTCATAAATTAAAAAAAAAAAATTGCAAGGAAGATTTCTCATATATTTATTTTCTTTCTGCAAATGTCTCCATCATTTTTCTGTTCTTTCGGGTCAATGCAGGTAATGCTTTTACCTTTTATTTTTTTTGTTCTTAATTTCCAAATGTATAAGTAAATTCAGATTTTCTTTAATTAATGACTGTTATGTCAAAGTGGTCTTTTGTGGCCACAACAAAATGTTAAATATACACTATACGATCAATCCTAAAAAAATGATTTGGAATTTCAATATCCAAAATAACTTTACAATATTATTCTATCACCTCCTGTCTTCCAAACACAACAGCTTTCTTTCCTGGTACCGTGAACCTTTAGAAACCTTTATGACATGACAGTTATTAAGTTATATTTTGATATGAAAATTTGTTTTAGTGTATTATTATTGAAATATTTGATATTTAGAAAAGGTAGCTTCCTTAAATTTTTTATACAATCTTTCTAAAAAAAAAGAGAAAGAATTCATGTAATATTTACAGTTTATTATTAAGGAAAAATGATTGCAAGGTAACTTCATATGAGATTAATTTTTTTTACTTCACCACATTACTTTAAAATTTGTTCGGATTTGTTTTGAAATTTGTTCAACATTGTTTTGAAATTTATCACCATGCCTCCAAAAGCAAATTTAAACCTTTTGTATTCAACCATTTGATGGAAATCCTCAGACGGTCGAATTTTTCTTCAACCAGTTATCAGATTTGCAGGAATTATATAATTACTGTGAAAAAGAACTTTTTGCTCTTTTCAAGTCAAAATTACAGAGTACAGCATTACATTTCTTTCTCGAAACACAATTTCAATTCAAAAATTCTAACCTTCAAACCATTCGCAAAGAATTTATTAACTACTTTCTGCCAAGAAAAAAATCTGACACTTGGAAGTCTCTTCAAAATTTAAAATTGGATTCTAATGAGTCAGTTAAAAATTTTTCATATCGTTTCGCTAAACAGCTTCGACTTGCTTATCCTAAATTAGATCCAGCTGCTCTAGATTCTTTGAAATTTACTCATTTTATTCAAGCTTTACCTAAGCAAATTAAAAGGAAAATTCTAGAAGAAAACCTTTCCACTTTTGAGTTAGCTCTTGAACGAGCACAATTTTTACAAGATATCTATGATTCACCACCTACTCAAAAATCTAATCAACATTATGACCAAGTTTATTCTCTGAATAATGAAAATAATGGTGAATGTTCAAAATTTTCTGATAGTTTTGTTGAACAAGCTCCTATCAGACATAAAAAGGACAGAGTCTATAGAAATTCGCAAATAGCATTCTCGCCATCCGAATCTCATAATGAACATTCTCCTAGACATAGAACTGTTGTTAAAAAAAGTGTGTAACTTACTCTCCCTCACCAGTTATACATAACGTGGCTTCTAGAAATAAAACAAACTTTATTCAGCATAAGCCAAATCAGAAACGATCTTTCTTTCGGCCAAAGTTTGACAAGTTTTCTCACAAGAAAAACTCTTCAGAGTATTTTCGCAAACAAAATGTTATCCAATGTGCCTTTTGTGGTCGTTTTAACCATCTTATGGAGTCATGTTACAAGTTTAGAAATCTACTTGACTCTTCTAGGCAAAATGCCAATCACACTCAAGACTCCCATTTTTCTGCGAATTCTTCTCAAAGAAAGAAAAACTTTACTTCTTTTTCTAAAAATAAAAATGATGATAAAAATTATCATTTAAACAAGTAAGGGAGATTGGTCCAACTGACCACCATTCCTCCCAATCTTACTCGTTAGGGTAAGTACAGTTCTGTGACAATTCAAGCGAATGTCAGATTGACAAAAATTCGTCTTCAATTACTTCCTTTTCAAGCGCTGTTACACAGACATCACCAATGGTGCAAAAAATGAACAGACCTTGCTGTTCTGAAAATTCTTTGTCATCAAAGTATTCTTCTCAAATTGAGGATTGTGTACAACAACGACACGTAATTTGCAGCTCTTTTGATAACACTTATTCACTTCCATGTATAATTATGAATGTTCAACATAATGAGATATCAACTTCATTGATTCAGGCTCAACTCTAAGTTTGTTGGATCATGAATGCTTTAACAGCATTAAATCCAAAATCCATTATAAATATTTATCTCGAAATGTTTCTGTATCAACTATAAACTCTTAAAGTTTTCTTTAAAGGATGTATCGAGATTGCATTCAAAATAGACAAATTCTTTTTTCATCATGTCTTTTACCTTACTGATATAAAGAATGTTAATTTTGAAGCCATACTTGGTTTCGAGTTTATAAACAAGCATTCAATAACCATTTCTCCAACATTTAAATCTATATTAATTAAAGATAAACATATACCTTTTAACATTCAAAAAGAGTCTCCTAGCAGTTTTTATTTGAATTCTCAGTATAATAATAATAATACAACAGTGCCATATTCTTTTGATGAAAACAATGTGCCTATTTATGAAAATTCTATGCCAGTTAACACAAATAATGGTGCTTATTTTGATAATATGAATGGAAATTTTGGTGATAATTATTTGCATTTGGTAAATAATTATGAAAATTATCCTTGCAATTACAGTTTTCCAAATAATGGTTTGTTTATAAATAGTGTTGGTAATACTGCTATGAATTATGATAATTCTTTTATGAATACTAATCTCAATATCAGAAATTTAGAAGGTCATGCTCAAGTTTTTACTCAGTTTCCTAATTATTTTCCCACTCATACAAACTTTGATTATTCTAATGTTATAAATAATATTTCTGATACCAGTAATACGAAAATTACCTCTGATGACAAAAATGTCATATCTGAAGATGACAATGACATTAGTTATGTTGGTAAAAAGTACACCAATTTGAAAAATGGTAATGAAAAATTATTGAGTTCTAACATGGTACAAACTGTAAATAGAGAATTGATTCCCCCCAATTCTTCTGTTTATTTACATGTGAAATACTTGAATTCTCCCTCTGAATATTTTATTTTTAAGCCTGCTTTGAAAAGTAAAGCTCTTATTTTGCATGAATCATTGCATTCTAAGTCTTCAATTCAAAAAGATTTATTCTTAGTTGTATGTCAGAATATATCCAAAGTGGATGTTCATTTAAACAAACATACAGTTCTTGGTGAGTGCATTAATGTAGATGAGAATGATATTGAAAAATATTCCTTTGATTTAGATTCAGAAAATGAATATTGTAATTTAATTTTACCATCTGAGGAAATTAAAAGAAAACAAATACAAGAAGTGTCACCAAATGATTTTGACTTAAAGCACTTGTCCCCACATGAAAGTGACTGTTTACTAAAATTATTGTGCAATAAAGCTCAAGCATTTTCTAAATCCTTAGACACTTTGGGTCATACAGACCTACTTAACCCTCAGTTTTCAATGATGAATTCTCATCCGGTGAAAACATTACCTTTTCCTGTGCCACAGGCACTAGAGCAAGAAGCTCTTGACCAGATTAATCAAATGCTAAATGCTGGCATTATAGAAAGATCAAATTCTTCTTGGGCTTGCCCCATGCTGTTAGTTAAAAAGAAAAGAACTGACATGTCAAAACCTCAAAAATATCGTTTGGCTTTAGATCTACGATTATTAAATTCTATTATTATTCCTTCTTCATATCCTCTACCTCGCATTCAAAACCTATTAGTACAATTTTCAAAATTTAAATACTACAGTACACTGGACTTACCCTCTGCGTACTGGCAGATTGCGGTTCCTAAAGAGATGCAAGATAAGCTCAGTTTTACCACTCCATGGGGAATGTTTACCTACCTTCGTCTTGTTTTTGGCTTGAAGACAGCTGCAAGTACTTTTCAACAGTTAATTGATTCAGTTATTCAATTATCCGAAATTGACTCTTGTTACGCATACCAGGACGACATAGTTGTTGGCGCTAATTCGTTTGAAGAAATGGTTGCAAAACTCACAAAACTCTTGGACACTCTTATTGCTAACAACATTACTCTTTCTCCTGAAAAATGTTCTTTTATGCAAACTAGCATTAACTTTTTAGGCTTCCACCTCACTGATCATAAAATCCTTCCAATTACAAGCAATATTTTGAAAATTACTTCTTTTCCAAAGCCAAAAACTAAGAGGCAGACAAAGAGTTTTATTGGCTTATGTTTTACAGGTCAATCATACCTCATTTTGCTAAATTAATTACTCCTCTTATTGAAATCACCAAACCTAAAAATAAATTCTGTTGGAAATCTGAACAAGAAAATGCATTTAATAAATTGCAAGAAATTTTTTTTCATAAACCCATGCTCAATCTTCCAAATTGGAATGAGACCTTCTATGTTAATACAGATGCTTCAAAGACAGCAATCTCAGCTGTTCTTATGCAAAAAATTCAAGATGAACTTCGCCCAATTTCTTATTACTCCAAAACTTTATCTCAATCTGAAAAACAGTACCCAGCCATTAAACTGGAACTTTATGCCATTTATAAAGGTATAACGGCGTTTAAATATTACATTTTCGGCAGACCTTTCATTCTTTTGCCTGATGCTAAACCTCTCAATAATTACAAAAAATCAACATCTCCTGCTGACATCACTACACGTTGGATGTTAGAACTATCCGAATACTCTTACACATTCCAGCATGTTCCAGGCAAAGATAATGTGTTAGCAGATTTTCTAAGTAGGACACCTCCCATATTCCTACTGAAGATCTCCATACTAACCCTGATCTCATTTTTGAACAAGAAGTACTGCCTATTGTTGATAGTCAAAATGACCTACATAATGAAATTGCTCAGTATCCATGTGGATTAATTGGTAAAAAACATCATAACTGCCATCTTCAAAGTGACCCTCCATCTACAAATAATGCTAATAATGAAGACCCATTGTTAGAAATTTTTGATCAAACCATCCTTTCTGAACAACAAAAAGATCCTCAAATTAAGAAAATTTATAAAGATATTAAATCTAATAAAAATATCTAAAAGTTTAAATGGTTATTACATTAATCCAAGTAATGAGTTGCTTTGTTATAATGGACACTTCTCTTCAGAAGACATTGAATTACATAGAGCTATTTTACCATCTTCACTCAGAGCTAAAGCTTTAAGAATTGCTCATATTACTCATACTGGTATTCATAAAACCATTGTTAATTTAAAGAAAAGATTCACTTGGAAAACTCTAATTTCTGATACAATTAATTATGTCAACTCTTGTAAAATTTGTTTAGTAAATAAAAATCATAAAAAAAGCACTGCTCCATATCTTCCAGCACCTATTCCTAGAGCTCCCAATCAAAAAGTTTCGATGGATTTACTTGGTCCTTTGAGAAATCACCAGTTTGTTATGACTGTAATCGACCATTTTTCTCGTCATCTTGAATTATATGCCTTGAATAGCATTCATGCTGAGTCGGTGACTAAAGCTCTGTTGAATTACATTTCCACTCATGGAAAACCCGAGTTAAATCTTACAGATCATGGTTACCAGTTCACTAGTGATTTGTTTTCTTATTTCAACAAAAAACTTGGCATAAAGCTAGAGCGCAGTACAGTAGCGCATCCACAGGCTAATGGATTGAGTGAGATATGTAACACTCAAATAAAGTCATCTGTCAATACAATGGCTTCCCAAGGATTTGATGTTCCAACTGCTTTAAAAATTCACCAGTCCATATACAACGCTACACCTCATCCAGCTACAAAATTTACTCCAAATCTTCTTCATTTTGGAAGGGAGGTGAATGATATTTATGCCAATTATAAAACCCATTTTTCCTGGAAAATCCTTAACACTGCATATGAAATCCACAAATTAATGGATGTAATTGAAAAAGTATACTACCAAGCTTACAAAAATAACGAGTCTTCTAGACAAAAAGTGTATCAAAAATCAAGGGAAAAATTAAAATTTGCTAATATCAAAGTTGATGATATTGTTTATGTAAAATTTCCCAGTGTATTTAACAAAAAAGTACAAGGACCTTATATGGTAAAGAAAATAATTTCACCTGTACTTATTCAAATTCAAGATTGCAAGAATAATCAAGCATCACCTGTGTTAATTCATACTAACAGAATCTTGAAACTCCAGAAAAGAAATGAAGCATTGCTTCATCCTTCTGATTCATCTAGAAGTGCAACACATGATCAAACGACTTGATAGTGCATCTTCTTCTCCTGTGAAATGACATATGCCTACTCATACTACTAATTGTGATTCTCCTCAAATTCAGACCACTTCGAAGTGCCAACAAACATCTTCGCATTCACATAGTTCAGTGCATTCTCAAGCATCTGGTAGTAAAACTTCCACTACAGTTCTAAATAAATGTACTCAAAGTAAAAAACATTATGATCTTCGTCCTCGCAGTCATAAATACTATAAAATATAAATTAATCATCATTTTTATTTAGGATGCCTTTACCATTGTAAAAAATCTCATCTATGCTAGCTAGATTGGATTGTCAAATACGAAGACTGACTGTTTATTTTATTTCTTTACTTCTACCAAAGCTGCAGGCAGCATTTGTGTATTTTTTTATATTTATTTTTTTTAAGTCGCCTTCGTCTTGACACTGTGGAATTGTTATCCTGCAAAAGTATGTAAATCTTGTTTTTGTTTACTATGTTGCTCGCTGAAATATTGTCTTCAAAACCTTATTCATCTTTTAGAATTTATATGGATTGTAAAAAAAAAAAAAAAAAAATGTGCTGATAACTCTGAATTTTTAATTTCAGTATTGGATTTAAATATTAAGACAGATTCTTAGAAAAATCAAATTTTTTATAATTCATTATCTTAGTTGCAAATGAAATGTCATTGATTACTTTATTTTGATATGGTATTTATCTTGAAAAGTAAATTGTTATTGATATAAAATATGAGTACATATATCATCACTTTCCCTATTGTGACTTTTAGAGTAACTCAAAATGTTACTTTGTTCTTAATTATAATTCATGCATGTTCTAACAACTAATCTCTTTCTAACATCTAAAATAATAATAATGATGAAAGTTATGCATGCTTCTACTGTTATTATTGGTGTATGTAAAGTGGTTGAAAGTACATTAAACCTTTTTAAGTGTTTGAAAGTTCACAAATTAAAAAAAAGATATTTATACATGAAAATTTTGTACTTTGGATCCAAAGATACTCTACAAAGATTATTTTAAGCCTTTACAAAAAAAGAATACTTATATATTTTACATGAAAAAATGTAACATGTTTATACTTACAAAGATTATTTTAAGTCTTTACAAAAAAAATACTTATGTATTTTACATAAAAAAGTAATCGCATATTTAGTCTTACAGATGTTTGAATTAAACATAATTCGATAAGCATTTCAGAATATTTAGTATAAATATTTTGTGTGATAAATTTTTGTGAGACCAATGTTATTAAAGTTATGTGTTGCATTTATTTATGTACTTTTTCTGAGAGCTTAAAAATCCTCTCTTTACATTTATTTTCTTTGAAAGTATTATTATTGTTGTTGCAGAATAACACGATATTAGTTGTTCATCTAAGAAAAGTTGATTTCTTAAAAAGTGCTACTTTTTTTGTATAAATATTTTTAATGAGAGTGTAAATATTCTCTCTTGACTATTTACTTACATTTTGAATTTTTGTTATTGTAAATTCTCAGATGAGTAATTTATTAAAGAATTGATTAAAAAAAAAAAAAAAAAAAATTGAAATGTAGTTCATAGACTGTGACTTGAAATAGAATTGTGATTTAAAGGTACTACTTTAAATTATTGCTATTTTCTTTTTCTTTAAAAATAGAAAGGTTTTATTACTAATGTTGTATTATACTGAATGATGCAAAGTCATCATTAATATGCATGTCAATTTGTATCATGTAATATTATTTGTCTATGTGTACATTTATTACAATTTTTACCCACTCTTTTAATATACTCTGATCTTACGTTACAATGTTGTATTTGCTATTTCACATATCAGTGAATGAACTTTTAGCAACTTCATTTTGAAAGACTTTGTGTACCTTTTGTCAGAGAAATGTAACCGATTATTATTTTTCTCATTATTTGAAGTTATATGCATGTTGTATATGTATATAGTTTAGAAAATATTGGCTCAATGTCAAAATTATTAAATTTCTCCATCTTACCAATATTTTCTTTTGGGGAGGCCGGAGTAATATGTTGTGGTTACTTAGAACCACTGCCATATTTGTATTTAATTTCATTTAGAAAATATTTTTATTAATCTTGTATTCATTTAATTTTAATATCCGCATTCCAAAATTATTTTAATTCCCTTTTTTTTCAAACTTCCCCTGTAAATTTTTCTTTCTGGCATAGCATTTCATTCATTTTAAAATCATAAACGTTGTTTTGAATTCTGTACCTCCGGTAAAAGAATTATCTGGAAAGTTCCATTTCTTTCTATTGGTGAAGTCATATCCTTTTGTAGCTCCACCCCTTAGCCAATAATATTTAAATCAGTTTAATTCGTAATTTCAAAATTTCTAACTCTTTACTACTCTTTGACATCTTATCTCAGTGAAATCTATGAAATTTCCTTTTTTTTAAAGCAGTTTTTTATATTCTTTAGCATTACATTTATGCCAATGCAGGGCGCCTGTATGTTCGTTCAGCCAAAGTTGGCGTGTTTCAAGGATTATAGCAACCCCCTTTGCTCCTCTTCTCGGAGAGCTCGTGCACATTCAGTAGTGTAGTTGAGTTGGGACTTCAATGGAGAATGACTGCCTTTTTTTGCCGTTCTGCGAAGAAATTATGTCTGCGCCTGCATGAGTGTTCTGTAACGAACGCGGAAAATGGGTGGATGCCTCTTCCCCTTCTACAAAAAATAATAAACGGATTTCGTATCTACAGTAAGAAATATTAAAAGTGCAAGAAAATTTCGGCTGCATAGTTTCGTCTTTTTTTTGTGGCGAGATTTTTTTTGATCAGTTACTTCTGATTCTGCAGTAAAATGTGGATAAAAAGTGGAAATTATTTTTATTCAAATGGTGCTTTTACTTTGAGTCGTAGAATTGTGATGCTAAAAAAAAATCATCTAAATGCCTGTGCCTCCACACCCCCCAAGGGAAAAAAATATTTTATTTTCCTTAGTAAGAATGTAGATGTATGTGTCGATCATAAAAAAAGTACATCTAAAAGAATAAGATATGTACTCTATGATAATACGCTATGTTCTGCAAAAAAAATGCTTCATAAATAAAAAAAAAATTTGCAAGGAAGATTTCTCATATATTTATTTTCTTTCTGCAAATGTCTCCATCATTTTTCTGCTCTTTCGGGTCAATGCAGGTAATGCTTTTACCTTTTATTTTTTTTGTTCTTAATTTCCAAATGTATGATAAGTAAATTCAGATTTTCTTTAATTAATGACTGTTATGTCAAAGTGGTCTTTTGTGGCCACAACAAAATGTTAAATATACACTATACGATCGATCCTAAAAAAATGATTTGGAATTTCAATATCCAAAATAACTTTACAATATTATTCTATCACCTCCTGTCTTCCAAACACAACAGTTAATCTTGGTACTTTACATAGTTATCTACAATCAATATCCGTATCTTGAATTGCTGAATTTTATTTCACGTATCTTGAATTGCTAATTTTATTTCACTCTTTAAGTGCATCTGTGAACACAATCCGAAATTTATCCATGAAAATTTTCAAAACATTCTCCTGTCTAATGTTTTACAACTCGAATCAGTTAACATTTTTTTTTCTTTAAAATAAGTCATATATATAATATGTGATGATAAACTTGTTGAAAAAAAATATTCACAATAAAACAAAAGAATCACAAACTTTATATTGAATAAGCGCAACGTCAGTCTTTAATGGGTTAATGCTTCATATAATTATTGACAAACTTCTTAAATTGTTGAATGATATTGTTTGTGAAAATATATTTTGTAAGAGTGACCTTCAACTCGTTATTGAATTCAATCTTTGTTAGATTTCTCAATTTTTATATTTTTAATTCTATTTTCAGAACTGGATGTACTCTCTGAGAACTTAAAAGACCTTTCCACCAAAAAAGACAGCTGCGACACCGTTCTACAGGTGAAAGACAAGGAATTCAAGGTTCACAAGACCATTTTAATGGCTAGATCGCCTGTCTTTGCTGCTATGTTCCAACATGATACATTAGAGAAACAGACGGGTTTCATAGATATACCCGACTGCGACCCTGAGTCTTTTCCGGAGTTCTTAGATTATCTTTACTGTGGTAAACTTGAAGATATTTCGTACTGCAGCGCTTTTCAGTTGTACATAACTTCCAATAAGTATGACATACAGAAACTCAAGGAGTTCTGCGTCAAGTACTTAATCAAAAGTTTGACAACTGATAATGTTTGTGACATTGTTAAATTCGCTGATCAATACGATGATGGGAAGATAATGCCTGCAGCGCAACATTTTTTCAATGAAAATATGAGCAAAATATTTGTAACTACTGAGTGGAAAAATTTATTAAAAAATGATTATCGTTTAGTCGACAAACTTTTAAGTGAATTTTCCAAAGCTAAAGGATCAGAATAATATAATGGTGCAAAACCAAATTCAATTCGAATTTTATGCCATAATCAAATATAATGTCTTAAGTACAATTCAGATTTTTCACATTACTACTTCGTATCGCTTTATAACATTGTTGTCCCTGTGTTGAAAACTAATTTCATGTAGAAAATATCTATTTCAATAAAATAAATATCTGTTTAATTGAAACCGTACTTTATGTGCGTACTGTGAATTTTCTTCTTTCATTATTATGTATTCATCGTATTGTAGTTACACTTCAAAAATTAATTTTTCCTTAAAAAAAAAATTCTGCTAAATACTCAAGTTAAGAAGGAAATTTTAAAATCTAAAAATAAACAACTGTCTTCATTATTTGTACCATTTAAAGAGGAAAATATTTAAATAGTAACAAATACTCTTTTCTTATTGCTCTTGAAGAAAATAAAGAATCCGAGGTGGGTTTTCTCAAAATGTCTCTTGTGCTTGTGATATGCCATTTTTGATCTCCGAACTTGTTTCTTGGCTTAACAAGATTTCTACACAACCTAGAAAAGTCAAGGAATTGGGAAATTGGCCAAATAAGTCAGGGAATTTCAATCTTTTTTTGAAAAATCTGAGAAAGTCCGGGAATTTGATAAACTTTCATTGTGATCTCCAAGAATGTTTGATCGTTGCACCACCAGAAATGAAAATCTTCCATGGTTTGGCACATTCCACATTTAAAAAAAGCAAAAATCATCTAAATTACCCCCTTTTTTTTTACAAAACTTTCTACTTTCATCTTCCACTCCTTTCGTATCCACCATAGCAAATAGTCATTTTTAAAACTCATTAGTACAGATTTTAAAACTTTTTCCCGCAGTTATTTTCACGTAACAATAAATAATTATCACAAGCTTCCATCACCCCACTGAAATGTTTGCTTCCTCTCCCCTTTTACATCCTGTTGAAAATAAAGTGTATTTGAACATTAGTGATTTTGCGATACAGTTGACGAAATAAATGATGACTCACAAGGGAACCACTTTCGGTGCTGCCATTACTACCTGGAATACAAAGCCTTCTGCCTAGCTGGTGACGTCAGCAGCAAGAGGCGAAGAATCTGTATATCACATTGATAAAGTAAAGTTTAATATTGCTATGTTTTTCTACATAAAAAATGACCTAATAATGGAATTGTAAGCTTGATTGCACATCAATAAATTGCTACTGACATATAAATTTAACTTTATAACTAAAAAATTTTAACATGAAATACATTTATCATCACATTTATGTTTGCTGAATTTCCTTGATATCTTGATAAATATTGCTAATTTCAAAAATATCTTTTAAATAAAAATATTTTTAACCAGATTGTTCATTTTAAAATCAAAAGTTTGGTAATCTGAAAAACAGACTTTTTTTCTTTTCTTTCTTTCTCTCTCTTGATATTTTTGATTGAAAATGTAGCAAAATTTTTGAAGAAATGTGCGTAAATATTATGAAGAAATGTTTAAATAACTTTTATTTATTATAAAGCATCATAAAAAAAAAGAACTAGATTGTTCATTTTAAAATCGATTTTTAGGGGGAAAATAGGATTATTTTCTATCTCTCCTTCTTTTTTTCTCTTTTTTTTTTTCTCTCTTTTGATGAGAAGGCTACAAAACCTTCGAAGAAATGTTATTCTTTAATTAATTAAATATTTAAGCCAATTTGTAAATTTTTTAAAAATAATTTTATACCAAAAGACAAAAAACTTTAAAAATAACCAATTTTGTGAAAATAATTTTTATTTTCAAGAAAAAAAATCTTTTGCAAAATTATTAGAATTTCAATTTATTCAATATTCTAAGATTGTTTATGATTAAATACAATTCTTTTATTTATTTCTGAAAAGTAATATTTAAATATTTTATTGAAAGAGTGTCTTTTTTTTTTTAATGACAGATTAACTTTTATGGAACTAACAAAGTGTTGTTCCCATTAAGTAGGACGATATTTATTATTATAAGATTAGTCTTTTATTTTGATAAATTCTTACATTTTTTTGTGTATTTATTTATTCACTTTCTTCAAATATTTTTACTTGCTTTTGATAAAGTTGAACATAAATTATCTTAAAATATCTAAGTGCATATAGTAATATTGCTATGGTTATTATTATTATTTCTATACACCATTTTTTACAATCCGAAACTCAAATGTTAAATTTTGTTTAATTTTGAAAAGCTCTAACAATAGTATTATAGACCTAGAAAATGTTAAATTAAATAAGGCACTAATTAAATAGTTAAAATTTGAATAATATTATGCATTATTTAAAGTTTAATTATTAAAAAAAATGCACAATACATTTGCCTAACTGACTAAAAACCTGTTATTAGTATCTTTTCAATAGTTTATATAACTGAAATCTGTAGAAGTTGATCCATATAAATTGGCAATAAACTCAAAATAAATTTTATGTACATGCTAAAATAATAAATGTTATTTACATTCGATAAATTTAAAAATATGTGTCAAACTAAAATTTGTAAATTAAAATACCAACAATTTAAAAATGAAGCATTTAGTAAAATTAAAAAGTATAAAATAAACAAATTGAAATACTAAAATATCATTATTTAATGACGTTTAGTTTTATTTTAAAAAAATCGCACTAAATTTCACATCTGACTATTAGTATTTGTTCTAAAATTTAAACAATAAAAATAATATGCCAAATGAAATGTCGTTGACTTGATCTTCAAATCATAGTTAAAAGAACAATAAAATCTTTTCATAGTCAGACTAAACTTTAAACTACATTAAATATTTTACGATTTTACTACTATTATTATTTATATTTAAAATTGTTGTTAAACTTTTAACTGTATAATTAAAAATATAGTAAAATAAATGAATTACAATAGTAAAATAAATGAATTATAATAGTAAAATAAATGAATTATAATAGTAAAATAAATGAATTATAATAGTAAAATAAATGAATTATAATAGTAAAATAAACGAATTACAATAGTAAAATAAACGAATTACAATAGTAAAGTTACATGTTTATTATAGTACCAAAATTTAATTTTATTGTTAAAAGTAAAACATAATGCACATTAGATTTATCTATCAAACTAAAAAATTATTTTTAAAATGTATTTTATAATAGCAATAGGTTTTTAAAAAATATAATAATTAAAAACAGATATTACACAGCATTCTCGCGTACAAACACGTGGTAAATTATAGCTTATGTTCAGTTTTGTATATCAGAAGCCAGCAAAAGTATTAGAAGTAATATAAATAAGTAAATGCATACACAAAATTAAGATATATCAAAATAAAACACTTACCTTAGTTTAAGTAGTTGAATATTCCTTTTTAAAATGTATAAAACTTCGAAAACAGCGCTTATAAACAACTCACACAGACATTGCTACCTAGAGTCACTGTGTGTTCCCTTCCTGCTAGGAATTTTTTCTCGCCTACTAAGCTTGACGTCACTGGAATTTTCTCTTGCAGCCAGAAGGCTTGCTACTCTAGGTGGCAATGGTGCTGCTCGCACCTAGCATCGAAACCTGATGCATTTTGTAGCCCTATACATAAAAGTTAGAGAACCGATAAAATTTCTCTGTTAAAATCATATTTTATAAATATTTTTTGTACTTTTATTTTTTTTATTATTGGATTTATATTATTTCACGCCAAAAGTGAGTTAAGTTGCCAAATATGACGCTACACATTTTTCACCCACTTTATTGCTGGGGTATTTGTACGACATGTATTAGAATTAAATCAAATTGCGATTTGTTTGATAATTCCTTGATAGCATAAGAAACAAGAATTAGGCTTTTTTTCTATGCACACTCTCAGAAATAAAACTCTCAATTTTGACAATTCAGCTATCCTTGAGCTATATTTCGTTGTTTTTGACAATAATTCCGTATCAAAATCACGTGACTTTTAACGAAACATAAACTCTCAAATATTTGACGAAGTTGTTTCTTCACTCACGGCCAGACTCGATGTATTTTAAGGGAACAGTTGCGGTAGCTATTTGAAGAGGAGCGCGCTACCGTACCTCCTCAAACCCTGCGACTTTAGCAAGCTGATATTTGCTAGTTTATGTTATTCCTGTCATAATTTATTTAAAAAATTGCACTTTTTAGCGCTTTTCAGAAAATGCTGAAATACAGGTTGTTATTGTTTCTGCATTAGTTATTTTTTTAGCTGTTAAAGTTTTTAAGAATGTTAATTATTATTATTATTTTACATTGCTCGCTATGGTTTAATTCGAAAAGAATAAATTTCCTGTATTTTTACAAAATCGTTCAAAAAGAAAATTTGGTCAATAAAGTTTCAAAATTCCAAGATCTCTTTTTCATTTAAGAAATATATTCATATAACCATCAAATTAAATATGCATAATTCATCCCCCTCCCTTCTCTTCTGTAAACAGTGAAGTATTAAAATCTTAACCACCTACTCAAATTGATAAAATCTCCCCCATATGTACTTTAAAATTCGTTATTTCTGAGCAACAAATTAACCAGACCATATTTTAATCATTTATCGAACAAAGAAAATTTCCCTAATAAATTATATTAATCAAGCCATATTATAATTATTCATATTAACCATAGGAAATGATAATAATAAATTAGCCTTATTAATTAAAACTTGCAAGAATTATAAGTATAACAGCATCGATAAAATTACAACCAACCTTATAAAAATATAAACATACAGTAGAATCCATTACATGCATCTAAAATCATATCAAATCGAGGACCCAACAGCGTAATAGCTAGAGCGACTGTCTCCCACACCGAAGGTCGTGAGTTCGAATCACCCCGAAGCTGTTATTTTTTTTCTCCTGTCGATAAATACAGGAGCTTCAAAACTGTTCAATAGATGGCACCACCATCCCTCTGATTGCACTTTTCAAACAAGCACTTTTGACGAAATTGTTATCCTCAAACAAGCGAAGAAAGTAATTTTCTCAGTTTGAGGAAATATTCGCTCGGAGCATTTCCCAGGAAATGATTTCGTCAAAAACGAAGAAAAAATTTCGTGAAATCTGAGTATCCATTTCTGAGAGTGCAGACGATAAATGAATAAATAGTAAATATATTTCTGTTAAAACTTTAAAGACCATTCAGAACTATTTTTTTAGTGAAATACAAAATAAGCAAACTATGTTCTTTCGAAGAGAGATGGAATACAGTTTCGAATGTTTAAAATGAAATGTTGTTGTATTAAGTGTTGTCTTTTTTTATAGATGAAATCATAAAGTAAATTAATATTTTTATACAATTTAAGAAATTTACTGCGTCTAATTATGTCGGACATTGCAATTTCTAGTGAAATCCATACCATTGCTGATACACAACAAGCAGCTATGAGATTCGACTAGGGCTGCTGGAAAGCTCTACTTTTGAAAAAGACGCCAACTTTTCTTCCGCCAAAAATGTGAATATTATGTTGTAATTTTTCAAAATAAAATTCTTAGGTTCTTGAAGCAATTTTTAAACTTGTTTTCAATATTTTATACTTATTATTGATTAATTTGCATTTTTAATTGTTTTTCTTAGATAAATTCTATGTTAATAGCCCGATAAATAGTTTCGAAAATTGCATTTACAAGTTATGCTGCTGTAAAATTGGCTTTAAAATGCACGGGGTCTCGATGATAGATGCGAGCAGCACCAAAAAGTGGTTCCCTTGTCAGTGCACTAATATTGTGTAGCAAGTTTGTACAATTTGTAGGTAGTAACTTTATTTGAAAGCTTGTAATGGTCATAAATTATTAAAGGGAGCAGTTCCAATGTAAACCTCAAAGCAAGGTTGTTATTGTTTTGGGAGCGGGATTGGTATAAGGAGCTTTTGATTATTAACTCTATTCAGGAATTTGTAGTGTTTTTGAGTGATATAACATTTGTTTTACCCCCAGCATGTCCACTACGCACTACACCGCTAGACTAGAATTTTCTTGAAACACACTTGAAAAAGTCAGGGAATTCCATTCTTGCGAATGAGTATCAACCCTATGCTTTAAGTCCAACACGCGCCTTTTCAGGCCTAAGAGAAGAATGCTGTATACATCAGATTGTAAAGGATTTTCTTAAAATCGTTGATAATTGAATCTATTATTGCCGAAGATATTAAAATATCTTATTTTTGTGTATTTGGAAGCTTATGCAAAAAATAGGGAGATTTTTTTTGTACAACTTATCTTCCCTCTCCTCCTCGTCATATTAAAAATGTTGTGCTGATTAGGTATATGAATACCCCCACGCAGGCACTCCTCCCGTAAAATGGTATTTTTAACGTTGTTTTTAAATTTATATTATACTGCGCCAAATAGCAATCTTAATAATCAAATTATATGTGCAAAGTATGTATGATAGTGATAGTTATATGTAAAAAAAATCCTTTCCAATGAAAGGTCGATGCAGGGATTTTTTCTTGGGGCCTGTTTTGTGAAAAATAAAAGTTGTGAAATTTATTATATTTTGTGAAAAGTAAAATTTTGTAACGAAATATGAAATTCAGTTACTGAAATCTGATCCAAGCATTTCTTAATAATAACTTCTTTAAGTTCTTCTACTAAAGTTTTCATTTCTTGTGAACTTGTTTTCTTTGTAAATTACGCATTTTAAAAACTAACAATATAAAAATAATTAATGAAGAGTATGTTTTTGTGGAATAGAATTTTGTGAAGAGGCCTGTTTTATTAAAAGGAATTTTGTGAAAGGGCCTGTTTTATTAAAAGGAATTTGTGAAAGGGCCAGTTTTATTAAAAGGAATTTTGTGAAAGGGCCTGTTTTATCAAAAGGAATTTTGTGAAGGGGCATGTTTTATTAAGAGAAATTTTGTGTTTTAATTAAATGGATTTTTGTAAATGGACCCTAAATAGGGCCCAAATTTTGCATGGATCAACTCTGCATATCAATTTCAATATGTTTGAAATAATGTAAAAACATTAAAATACACCGCAAATGAATTCTCCTCATAGACAGTGATATAACGGAATTCTTTTGAGTGTACCTGTAAATGAACTATAAACGTTACACGCTTCATTTTAAATACTGAACATGCCATATTAAATCCCAATAACATATATCAATTGCACGGCAATCCGGTTATAATTACACGAGTTAGAGTAGGGACAGTCAGACAAACCGTATTAATAAACACTTTTCAATTATGCTGGAAAATGTTAAAATGACTTTTTTCAAAGTATGAAATAAATCTCTTTTGAAATAATGAAATTTTAAATAAATGAAAAACAAAAAAAAAGCAATTTAACAAATTACAACGACCATTTGGAAAATGACTTTTTCAAAGACTAAAATTTAAGACATAAAAAATCGCACGGAGTTGATCATACGTTACGTACGCCATGGATTAAACATTAACATTCCTGGACACATCATGAACAAATTTTAAAAGAAATTTCAGTTTTACAATTTTTGGTACCGTAATTTTTTTTAACTTCTACGGAGCTGGTCATACATTACGTACGCCATGGATTAAACATTAATATTCCTGGACCAATTTTAAATGAAATTTCATTTTTAAACTTCTAAACATCCCACAATATTACTTTTTATATCGACGTATAGAGAAAAAAATGCATTTTTACTTGCAATTTGTTTGAAAGCTCAATTTGTTACTGAGAATTATTATTATTATTATTATTATTATTATTTGTAGTTTTTATTACTTTTTTGTCATAGTGGCAACAGAAGTATCCATTCTGTTGAAAGTAAAGGGAAAATACAGATTACTGTAAGACCAAATCAGAAAACGAATGAAATGCGGGATTCAACTAATAAAACGCTTCAGATATGTTTTTGATTTCCTACCCTGACAGAGGACAAAAAATTTTAAATAATGAAATTTCAAATAAATGAAATAAAAAGACAAACAAACTTTGACAAATTAAAAAAAAAAAAACGATTGGAATCCGGATATATCGTAAATTAATCTAAAAGATGGTTGCAATATGGTTAAATTGCTTTTAGCCCTATAAAGGTTACTGAACTATTTTGAACGATTTAAACATTAAACAGCGCTTAAAATAATTCTTTGCTTTAGAATATTTCTGCTTCGGCGTGTTTATCATACATTTTTCTATAAAATTTGAACTTTTCATGTTATTTTATATACAATAGTTTTATTAATATAAGGCGAGAAAGAGCCCCGCAGTCACATGGAATTCAATTAAGGTAGCGGCAGTTACTTTTAAAAAAAAATAAAGAGCTAGTTTCAAAATTATTTAGTTATTAAAATAGTTGTAGTGTATAAAATGTTGTAAAGTCTAAAAACTAAACACACATTACAATAAAATTAAAATAATCAACGTTTCGTCATCAGTAAATTTGTGATTTTTTATTTTCACGTTTATATTGAACTTTTCATGATGTAAATGTCCAGCTATTTTATCGTTTACTCCTACCGTTATTTTAATAATTTATTTGTAATGTATGCTGTACAATATAGCCCAAAAATTAATTTACAGTAATGAATTTACTATTATAAAAGTTGTCATTGTCATAGATATTTCACTCCTGTTTTTAAATGAAAACAGATAAATGGCTTTTTTATATTAAATGAATTGTATAAATATTGAAAAATATTGCTTATGAAATAGTGAATAAGTTTACAAAAAATATATGTGAAAATTTTCTTTCTCTTGCGAAGGTCATTTTCATTACCTTCCTAAAGCCACCCCCCCCCCCCCCTCATAATAAAGAACTACCTATATTACCTGTATTTTGTTAAAGAAAAAGAAAAGGGGATTCTAACTGAAATAATCACAAGAGAATAATTTCTATTTCCTGAACAAGAGGTCACTGTAACAAAATAAAAAATATTAAAATTATTACGAGACACTTAATTCATCTTAAACTATAAGAACTTGTGTTAAAATTATAGTACACTGTTGGGGTTTTTTCGATTGAAATTAAATTTAAAATATTTTGTAATTATTTAAGCTTGTTCTCAAATCCAAAAGGGTTACTTTCTGACACTTTTAGGTAGTGATGCAACGAATAATGTTTTGGCCGAATAACCGAATACCAATTATTCGGCCTAGTTATGGTAGAATATACGGCTTATTCAGCCACCGAATAATGAACTCATTTTTGTCTAAAAACAAAATACAGTATGCACTATATGTGCAACTCTTGTATATTTCACAATGAAAGTCTATTATTTTCTTTTCAAAAAGTTATTTATCTGCAAATTTAATCTTTTAAAGCACTATTTTATTCGGAAAAAATATTTGGGTATGTTCGGCCTAAAATTGTGTCAAAAATATAATTCGCCCTCCCCTTCCACCCCCCCCCCCCCAAAAAAAAAAAAAAATCTTAGCAAAAGTTCCTCAGCAGTTACTGTCTAGATATATTTTAGTAGATATTAATGTATATTGCGACATTTTAAAATAATGACAAATTTTTAAAAGTACTAGAAAACATAAATTTCAACTTTCAGATGAAAGAAAAAATAAAATAAAAATAAATCTTAATATTTTAAGAAAAATCACTGATAGAAAAGAATATCCTCTAAAATGGTGGAAAGAAACAAGTGTAGACTTTATAAAGCTCACAATTAACAAAAAAGACTTTTTTGCGGGAGGGGGGGGGGGGGGGTGTTTCTCAGCAGACAGCAAGCACTGTTAAGATATGTATAGTGAACGCTTTCAGATTTAGAGGAAGGAAATATCTGTAAGGAAAGCAAAATTTCAAAAATATTGACTATGTAGTATCTTAGGTACTGTATTGTTACATTTTAAAATAATCACAAAATTTTAAAAGTACTAGACAGCATAAATTTCAAGTTTCAGGTGAAAGAAAATCTAAATTAAATAGTGATGCAAAATGCGAAACGTGTATACTAATTAAAAAAATTCAGTACTTGCATTTCTTTTATTATTTAATAACAATTAGTAACACACTTCAAAAATTACTTATTTAACTTTTAAGCGCATTTTATTCAAAAAGAAATATCTTAATTATTGCAGCATATACGACTTAAATATTTATGTTCTTTATAGGTCTAACTATAGATATTATTGAAAAAAAGATTTTTTTATGTAACAAGCGATAAATATTAAATTTTTCATTAGGCTTTAAAAAATTAAAATTTGCTTGTATTGCTCTATTAGGAAAATTTGTATAGATTAGCTTTAAATTTAATAGATTACGTTAGCTTATTACAGATACTTTTTGTACTTATTGATACAGCATAAAAATTTTAGCATGATAGATAAATTACTGTCTTATATAAAAATGAATAGATAAAACCCATTCAGGGTATGAAAGTTAAGAGAAAAAAAGTGTTAGTTAACTTCAAATAAAAATGTCATTATACATGATAAAAATAAATTGTCAAATTAAAAAGTTTTACTGTGTAAATCTAAATATAAAAACACTTCTCACTGTATTATTCGGCCAAGGCCGAATAATGGACTTTATATTCGATAGATAGGCCGATTATTCGTTGCATCTCTACTTTTAGGTAGATTTCGTAAGAAATACTACCTATTGCAATCTCCCCTACGTTGGAATTTCTGAAAAATATTTTGCAGATCTACGCCGATCATAACTCCTAGAACCCAAAATCACCCCCAGTTCAAAACTTTATCTATTTACCTATATATATATATATATATATATATATATATATATATATATATATATAACTTTGATATGGACAGGATAACTTCCGTAATTCTGCACAAATCTTTTCCAAACTGATACATAAAATCTCGGTCAAGTACGTTAATGGGCAAAATCGGATCAAGAGGGGTGGAAATCAGGGTTGTAGTGGGTAGCTGCCCAGGTACCCGCCCAGCTGCCCGCCCGGGCTAGGTTTTTTTTTTTTTTTTTTTTTAAAAAGCCCGTTTTTTTTTTTAAATATATTTCTGGAAAGGAACAAATGATGTATTTGTTTATGGTTATTTTGTTTTATTTATTCACTTCTTTGAATCTTAGAAAGTATTTGATGGTTACATAATACTAATAAATTTACTTTAATTAAATATATGATGGTTAAAAATTAAGGTAATTCTCGGATTCAGTGCTAAAAAATACATAAAAGTTAAAAAACACAACCATCGCAGTCTTGTGTTATGTAATCTAAAACTTTTTCTTAAACTTCTTGGCAGCAATCTATCTGAAATTTTTTGTGTTATCCTGTAAAATAAGTATGAATGGTATAACCACCGAAAATCATAATAATATTAGATTGTCATTGGATTTACGTCAGTATACATGTAAAATTTAATCTCGATCGGATATTTGAAAGTGAGTTAAATTTCGAGTACAAATTTTGAACTGGAAAAACATACATAACATATAATCGTTGAAGTTAAATAAAATAACATAATATTTGTTAAAAGAAATCATGAAAAGAAATAGTCTGAAATCCTTACAAAATGAAACATATCTTAAAATACAATAATTTTAGCCAATCTGAACCTTAATAAAAGTTAACTCAGTTGTAACACTTGTACTATTTTTTTCTAAGTGCAGATACACATGAAAAGTTCTTCTAATACTTTAAGCACTTAGGATATGACCCTTCAAAAAATGGCCAAACTCATTTGTGTTCAGATGCAGAAAAGTGGTATAAGTCATGCATTTTAAAAGTTTCATAACTCAGTCAATTTTACTGTTATATGAACGGGATTTTTTTTGTCTGTCTTGTCAGTGTAATAGGAAAATTTTACTAAATGTAACTTATAGAACGGGGGCCGTTTAAAAACTTCAATTTCGTAATTTTTTAAGAAATGTTTTTATTGACCCAAATCAGTTTTAAAATATTACTTTGCCTCAAATTAAAATATTTTTGTAATTGGAACTATATGTCTATGCGTAACGGTTTAGGAATTAGCCATTGGACACCATTGAGAGTGGACACCCTGTATATACATATAGGAAAAAATTTTGTTGTAAGATATTTTTTTATCAACATTTGTTAATCTTATGATAATTTCAAAGGAGCTAGTTTTTTTTTAAAGTTATATTTTATTATTAAATAACACACAATTGATAGCTTTGCAATTTAAAATTTGTTTGTTATTTAAATTAAAGGGATCATATATATATATATATATATATATATATATATGAGTATTTTAAGAACAGAGAAAAAATATTGAGATCCTTATTAAAAGACTATGAAGTCATTCCCATCTATTAGACTATGAAGCGTTCACAAAGATTGTATTTGAGATCAGGATTGCCACTTATTTCGGCAATCAAATTCCTTGCGCTTTCCTAAGCAAAAAATTAAATTTTCCCTGAGTAATTCCTCTGAGAATTTTCAAAATTTCAACGGATAAATTTTGCAAAGTACCAAAATTTAGTATTTATTTTTATATATTATTATATATTATATTATATTATATTATATTATATATATTATTATATTTTATATATTATTATATTTTATATATTATTCATTTTTATATCATTTTTATAGTATTCATTTTTATATTTTTTTTCATATTCATTTTTAAATTCCCTCACTTTTTCCAGTTTTCTGTATACAGTGGCAACCCTGAAGATTATTATTTGGGAGGAAGGTGAAATCATATTCCACATTTTGGCATTTCAACCCAATTTACCCGGGAAAAATTGCCCATTTAACCCGGGTTTTTTAATAAAACCCGCCCGGGCTGGGCTTTTAACAAAAAAAAAACACGGGTTTTTTACAACCCTGGTGGAAATAGGGAGAGGTTTTGTGAAAACCGAAAAACCGCCATATTTTCTTAATTTTTATGCATATCAAATCAGTTTAAAGTTATTATTATACTTCTAGGAAAAGGGCCAAAAATTTATCTATCACAGATTTTAAAAAAAATTAAAAATGGACTCAAGGGGCGCAAAAAATAGGGTTTTAGGGGGGGGGGGGGGAATTCATAACTTCGTCAATTCTTGAAATATCGAATTCCCTTAAACTTATTAAAAATCTTCTGAATATTATCTACAACTTTTATACTGACAAGTTTTTGATAGGACCAACTCTTACTACAAAAAAAAATTTGTAAAAATAATTTATTTATCAAAAAAAAAAAAAAAAAAGAAAGAAAATGTAATTAGACTTTTTTTAAAGTTTTGTATTTTGCATGCATCTTATCAATTTATGTACAATCGTCATAAACATAATACAAAATCTGCAATACAAATCTCCAAGTCTAAGATTTATTTCAATTTCATTTGAAGGGAATCTAATTTTTTAGGGTGTTTTAAGTATCATATTGTATGAATTTTATTTTTATTTTTTAATCTTCAATTGGCTTAGCTTATTTGTTACAAACATTTAACATTAAATGTAGAACTAATTGAATGAAATATCTTTATATCTGTCCCTTTCGGGCTTAAACAATATAGGAAATAAATTTTGTTTTTTTAATTTGTTCTTCAAATTATGTTTTTGTTTAATATTTATAAGGCATGCAATGAAAGCAAACACAAGGGATAAGATTGTAATTTTTTTTTTCTGTCAGTAATCTAATTTAATTCACATGTAACTTTAATTGAGTTTTTTCCTTGAAAGTTCAATTAACGTTACAACTAAGAATTAAATAAATATTGTCAATAAAGTATTTTATTCGAATCTTTACCACGCTTGTATTTATTTTCATTGCATGCTCTGAAATATGTGACTCTTTTAAAATGCCCATAAAACAGCATAAAAAAAGAAATCACTGCATAAAAATTGAACATTCACTCCTATGAAAGAGTGACTATTCACTCCTACCAGGGGTGAAAAAACGCACTCTTTTAGTAAGAGTGAATAGTCACTCCTCCCAAAGAGTATTATTCATCCCTGTTTAAAGTGGCTATTCACTTCCCAGGAGTGGGTATTCACTCTTTCAGAGAGTCAAAAATTCCACTTTTGCCCACAGTGAATAGTCACTCTAAAGAGGTTGGGCATATTTTGACTTTGCGATAGAGTGAATATTAACTCCTCGTCACTCCTCCCAAACAGTGATTATTCACCCCTGTTTAAAGTGACTATTCACTTCCCAAGGAGTGGGTATTCACTCTGTCAGAGAGTCAAAAATTCTCTTTTGCTCAGAGTGAAGAGTCACTCTAAAAAGGTTGGGCATATTTTGACTTTGCGATAGAGGGAATATTCACTCCTCCGCAGCGAATACTCACTCCTTTTTTTTTTACTTGTTGTTATATATATTTTATATTTATTATATATTTTATTATATGTTATATATTATTATTTGTTATATATTTTATTTTATTACCTTTCTATTTTGAGTGTACTTATTGAGTTATATGCGACTCTTGTCACGTGATAACAAGTTTCCCCTCTTTCTCGCGCTGCCTCGTCGGTAATTTGGTTTAAAATGACCAGTTTGACAGCAATTTGTAAAAGATCTGCTTTTACCAAAAAATGGAAAATGTCATTCGATCACATAGTTTCTGTATGAGATCTTCTATGACATTCCGAACTTTGTTTCCAAACAAAAACGAATTCATAAATGTATCAGAAAGTAGTTCCTTTTGGTTTAAGAACACCTTAAAATAACACCTTAAATTTTTAGTGTGTCTTTTGGTTATAACTTATTTCAGTTTGTCGCTCAAACGACGCTCAAACGAATGGTGTTTTCAGTTTTCAAATCCCATAAAGTCGGGGGGCCAACTTCACAAAACGAAGGCCCTGAATTTTAACTTGTTTATAACTTTTTTCAGTTTGTCGCTCAAACGAAAATTTTTGTCACTCAAACGAATGGTGCTTTAAGTTTTTAAATTCTATAAAGTCAGGGGGCCAACTTCACAGACCTATTTAAGCAAATTTAATTATAAATGGAACTTGCCTATAACGGAATACTAGTCTTAAACGAAAATGTTATATAACATAGTGCTACCGAAAAGAATGCTATACGATTACACATGCTAACACGAAAACCTGTGTAAAACGGAATTTCACTAACATTTACGATTTTACAGGTTTTAATATATATTTATATAACCTGAAGGAAAAATTTTCGACCCCTCCCGAAACGAAATCCTGGCTATGCTACTGTGCGTAGAGGTGGTATTTTGAGGTTAATACATTCTTGTGGCATGCAGGGATGAGAATTTTCCGTCTTTTGGCGGATTTCCGCTTTTTTGTTATTTCAAGGAATTTCCGCTTTTTTTTTTTCTCGAAATTCCGCTTTTTTTCCCGAGGATTCCGTATTTTTTCTCCTGCAAAATTTTGTTATTTTCCGAAATTTTCACTTTCCTATCAATTCCGTTTTTCTTCCGATTTCGAAAGAACATTCAAAGGTGATGAAAAAACGGCAAATTTCGTCAAAAGATCGCGAAAAAGTGGCAAATTTTGTCAAAAGATCACGAAAAAGCGGCAAATTTTGTCAAAAGATCGCGAAAAAGCGGTAAATGTCACCAAAAGATCGCAAAAAACTACAAATATCGTCAGAAGATCGCAAATAAACGGCAAATTTCTTCCAAAGATCGCGATAAAATGGCAAATTTCGTCAAAAGATCGCGAAAAAGCGGCAAATTTCGTCAAAAGATCGCGAAAAAAGCGGCAAATTTCGTCAAAAGATCGCGAAAAGCAGAAAATTTCGTCAAAAAATCGCGAAAAAGCAGAAAATTTTGTCAAAAGATCGCGAAAAAGCAAAATTTTGTCAAAAGATCGCGAAAAAGCAGCGAAATTTGTCAAAAGATAGCGAAAAAAACTACAAATATCATCAGAAGATCGCGAATAAACGGCAAAGTTCGCGAAAAAACGGTAGATTTCGTCAATAGATCGCGAAAAAGCGGCACATTTCGACAAAAGATCGCGAAAAAGCTGCAAATTTTGTCAAAAGATCGCGAAAAAGCGGCAAATTTCGTCAAAATGGCGCGAAAAATACATGTATTTAGTGCTTTTAGTGTATCCTCCCCTTCCCCCCTGTTTTGTAACCTTTCAGAAAATTTGTTGTGAATTAATTTTTTTTTTTTTTTTTTTTTTTTTTTTTTACTCAGAATAGCTCCTGATTCAGAATTCTCATTAAGCTGGCTGTAGGTCCTGGTCCAATTAGCCCGTGTGACCAAAAATAACTAACCATTGTGATTTTCACTAAGTTTTTCAGATTTTTTGCTAAAAAAATTATTAAAATTATGACACACAAAAACTTTATTCTTAATTAAATTACTTCATTTTCAGGAGCGGTCATGATTCTGATAAGTCGAGCATTTCATATGACCTACACTCAATGTTTTAAGAGCTGTGTGTAATTAAGCTACTTTCACTCCTGTAATGTAGTATACAGGTTTGTGCGCTTGTCTCCATTTGCCCGGAAATCAGACCCTGGTTTTATTTCTTAAAAGTATCTTTCACGGATAAAATGTGGTACAATTTTTTGTTTGCGCGTGGTTTCAGTCTTTTTGCTTTTTTGCAATTCTCATCCCTGTTTATGAGAATTAAAAAAGAAGAAAACTGCACTTTTTATATAAGTGCGTTTTAAGTTATAACCGAAAATTTTCTAACTATAGACAGAAGGCTGGGAAATGAAAATCGTTAGCCGTTAATTATTGCAGTTGCTGACATATGTGAACTCAAAGTTCGTTCTGAAAGGAAAGATTGCAGCTGTTAAAAAATAATATGTAGCTTTATAATACATATGTACTTAACGGTCTGAATTTTAGAGTGCTGCGGAGAATAAAATGCAAGTTAAGTGACTCAGTGGCGCAGCCACGGGAGGGGTTTGGGGGTTAAAACACCCCTCAGAGCTAAGAAAAATTACTATAATTGCCTCTTATATGAATGAAAACCAAAATTAATTTTTAAGCGTTTTGGCGTTTTTCGAAATCCGCCGCTTTGAGAAATCAAATTCTATTCAGCAAAGTGATTCAATTGAACGGCAAAAATTCTACTTAAAACTGTGAAAGCGCATATTACATGCATTGGTTTTTTGAAAATTGGTTATTTGGACTAAGTCACTTTTTCGAGACGGCTTATGCTAAAAGAATGGCCATTTCTTGACACACAGACGCTGTGAGTTTAAGTATTATACAATGGGCCATCTCTTAATTGCACTTGTGTCTTTGTTCCATGTTCGAAACAATAATAGACCACCGAATTTCAGAAAGAACATGAAGCATACACTTTGCAGATCTCTCTCAGTTTCAAACGCCCTGTTTTACGCTTTTTGTTCCCAATTATATCTAAGACCAAGCTTTTTACGTACACAAGTAAAAATCTTTGTAAAATAAGAATTAAAAAAGTAGTAACTATAAAGTTGTAGAAAGCTGTTTTTGATTGTGATTGAACAAATTATCACAATCAGTGTGTCTTTCGAACCATTTGTTCCTTAGGAGATCTGTACACCAATTTAAAGAATGTATTCCATTAGTTAGCAATGTAGCAACGAGTAATGGTGCTTTCTCTCGGAGAAGCATTGCCACCCGTGTCACGTAGGAAAGAAGCATTTATTGTAATTTCATTGAGTTATAGATAATATGTCTGTGAGTATGGATTTTGAAAAGAGAGGGGTTAAATGTAAAACATTTTCTTAGATTGTATAAAATATAATTATACACAATTTTATGCTAATCATGCATTAATTTAAATTAATAAGTACACTGTTAAAAATCTACTGTTTTAGCTTTATAATCACTCGCTATAATAGAAAACGGTTACTTGAATATATTGTGGAATATTCTCATTATTTTTTATTATTCTCATTCTCATTATACCTTAAAAGTAACCACCATGTCAAAAACAAAGCTTTTATACCAACTACACTATATGGCCGAAGGTGACCGGTCACTTGCAATTTTAGACGTTTTATTAAAATCTAGAAAAATACATGAGGAATTAACCTGAAACTGCAGGTGCGTAAATAGTATAGTATAGGTCATATATTTCCGCGAAGATTTTTTTTCCCGAAACCCCATAGGGGACCGTCAACAAATTGAAAAAGAACGAATATCTTTTGGATAACCCTGTAAAAACTAATGTAGCAAAAGCGTACAAACTCGAGTTTATTAAAAAGTGGCTTATTGTAATACACTGTGTTCATTTTTATGAGGATAGCATGTATACTCGTAGAGAAATTAATGTTTTTATAAAAACAGTCCTAAATTTCGCCAAGTTTTTTGCTTATAATTTGCAGAGTTCTTATTATAAAAAAAAGTTCTTTTCAGAAAATATGGCAAGCACTATTGTACATAATACCCTGCAATCAGAATTGAAAAATAATAAAAAATGAATGAAAAATGAGTAGGTTTACTAAAAAATGTTTCACTGCGTATGCGCGAATGCAATCAAAATATAATGTGCATAATGTATTAGCTAATTACATAGAGCAAGTTTTGTGAAAGTCTCAAAATCATAGCTTGGAAATTCTGAAAATTATCGTCAATAGAATAAGCTCGAAATCCGTTATTCCCAAAGGGAAGCAAAAAAGATGAGTGGTTGTATCCAAATATAGTAGTACGTGTAATATTGTGTACGCTATCTTGGCACTAATCAACAGATATTTGATACAACCCTTCATCTTTTTGCTTCTTTTTGGGAACAATGGATTTCGAGCTTATTCTATCGACGATAATTTTCAGAATTTTCATTCTATGATTTTTAGACTATCACAAAACTTGCTCTATATAATTAGCTAATACATTATGCACATTATATTTTGATTGCATTCGCGCATGCGCAGTGAAACATTTTTTAATAAACCTCCTCATTTTTCATCCAATTTTTATTATTTTTCAATTCTGATTGCAGAGTATTATGAACAATGTTGTTTGTCATATTTTCTGAAAATAACTTTTTTTTATATTAAGAACTCTGCAAATTTTAAGCAAAAAACTTGGCGAAATATGGGACTGTTTTTATAAAAACCTTAATTTCTCTACGAGTATACATGCTATCATCATAAAAATGAACACAGTATATTACAATAAGCCATTTATTTATAATCTCGAGTTTGAAGGTTTTTGCTACATAAGTTTTTACAGGGTTATCCAAAAGATATTGGTTCCTTTTCAATTTGTTGACGGTCCCCTATGGGGTTTCGGGAAAAAATCTTCGCGGAAATATATGACCTATACTATACTGTTTACACACCTGCAGTTTCAGGTTAATTCCTCATGTATTTTTCTATATATTTAACAAAACGTCTAAAATCGCAAGTGACCGGTCACCTTTGGCCATATAGTGTATGTCGCTGAAACTGCAATTTTAGAACCTTTTTGCTCTTGCATCCTTTTAATTTCGAATTTTTGGAAAACTGTTCTTGGCGATCATTTACGTTTCTAGAGTAACAGCCATGCCAAACTTAATTATCTAGCTCTAACAATTCCTAATAAATCATAATTAAGGCTATATAATGCTGCTAGCATTGTGTAGGGATAATACATAAGTAAAAAAGCGTGCAAAAAGACGTCCGTCTGACATTAGCCTTAGATCGTTTTCAGACCGTTTTCCGCTCATTTCATCCTTTTTAAATTGATTTTTTTTTCTTTAGGAACCGTTCTTGAGCATTTATGCATCTCAAAAGTTATCACCATGCCAGATTCTAACCTTCTATACAAAATGTATCACACAAATCGTAATTTTAGAAAGTGTTTTTTTGCTCTTGCACCTTTTAAAATTTCGAATTTTTAAAAAACTGTTCAGAGCATGCATTTAAGTCTCTAAATTAGCAATCTGCCAAATTCCATGTTTCTAGCTATTGTTTTACCGATGTAAAATATAGCTTATGTTGAAACGGAGATAGTCACCATCATTTTGCCATTATTATTAAACTTCCACTCTACGCTTAAAAAGTAAAATCGGAATTATTATAAGATCATTCGTGCGTCTTATTTTTCTGGCGGTCAGCGGGGGAGTTGAGGGCACTTGGTGTACCTAAGCGACGTAGAATCTTCCAAGGATTGTCGTAATGATTTTCGAAAAAAGTGTGTCTGTAATTTGCCGAGATATTAATTAAAAACCCATGTAGAAAACAACGGTACGGATCAAAACAGTGTTGATATTTTGTGACCTCCTTTCGAAGCCTGCTTGGCACAGTGCCAAGTTTAAACTTTGTATGAGCTCTTTGTTTTAGGCTAGGTGAAACATAGTGATCAGCACTTTTTATTCCAACTGAATTCAATTATTGAAGGCAAATATTAAAAAGATAATTCATATAATAATTCCAAGACATTAAAAGTCAGTAATTTTGAGACAAAAATTGCTTATAATTCAATAAATAATTCATTTATAAGGAAAAAACTTTTCGATTAGAAATCATTTCAATAATTATGTCTGAATATGCTTTTATTTTTAAAAATGAATAGAAAAGTTTCACGTTATTAAGCGTACTTTTTTTTATTCCTTTAAAATTGTCCACTATTACATGAAATATGATTTACAAGTGACTTTTCGTAAGAATCTCTGCGACCTCTTTCCGAAGCGTGATTGGTTCTCTACCAAGTTTAAACTTTGTACAAAGTGTGTTTTAGAGGGAGAAATATTCATCGGTTTTCATTCCAGTAGAATTAAATTATGGCATGTGGTATTGTTATATGTACGCAAGTAAATATTATCTTTGAACAGTTCTGATATTTTGTATGGAACCCTTTGTATGCGAGTTAAGTTCGCACACGACCGATTATCTTTTTAAATCCGTTCGGTAGTTCCAAAAGTAACCCCTACAAAAAAAGGTTACTTCTTTATAATATTAGTACAGGTACAACTTCAGTTTGAACCCGGATATTTTTAGAGAACTTTAACAATAATAAAGATGTTTTAACGAAATTTTCAACTGATTTACGTTACTTAATGTCAAATTCGATGTCATGTAAAGTACTGGAAGTGCACAATAAAAAAAAAAACAACAATAAAATACCATGTTTAATATCAACTACATTCCAAAATATGGATTACCTAATTGAGCACTAAATGGACGTAAATGATGATAAATTCCACCAATTTTCGTGATGTTGTTACATTTGACAAAAACACGGTAAGTATATTGAAAATTTTGTTAAAATGGCTTCATTATTATTAAGGTTAAAAACAAGAATTCGAGATTGTTTTGGAATGAAATCCTGTGTATGTTTGGTTGAACAAGTGGATTGGAATTCTGTTATTTTCTATGCAAAAATTATTTAATGGACTGTACACTTACAACTCTTAAAGTTTGCCTCATCATCTTTAAACACTTTTTATAAATCTAACCTAGTTTGGGGTTATTTCATTGGTGCATTTTATGTTTTCTAACTCTAACACTGTAAACGCTGTTTAAATGAAACACAACCAATGTAACTGCGGGTAAAAAGCATTATGATTTGATTCATTAAAAAGACAGATTATATTAACAGGTGATTCAAATAACCGGCGAACACCTTTATCAAAAAACTCAACCCCCCCCCCCCCCTCCCCCTAGAGCCGAATTCTGGCTGCGCTACTGAAGTGACTTTGATGATGAGCGAAGACGCAATAATGCCGAATTTGGGTAGCTGAGAAATTAAAATACTTTTGTATTAACCGACAGCTGTAATGTTTTTCAAAAGGCTAAATACATGTGAGAATATATTTTAAAATAGAATGGGAAGACTGAGTTACTGGTTTTATTTTATTAATTCTAATGAGTGATTAAAAATTAATTTAATTAAATATGTGAGGGGGCGGTATAGTACAAGCGATACACTTTTTAAATATTCGATTTAATTTAGGAACCGCACTGGGAGAGAGTACTACATTAAAAAAGTCCTTCCGGTCAGTGCCGGGAGGAAGAGGTAGCTTTCATAATCCTTATTTAAAAAAAGCCAACTTATATCATGCAAACACACGAAGCTCAATTTAGTGGAAACCGAATATAGGAGATTCAATACTAATTTTTATCAATATAATGAATGAGAATTTCGCGAAATTAGTCAGCTTTATCCAAGCTGCTTTTCTTTAAAGTAACTTATATTTGGCTGCCAAATTCGGCAATTTCTTAAAGTGCCTGTCATTTTAAGACAACATGGTGGATGAGGCTAAGCAGTGAACTTGGTCGAGACCTTAGTAATTGCTGTGCACATGCTCACTCACATCGGAATCGATTAATATATAGGAGTGCTGTCGCATGCAAAAAATCAGATTTTTCAAAATGTCACCCACAATAGAAATTGAAACTGCTATATCTGAGCCATTTTTTAAGGTAAAGACAAACAAAAAATGCTCCTGAATCCTTATATCAAGATCAAATACTTAAGAAAGAAACCTTTTTCAATTTCTAATTTTTTTGCACCTCACTTTAAATATATATATTTTTTTAATTTAATGGCCGCCATTTTGAAACAAGATGGCTGATTAATCTGGCCAGCGAACTTGGTCGAGGTGTTGATGTATACTATCCACATGCCTTCTTACATCGAAATAGGCGAAAACGTGTGTTATCGCGTGACAAATACAAGATCGTTTCAAAATGTTAGCCATGCTAGAAATTCAAAGTGCTATAAATCAACCATTTTTTAAGATATCAACAAAAGAACAAATTTTCAGAAACAAAAACTGCTCCGGAATCTTTGTATCAAGGCCAAACACATAAAAAAAATCTTTTTCATTTTCCAATTTTTTAACACCTCATTTTGAATTTTAAATTTAATTTTTTTTAAATGGCAACCCTTTTGAAACAAGATGGCGAATGAAGCTGGCCAACGAACTCGGCCGAGACATTGGTATGTACTATGTACAGACCAAGTTACATCCAAATAGGTTCATAAATACGCCTGTTATCGCGTGACAAAAATCAGGTCGTTTTAAAATGTCAGCCACAAGAGAAATTCAAAAGGCTATTACTTAGCCGTTTTTTTTTTTAGATATTAGCGAAAGAAAAACTGTTCCGGAATCTTTGTATTAAGGTCAAACATATACAAAAAAAATCTTTTTCATTTTCCAATTTTTTGGTATCTCATTTAAATTTTTTTATTTCTTTAATTGGCCGCCATTTTGAAACAAGATGGCGGATGAAGCTGGCCAACGAACTCGGTCGAAATATTTGTATGTACTATGTACACACCAAGGTACATCCAAGTCGGTTCATAAATACGCCTGTTATTACGTGAGAAAAATCAGGACGTTTCAAAATGTCAGCCACACTAGAAATTCAAAATGCTATAACTCAGCCATTTCTTAAGATATAGACGAAACAAAAACTGCTCCCGAATCTTTTTATCAAGGTCAAACACATAAGAAGAAAATATTTTTTCAATTTTTGGTACCACATTTCAAATTTAAATTTTTCTTAAAAATTTAAATGGCCGCCATTTTTAAACAAGATGGCGGGTGAAGCTGGCCAACGAACCCGGTCGAGACATTGGTATGTACTATGTATAAACGAAGTTACATCCAAATTAGTTCATAAATACGCCTTTTATCGCGTGACAAAATTCAGGACGTTTCAAAATGTCAGCCACGCTAGAAATTCAAAATGCTATAACTCAGCCATTTTTTAAGATATAGACGAAACAAAAACTGCTCCGAAATCTTTGTATAAAGGTCAAATACATAAGAAAAAAATATTTTTTCATTTTCAATTTTTTGGTACCACATTTCAAATTTTAAATTTTTAAATTTTTTTTTAAATGGCCGCCATTTTGAAACAAAAGGGCGGATGAAGCTGGCAACGAACTCGGTCGAGACATTGGTATGCACTATGTACACACCGAATTACATCCAAATCGGTTCATAAATACGCCTTTTATCGCGTGACAAATTTCAGGACGTTTCAAAATGTCAGCCACGCTAGAAATTCAAAATGCTATAACTCAGCCATTTTTTAAGATATAGACGAAACAAAAACTGCTCCGGAATCTTTGTATAAAGGTCAAATACATAAGAAAAAAATATTTTTCCATTTTTAATTTTTTGGTACCACATTTCAAGTTTTAAATTATTTTAAAAATTTTTAATGGCCGCCATTTTGAAACAAAACGGCGGATGAAGCTGGCCAACGAACTCGGTCGAGACATTGGTATGTACTATGTACACACCGAATTACATCGAAATCGGTTCATAATTACGGGAGTTACAGTGTGACATAGGTCAGATATATATATATATATATATATATATATATATATATCAATTTTGAACGGAGGGTGGTTTCGGGGTCTGGGGGTCATGATCGATGAAAATATACCAAAATTTTTTGAAATCGCTTTCCCCCGAACGGCTGCAATAGGTAGCTTTTTTGTAAAGAAAGCTACCTAATAAATAAAGTATTAAATTGAATTTTTAAAGTGAAAGTGCGCGGGGGGGGGGGGGGGGAACTAGAAAGAAAACATATATGGGTCATTCTGACAATCTTTTGACTTTTATGTCCCTGAATAATAATTTTTATTTTAATACATTTTTTTTTTAATTTTATGTGCTGGGGAACATCCCATTGCATGATTGCATAACAATATTAACGAGGTAAATAATACCAGGAAAACTCCTATACCGTCCCGTGTCCCTGATGCTGATTTTTAAGTTTGGAGCTGTCTGTATAAAATTGTTTCAATAAAAGTAATTCGATGTAATTTTTTTCCGAAACTGAGACAATTGTTTTATATAAATATGTAGCAAAAAATTAACCTGCACACATTTTTACGGTTGATATTATTTTTTGAACTCTGTCCCTGGGTTTTTTATCCTTACCGTCCCCCTTGCTAAACTTATACAGAAAATCACTTCAGATGCAGCCACAGAATTTTTTTCAAGTTTTTTCTCATGCAGAAGTATGCTAGAAAAAGAATGTCTAAAACTCTTTGACAGGAAATTTACTGCAGAATTTAAATCAGCATTTAAATATCAATTTCAAGATCGTGGCTTTATTGGTACTCTTACCGTCCTCAAGGTTTATTCCTGCACTTTTCGAGGTAAATTTAAAAAAAAAAAAATCAGTTTAATCCAATGTTAACACCTGTTTCTAAAAATCAATGAACACTGTGGCCATCACTTAGTCTTAACATGATTTTCCTAAAAATAGGTGGTAATTTTCCTTACCGTTCCATCCTTACCGTCCCTTTTTTCCTATACCGCCCCCCTTTTTTACCTTACCGTCCCTTCTTTAACACCCCTTTAAGACAATGTTATATAAAAATTCTGTATTAAAAGTACTACATTTTTATTATTTCTTATTTGAATGTCCTGTAGGTACTATGCAAATTCGTCAGGGTTCGTAAATATCATGATATTTTCGAAAATATCAAAAATATCCGATATTTTGATATATATCCGATATTTTCGATATATATTTGATATTTTCAAAATAGTCAACTTACTGCTAATAATGAATATTTTCAAGCATAATATAAATTAGAAACTAAAACATATTGCACTTTAAACATGAAAACTTAAACAATATACTAAAAAAGAATTTTTCTTTTCCTTTTTTTTTTTTTTTTACTTAGAACAAAATTGAAGATCAACTAATCGAAAACAGAAACAATTTGCTTTATACACTTATATACAGTACAGAACCATTTATCCGGAATGCTTGGGGTCAGATGTATTCCGGATAACTGTTTTTTCTGGTTATCCATTTGATATGTTTTGTGGAATATGTGTGGTTTTGACATTATTTCTGATTTTAAATTATAAGATTACTTGGATTAAAAATCAATGCAAGAAAGATCAAAAGTTAGGCAGATTTTAAAAGAAGGTAATTTATGGGAATCCCTGATGGGAATACCCTATAAAGCCGCTATCAGATTCACCGACTTTTCGAGCAACCAACTTTACAGCCGATTTTAACACCAACTTTTTCCAGTTGAAAGGGAGAAAAAGGTTACAATTGTCTTTGCTAAAGTTGGAGGAAAACCAGTACTACTAGTACCAGCCGTCAATATTTATCGCATTTTCGTATCAATCGCTTATCTCTGATTCGCTGAAATGTTGAAAGGTGGGGGGAAAAGTGACAGACTTTTTTGAGATGCGGATAAAAAGTTGGGGATATTGCTGTTTGCTATCACACTGGGTGTCGAGACAACATTTCGCGAAAAGTTGGAGGAAATCAAGAATTGGCTCAAAAATTGCTCGAAAAGTTGGTGAATCTGATAGCGGCTTAAGGGTAATCTTAGGAACAAAAATTCTCCTGTTTCCTCTGCATAAAAATTAAAACATCTAAAATACAACTAAATATGTTTTCATTTCAAATACTAGATGCTGTCATCAAATTATACAATTGTTTGAAGCAAAGCCTATGTCAAACTGGCAGTGTATAACACCTTTTTCTGCAAAGATTCTGAAATCCGTCTATCAGAAATATCATTCCGGATAACTGGTTTCTGGATAAATGGTTCCTACTGTATATATGTATATATATATATATATATATTTATTTTTAAAAAAAAGAAAATGGTATAGGATTCAGTATCAACTATCAATAAATCAAAACAAAATTTAAAATACAAAATATTGTTTTAATTGAAAATTTTTAACATAAATGTAAGTTTATCTTATTTTTTATTCCCTTAACATGCTGTACAGTTTAAACTGAACTAAATACCAGAACAGATTCTTTTCTAATGAAGCTGTATATATAACTGAGTATCTCAATTAGACAGTTTATTTTTCAGTGTCTGTTTTGAATTAATTATGTCCCTCATAGTCCACAGTTAAAAGTAAAAAATTCAAACATAAAGCTTGGAAAAGACATTTGTTTTCTTCTTCGGCTAAAAAAGTCACTATCAGAGACAAAAATTCTTTATTTACACGACAACACAGTCAATAACAGTTGGAAATTTCATTGGCACTTGTTTTGACTGAAAATATCAAAAATATCTTGCACAGTGATATTTTGAAAATAAATATCAAAATATAGAAACACATCTTAATATTTTGAAAAAAAAAATATCAAGTAATATGAAAATATCGAAAATATCAAAAATCTTGATATTTTGAAAATAAATATCTGATATATATCATGATATATATCAAGATATATATCGATTGATATATATCAAAGAACCCTGAAATTCATTATAAGTAAAAATTTAGAAGAAAATAAAAAGTTATAGTGGTAAAATAGTAAGGAAAATTAGACTCGCAAGTTTAACTTAAAACCTTAGTTAAATAAAAAAATTTTCGCTGCTGACCATTTTTTCTTTATTTTAAATCATTAAGGCATTCGTCTATCAGATTAAAATGTTATTTTAGCAAGTTTAATTTCTCCAGATTTTTATTCCCGAAAGTCAAAAGATTGTGAGAATGCCCCATATAACAGGATAACTGGTATATGAGCAAATGCTCCTTACCAAAACAACTCCTCACGGAAAGACATCATCTTCTTTGAAACCATCTGCCTCTGCCAGCAGTCATTGGGTTATTTTGGGGTATTTTTTTAAATCGTGCGATACTGATATCCGATTGACATAAATGGTGTTAAAGGTTATTATTTCAATATGAAATATACCTAAGGACATCCTTACACAATTACCTTTCGATGATATTTTAGTGTGAAGTCCTTTGGATAACTGGTCACCATTTTGAAAAAATGGCCGGGATATAGCAGTTTGAAGTTCTAGGCTGAGTGCCTTTTTGAAACAAAAGAAACAGCAGATTAAAAATAAGGGATTCTACCAGTATCGGGTTAAATTTATGAGTTTAAGTGATTTTTCTCAAGTTATTATCATTGTTGCATCAATCGTTGGAAGTCCCTTACGATTAAAACTACAAAGTCATATCATAAAATGACGTCATAGTTATTGGCATCCATAAAACATTTACACCCACACACGTAGGCGTCCGCACATGTACGTACGTAGCAGTGTCCGTCAGCGTCGAATTGTCGCCAAATTTGGAGGCAAAAATCTGTTATATATGAAGCGATAGCCGACTAACTTGATGAAATTCCTCATTCAACTTCTGTATTTACGAAAACTGGGAATCTTCTTATAATTAGGTTCCACCCATTTTAGCTGAGTGTTTTGGAATAAAATAAGCTGAATTCTTAAAACCTAGTAATGGGGAAAATACCTCAGAGCAAGGGGGTCCCTCATTTTCTATCTGAAATTTAGTCTGGAGAAGTCATCATACTTCACTTTTTTAGCAAATTACCCAAATGAAAATACAAATTAATAAATACATATAAAAAATATACAAACTAAAAAATACAAACTACATCTTGGAATAGCTTGGACACACTTACTAAAACTCTTCTTACCTACTAATATAATAAAAAGAATTAATACTTAATAACATACATTAATAAATGCAAAGACAAATAAAACACATGTAAAATGTAACAAAAGCTACAGTAACACACTAAATAAATCTGGAATCAAAAAGTCTCTAAAGAAAACAGTCACTTATCAAATAGTTCATGAAAGTTTTTCAAAGTTTATTTTCTTATCCAATAGTCTCAAGTCTAGACAGTGCGTCTGCATTTATCAACTTAGCACCAGGTCGGTGCGAAATCTGAATATCATATTTTTGCAGAGCTAATGCCCATCGTTGGCATCTGTCGTCGTGCGTCTGTTTGGAAGATTGGGGTGCATTTTTGGTGATGAAAGTTAGTGGGTTGTGATCGGTGATAAGTTCCACAGGAGATCCAAAAATCCACGTTTCGAACTTCTTGAGACTCCAGATGACTGCATAGGCCTCCCTTTCGATCGTCGGCCAAGCCTGTTGAGTTTTGGTGAGCTTTTGACTGGCATAGCTCACTGGGTACAGTACTCCGTCTTTTCGCTGCGATAAACATGCGCCGATGCCGACTGCAGATGCGTCGCACTCGATGACAAATGGTACTCCTATAACGGTAGTATGTAGACTAGATGCTTCGATAATACCTCTTTTCAACTGATTAAACGCCCGATCATGGTCTTCTGACCAACACAACTGTTCTGGACTCTTCTTCTTCGTCAGTTCAGTTAGAGGATATGCTACTTCAGCATATTTAGGAATGTAATCTCTATAATAATTACAAAGACCGAAAATACTTTTCAACTGTTTTTTCGTTTGAGGCACTGCTAGCCTTCGAATAGCCTCCACTTTTCCGGGGTCGGTCCGATGGCTGCCGGACCGATGATATGTCCTAAGTACTTGATCTGCGGTTTTGCTAATTCACATTTTTTCAAGTTGACTGAAAATCTTAAGTCTGACAATTTAGAAAATATCTTTTCCAGATGCATCAGGTGTTCAGAAAATGTTTCAGAAAAGACGGCTATGTCGTCTTGTTAAGATTTGAATCCCAATAAAAAAAAGGCGTAAGTAAGTTATATAAAATTGAGACTTACCCTTCTTCAGGATACTTATCCATTTCGGTGTAAATCCACACTTTATTTTAATACAATATGTATTAGTTGACGATAGTTGAATTAGTTGAAAATTGCATTCTAATTGCTTTTCATGCCTCCCTCAAATAAAGAAATTGTAGATGATTTGTTATCTCAAATGAATAAGCAGCGGTAACACTTTAAGCTATTTAATTCACATTGTTTAAATTGTAAAAAAGAGAGAGCATTTTTCATGCCTCTTCTCTGGAATAACTACATTTTCAGAATGGAAAAAATTTTTACATCATAAGATAATAAATCAGTAATAATAATTGTAATATTAATATCATAATAATAATAATAAATCAGTTTAATGTAGTCTATGAGTCTTAATGCAGTCACTCAACAAGTCAATATCTTTATCAAAGGATTTTCAATGTTAAATACATTTGAAGAGATTTATGACTGAGTTGAAACGACGTGTTATTTATGTAACTGAAAAAAATATCTTTAGCACAATTATTTAGCTTGATTTATGTCCATCAACTCCTCCTTAATTTCTGAAGTTTCATTCTCACACAAATTTCAGTTCCTTCTATGGGTTTGAAAAACAGGTTTGGGAACTGGTTTCGTAAACAGGTCTGCTATCATCAATTTGGTTGGGCAGTACTTTAGGTTGATAGTCCCTTCTTTAGTTGTTTTATCAGGTGGAACCTAATTTCAATATGTTTAGTCTTACTTGAGTGCTTTTCTAATTCTATCATCTTGATCGTGGACTGGTTGTCTTCATATAGGTCTATAGGTAAGGTTTGCTTTAGGTTTAATTCTTCCAGTAGATTGACTAGCCACTTTATTTCAATTGCTGCATTTGCTGCTGACACATACCCGGCCTCTGCCGATGATAATGCAATGCAGGATTGTTTCTTGATCGACCATTGTATGGGATTTCCTCCTAACATGTATAGGTTCCCACTCGTTGATTTTCGTGAATCTACATCTCCTCCCCAATCTGCATCTGCATAAACTTCAAGTATAGGCTTCTTTTCTCCGCTTAGAACTAGACTATAATTTTTTGTAGTCTTTAAATATTTTATCACTCTTTTTACTGCATTCCAGTCTTTCATTCTTGTTGATTCATTTCTTTTGCTAAGAATGTTTACTGCTGCACAGATGTCAGGTCTGCTTATAGTTGTTAGATATAGAAGTGCTCCTATGGCTTGTCTGTAATATGTGTTGTTTGGTAAAATGTTATCCTCATCATTAAAGCGTGTGTAATTTGTTTCCATGGGTGTGCTACACGGTTTTGCGTCTTGCAAATTAAATTTATTAATTCCTCTATTTTCTGAGTTTTATTTATCATGTAGCTTTTATTTACTTTTTTAATGTTTATTAGATAGGTAGTTACTGATGTCACCTAAATTCTTTAGCTCGTATTCTTTATTTAAGCTCGCGATTACTTCCCCTATTATTTCGTCTTTTCCAGCAATTAAAATGTCGTCTACGTATGTTATTATGTATGTTGTGTTATCGCCCCTTTTTTGCGTAAAAAGGCATGAGTCAAATTTGTTCTGACTGAAATTCATCTTTTTTAGTGTTTTTGTAATTTTATTATGCCACGCTCTCGCGGCTTGTTTAAGTCCATATATGGCTTTGTTTAGCCTACATACTTTATTTTCCTTTTTTATATTCAGCGAAACCTTCTGGTTGTGACATATACTCCTCTTCAAGCTCTCCATGTAAGAACGCGGTGTTAATATCAATATGTTTTACATTTAAATTTTGATGCAATGCTGCTATTAATAATGCTCTTATTGTTGTATATGACACGACTGGTGCATAAGTTTCATCATAATCCTCCCCGAATTTTTGTGAATATCCTTTTGCAACTAAACGTGCTTTATATTTTTGGATTTTTCCTGTGTTGTCGCGTTTTAGTTTGTAGGTCCATTTGCAACCTATTATTCTTATATTTGGTGGAGGTTCTACAATTGACCAAGTTTTATTTTTCATAAGGGAGTTCATTTCGCTTTTCCTCGCATCTATCCAATTTTGTTTATCCTTAAAATTTTCCATGTTTTCGATGTCCTCATAATTTTTTGGTTCAGTAGCGTTTTCGTTCTTAACCATGTATATTAACCTATCAGGAGGTACACCTTTATTAATTATTTCTGATCGTCTAGGTTCTGCTACTGGTTGATTGGGCGTGGATGGTGTCTCATTGCTACTTGAAATTTCTATTTCTACAAGGTTTTCATTAACCCGATTTTCATCTTGTTTTGGTTTGTTTTCTACTTTCTCGTTTCTATATTTAAATTTGTTTTCGAGAAATTTAACGGTTCTCGCGATCTTTATTTCATTTCCTCCTACATATATTCTGTATCCTTTGGATTCATTATCATATCCGACGAAAATTCCCTCTATAGCTTTATCGTCTAATTTTTGTCTTCTGGCTTTACTGATATATGCGAAGGCTTTGCAGCCAAATACCCTAACGTAACTTAAGTTTGGCTGTCTGTTTGTCCATAACTCGTATGGCGTTTTTTCATTTGCTTTTGTCGGTAGTCTGTTTTGCAAATGATTTGCTGTGCAAAGTGCTTCCCCCGAGAACTTTAATGGTAAATTTGATTCGCTTAACATTGTCCTTGCCATTTCAACTAACGATCAATTTTTCCTCTCTGCGACACCGTTCTGGCTTGCGCAATATGGGACTGTGTGTTGATGTTTTATCCCATTAGCCCTGAGGTAATTTTCTATTTCATCTGATGTGAATTCCCCTCCGTTATCTGTTCTAATTGCTTTCGGTTTTATTCCAAATTTGTTGCTAACTAACGCGATGAATTCTTTAAGTTTTTCGTAAACTTCACTTTTTCTAGACAATAGGTATATGATCGTAAATCGTGAGTAGTCATCAATAAAAGTAAAAAAATATGATTTCCCCCCTATTGTCGGTGTTTGAAAAGATCCGCACACGTCGGAGTGAATCAGCTGGAGTCTTTTAGTTGCTCTATACTCTGCAATTTTTGGATAGGGTTCATCAGTTAATTTTGCCTTAATGCACGGTTTGCAATCTATGTTATGCTTACAGTTGTTTATTTGGATTCCTCTAGCTAATTCCTTTTGCGTAATTTCTTTAATTGATGTTAGATTTCTATGTCCTAATCTACGATGCCATAATTCTAGGCAATTTTTGTTGTTGCAGCTTTGTGCTACGTTTGCATAGTTTTCGAATGCTAACTGAACTTCGTATAGGTTATTTACTTTTCGCGTTTCTAAACATATTTCTCCATTAAGTTTGAACATACATCTTTCATTTCTGAATATAATTTCACATCCATTTTGCGTCGCTTTGCTAACCGATAGTAAATTTGTTTCGATTTCAGGTACTAGTAATGCATCTTTAAGTGTTATTTCATAAACTTTCTTGTCTGATGTTCGCGTGTTTATATTTACGTCCCCTGACCCGTAACTGATAAGTTTTTTTCCGTTCGCGATGGTTACATTTGTTTTTTCGCGTGATTTTACTTCTGTAAACATTGATTCTGAACACACAATATGGCTTGAGCTGCCACTGTCTACTATAAATGTTTTGTTTTCCATTCCTTGCGTTATAAAGGCGTAATTTTTATTTTCGCTCCCCCTCCATGTATTGTTTTCATTTTCAGAGTGACTGTACCTACGGTTTGATTCCGGCGTTTGTTCACTTCTAAAATTGTTTTCACTCTTTTGAAAAACTAGTGATGTAGAGTAATGTTTTTTGTTTGGTCTATTGTGTTGATTTTGTGGTGTATTTTGTGTTTTGGCTTTGTTATGCCAACATTCCTGGGTATAATGGTTTCTCATCCGACAATTGGAGCAGTATTTATTACTTGTTTTGTTGTTGTAATTTTTCTGTGCTTTAAATGCTCTGGCAGGATTTTCTGTTCTCTCATCATTATCATATCGTCGGTTATATTCGTCAATAAGTTTAGACTTAATAAAGGATGGTGTAAGTTGAATTTCTTCTCTCGATTCAAGGGCAGTAATAAGAGTATCATAAGATTGGGGTAGGGAGCATAATAACAGTGCAGAAATGTGGTTATCATTTATAACTTCTCCTATGGCCGCTAATTTATCTACTAATTCCATTATTTTTGTAATATGATTAACAACATTGCCACCTTCCGCTAATTTAATCCCGTAAAGTTTTCTTAAGAGATAAAGTTTGCTAGACAAATTATGTCGCTCATGGATTTCACGCAAAGCTTGCCAAGTTTGTCTGGCTGTCTGTAAATTTTTAACATGAGTAATCTGACTATCATCAATTGTTAGATTAATTAGTGCACGGGCTTTCTTATCACTTTTGGCCCAAGCGTCCGTAATTGGATTAGACGGTTCTTCCGCAATTACGTGAAATAAGTCTTCTTTAGTTAACATCATTTCTGCTTTAAATTTCCATATCGAATAGTTCGTAGCTGTAAGTTTTTCAATTGCTAAATTATCTTTAGAAGCTGCCATTTTCTTAAGTTTTGATTAAATACGTGTTGCCGTAAAAAAGTTCTTTCAACTTTTCTTTTTGAAAGTTTAAAAGTTTATTTATCCAAATATCTGATATTTCAGATTTCAGTGGAGGCTATTTAATTTATTTATTCTTAATCAGTGATCAGTAATCATAATCTTGTTAGGATTTGAATCCCAATAAAAAAAGGCGTGAGTAAGTTATATAAAATTGAGACTTACCCTTCTTCAGGATACTTATCCATTTCGGTGTAAATCCACACTTTATTTTAATACAATATGTATTAGTTGACGATAGTTGAATTAGTTGAAAATTGTATTCTAATTGCTTTTCATGCCTCCCTCAAATAAAGAAATTGTAGACGATTTGTTATCTCAAATGAATAAGCAGCGGTAACACTTTAAGCTATTTAATTCACATTGTTTAAATTGTAAAAAAGAGAGAGCATTTTTCATGCCTCTTCTCTGGAATAACTACATTTTCAGAATGGAAAAAATTTTTACATCATAAGATAATAAATCAGTAATAATAATTGTAATATTAATATCATAATAATAATAATAAATCAGTTTAATGTAGTCTATGAGTCTTAATGCAGCCACTCAACAAGTCATTATCTTTATCAAAGGATTTTCAAGGTTAAATACATTTGAAGAGATTTATGGCTGAGTTGAAACGACGTATTATATATGTAACTGAAAAAAATTTCTTTAGCACAGTTATTTAGCTTGATTTATGTCCATCAGTCTATATATGCTCTGGCGAACTCCTTGTAATCGGACAGTGCTCTGTTCATTTCTCGTTGAAAAGTCGCAGCTGCGTTTTTGAGCCCGAAGGCCATTACTTTAAAGCAATACTGAGCCCTGTGAGTTTTAAAACATGCTAAATTTTGACTCTCTTCTTCTAGTGGTATGGACCAATACCCTTTGAGTAAGTGTCTATCGTGGTTATCACATTGACCCTGCCAATACTGAACAACAAATCGGTGGCATTTTCCATTGGGAAATCATCAGTCACTGTAACAGCCTTTAGTGCTCGAAAATCTACGCATAGGCGCAAGGCCCCATATTTCTTCATTACGCACACTGCTGGGTGTGGCGCCTCTGCCTCAGTTTCTTCAATCAGACCTAGTTCCAATAACTCCTCAATTTGTTTATCTACTTGAGGTTTCAAGGCCTCTGGGATTCTGTAAACGTAGGGCTTTTTCTTTTCTGCGTCATTTATTCTTATTTTATGCTCTCCTACCTTAGCTATTTGCACTTTTCTAGAAAATAATTCTTTATATTTATACAATAAATCTAACATGTTTTCTTTCTCCACCTTTCCTAAATGACTTAGATCAACTTCTTCTATATTGAATAGATCGGAGTTATCTTTCGTACTGGGGGTGGGATGGACCTCCCCTAATTCTTCCTCATTTTCGAAGATCACCCCTACCGCCTGTACCCTAGGAGTCAATTTTCTTATCTTATTTACGTGGACATTTCTAACATTCCCGTTCGTTAATTTCACTTTGTAAGAATCAGGGTTACAACGCGCCACTATTTCGGCTGGCCCTGTCCACCTCGCGTAAAGTTTGTTCGTGGAGTCCGGAATTAATAAATATACCTGGTCCGCCGGTCTAAATTCCTTGTAAATCGCTCTTCGATTAGCGTACTTCGCATACGAGCTTTGCTTAACCTCCGACACTATTGCCGCTTGTTCCGCCGCCCTTTCTAAATTAATTTTTAACTCCCGGAGGTATTCGGTCGCGCTCTTTCCTAGATTTATAGGTAGTGGGATTTCGCCTGCCCATGTAGATTTTAATACCGCCAGTGGCCCCCTGGCCTCTCTTCCGTACATTAATTTGAATGGCGATGCGCCTCTAGTGCTATTCGAAATTTCTCTGTACGCAAATAATAAATAGGGGATGCATTTATCCCAATTTTTAGGGTCACTACGAATTATATGGTGTAACATACGTTTCAATACCTGATTATATCGTTCAACAAGTCCCGAACTTTGTGGGTGCCCCGGCGTAGCAAACCTAGGAGCCGCCCCCAGCCTAGCATGAAACTCTTGTATTAACCCTGATACAAAAGTTCTGCCCTGATCACTCGCTATTACGCGGGGTATTCCTGTTCGCATAAATATCTCTAACAATGCATAGCACGTAGCTTTAGCCGTAATTGTCCGTAACGGAACTGCCTCTGGCCATCGCGAATGTTGGTCTACCAAAGTAAGTACGTATTGATGCCTACGCGCTGAAGGAGGTTCAATTTTTCCAATTATGTCAATATTTACAACGTCGAACGGAAGTTCCGGTCTCTCAATTGGGACAATGGGTATCTGATCGCTAGCCCTCTCCCTGCTCCGTAGTTGGCAATCCTTACACGACGCAAAATATTCTTCCACATCCCGCGACATACCTGGCCAAAAAAATGTATAATGAATTCTCTCTTTTGTTTTTTCATGCCAAGATGATTAGCGAAAATCGATTCGTGCGCAATTTTTAAAATTTCCCCCCTCCTCACCTTTGGTACCACAAATTGCATAACTTGATCTCCCGAAACTCTTTCCCTATGATAAAGCAAATTATCTACCATAACAAACCCGTTTTCCCCTTTTTCTACATCTTTGAAAGCTCCCTGTAACGATTCGCAACTTTTCTGTTGCACCCTGTAAATGCTCGCATCTGATTGATGACCCACGTTTAAATCTTCGCTGTTATTTTTCCTTTCAATACAGCTAATTATTAACTTTTTTTTTGCAGTTTCATTTTGATTTAATAAACATAAATTCTCATCACTCGTACTTTGTTGTCCCATTTCACTACTTTTCACCCTTTTTCACATTTAATTTCTTTCCCCCTTTCCGACTGCATCTCCTCTGTAGGCACCGACACATCACATAATCTATTTTCTTCCCCTCCACTCTGAGCTGATCGTAATAACTCATAAATCGTTGGCGTGATAATACATGACCCATATAATTTATCTGTTGCTGCGAACAAAACATCTACGCTATTAACTACACTATTCGACTCTCCGGAATCTAAAACTATGGATAAAGTTATAAGGTCAGCGGTTATTTTTTCTCCAAAAGCAGATACCAACTGAATTTTTGAATTTTCATTATTTCTAAATGAATCCGGTATTTGATTTGAATTAACTACTGGAATTTCGGCCGCATTATCGATTAATGTATTCGTTTTCCGCCCCCCCCCCTAACCACACATCCTGGTATTGCAACGCTTGCGTATTTATTGCCTCCTTCTCAGAACATAAAGCTGTCACTTTAGCAACTAACTTTTCATCATGTTTATTTTTCTCAATACCCGATTCCTTTTTTGTTTGATTTCGGAAATTCCCCATTTTATTTTTTTCTTTATTATTCGAACAGAAACGTAAATGAATTGTTTGTTTACACAGCCTACAAATGTCGTTAGTTTTCCTATCGCGAGAAAGAACATTATTCCTGATATGAGGCTGTATATATTTCCCATGATTCACACTTCCGGTTTCATCATAGTTGCGAAAGGATTTTATAGGTCTATCATATAATTCCGAAAAAGTTCTACCTTTTGAAGTAAACCAATTATCGCATAATTCCGCGATTTGGCGTGTTTTTAGCCAGTCATCCATTTGCTTTAATTTAACGTAACTCCGCGTTTCTGAATCTAATGAACTCATTAATCTTTCGGTAACAATTAATTCATTAAGCGTATCGAAATCATTAACTTTTCTAAGCTCACAATAAAAATCCCAATTAGCTTGGATTCTGCTTGCAAATTGTAAATGGTTTTCATTTTTTTTTTTTTTTTTTTTTTGCCGTAAGGAGATTTTCTAGACAAGCTTCCGGGGTAGGTTTAAATTCTTTTAAAATTAAAGCCTTAACCTTCGGATCTCTTCATTTCATTTGTATTTACATAAACTAATAAATGTGCCGCACGTTCACCTACTAAATTTAGTAAAATTTCAACTTTTAACTCATCTGCAACATTTTTCATTTCGAATACTTTTTCGAGCGAACTAAAAAATAAATTCCACGCTTCCGGTTTAGTCGGGACTGGCATGCTCAGAGTTCTAACACTTTTAATTAAAGATTCTAACGAATTAGTATGGGATTTTTGCCCATCCCCCCCCCCTCCACCCCGAATCAGAATTCTTATCATCAGTTTGCATTTTCGCCATTTCTAATTGGGCTTTTATCACTTCTAATTTTGTTCTCTCTAATTCTAGAGCAGTGTTCTGTTCCGATTTCACATTTTCTTTCTTAATTTTTAGCAGCTCGGCTTCCCGTTTTTCTTTTTCTATCCTATCTGATACCCTAGTAATTAAAAATTCTTTTATAAATTCAGAATCCTTAGCGTATTGGTCGCTTCCTTCAATGAGCGTTTTCAAATCTATAATTCTGTACTCTAATTCTACCTTTAAGCCTAACTCAGTTGCGACAACAACTAAATCTTCTTTCCTCAGCCCTTTAATGCTGAACATTTTTCTTTTTCAATTCAAACACTTTTATAATAAACTCTACAGATAACAGATACTCTCATATTAATTAAATAAATCAAGCAATAAATGTCATACTACAAATAGCATCTTTCTTCTGACATGCTTAAATCAATCATAATAAATAATATACTTTTCTTTCGTCTATTTAAATCTTCTATATAAATACGCAAACTCATAACAATAAATTACATTTTCTTTATCTGCTTAAAATATCTTCAAACACTATCTTCAATTAAAAATAAATAAACATGCAGCTTACTTTTAATAAGAGCTCTGGTGCTTCGTAATAGAGCGTGTCATATATATGCTCGAAAAAGCCAAACAAACAACTCGGGGGTGTAATCCTTAGTTAAATGTAGCACTCCTTTTTTTAAACATAGAATATTTAGTTTATTCACAAAACAGAAAATGACGACACAAATGATGATGACTATTTACAATGAAAAAAAGGGTTTCACAAGGTGCACAACCACCTTCATATTTCACTTCACAACAACACTTCAACACATTATTCAATCACTCACAAACTCAAAAAATTATAACACTTCGGTTTTTATAAATCACAATAAACCATGCGCGGCTATCCTTCCTCCTTCCACACTCTGAAATAATCTCCTCCTCTCTCTCTCTGCGCGCGCTCACGCATCTCGTGACGTACGCGTCAAAAGGAATCGAAAGAAAAATTATCTAGACGCCTCCAGACATCACAAATATCATAAGGTGAAATGCAAATTTTCCCCTTGATTCAATATAAAATAAATAATGTGAACATTACAAAGGTCCACAATTTTACTTAAAAGGCGACTAACGTAATGAAAAGAATGTTACAAGTTTAAAATATACATTTTATTTAAAAACTTCTTAGTACTTTCAAGCCTTTCAGGCTCATCATCAATCCATGAAACTGCTACTGCTACTTCTACTTTCAACTCTAGTAATTATTGGCTCTTTCATTTTCAAAACAAAGTAACGTATTTGTATAAATAAACAACATTTAGTTATTAAGATATTCTCCGATGATGAGCCTGAAAGAAAGGCTTGAAAGTACTAAGAAGTTTTAAATAAAATGTATATTTTAAACTTGTAACATCTTTTTCCTTACATTAGTCGCCTTTTAAGTAAGATTGTGGACCTTTTTAATGTTCACATTATATATTTTAAATAACCATTCATTTCACATTTTTTAACTTATCGAAGAGGTGAATCTTCTGTCACAAATGTGTTTTGAAGATAATTTTATAAATGCAATAATACTATACAGGGTGTCCGGTCTCAACGGTGTCCAATGGCTAATTCCTAAACCGTTAGTCATAGACATATAGTTCCAATTACAAAAATGTTTTAAATCAGATAAAGAAATATTTTAAAAGCGATTTGGGTCAAGCAAAACATTTGTTAAAAAATTACGAAATTTAAATTTTTATACGGTCCCCCGGTCCCATAAGTTATATTTAGTGAAATTTTCCTTTTACACTGACAAGTAATACAAAAAAAGTTCCGTTATTCTACGATTAAAATTGACCGAGTAATAGCTGTTTAAAGTTGAAGCATATTTTTTACTGCAAATTGGGGGTCATTCACAAATTTAGTCGAAATATAATTTCGTCAGATATATTAAAAAATGGTTGAGAGTAAAATTAACATTGCAATATAAATTTGAAATATTTAATCATTCTGACATATTAATGCAAAATATACAATTTGTAATAAACATTTAAGAAGAAAGAAAAACAGAATTTTTATTAAATAAAATGATTATAAATTAACAGACTCAATTCTTTACAAAATGACACGCATTTTAAAATATTATTAGGTTGCACAAGCCTGCAAAAATTGGGTTATGTCATGTTTTTTAGCTTTTGATAATTGATTCTTATATATTCTGTACCGCTGAATCCGAAATTGACCTTCATTTTTAACTATCATATCAGGATTTTTCGCAAATTGCAAATTTCAAAGTTGAGAAGTTCAATGTTAAAATTGAATTTCCTCCACCATCTCATCGAGCCAATCAGCTGTTTAGCTGTAAGAATCCCAGGATAAGCAAAAATATCGAATAAATTTTTTAATCAAATAAAATAAAAAAAAATAAAAAATGTTTTACATATGTTATATAGTATGAGATTTTCGCTATATTTTAACTTACACATTTGCAATTTGCAAAAAAAAATTCTAACGTGATGGTTAAAAATGAAGGTCATTTTCAGATTCAGTGCTAAAAAGTGCGTAAAAATCAATTATCAAAAGTTAAAAAACACAACCATCTCCTCTACTTTATAGTATTCGATTTTTATTATTCTTTAAATTTGAAAATTTATGATTTGCGAAATATCCTGACATGATGGTTAAAAATTAAGGTAATTTTCGGATTCAGGGCTAAAAAATACATAAAAGTTAAAAAACTCAACAATCGCAGTCTTGTATTATCTAATCTAAAACTTTTTCTTAAACTCCTTGGTAGAAATCTATCCGAAATTTTTTGTGTTATCCTGTTAAATAAGTATAAATGGTAACCACCGAAAATCTTAATAATATTAGATTGTTATCGAATTTGCTCCAGTATGTAAAATGCAATCTCGATCGGATATTTAAAAGTGGGTTAAAGTTCGAGTACAAATTTTGAACTGGAAAAACACACATACGACAGAGAAACAGTCTCAAATCATGACAAAATAAAACATATGTTATTTTAGCCAATTTGAGACTTAATCATAATACTTGTAGGATTTTTTTTCAAAGCGCATATACATATGAAGTAAGATCTTCGAATACTTTAAACACTTGGTATATGATCCCTCAAAGCCAAGCCGAACTCATTTGTTTTCAGAGTAGAAAAGTGGCCTAAGTCATGCATTTTTAAAGTTTCATAACTCGCTCAATTTTAGCGGTATATGAATGGGACTTGTTTTGTCTTACTGGTCAGTGTAATAGGAAAAAAATACTAAATATAACTTATAGGACCGGGGAACCGTATAAAAACTTAAATTTCGTGATTTTTTAAGAAATGTTTTTATTGACCCAAATCGCTTTTAAAATGTTTCTTTACCTGATTTAAAACATTTTTGTAATTGGAACTATATGTCAATGATTAACGATTTAGGAATTAGCCATTGGACACCGTTGAGGCCGGAGACCCTGTATACGCTCGCTGAAAACAGTTTTGTAATACTTTTCCAATTTACCTCAATCTTAAAGAAAAGTGTTATTCGGTTTGCAATTTTACCCTCACAAAATATTCCGAGGAGAGACTTAAAATTAGCATTAAAATTAAAAATATTCACACATTTTATAATTAATTTTGTAACTTTTTAAAAGTTGGGAGAAAAGTTTTGGACACTGATTTTTGTTTCTATGGATAACACAATACACAAGAAGCATTTCAAGATTGCCATCAATTGCAAGTGGACAGTATTCGCATCACAACACACTTTCTCTTTCTCAAAAGGTGTTAACATTCTTCCACGTAATATCTCCTTTTAAAATGTATTTATTCTTTAGGAACCACACAAATTTACTATCTCCCAATTATTTTTCTGAAGCTATTTAAAATTTATAAATTGTATAAAGTTGGTAATACCTTGTTTAGCTATTTTGTAGGCTAAATGTTCCAGAGTGTCAAAGTAATATATACTTTTAAGTAGTTTCACCTGAAAAAGATTATCTGGTGTGACATATAGCAGCTCATTTGATAAGTAATCTAAAGCGTTTCGAAAACTCGTAAAATACAATAATAATTAGACAAATTATAAAAATAAATTAATACATACTACAGATGCTACTCCACTCCCTGTATATGAGTACATGTTTGAATATGTATAGCCATAGCATAAATGTCAAAATATTTTAAAGGATCATTTGTATAATTATTCTGGTATTAGTTCTATTTTAAACGTATGATTAGATTACAATTTAAAATTAAATAAAAAAATGATTTTTTAAATTTTTGCTTGTAATCTCGTTAAAAATTATTAGAATTGCCCCTCTAAAAAGTCATATTGCCAACACATTGCCTTACAGGAAATGTGTGTCAGGAAAGGAAAAAAATATATATATTGTAAGAACTATTTATGAAAATTCAGTACTTTAAAATAAAAAAGAAAGATCATGAGAAACTTCTGAAATGAAAAGAATTCAGCAAAAAAATTAAGCGAATTTTCAAATATTGCAATTTTATTTTAATCTAATCTTACAAGAATAGGATGATATAAAAAAAAAAAAATAAGCATTTTGATAACATAAAATTTTTGAGTACTGAAATAGATTACAAAAATACGCCTATGGACTTCAGCATCCAAAAAGTTTCATTTTTGAGGACATTCCTTTCAACATCTTTTTGGATAAATCGTAGTTATTCCTCACAAAGGAATCCCATTCAGAAGTGTCAAAAATTTCATCTCGATGTTTGTTGAAAAACTCTTGCGCTGCATCCAATAAATTTATCTCCTCGTATTTATCAGCCATAATCACAACATCGCACACGTTTTCAACGGTAAGATTTTCCATTAGGTACTGCGAGCAGAACGTCTTGAGTTCTAGGACTTCGTATTGGTCGGACGTTTCGTACAAATCAACCGCGCTGCGGAATGATGGCTCTGCAAGTTTTCCACAATATAAAAATTCCAGAAACTCTTCGAAAGAATCGGAATCGCAATCCGTGATGTTGACAATGCCCGTCTGTTTTTCTCTAGTTTCGTGCTTGAACATAGCAGCAAAGACAGGTGATCGCGCTATTAAAACAGCTCTATGAGCATTGTATTCTTTGCCCATTACAAATAGTGTTGTGTCACAACTGTCTTTATTACCGAAAAGACTTTTAAAGTTTTCAGACAAGGTATCCAGTTCTGAAAAAAAAAAGAAAAAATGTAAATCCAATGACAGTATTGTGCATGATATGATTATTACAAAACATACAAAAATAACAGTTTATTATTCATAAAATCATCTTTTCTTATATTTTAAAATTCAAAAGTGATAAATGAATTAAAAAAAAGCTACTAAAAATATATATAGTAGAATTAACTATGAACAAGTAAGCAATGTATATTTTTGTTAGAACTCGTTAGTTTTCTTTTAACTTTCAAAGGTATTATATATACCGGGTGAACCAAAAGTTCGTTAAAACTTTAAAAACTCATAAAAAAGGAAGAAATTATGAAAAAGGAGTGCGGTTTGCAAGAAAGGGCTTACAAGGTAGTCGGATTTTCTTAGCAGCAAAAAAAAAAAAAAAAAAAAAAAAAAAAAAAAAAAAAAAGTTAAAAAATTACATGTAGATGGCGCTGATGACCTGAAACAACAGGAATGAACAGGACAAAAGTTGTGTCGTAGAATGCTCTGGAGGTCATGTTGAACATTTGTTATTGGAAGAACAAATAAATTGAGCGTATTGTTGTCCTGTTCATTGTGTTTCGGGTCGTCAGCGCCCTCGACATGTGATTTTTTAACTAAATTTTTTTTATCCCTTTATCATAATTTCTTCCTTTTTTAAGAGTTTTTAAAGTTTTACAAACTTTTGGCTCACCCGGTATATATATATAAACACACACACGCATGTAAAGTATTTTAACTATTAGCCTGACTAAAGAATATTCTAATTTTTTCTCATTTTAATTTCGCTATTTTTCTCCTCAAATATCATTAAATTCTTCCTCTTTTCACTAAAATCTGTATATTTATTTTCATTTTGGTGTTACGCTAATAAAAGTTTCCCTCTTAAAAATCCCTTACAAAATTCTTCCCTTTTTAATCTTCCCTTTAAATATTTTTCCTATCGGCTTTGTCTGTAACATTTTTCCCGCCAAAAGTAAAACTGAAGCGCAGCGATTTTCTCAATCCGAGCTTTCCGTGTTTGTCATTGGTTAGTTGCCCCTGTCATAATGCAGGTATACGTACTCACTATAAATACTTTCTGTCCTGGTTCAGAACTTATTTCAGTGATTTTGATTGCTGAAATGTAACTGTGCGCCATCGGAAGAAGAAAGTCAATTCGAATTATAATATTTTCAACCTAACACCTTTTTTGAGAGTGCTTTACCATTTTAAACGATGATCATGTAATAAAGAAATTGGAATTACAGCTGTGTGGCACTTATTTATCGGGGAATAACAAGATTCTACAAATGCTATGATTAATTTTTACTCGGTACATGGATGGAATAATTACACTGATTGACGGATTATTTTTTTAAAACGACGATATGTTCCTATTGATAAATTTATGCGATCTGATTTTACCGATTCGCTCTTTAGCCATTGGATGTCTGATTGATGAAGTGTGCCAGTACTGCTTTTGCTTTGATTAAGTATAGTCAATACACCTTTAAGGGGCTACTTTATTCACCTGGAAAGACTCGCTCGCTAATACTAATCCTATGAAAGATATTTTTTTAAATATCTCGTTTGCATTTCAATATTTTTAAATGATTGTTTTTTGCATTGGATAGCTGAGATTGGTCTCTACATCAGACTTTTTTATTTTTTCGATTTTGTTTGCAGATATGTTTCAAGAGGATGCTTTCACTTTAGAAACCAGTCCCGAAAACAAAAGTTTCCTAATTAAAAATATATATAAACAAAATCGGAAAAGTTAAAAACGCCCTTTGTACAGATCGATCTCAGCCAGCCAATGCAAAAAGAATTTTTAAAAAATACTGAAACGCAAACGAGATATCTTTAAAAAATTCTTCGATAGGATTAGCATTAATGACCGAGTGTTTTCAGGTGACTGAAGCAGCCTCTTAACTAAAATGGAGACTTTTACTCGTCGATTACTGCGATAAAATTACAAAAAGACATACAAGGTGATATGATTACCTGTAAAAACGACAGAATAATATGTTATTATAACTCACATCCCATATACTTGTCGACAACAGTGATTTTTTGATATTCGTGAGAGAATTCCAGTTACAATGTTTTAGCACACTATTTAATTTTAGCACACAGTAACTTTTGTCCTCTGCAATATTTGTGATTTTTAGATTTAGACTTTTAGTGATTTTTAGAGTTGCTTGCGGTTTGGGGGGATTTTTGCACATTAGTAAAATTTTTGAAATTACATTCGTTACAGAATTCCAGTTACAATGTTTTGTGCTAAAAGTAAATAAGTTTGTGCTATAGTAAATTTTGTCCTCAGCGATATTTGAACTTTTAGTGATTTTTAGAGTTGCTTGCGGTTTGCGGGGATTTTTGCACATTAGTAAATTTTTTTAAATTACATTCGTGAGAGAATCCCAGTTACCAGGGATGAGATTTCCGACTTTTTGCATACAAGTATAATCTTGGTGAAAATGTTGCTCTGTTAAATCACAAAAAAAAAGGTCCAATTAAATTAAATAAAATTTTCCCTAAGATTATACTGGTATGCAAAAAGTCGGAAATCTCATCATTGAGTTGCAATGTTTTAGCACACTATAGTCAATTTTGTCCTCTGCGATATTTGAACTTTTAGTGATTTTTAGAGTTGCTTGCGGTTTGCGGGGCTTTTTACACATTAGTAAATTTTTTGAAAGTACATTCGTTGGAGAATTCCAGTTACCAGGGCTGAGATTTCCGACTTTTTCCATACCAGTAGAATCTTGGTGAAAATGTTGTTCTGTTAAATCACAAAAAAAGCGGGGGGAGGGGGGGCAATTAAATGAAATAAAATTTTCTCTAAGATTATACTGGTATGCAAAAAGTCGGAAATCTCCTCCCTGAGTTACAATGTTTTAGCACACTATAGTCAATTTTGTCCTCTGCGATATTTGAACTTATAGTGATTTTTAGACAGAGTTGGGCAAAATACATCGAAAAATCATTTTCGATACAAAATACAATAGTTTTTGAACCTAAAATACAAAATACATGTATTTTCAAAATACATTTAAACTACAAAATACATCTGAAATTTTGAAAAAGTTTATGCATTTTTTAGTTTTAGGGTTTATAGGTTTGCACGGAGCATGCCCAGCACCGTCAGCTGTCGGGTTTAGGGCCAATTTTTATTCACGGCGGGCCGGACCTGCTCTTCAGTAGTTCCGCTATGGTACGGCCTGGGTATCGGGTTTATTTTTTTCTGAAGGATAGGCTCAGATGGGCCTCGTCATCACTCTTTCGGTATCCGGGCTTTACGTTTTTCTGCAAACTCGGGCTGGGCCTCACTTATTCCTTCCAGACCGGACCGGGACTGGATTTGGCGTAGACGTTTGCAGAAGCCAAAAATTTTAGCATTGGTCCCGATCCAGCCCTTATGAAAATCGCTGGCCAACCCCGTCCCGGCCTGGCTTATGCAAAAATCCATAAAATTTGGCCCGACCCAACAAGTGTTTCCAAATAACGTATGCATTTTTAAGTTGCTATGATTTTAAAATTAAAAATTTTAATTTTATTATTTTTAAAGAATAGTAAATATATTTATGGGCAATAAAATTAAAGCACAGTAAAAGAAACTCTGAAAATGAATCTGTCTATAAATCCTGTCTTAAACGGCAAATGTTTTGAATCACGCAAAATGAATTTAATAAAAGGCGAAAAGAACATAATACATTTAGAACAAACTATGTACCTGGTAAGAAGGGAACCTATCTATAATGGATTTTTTTCTCATATCCTGTGCGAATTTGTCTTAGAAGATTCTACCGTATAGCATTTTTAAGTTTCCAAGGCATGGAATAGAGATTAACGATATTAATTATAATTAAAACATTTGGATAAAAATAAAGATTAATTTAAAAAAGTCCTTCCGGCCAGTGCCGGGAGGAAGAGGTAGCTTTCATATTCCTTATTTTAAAAAAGCCAACATATATTATTCAAACACACGAAGCTCAATTAAGTGGAAACCGAATGTAGGAGATTCAATACTAATTTTTATCAATACTAAATCATTATGAATGAGAATTTCGCAAAATTAGTCAGCTTTATCCAAGCTGCTTTTATTTAAAGTAACTTATATTTCGCTGCCAAATTCGGCGATTTCTTAAAGTGCCTGCCATTTTAAGACAACATGGTGGATGAGGCTAACCAGTGAACTTGGTCGAGACCTTAGTAATTGCTGTGCACATGCTCACTCACATCGGAATCGGTTGATACATACGAGTGCTGTCGCTGGCAAAAAATCAGATTTTTCAAAATGTCACCCACGTTAGAAATTGAAACTGCTATATTTGAGACATTTTTTAAGATAAAGACAAACAAAAAATGCTCCTGAATCCTTATATCAAGGTCAAATACTTAAGAAAGAAACCTTTTTCAATTTCTAATTTTTTTGCACCTCACTTTAAATGTATATATTTTTTAATTTAATGGCCGCCATTTTGAAACAAGATGGCTGAGGAAGCTGGCCAGCGAACTTGGTCGAGATATTGATGTATACTATCTACATGCCTTCTTCCATCGAAGGCGAATACGTGTGGTATCGCCAGACAAATACAAGATCGTTTCAAAGTGTTAGCCATGATAGAAATTCAAAGTGCTATAATTCAACCACTTTTTAAGATATAAACAAAAGAACAAATTTTCAGAAACAAAAACTGCTCTAGAATCTTTGTATCAAGGCCAAACACATAAAAAAAATCTTTTTCATTTTCCAATTTTTTAATACCTCATTTTAAATTTTAAATTACATTTTTTTTTAAAATGGCAACCCTTTTGAAACAAGATGGCGAATGAAGCTGGCCAACAAACTCGGTCGAAACATTGGTATGTACTATGTACAGACCAAGTTACATTCAAATCGGTTCATAAATACGCCTGTTATCGCGTGACAAAATTCAGGACGTTTCGAAATGTCAGCCATGCTAGAAATTCAAAATGCTATAACTCAGCCATTTTTTAAGATATAGACGAAACAAAAACTGCTCCGGAATCTTTGTATAAAGGTCAAATACATAAGGAAAAAATATTTTTCCATTTTTAATTTTTTGGTACCACATTTCAAGTTTTAAATTTTTTTAAAAATTTTAAATGGCCGCCATTTTTAAACAAAATGGCGGATGAAGCTGGCCAACGAACTCGGTCGAGACATTGGTCTGTACTATGTATAAACGAAGTTACATCCAAATCGGTTCATAAATACGCCTTTTATCGCGTGACAAAATTCAGGACGTTTCAAAATGTCAGCTTCGCTAGAAATTCAAAATGCTATAACTCAGCAATTTTTTAAAATATAGACGAAACAAAAACTGCTACGGAGTCTTTGTATAAAGGTCAAATACATAAGAAAAAAATATTTTTCCATTTTCAATTTTTTGGTACCACATTTCAAATTTTGAATTTTTTTAAAATTTTTAAATGGCCGCCATTTTGAAACAAAATGGCGGATGAAGCTGGCCAACGAACTCGGTCGAGATATTGGTATGTACTATGTACACACCGAATTACATCCAAATCGGTTCATAAATACGAGAGTTACAGTGTGACATAGGTCAGATAGATATATATCTATTTATATAAAATCCAAGTCTCTGTGTGTCCCTCACGATTCCGGTTGGACCACCTCATTGAAATGAGTAATTGTTGAAAAATACTAATGCAGGGTTACCACAGTAGCGCCAAATGTTGGCCAACTTGGCAATAGCTGGCTGATTTGGTGAAATTCCCATTTATAACTATTAATCTTTCATAAAGGAGGTCACCAAAATTTAATTTGGTACAGATGTCATATTCGCCCCATATTGGCGCGATTTTTTTCGGTTGCCAATTTGGCGAAAACATCAACAGCATAAACAACATAATCCGGGTTACCACATCAAGCAAAATAACGACACTTTCGCGCAAGTTAAGTACCCTTTGCCTATATGATTTGGCGTCAGAAAAAAATCGCGCCAATATTGGGCGAATATGACATCTGTTCCTTTAATTTAAACTCCGCTCTTTTAAGATATTTTTTCAAAATCTATGGGTGAGAATTTAAAGTACATCTTTACATCTTCCTCCCGATGCTAATAATAAAATAACCGCCAATAGACGACGCTGTACTGTATGAGCTCCCAACTGCGCGATTTTAATGTGCTTTAGGTACTTTTCCAGTATAAATGCCTTGGCGAAAAAAGAAATTTGGCAACATTTTCCCGGAACCTATCCACTGTTTCATTTTATATACACATGCATTTTTTTTTTCGATATTTATACGATTTATTTATACGATTAAAAAAGCCGTTTCTCTAATTTTATACAGAAACAGATGTAATTTGTACATAAAAACATGAATAATATACATATAAAATAAACATATAAAAAAAAACACTCATCAAGTTTGTTTTCATAGCTGTTTATATGATTTGACAACAATTCTCAATATTTTTCCGTTATACGGACACAATGCCAAAATGTATGCGGTAGTTTTCCATTATACGGACAGCATTGTCGTCAAGCGCAATAGTTGGCGCAAAATGAAAATAAGGTGAATTGAAACATTTGAAAAATAAAAGAAAAAACATTCTCGATAGTAAAGTGGGCATAAAAATATAACATTTGAAAATTACAAACTTTTACGAACTATTTTATTAAATCACAAATATATACTTAAAATAAATGAACAAATGGTACAGATGTCATATTCGCCCCATATTGGCGCGATTTTTTTCGGTTGTCAATTTGGCGAAAACATCAACAGCATAAACAACATAATCCGGGTTACCACATCAAGCACTTTGGCGCAAGTTAAGTACCTGTTACCTATATGATATTGGCGACAGAAAAAAACCGCGCCAATATGGGGCGAATATGACATCTGTTCCGAACAAATAACTGTTATACTATAAAGTAATAAAATAAAAAATCATATTAAACTGCTGCCATAAAATTATAAATATCTTTCAGCATTGCAGTAAACATTTCATTTTTTGAATGAAGGCGTAGCCACATAAAATCTATGAGATACGACTCTAAATGATGACGAACAGCTTCCCGATGTCTTTTGTTGCGTCATTTTTCGATGCCCCATAATCTTTCAACATTTGGAGTATGACATCCAGTATTAGGGTCGACAAAATTGTATTTGTGATTTACTGTGAAATGATCATAACCAGCACTTAGCAGTTCGTCTGTTTTATATCCTTTCCAACAATCTGTATAAATAATACATGACTTTCATCTACTTCTATAATTTTATTAGGTCCACCGATTTTTCTATTTGGTCGAGAACATAAAGCATTTGCACAAACTTCTCTCGAATAACTATTCCATTCCACTGTTGTGTTGTGGTTCATATCAAGTTGCAGCTCACAAAACTCAATCGATGTCAACTCTTTGCACGATAAATATATAAACCTCAAAGCATTAAGAAAAATCACCCGCGATCCTTTAAACCAAGTTTTTTGTCGTATTTCTACGCTTTCTTCGCATGATCGTAAGCTACAACTCAATTTCGGATTTCCAGAACTCATCCATAATTTCATTTCATGATTTTTTGAACACAATCTTTTATTATGCAGAATTCCAAATTCCTGAAACAGTTTCATCACAACTTTCTCATCATCTGGTAATTGCCAAATGATAAAATCCATCTCAGCATCAGCAGTAAAAGTAAACTACAACTTTATAAAAAAAAAAGCATTTTTAATTCGATTAATGGCAGATTAAAAAGCTTTCCAAGGTTAAGGTTAAACAATAATCATTCACGTGATTCACGTTTCATAAATAGCAAATCACAATGTTTCGCATGGTTTACAATAAAAATCTACGATCAAGGTTGAAATAATTGGCGCATTAGCATGCATTTTAGCATGCTGTCCGTATAAAGGAAAAGTACCATGTATGCTAATGCGCCAATTATTTCAAAATGCTAAAAGATATTTGTAATTTTATGCCAGCAGTTTAATATGAGTTTTATTTTATTGCTTTATTTTATAACAGTTATTTGTTCAATCATTTTAAGTATATATTTGTGATTTAATGAAATAGTTCGTAAAAGTCTGGAATTTTCAAATGTTATATTTTTTAAATGCTCACTTTAGTACGACAATATTTTTTCTTTTATTTTTCAAATGCCTTAATTCACGTGACTTTCATTTTGCGCCAACTATTACGCTTGGCGACAATGATATCCGCATAACGGAAAAGTACCCAAATCTCAATTTCTGATGCCCAAATTACACCAAACTTTTTTTAAAAAATGCCAAAGCCCCTACAGTGGAAAAGTATCAAACTGCCTATTATTTTGCGCTATCTGTGTTATAGATTATATATTATATGCAAGGTGAGTGGAGCGAAGAGTTTAAACATTAAATATTAAAGTTTCGGCACAGATGTCATATGCACAACGGGTACTTAACTGTCATCAAAGTGTCGTTATTTTGCTTGATATGGTAACCAGGATGTTGTTGTTTATGCTGTTGATGTTTTCGCCAAATTGGCGTCGGAAAAAATCGCTCCAATATGGGGTATATATGACAACTGTGCCAAAGTTTCTATAAAGCAGTATAAGACTAAAAATTAAGAATAAAATAAATGCAAAATAAGACTAAAGAAGAAAGAAAAATCATGCGTTAAGCATAGAATATGAAACACTTTCCAACACATCCTGAATGCTTTAACAAAACTTCGCTATTTAGGGAAATAAGGTAAATAAGATAACTAAGTAAACATTTTAGAAAACGCATAATTAAAAAAAAAATTGATTTCAGCAGTTACCGTCCACAGCAATAGTACCGTTATTACATGCCACTATTTAGCTAAAATTTAATTTAAGCTATTCTTAAAGCTACTGAAATCATATTTCCAGATATTATCATCTATAGACGGTTATGTATCCAATTCTTTGCGTGACCCTGTATATCATTTTATCTATATTCTACAAACATTTCTTAGTAATCTAAATGCAGTTCAGCGTAAAACTGCATAACTCCTTTAAAAACCACCTTTAAGCAATTTATTCTCATACTCAGGAACCCTTACGAATTCTTTTGTGTAGCCCTGCATATGAACTGTAGCATTTATACACACGGTATAGTATGCATAAATGTAGTGAAACATAAAAGCGCATATCATAATTAAAAATGCATTTCTAGCAATCATTACTTATGTACGTACAATACTTCGGAGAAACGTTTCTTGGCGAGAAAGATGTTTGCCAACGTATTTTCTGACAACCTATTTACTGCTTCATACTCACAAGCAATTTTTTGCATATGTATACAATTTATTTAATGTAAAAAAAAACTATTTATCCATTTTTATAAAGAAACAGAAGTATTTTTTGCACAGATGTCATATACGCATCGGGGTTGGCGTGATTTTTCTCTGACGCCAATTCGGCAGAAATCTCGCTTTCGAATACCAGTTACTTATATATTTTTAAATTATTTGCTATCATTTTGAAAAGGAAATAACTATAAATAAATAAAAGTTTGAATAATAACTATAGAACAAAACAGTTTACATAATTTAAAAACAGAAAATAAACGTAAATAAACAACGGCACAGATGCCATATTCGCCCCATATTGGCGCGATTTTTTTCTGACGCCAATGTCATATACGCAATGTATACTTAACCGGCGCCAAAGTGTCGTTATTTTGCTTGATATGGTAACCCGGATGTTGTTGCTTATGCTGTTGATGTTTTCGCCAAATCGGCGTCGGAAAAAAATCGCGCCAATATGGGGCGAATATGACATCTGTGCCTAAACAATTTATTAATAAATAAAAAACAATAGCCGGCAAAATAACACCATTTTAGCGACATAGGTATCCCGGTTCATATCTGAAATCTGTGCCGTAATTTGTATATAAAAAAATATTATATATATTTAGAAACGAATTTTTTATGTATATAAGTGCATATATAAACAAAAATAAAAGTTCATTAGATTTGTTTTCATAGCTGTATATTTTGGCAACATATCTCACTTTCTGATGCCCGAATTACGCCAACCTTTTTTTTAAAAATGCGCTATAATGGAAAAGTACCTAAATAAATAATTAACAGAAATAACCAATTATACAAACTAAAACATTTTATTTCGAGATTAAAGCATTGTTTTAATTTCGATTAAAAATACATATATCTTTGGATAACTTTAATTGAAATTGGGTTCACGGCTTAATATCTCATTCCATAAACCTAAACAAACACAAGTGATTCATTCATCGTGAACCGCAAAAAATATTAAATCATCGAGGTAATCATTCACAAAGTAAGTTCTCCAACAATCAATGGACAATATTCTAATGACGTCATAGTATGTAAAATGGTGGCGGTATCATTTGTTTATGGTTTGAAATCACAAAGATTTAATTTTGCTATGTCTCTTAGTTACATTATTTTATTGTCGTATTTATGAGATCAGAACAAAAGCATATTTTTTCATTATTTAGTTACTAAAGACGAAAAAAAATTATAAATGTGCATGATTTGAAAAATTTAAATAATTTTCTTTCTTAATACTAAAAAATAACATCGGTAAGTAACAGCGAGTTTAAGTTAAATAAGTTTAGCTGTTTAATTCTGTTGTAATATTCAAAATAACTGTATTTATTAGATTTCAGTAAACAACATCAGGGCCCGATTAAACTTTGAAGTTAGAGGAATTACAATGTTATTTCAGGACCTTTCTTTTGGAGAAGCTTTTCTAAATTCCACATATACATGGAAACTCTTCAGTGTTAGAAATATTATTCCCAGGACTGGCATAACATGAGAACGGCCTGCAATTTTACACAAGTTTTTGAAAACTACTTTATATCAGAAATTTTACTAAAAACTGGTTACTTTTTTGTTATAGAGGCCCACACTATTAGAATTATGACAAGTTGCAGCCAATTTCGCCAAAGTCGTAACCAAGATCGTGAAGCACACACATATAATACCATATAATACCATTTTATGAAATCGTATACGATAATTTAATAGTTTTTACCTTACTTCAAGTGTGTAATTTATTTATTTTTAAGGCTTAATAATCTAAATTGTCCAATATATGAATTTAAAAAAAATGTAAACAAAGACTGAATAGACATGACCGCAAAAATCTGCAGAAAACTTGGAATTGTGCAGATTAGTGGTCTTCTACTGTACACAGTTTTTCATAAATGTGTTTCGTTCTTAAAATGTGTTATTTTCATCTATCACTGCGGAACAAATGAGAAAACTCATATTCTTGCACATGAGTTGTATACATCTTTATATCTAAATTTCCGTCATTTTTGACGGGCTACCTTTCTAGTATATATATATATATTGATATATATATATATATCAATTTTGAACGGAGGGTGGTTTCGGGGTCTGGGGGTCATGATCGATGAAAATATACCAAAATTTTTTGAAATCGCTTTCCTCCGAACGGCTGCAATAGGTAGCTTTTTGTAAAGAAAGCTACCTAAAATAAATATCGCAGTCAAAGGTGCTTTTAAAGGAAATCTATAAACATGAAAAGAAGCTGAAATAAGTATTTTTGGTCAGAATTCCTCGTACAAGACGATTTTTATCCATATCACCACAAAAATTTATGTTTTCTAGAAATTAGTTGGCCAGGCCGAACTTTTAGCTTTTATATCGGGGTGGGCTAATTCCGCGATTTTACTTTTTATACCGGACTGTGTTAATAAGTTTTTTCTACGTACCGAATCTTTAACTTTTATACCGGCCGGGCTAATATATATATATTTTTAATAGGAATGGGCCGGGCTAAAAATATCTTTCTACGGCTTGGACCGGACAACAATAATTTCGAGCCGTGTAGACCTCTTATATATGTTTGCAAAAAAACAAAGCACATTCTTTAAAACAAAGTTTTAAAATTAACTAAATAATTAGACTTTATTTTTTTATTTAGCATACTGCAGTCTTATGACTTGTAAGTACGAGTATTATTATACGGAACATATTATACGTGAGAGATTTGGGTATGGAATTTCCGCACAAAGCTTACTTCTCCCTCTTTTACCGGGAGAGGATTACAGTTATAGACGCACCGTTTTTTCCAAGAAGTTTCAAAATATTACATTCGTTAATATTGATAACTGTGACGCATTATATGAATAATTTTCGTCGAGCTCCGCTCTCTCCCCAATAATAATAATAAATAATAATAGTAAAATAAATAATGAATAAATAAAATATGTAATGACTATAGCTATGACTATCGCTAAAATCCATTAAATCCTGAAAAATGCAGCATAGAAGCGCCACCTGTTGGGCGATTTACACCAACACTTAATTAGTAACAACTTATATCAACGTCCAACTGAATCTGAAGTTCGATGAAAATCCGTGCATTAGTACTTGAGATAGAACTATTGCAGAAATCGTGAAAAATGTAGTATAGCAGCGCCACCTGTTGAGCAATTTACACCAAAACTTAATCAGCAACAACTTGTGTCAACGTCTAACTGAATTTGAAGTTTGATGACAATCCGTGCATTAGTTCTTGAGATAGAGTTTTTGCGGAAATCGTGAAAAATACAGCATAGCAGCGCCACCTTTTGGAAGATTTACACTAAAACCTAATATACAACTTATGTCAACGTCTAACTGAAGTTTTATTAAACTCTGTGCATTAGTTCTTGAGATAGAGCGCTCACAAAATTTGTGTCACATACAGACAAACTCACAGACAGGGCATTTCCTAAAAACAGTCAAGTGGTGTTCAGGGCCTTCAAAAATATAAATCCGTCGAAAACCTGAAGTCGAATTTTTTCACGATTCCAATACTTTCTTCTTGCAAAGATAGGGCAAAGTAAAGTAAAAAGCGTGAGAGATTGAAAATCGAAGCGTTAGTTTAATAGTTATTCTTGGACGTATACATAAACACATATATAAAAAAATTGTATAATCTCCTTCATTGGAAGTTGGTTAAAAAGTACATATAATTCGTTAATGCCTCGATCACTATACAACGCAAATATGAGGGAGTATGCTTCGCATGAATAATAAATAATTTAAAAAGGAATATTAAAGAAACAACATGTTAAATGTTTTCGTTTAAATCCTGGGAATATCATAATGTGTAGAAATACGACGTTCGGGGTATCATGATACCAAATATATTTTTTTTTTTTTTTTTTTAGTGTTTAATAAATAATAAATGTCTTCCATCAATGCATCGTTCTTCGTCATGGTCTGTTTTAAAGACCCTTCAATCTTGAATAAGTCATTGTATTAAAATTACTTTAACATGTTAAGCGCCACGTTAGTCACCGGGGACCGACACTGAACTTTCCGTTTAAAACGCTTCATTCACCGATGTCTGTCGGTCTAAAATATGATATAAAACTAAAAATATATGTATTGTTTTAAGTAATTACTGAAAATTTATTTAAAATTTACTTACCTTTTATATATCACAGGATTATATTTTCTTAAAAATTACTGAAAACATTGCAAATTTTTCAGCTACAGTGACAGTCATCGTGGCACTCAACGTGTGAAATACTCATAACGTACTCTCCATCATTTATATTGTAAAACTGCATTTAAACATATGCATACTATACTTGTAATAATGATTGCAAATTAAATATTGCTATTTATTTTCTTTAGGTATGAATACACTACTTATTCTATTAAAGAATCCTTTATTAATATTTATTTTATTAATTTGCAGGCCAAATGTTAAAAATTTTGAGACTCTATGTACAATGAACATTGATCTCGGTTGATGCATAAATAATCTTGGAATACATAAATAACTACACAATTAATAATGTATAAATTTCGATGCTTATAAATCCATACAAAATAATGTTTCATTAATCTTTTTAAAATTTTATTCTAAACAAATATATGCACATACCAGCACATTCAAAATTATAAATATTCTTCTAAAGAGGGATCTTTTTGTAATTAACCAAATTAATATTCTTATTGATATTAAAATTCTCATCTGTGAAACTTTCGTTTACGATCTAAACACAAAAAAGAATCAAACTTCGGTTTCGGACAGCAACTTTCGTTTCGGTCGGACACCAGTTTATTCACTGTGCTATTTTTTTTTTATAAACGATATCAAATAAAACGAGTCAAAAAAATATAATTACGAAGTCACGCTACATAAACATGTACCTCCCCTGCAGTAAGGGCAGGTCTAAAACCAAAAATCCAACATTTAATATACTCAATCATAAATACAATTAATAAAAATCTGAATTCTATATCAACAAATATAACTATTTATGTAATAAAATTAGCTCTCAATTAAATGAATATAACGGGTAGCTTAAAATATATACCCGAATTTTGATAAAACGGATACAAAAGGAACTAGAAAAAATGTTTCAATCAATGTATAATGGTATAAAACTAAAAATCTTACCTTTAAATGTGTTTTAAAGTTAGTTGTTGCTTCAAAAGTTCCATTTATAACGGTAGATCTTGTTTTACATATTTGGCATGCAGCCTTAACTTTGCCGTTATTATCAACATAAATTATTTTTTAAAATTTCCCATCTAGTATAGCACAACGTGTACTATCGCAATTCATTAATTCCCTTGCTACATTATCATTCGGAACTCGATAAATATCAGCCATTCTTTCACGAGACTTAAACCATTACATTTCTTTCTACTAAACTTACACTACAATACATTTCTTTCTATGGTTCTTTAAAAAATACTATGCACAGCAAAACTCTAAGTGATTCTTCCTGTTTATCGCAGAGTAGTTTTTGCCGTTCTTATAGCAACGTTGTAATTATAAAAGCTAAAACGTTAGGATTGTAACAATTCAGCATAAATGCTTAATTAAAACAGAAGATTCATTCTAATCCTTATCGTATCAGCAGCTGAAAAAGTATGTTTACATTAACTTCCAGAAATGAACCCTATAAGACAAAACAAAACAGACAGGTGCTTATTTTGCTTTTGTGAATCTTACATTTGCGGTTTAAACGACGGTTCTTGTGTTTCTGTAGAAGCAGATTGAATTCGACAGAAATGTATTTTGAGTATTTTCAAAATACAAAATACTTGAACAAATCATTTCAAAATACATTACCAAAATACTTTTGTTTAGTTGGCTTAAAATACAAAATACAAATGTATTTTGAAAATGTATTTCAAATACATGTATTTTCGATACCGCCCATCTCTGTTTTTAGAGTTGCTTGCGGTTTGCGGGGATTTTTGCACATTAGTAAATTTTTTGAAATTACATTCGTTAGAGAATTCCAGTTATAATGTATTAGCACACTATAGTAAATTTTGTCCTCTGCGATATTTGAACTTTTAGTGATTTTTAGAGTTGCTTGCGGTTTGCGGGGATTTTTGCACATTAGTAAATTTTTTGAAATTACATTCGTGAGAGAATCCCAGTTACCAGGGTTGAGATTTCCGACTATTTGCATAGAAGTATAATCTTGGTGAAAATGTTCTGTTAAATCACAAAAAAAAAAAAAAAAAAAAAATCAATTTAAATGAAATAAAATTTTCTCTAAGATTATACTGGTACGCAAGAAGTCGGAAATGTCATCTCTGAGATACAATGTTTTAGCACACTATAGTAAATTTTGTCCTCTGTGATATTTGAACTTTAGGTGATTTTTGAGTTGCTTGCGGTTTGCGGGGATTTTTTCACATTAGTAAACTTTACATTTAGTATTACATTTTATCAAATAAATACAAAAATTTTTAGCGCATTTTTTTAAGTATTTTTCCTGTTCATTTTGCAACGTTTTTAAAGTGGTTTTACCAACAAATTTGAGAAAAATTCAGGCATAAATAGGTTAAGCTTTTTGTTTCCAAAACAAATATTGACTTGAATAGGCACAGCCCTTAAAATGCATGAATAAGTATATCCACATAAAGATTTTTCCGAATGTTTCAACAGCACTGATATTTTTTATTTTATCTATTTTACCAACTAAAAGTGACAAAACTTTTTCTAAATAAAACCAAAAAGAAAGTATTATTTGCATTCAAGTATGAGTCAATAAAAAATATTGAATGTTTAAACTATAATTTGAACTGAAAATGATATTACTCATTTATTAACATTGACAAAATAGATAGATTTTTTTAAAAATCTATGGCCCACCTTTCATAATATTCCACAGTGACATTGCGAAAATGATATTTAAGGCTGTTCTCAAATCCAAAGGGTCAACTGTCTGACGTAAGTTTAAATTCATTTTTGCTCGGAAACGCATGAAGCCAGAAGGTGTTGTTATTCAAAAACTATGTCATCGAATTGTTTTTTCCGTTTTCTTGCGAACGCAATAGATCTTTCAGAAAATACTGTCAAAGTTGGCATTTTGAACCGAACTTCCGAACGAAAGAAGAAAATCCAGTCAGTAAGGGGGGAAAAATGCCGTGACACGTGATCAAAATCGCTTATAACTCAATAGGTAATTTATTGATCAAAAAATGGAAAACAGAGTTCGATTCCAAATCGCTTCCATGATCAGGTTTTCTAATTTTATATCGTTCCGTTAAAAAATGAATTTGTAAATGTGTCCAAACGTTTTGCGCTTGTTCAGCAGAGGAGTTAGTCTTAAGGGTTAAAATATGCAGCAAAATTCACTTGATAGGGAAAAAAAACCTGACAAATTTTCTTTGCGGATCATATCACTAACGATGATTCAAAACGCTTGGCAAAAAAATGACTTAGTTGTTAATTGGGTCATTCCATGCCACCTTGATTTGATTTATCTTGTCAACCATGTCACGTCAGAGACCAGCACTACATATTTCTGCTGTTTTAACAATGTAACTATATTCTCACATTCAAACAACCATGCTAATATGAAAGTACAGTGGAACCTCTTTTATCCGAAACTCTTTTAACCAAAATCCATTTTTAAAGCTTTTTTTTTTTTTTTTTTACTATATCATTCCTTGTATGCAAAATCCATTTTGAAAGTTATTTTTTATTTTTATTTTTTTTTAAGGTATCATATTCCTTGTGTGCAAGCGGTCCTTTCCGAACTAAGAGTACATATAAATATTTTCGATCCCCTTTCTTAGAGTTCCTTTGAATTTAACTTGATCCCCCATAAGCTGCGGAGTGGAACTAATAAAACAAACAAATTAGCAATACTGAATGAAGCTTTTGAATGTTTTGCCAAAGGTTTGGCATCGCTGGAGAAGCAGAAAGTCTGTGATACTGGTGAACTAATAATATTAAACTCCATAATAGAACTTCAAAGAAAAGTCAATCGAAACTGCGACAAACGAGGCATTTTTTCAAACCCTTGTGATATATGTAAAAGGTACTTAATTTCAAAATTAAAATTCTGGTAATTTATTCGTGTTTATATTTTGCTATATTTTTATTAAGCAATTGTTACAATAATAATAAATAGCGTATATATTTCTCCTTAATCTTAAAATTAAAGCATTCTCGATTATCCGAAAGATGATCGGTCCCAATTACCTCGGATAATCGAGATTCTACTGTATAGAGTTTTTTTTGTTATTTTTAGTGTGTAGTTTATGTTTTAACAACTTATAAGTCAATAGATATACGTCCCCAACCCCTTAAAAAGCCTTTGCTACTACCCCTTTACACCATTCATGACACTTTGCAGTGTAGGGATGATTCTTTTCCGAAAATTAAAAAAAAAAAAAATCGGTCATAAATCCGAAAATTTGGACATAAACTATATCGCAAATTTTGAGAAATGTTCGCCAAAAAAACCAATTTCGTCAGAGAATCGCAAAAAAAACGCCAATTTCGTCAAAGGTCCTTTCCGGGTTTTTTTTCTTTCTTATTTCGGCTGAATTTTCACGGTAGCCGAGAAAGACAGAGATAAATTTATGACTGCGTCGGTGATGGAATTTTACTGAAAATAATAGGTGTTTGTATGAGGATGTTTGGGGGGGAGTGAAAAGCAACAGATTAGGGGCAAAATGGGGCTAGGACGTTACATAAATTTTTACAAATAGTTTAGAGTTTGCTTGAAATAAGCGATGAAATTAACTTAAAGGGCGCTATTTTTCCCTTGGTCGATTTTCCGAGTGATAGGGCTCACGGGGACGGACAGTGGGGGCATTGAGGCGTCAAATTTTGTAAAGAAGGGCAGGAAGGGCGGCCCGCCCTGCGAAAAACGACTAGAATGAACTCTGTATTATTAAAAGCGGTCAGCTTACTATGTTCCTGAGTTTAAAATGTGGAGACTTTTAAAATTAATAAAGGACCATTCCATATCACGTGTGGAACAGCTTTTCTACATATTACTGCTGTTTTAACCCTTTCCGGCGCGAAATAATTCTATTTGTAAAATGATGAAATGATAGACTGACACCGGAATTTACAAACGAATTTATTAGAAGATAAAAACTTCCTTATTTTCCTGCATTTTTCCTACATTATAAAAGAAGAAAAAATAATTAAATATTCTTGGTGCCAATACGCTTAAAATTATGTGTCTTTTTTTGGGTACACCGCCCTCTAAAGGGTTAACAATGCTATTGTATCCTCAAATTAAAACAACTATGTTAACATGAAAATATAGGTTTCTTTGTAAATTTTAATGTATAGTTTATATTTTAACAACTTATAAGTTAATAAATATAGGTATTTATTAAAATAGCAATTAAAGCCTTTGTGCAGAAATATTAAAAAACAGAAAACCAACGTTTAAAAATGCACAAATAATACGTGAAAAGCAGCAAACAGCTGTTTCGAATCTACTAGCGAGATTCTTCTTCAGTGCAAGACAGAGCAAGACACAGCGTGCTAGAAAAAACAAGGCTGAGCAAAATGACAGAGACTTATATACTCGATACGGGTAGCGAATGAACCAAAAAAACCCAATGAGGCAGAAGCAAATGAAACGACTGCGTGGACAAGTAGCGACATCTACCGGGGAACGAGAGAAAAAGAAACCAAAAAGGGGAAATCAAATTAATGCTTTCCAAATACTTGGAAAATCAGGAGTACTAGATAAGTCATTGACTAAAGAGTGGGAATTTTTAATGATGTGGTAAGCTTCCCAAAAATCAAGATCAAGGTTGGTAGAACATTTCTGGATAATGATGTCTGAAGAAAAATTGAACCTATGTTGAAAAGACCAACAATGTTGAGCAATAGAACGTTTAAGCTCCTGATTTTTAACATAACCTTCATGCTCTTTTAAACGAAATCTAAGAGCGCGTTTAGTCTGTCCAATATAAGATAGACCACACTGGCAAAAGGTTTGGTAAATACCCCAGTTATTTAGGCGATCAATGGGTTGTTTAAGATTTGAAAAAGAGATCTTATTAACAGGAGAAAAAATAACATTAAAATGAAACCTTCTTAAGATTTTAGCAACTTGCTGACTGATTTTAGGAAAAAATGGCAACAGAACTTAAGTATTCGAGTCGGAATTAGAATGCTTTTCAGACTGGACGGGTTTCGTCAAATTCTTATAAATAGAATCTATAATATTAGAGATATAACCACGATCAACAGCAATAGCTTTGAGTTAATTAAGTTCAGCACTGAGTATCTGAGGAGTGGAACAAATATTAATAGCCCGAAAAACAAAAGTATTAAAAGCAGCGAATTTCTGGTTAGGAGGATGAGAAGAATATATGTGAGGTGGGAGACTGACAGCAAAAGGTTTACGAAAGACGGTAGTCTGAAAACCATTATCACAACGAATAACAAGGGCATCCAGGAAAGAAAGACAGTTATTGGTCTCAATTTCTGAGGTAAATTGAAGGCAGAGATCAATGGAATTCATAATAGAGAGAATATGATTAATATCATAATTCATTTAAGCCAGGACATACACATCATCAACATAACGAACAAAGAGTGGAAATTTTAAAATTTCAAAAAATTTGACCTCAAAATAGTGCATATAAATCGCATAAATTTGGACTAAGAGGATTACTCATAGCCAAACCGTCAATCATACGAAAGAAATTTCCATTAAAAACAAAAGTATTTTGCGACAAGCAAGCCCGAGTGAGAAGGATAAGCTACTCGATTTCAAAATAAGAGAAATGGAATTCACAAAGCCTTTTCTTGAGGCAATCTAAAGCCCAGGTATTTATGTAAGCGTCACGTGCGGGACATTTTGTCTGTTTCTCATGAAATGACCTTACTGCATCTAACTGTATAAAGATATCCAATGAAAATGAACATATACAACTAGGCTGATGCTATGTAAATATCCGGAAGATTTTTTAAAATTATTTTTGAAAGTTTAATTTTTAATGTTTATTTCAGCTTAAAATTCGCTAAATACTTACTTATCAGTTTGTTGACTTTGGGACTTTCCCACAGTTTTCGTTTATCGGAGTCGGGGGTTTTAAGCTTCAGAGAGCATGCGATAATGAGCTTATCAGACGGCACCAGCTCGGACTTTCGTAGCTTTAGTTCTGATAAATTAATATAATAGAAGCTCCACGTGTGTTTTTCTTTCAAAATATTTTTGCTTAAACTTTCGACAGTACCATCCCCTTTCTTCAAACCAAAATTATATTCTACAGTACGTGCAAGACTCTTCATCTTCCTGATATACAAACACATGAATCCAGGTTTAATAGAGGATTGTAATGTCAGTTGCAAACACCATGGTGTTTCCATAAATGAGAAATGGGGACACGCAAATACTTTTCTATTTTCAGCGACGATGAAAAAATCCTCTATTTCCCATTCGATTTCTATTTCATCATGCCTTTTCTCGACAATATTTCCAATTTCTTCAACCGCAGACATATTGAAACTGAAAGTCCGCTCCAGGTTAGAAGAGGTCCTGAAAATAAATAAGGAATAATAAAAAATATGCAAAACAGACAGAACATTAGAAAGCAGCCAAAATTAGGGAAAAACTAATATTAAAAATTAAATCAAATGTAGGTAGGCTAGTAAACTAGAGAGTTTTCTTTAGGCTCCAAAAGAAGTTTACAATGCAGTTACAGATTTCACAGGCCTGCGAGGAAAAAAATACAAGGGAATTCATAGCTGAACTTTGTGTATTTTTTGGTGCTAATTTAAAATAATAGTAATAATGAAAAATTTTTATCGCGTCACGTTTTCCTGAAAGATTCAACTTTATTTGGATTTTTATGAAGATTCCATCGTTCATGCGCCCCATTCCTCATGCCCCTGGATGGGCCAGTGCGTTCGCCTCCAGTTGAATTGCAAAGTCAGCTCTTCGGCCTTCGGACTCGGAACATCCAGAAGTTCAAGGCTCCGATACTGAATATAAGTCCTCTGGAAGCGATTCACCTCAGTCCTTCTCTCAGGTTGAACTTAAGAGCATACTTCACTCCGAAACCCGGGAAAACCGAAATCCCATTTTACAGTTTAAACGTTGCCACATGGGAGGCGTATCCCAATCATAAAGATTGGCACCTTAAAAGACCAATGATATTTTCTAAGCATGTAATTGACAAACAAAATGGTCACCCCACAGCATAAAAATAGGCTCTCTTTGCCTCCAGGCAAACTGGGGGGTATTTTAGACAACCTGGCCGGAAAAAAGTGATTAGCAGGCAGGAATGAAGACAGGCTTCCAATTACACCTTCTGAGAAAGCAGATCTCGAGGCAGGTTTTTATTATTGAGACCCATTTTGTGGAAAGTAAAAGTTACTTTTGGGAATTTTACTATATTTTTGTGAAAAATAACATTTTGTAACGAAAGTTAAAATCCAGTTACTGAAATTTGTACTAAAAACTTCTTTAAATCCTCTTTCTAAAGTTTTTGTTTTTCGCGATCTAGTTTCATTTACAAATTACACATTTTAAAACACTTTTTATGAAAAAGAATTTTACAAAGGGGTCTATTTTATTAAAAGAAATTTTATGCAGGGGCACGTTTTATTAAGTTCATTTTTGTGAAGGGTCCCATTTTATTAAATTTATTCTTGTGAGGAGGCCAGTTTTATTAAATTCATTTTTGTGAAGGGTCCCATTTTATTAAATTTATTCTTGTGAGGAGGCCAGTTTTATTAAATTCATTTTTGTGAAGGGTCCCATTTTATTAAATTTATTCTTGTGAGGAGGCCAGTTTTATTAAATTTATTTTTGTGAAGGGGACTATTTTATTGAATAGATTTTTGTGAAAGGACCTTGAATAGGCCCCATTTTCTATCTGGATGGACCCCTGGAAAGTTGTTCTGAAGTCTAAATAGGTTATTCACCAACACATTTTCAAAATCATGGATTAAAATGATTTTTTTGCTTTGGATAGCTGAGATTGATCTGTACAAAGGCCGTTTCTTGCTTTTTCGATTTTGTTTACAGATATTTTTAGTGAGGACACTTTAATTTTCGGAACCGGTTTCGAAAGTAAAAGCATCCCCATAATAAATTCTGCAATCAAGATCAAAAAAGTAAAAAATGGTCTTTGTACAGATTGATCTCAGCTATCCAATGCAAAAAAATAATTTAAAAATTTTGAAATGCAACCGAGATATCTTTATAAATTTCTTCTATAGGATTATCATTAGCGAACGGGTCATTTCGCTTGACTAAAGTAGCCTCCCCATAAAAAATTCTGCAATCAAGATCGAAAATGTAAAAAACGGTCTTTGTACAGATTGATCTCAGCTATCCAATGCAAAAAAAAAGCATTTAAAAATACTGAAATGCAATCGATATATCTTTATAAATTTCTTCTACAGGATTAGCATTAGCGAACGGGTCTTTTCGGTAAGACTAAAGTAGCTTCTTCTCTGTTGCATTTCAATATTTTTAAATGATTTTTTTGCATCGGATAGCTGAGATCGATCTGTACAAAGGCCGTTTTTAGTTTTTCGATTTTGTTTACAGATATTTTTAATGAGACACATTCATTTTCGGAACAGGTTTCGAAAGTGAAAATACCCCATAAAATATTTTGCAGTCAGGATTGAAAAAGTAAAAAACGTCCTTTGTACAGATCGATCCCAGCTATCCAATGGAAAAAAAAAAAACATTTAAAAATATTAAAATGCAACCGAGATATCTGTATAAGTTTCTTCTATAGGATTAGCATTAGCGAACGAGTCTTTTCGCTTGACTAAAGTAGCCTCCCCATAAAAAATTTTGCAATCAAGATCGAAAATGTAAAATACGTCCTTTGTACAGATTGATCTCAGCTATCCGATGCAATAAAAATCATTTAAAAATACTGAAATGGAACCGAGATATCGTTATAAATTTCTTCCATAGGATTAGCATTAGCGAGCGGGTGTATTCGCGCGACTGAAGTAGCCTCTTAGCATTACTCACTGCTGATTAGAATTGCAACAAAATATGCTTATTATTTTATCAAAATGTTTAGAATAACCTTAAAAATTATTCGATTGCTTTTCAGAAGGGAGAAAAGAAAAGAAAAACAACATATACACTAAGCAGAAATATATCATCTGTGTATGCGGATTTCACCGCAATGGAATGTATTTGCTAAACGATTGAAAATTTGCCGAAAAATTCGGTAAAACAGTGAAAAGAAATCCTTCTTTAAAGTTTGAGAAACACATTTCTAAGTTTTAAATTAGTGTAATCCAATTTAATAATGAATTGTACAATAGTTATCTTTTAGTTTGCTGTGTAGCACAAATGTTTAATTTTTATGAAAGAAACATTTAAACTAATTCAGTAAGAATTACCTAATAAATGATAGAAAAAAAGGTATTATAAACAATTTAAATACAAACGTATTTATTCGCCGCATATATCTATTAATTTTTATTGACACTAGCAACTATTGTTATTTTCTTTCGTTCTCTTTGTCTCCCCCCCCCCCCCCCTGTCTAGTGCAGATGACAAAAAGATATTTCTAGTATCTTTTGAGAATAAGCGACTTTTCTTCATTTTGATGTTGTATGCAATTAAAAAATCTTTCGGAAATTAAACTTCAAAAGTAGGAAATAAAAATAATAACAATGATAAATCTGTTTTTATTCCGAATCAATAATGCTTTTTAACAATCTTTATCTTTACTATTAGATTAGATGCCTAGAAAAACAAACCGTCTGAAATCAACATCTATTTAGAACATTTCAGGAGCACATTTTTAATAAAACTTCGTTCTTTGCCCACGAAAAGAAAATTGTTTTTAATCAGACACCTAAAAGTTGCATCCAGTGCAGAAAATAGCCACAAGCGAAATTTCACACTATAGGAAGACTTTCCCGTTTACAGACTCCCCACTGATTACACAGGTGTCGTCTTCAACCCCCCTGTATTAAGGCGGCAACCTTGTAGAGGCGGATCTTGGAGCATTTTCGTCTGTTTAAAATGAGCGCGTTTCAACTTTTTATAAATGTAGCATAGATTTAAAAAATTTTTAAATCAAAATAAAAAGCATTTTTAGAAAGCTTAATTATTAAACTATGCATGCCACTTTACGAAATTTTAAAATGTCCAACAGATTTTTCGCGATAAGGTAGTAAAGGCGAATCGTTAAACAACCTACAATAAAGCATCTAGAACGACTTAAAATTTAAAAAAATAAATAAGATTTTAAAGTGGCCTGCATAGTTTAAGAGTACAGCTTTTGAAAGCTACAAAAAATATCAAATTCGATCAAAATGCAAAAAAATAACAGTTATAAATTTCTCCCATTGAAATAACATTAGCCGCTCTATCTCGGAGCGTTACTGAAGTAGGGCCTTAAGGCTGTTCTCAACTGCTCTGCTTAACAAACGCAAAACGTTTTGACACATTTACAAATTCCTTTTTTTAATGGAAAGATATAAAATTGGAAAACCTGACCATGGAAGCGATTTGGAATTGAACTGTTTTCCATTTTTTGATCAATCAATTACCTATTGAGTTATACGCGATTTTGATCACGTGACACTGCATTTTCTCCCCTTACTGACTGGATTTTCTTCTTTCGTTCGGAAGTTCAGTTCAAAATGCCAACTTTGACAGTATCTTCTGAAAGATCTATTGCGTTTAAAAGAAAACGGAAAAAACAGTTCGATGACATAGTTTCTGAATAACAACATCTTTTAGTTTCATGCGTTTCTGAACAAAAACGAATTGAAACTTATGTCAGAAAGTAAAACCTTTGGATTTGAGAACAGCCTCAATGATCGGAATAGCGATCTGGGCCTTTCGAAAGAAGCAGCTGAATTGTTAGGCTCCAGATTGAAAAAAAAAAAAAAAAAAAACTTGTTGGCCAAAGGAACCTCTTTTTATTGGCACAAGAATCGAGGAAAGGAATTTGTTAAATACTTTGAGGAAGAGGAGAACCTGTTCTGATGTTCCCGGATTGGTAACCAATTTTAATATCACCTACGATAAAGATGAATGGAGGCTGTTTATACATTCATCGAAAAGGAGCCTTAAAGCTAAAGCTGTCCTCCTTCATCATGGAATCCAGTATGCATCTGTACTAGTTGGACACTCCGTGCATTTAAAAGAACGCTATGAAAATTTGCTCCCGTACTCAACAAATTAAATATGCCGACCTCGGTTGGACCGTTTGTGGTGATTTCAAAGTTATCTCCATGCTTCTTCGTGCTAGGGATACACAGAGTACCCATGTTTCATTTGTGAGTGGGACAGCCGTGATAAGACTCAACATTGGGTCAAAAAAGAATGGGCGAAAAGACAAAATCTTAAACCAGGCACCTAGAATGTCATCCGGAACAGCTTTGTTTAGCTAAAAATTGTATTACATTTCAAAAGATTGCGATTGTTCCAAATACAGTACAAAGTCTAAAGTTCGGACACCCAAAGTTCGGAATTGTTCAAAGTTCGGACTTTCCAGCGGCAGTATTCGAGAAAGAAGTAAAAAAAAAAAAAAATTGTTCAAACAAACAAAAAAAAAAAAAATCTAGAGCAAAAAAGCTTTATTACTGAATCTTAACTCATGTCTATGTACAGAATAAAAGAAAAACTTCTTAATGATATACCTAAGTTAATAAAGTAGCCCACATTAACTATAATGTTCAATAGTTAAGAAAGTTACAATTTCTTCTTAAATTGTATATTCCTTTGAGGCTGGTCTTAACTGCTCTGCTCAACAAGCGCAAACGTTTTAACACATTTCCAAATTCATTTTTTAACAGAAAGATATAAAATTAGAAGGCTTGACTAAGGAAGCGATTTGGAATCGAACTGTGTTTTCCATTTTTTGATCAATAAATTACCTATTGAGTTATAAGCGATTTTGATCAAGTGACAAAGACGTTTTTCACCCTTCCTTGAGTGTTATTATTCTTAATCACAGGAATTCGGTTCAAAACGCCCACTTTGAAACTATTTTCTGAACTATCTATTGCGTTTGCAAAAGAAACACAAAACACAGTTCGATTATATAGTTTCTGAACAACAACTCCTGCTAATTTCATGCATCTCTGAACAAAAATAAATTAAAACTTATGTCATAAAGTTGCCCTTTTGAATTTGAGAACAGCCTTAAATAAATGTTTTTGTTTTACTTTTTATTTTATTATGATTTATTTAATGAAAATGATTGTTTAATTTAGTATGTATAGTTGTTATATGCAATTTTTAATATATAAGCGTCATATTTTTGCCCTTTTTAAGTAGTGAATTTTCTTTTTCTTTTTATTGGTAAAGCAATATTTTTGATGACCCAAAGTTCGGACTTGGTAAAGTCCCGAGGATTCCGGACTTTAGACTTTGTACTGTACCTGTGCAAAACGTTTCCAGGTTTATCCGAAGCCAAGTTGAAAGAGGGAATATTTGTTGGTCCAGATATCCGCAAGCTTATGAAGGATAAAGAATTTGAGACTAGCATGACAACAAAGTAAAAAGATGCCTGAGTTGCCTTGAAAGATGTCGTCAGTAAATGTCTGTGTAATTACAAGAATCCTGACTATAAACCAATCGTAACGAATATGCTGGACAAATTTCAAGCGTTGGGTTGCTGCATGAGTGTCAAAATACATTTTCTTCACTCGCATGTGGACTTTTCTCCCCCGAAATTTTAGGATCAGTCAGCGAAGAACAGGGTAAAAAGGTTCCATCAAAACATCAAAGATATGGAGCGGAAATATCAAGGAGTATGGGACAAGAACATGCTCGCCGACTACTATTCGATGTTAACACGAGATAGGCCTGAGATTGAATATTAGGGATGCACCGAATAGTGATTTTGGCCGAATACCGAATATTCGACCAACAGGAGAACCGAATACCGAATATTCGGCTAGCCGAATAGTTACTGCTAGGCCGAATACCGAATATTCGGCTTGTCGAATACTTTTGTATTTCAAAGTTTAAAGGCATTAATATGTTAAATTTTAAAACAATTTACATAATATTTAAAACAGAAACTTTTATTCTAATAAGCAAGAGCTTTTTTCAAATAAACTTTATGCTGAAAAAAATCTGCTTTGAGTTATTTAAGAAGAGGATAGTTATAAAAAAAATTTAATTAATAAAATTTTTAATTTCATGGCTTCTTCTATGAATTAAAACAAATGAATAAAATTTTCTTAAAATCTAAAACAAACATTTTAAAATCAAAGAGAGATGGTGAAAAAATTGGAAGTAAAATTGTACAGGGTCATATATTTGCTTGTCAGGAAGAGACTAAAGTTAATAAACTAGTAAATCTGCAGATCAGGAGCCTCAACGTCATCTTTGCAAGTCATTGTTTTTTAACACTCATTGCGTAATATTCAACTTCCTACAAATCGCTTTTTAAAGTTTTCAAATTACATAAATATTTATAAGCATACAAGATACTCCGTAAAGTTTCAGAAATTAAAAGTGTTAAACAAGTAGTTATACATTGATGTTCTGAAATTCTGATGAGCTACTTATTCTGGTAACTTTTTAAATCAAAAATTGCATTTTTTCAGGAAGGCTCTGCCCCCCCCCCCTGAACCCCCCGTAGTCTATTTAAATTTACATTCGTAATTTTTTATTGATTGTGCGGATGGTTATAGTACATCTTAGATTTTTTTTTTTTTTTTACGCTGTGATTTATAAGGATAAGCATAAGTTTTTTTTATAAATTAATAAAATTTAAATTTTAAATAAAATATTCATGTTAACCGTACGCAGACAATAAATCTTGAAGTGACGCCAAAAATGTAACCCTAAAATCCGCTACATTCGGCACAACACAACGACGTGCTTAAAAACAACAACAACAAAAACAAAAAAAGAATAATATTTTTAGTAATACAGTTTTTAATTCATAATACAATGAAATGCTACCTTAGAATGCTTATTGCTTAAATATAAGCAGATCATTTTCATTTTACAGAAAAAAATGCACGGATGAAGTAAAAGATTTCGGTCCCTGTTCCACTTGCTTGTTTTGTTTTGGGCCGAATGAGGGCATTTAAATCTGAGCGATAACGCACATCGTATTGCAAACTGTTTTTACGGCATCTACATCTCCATCTATCTCTTTCCTCCGTGAATAATAGTTAATTTTATTTTACCCAAGATCTTTTTATTCCAGCATCTTTGGTTTCGATAAATGACGTCTAATTCACCTGCTATGCGTACTTACTCAAAACTTTTCATCTTGTTATATTAAGAAATACTCCATAGTTTTCTTTTTATTTCCAATATGCCACCATATTAATTTTTCTATTCTTAATTTTATTTTTCATTTTCCTGTTTCACGACAAAACATTTCAAATGAAAATTGTTTAAAAGAAAATATTATTCCGGGTTTTGATTTTCTTGGCAACATTTAAAGAAATATTTTAAATGTTATGGAAAAATGTTACGTTATTCTCTATGAAAATAATGAACTTTTCTATTTTTAAGCAAAATATTTGAATAAAATAAATGAAATATTGCCTATTTTTATTTCTGGAAATATATCTATTTTTATTCAAGAAATATTTTAAATGTTATGGAAAAATGTTACGTTATTCTCTATGAAAATAATGAACTTTTCTATTTTTAAGCAAAATATTTGAATAAAATAAATGAAATATTGCCTATTTTTATTTCTGGGCTAAAATCCATCTATATGCAAAGATACAAATGCATTAAATCATCCGTTTTGACGTTGGCTTTACTCAAACATTATACACGCAATTATACTAATATTATTAGGACCAAATACGTTGCTAGGCAACAGATGAAAGAAAAGGAAAAAAAATGAAAAATGCATTATGTCAAACTGATAAAACAAAATCCTTTATATTATTGGAAAACATGCATAAAATTCTCCCCAATATTATAAACCCAATTAAAAAAATCTCGCAAATATATTGACAAAATTTCAAACTACTTGGAATAATTTAATAATCTTATTTAAAAATTTCAGCATCAAAAATTTACCATTTAATTCCATTTTTCATATGAGTCATTTCTTTCAACAAAAGAAAATCTGAAAATCGTCTGACTTGCCATAGTAAAGCATTATAGAGCAAAATAAAATGTTCTATATTTCCCGAACGAATGAACCAAATTTAACCAAAAACTATACAGCTAAGTCCGGGTACCTCATCAACATGCCCAGTGAATTTCAAGCCGATCGGATGCTTTTTGCGGCAGTTATCGCGGAACAGACAGACAGACTAACAGAAACCAAAACCTTTCGTGTCTCCACAGTAAGCCTTCACTGACGTTTCGGCAACTAGTAAATCTGCAGATCAGGAGCCTCAACGTCATCTTTGCAAGTCATTGTTTTTTAACACTCATTGCATAATATTCAACTTCCTACAAAAAGCTTTTTAAAGTTTTCAAATTACATAAATATTTATGAGCATACAAGATACTTCGTAAAGTTTCAGAAATTAAAAGTGTTAAACAAGTGGTTGTACATTGATGTTCTGAAATTCTGATGAGCTACTTATTCTGGTAACTTTTTAAATCAAATATTGCATTTTTTCAGGAAGGCTCTGCCCCCCCTGAACCCCCCGTAGTCTATTTAAATTTACATTCGTAATTTTTTATTGATTGTGCGGATGGTTATAGTACATCTTAGATTTTTTTTACGATGTGATTTATAAGGATAAGCATAAGTTTTTTTATAAATTAATAAAATTTAAATTTAAAATAAAATATTCATGTTAACTGTACACAGACAATAAATCTTGAAGTGACGCCAAAAATGTAACCCTAAAATCCGCTACATTCGGCACAACACAACAACGTGCTTAAAAAAAAAAAAAAAAAAAAAAAAAAAAACGGATGACGTCAAAGAATTTGGTCCCTGTTCCACGTGCTTGTTTTGTTTGGGCCGAATGAGGGCATTTAACTCTGAGCGATAACGCACATCGTATTGCAAACTGTTTTTACGGCATACAGCATCTCCATCTATCTCTTTTCTCCGTGAATAATAGTTAATTTTATTTTACCCAAGATCTTTTTATTCCAGCATCTTTGTTTTCGATAAATGACGTCTAATTCACCTACTATGCGTACTTACTCAAAACTTTTCATCTTGTTATATTAAGAAATACTCGAGAGTTTTATTTTTATTTTTAATATGCCGCCATATTAATTTTTCTATTCTTAATTTTATTTTTCATTTTCCTGTTTCACGACAAAACATTTCAATTGAAAATTGTTTAAAAGAAAATATTATTCCGGGTTTTGATTTTCTTGGCAACAATTAAAGAAATATTGGTAAATGTTATGGGAAAATGTTACGTTATTCTCTATGAAAATAATGAACTTTTGTATTTTTAAGCAAAATATTTCAATAAAATAAATAAAATAAATGAAATATTGCCTATTTTTATTTCTGGGCTAAAATCCTTCTATATGCAAACATACAAATGCATTAATTGCCGAAACGTCAGTGAAGGCTTACTGTGGAGACACGAAAAGTTTTGGTTTCCGTTAGTCTGTCTGTCTGTTAGTCTGTCTGTCTGTTCCGCGATAACTGCCGCAAAAAGCATCCGATCGGCTTGAAATTCCCTGGGCATGTTGATGAGCTCCCCGGATTTAGCTGTATAGTTTTGGGTTAAATTTGGTTCATTCGTTCGGAATATACAGAACATTTTATTTTGTGATATAATGCTTTTCTATGGGAAGTCAGACGATTTTCAAATTTTCATTTGTTGAAAGAAATCGCTCATATGAATAATAGATTTAAATGGTAAATTTTGGATGCTGAAATTTTTAAATAAGAGTATTAAATTATTCTTATTAGTTTGCAATTTTGTCAAAACATTTGTCAGAGCTTTTAAATTAGGTGTATAACTTATGATAGAATTTTATACATGTGTTCGAATAATATAAAACATTTTAATTTATGAATTTACTTATATTTCATTTTCTCTTTTAACCGTTGCGTAGCAACAGCATCTCATCTAAAAATATCCTAAATGTGAAAGTATGTATGGTTTTTTGAAGTCAAATCAAAGCAAAAGGAATGAATTAATGAATGCCTTTGTATAGATATTTGCATATAGATTTATTTAAACGCAGAAATGTAAATAGTATTTATATACTATATAGAATAATATTTTCATTTATTTATTCAACTATTTGATTATAAATGAAAAAATTCGTTATTTTCATACAGAATAAACTGACATTATTCTGTTAAATTTTATAAACTTTATTGTTGCCAAAAAAAAATGAATAACAATTTCTCCCAAAGAGTTAATTTTAATTTGTAAGATTTTCACGTGCAAAAGAAAAATGGAATAAGCAAATAAAAAAAAAGGATATATAGGACAGGAATGAATACATATAAACATTTCACACCAAATACCACCTAAAATAGTTTTTGTAGCAGTATTTTCCCAGCACTACGAAGAAAGATTCCTCGATTTACACGATTTTACTTGGCCTTCCTTTTCTCATTCTTTGCGATTTCATTTTCGCAATTGCGTGCATTAATTGGCACAAAATTTTACATTTTTGTGACTGAGATATATGTAAGGCCATACAAATAAGAAATTCCGTATTGTCTCCTATAAAATGTGATAAAGTGTTGGTTAATCATATATGTTTTTATTAAGAGGAGCAGAGCTGCCAAGCCTCCGGCGTTCTGGATACCAGTATTTTAATACAGAAAATGTTACTTTATTTAATTGAAACATTTGCGCGATTTAAAAGAACATTTTCTCTAAGATAATAGTGATGTGCAAAAAGCTTGAGACTTGGTATGTCTGGTGGGGAGTGAAATGTTTTACTTAATGCATTTATCTCTATTTTAATGCTACGTGAACAACGTCCGTGTAACAGCTTGTAGAGTGTAAAATAAATTAAATTATTAAAATAATCCTTATTACGAAAAATGAAACAGAAATTCCGGCTAAGGGAAATGAAATGTTAGTTAACCTTTCGTAATTTGACCTGAACATAGGTTTGCGTCAAATTTCAACGGTATTTGTAACATCACGATTTTAAATTAAATGTAGATACTATTAAAAGAAAATCACAAAAAATACTTAAAGGCGCCAAATCATGTTTATCTATTTAACGATGATGAATTATTAACTGTTAGGTTTAGAAGCCCCCCTACTTTAGGGTGATTTTAGTAAGTTAATGCTATCGAGTACATTTTTTGATATTTAGATTAGATCTTAGATATAAATATTGCAGAATGGTAATCAAAATTATTTTTTTATAAACAAAATTTATAAAAGGTATTAGATTTCTAAATTAGATGTTTCAGTTTACATTTCCAAAAGTTCTTTATCCATTAGATACAGGTATTTGTGGTTAGCAGGCAAGTAAATACTGCTGTATGGATATTAGGATAACGTAAAATGCTTGACCGAATTATTGCTTATCCTTATAAATCGCAGTGTAAAAAGAAATCTAAGATATAGGGCAGGGTCGGCGAACTTTTTTACTCGCGCGTGCCAAAAATTTCACAAACAATATCTATCAACAAAGTAGCGTGCCAAATTCATAATTTTGCAGTGTGCGATGTTTATCCAAAACACAAGTTAAAAATCAGTTGCTTTCACGCATTAATACAGTCGGACCTCTATTTAACGAACCTCTATTTTGCGAATTTCTCTATTTTGCGAACTTTTCCTTGGAACCAAGAACATTTTGCGAATTTCTTCGTAAAATAACCTCCAAATAGCGAAGTGCATTCTCTATTTAACGAACTTTTTCTTGTGATCTAATTTTTTTTTTCGCCCCATTTAAAAAAATATTTCTGGACATTTCAAACTTATTCTTTCTTTAAACACATTTTATGATCTTCAATGGCCTTGAACTGGTTTTACAAGGCGCCTTCTTTGTCAGCAGTGAGAATTTGGTAAGTACAGAAGACGAAGGCGATAATCCCTTAGAGTAACTTAAAAAAATGTGGATACAGATTAGAAAAAAAGAAGAAATTAACCATGATGTGCTGATTGATGATTATATTTCACTTAATTCTGAAATTGAGACCTCGGAAACACTATCCGAATTGGATATTTTCGACAGTGTGAAAAATAAAAACAATACAGCAATGAATTGCGATGAAGACGAATATGATGATGATGGAAATGATCATTATGCAGGAATTAATAAAACTTCGTATGATGAAATGCTAAAATCATTTGTAACAATCCGACGCGGATTATAGTTTGAAGAAAATACGCATGAAGGGTTTTTAGTGCATTGCAAAGATGCGAGACGTATTATGAGAGAAAGCACTTTTTAAAATAAAAAACTCAGGCAAAATTAACAGAATTTTTTAGAGATTAAATTTAAGGACGCATATGTTAATGTATGGTAAAAATTATTTGTTATAATAATAATAAATACGATAATGTCATTAAAATTCGTTAATTTTAATGTATAACTATTTATTTTAAACAGAAAATACAGTGTATTCCCGGACAATGTTTTGTTTTCGTTGCAGATTTCAAAGATTTAAACACATAGAAAAAATGAATTGATGATGGATATTGGTGGGTAAAATAAATAAAACAAATCGATGTAATTTATTAAAAAAATGTGATTAATTACTTTTAGTAAAAATATTTAGTGTTTATGAATTTAAAATCTGTTTTATGTAGTTTAAAGTATTTTAAAAGGTGAATCTCTGTTTAACAAATTTTCCATATAACGAACTTTTTTCCAGGATTTAGCGACTTCGTTAAATAGAGATTCGACTGTAATTAATAATTTAAAAATATTAAAAATTAAAATGCGATTTCTCTGTATATTGGAATAAGCTATTAAACTAATGAAATTTTAATTCGTAAATATGATTTATTTATGTAGTACAAACTGTAACACGAAAAAAAATATATATATATTTGAGTAATTTTTGACTTTATTATTAATGCAACATCTGGTTATATTTATCCAAGTTGCATTAAGCAATGTATCAATAATTTATTTATGATATTTTTGCTGATGTTCGATGTAACGTTCGGTGGAGATTTTTTTATAACTATAATACCCATTTGCTATCTCATTGCAGTGACTGTAAAAAAATTAGTCTGAAAAAATCCAACTTTATAAATTCTTATTGAAAGGCAAAATACATGTTAAAAATACTGCATAACATCACGGGAAAAGAAAATTCTTTTGATGTGTTAATCATGCAAAAATAATTGTATTTTTGTGATAATCTGCCACTGTGGAACAAAATTTTATTGATTGTAATAGGATAAAAAAGAATGTGTTATTTTGTATAATAATTATACAATTTATTTTCTCGCGTGCCAGAGAAATTGTTTTACGTGCCAACTTTGGCACGCGTGCCATAGGTTCGCCAACCCTGATATAGGGTAATCATTAACTCAATCAGTAGAAAATTACAAATGAAAAATAAATTACACAACGGGGGGTTCAGGGGGGCAGAGCCCCCCTGAAGAAATTTGCTTTATTATATAAAAATTACTAGAATAAGTAGCTCGTGAGAATTTCAGAATATCCTTACATAACAACGTGTTTAGTTTAACGCTTTTAATGTCTGAAACCATTGAAATATTTTTTTCCTTTTATAAATGTTTGTGTAATTTAAATAGTTTAAATTTTGTTTTTGTAGAAAGATTAATATTACGCAAAGTTTGATAAAAACAATGAGTTGCAGAGATGACGTTGAGGCTCTTGATCTGCAGATTTACTAGTTAATCTGTTTTGACGTTGGCTTTACTCAAGCATTATACTAATATTATTAGGACCAAATACGTTGCTAGGCAACAAAGAAAGAAAAGGAAAAAAATGAAATATGCATTATGTCAATTTGATAAAACAAATCCTTTATATTATTGGAAAACATGCATAAAATTCCCCCCCCCCCCCCCAATATTATAAACCTAATTGCCGAAACGTCAGTGAAGGCTTACTGTGGAGACACGAAAAGTTTTGGTTTCTGTTAGTCTGTCTGTCTGTTCCGCGATAACTGCTGCAAAAAGCATCCGATCGGCTTGAAATTCATTGGGCATGTTGATGAGGTACCCGGAATTAGCTGTATAGTTTTTGGTTAAATTTGGTTCATTCGTTCGGGAAATATGGAACATTTTATTTTGCCCTATAATGCTTTTCAATGGCAAGTCAGACGATTTTCAGATTTTCATTTGTTGAAAGAAATGGCTCATATGAAATGTGGATTTAAATGGTAAATTTTTGATGCTGAAATTTTTAAATAACATTATTAAATTATTCCAATAAATTATGTCAATATATTTGCGAGATTTTTTTAATTAGGTTTATAATATTGGGGAGAATTTTATGCATGTTTTGCAGTAATATAAAGGATTTTGTTTTATCAATTTGACATAATGCATATTTCATTTTTTTCCCTTTTCTTTCTCTGTTGCCTAGCAACATATTTGGTCCTAATAATATTAGTATAATTGCGTGTATAATGCTTGAGTAAAGCCAACGTCAAAACAGATGAATTAATAAATTTGTATCTTTGCATATAGAAGGATTTTAGCCCAGAAATAAAAATAGGCAATATTTCTTTTATTTTATTTATTTTATTGAAATATTTTGCTTAAAAATACAAAAGTTCATTATTTTCATAGAGAATAATGTAACATTTTCCCATAACATTTACCAATATTTCTTTAATTGTTGCCAAGAAAATCAAAACCCGGAATAATATTTTCTTTTAAACAATTTTCAATTGAAATGTTTTGTCGTGAAACAGGAAAATGAAAAATAAAATTAAGAATAGAAAAATTAATATGGCGGCATATTGGAAATAAAAAGAAAACTCTCGAGTATTTCTAAATATAACAAGATGAAAAGTTTTGAGTAAGTACGCATTGCAGGTGAATTAGACGTCATTTATCGAAAACAAAGATGCTGGAATAAAAAGATCTTGGGTAAAATAAAATTAACTATTATTCACGGAGGAAAGAGATAGATGGAGATGCAGTATGCTGTAAAAATAGTTTGCAATACGATGTGCGTTATCGCTCAGATTTAAATGCCCTCATTCGGCCCAAACAAAACAAGCACGTGGAACAGGGACCAAATTCTTTGACATGAATATTTTATTTAAAATTTAAATTTTATTAATTTAAAAAAAAAAACTTATGCTTATCCTTATAAATCACAGCGTAAAAAAAATCTAAGATATAGTATAACCATCCGCACAATCAATAAAAAATTACGAATGTAAATTTAAATAGACTACGGGGAGTTCAGGGGGGCAGAGCCCCCCTGAAGAAATGCAATTTTTGATTTAAAAAGTTACCGTAATAAGTAGCTCATCAGAATTTCAGAACATCAATGTACAACCACTTGTTTAACACTTTTAATTTCTGAAACTTTACGAAGTATCTTGTATGCTCATAAATATTTATGTAATTTGAAAACTTTAAAAAGCGATTTGTAGGAAGTTGAATATTATGCAATGAGTGTTAAAAAAATGACTTGCAAAGATGACGTTGAGGCTCCTGATCTGCAGATTTACTAGTTTAAAAAATCTCGCAAATATATTGACATAATTTATTGGAATAATTGCCGAAACGTCAGTGAAGGCTTACTGTGGAGACACGAAAAGTTTTGGTTTCTGTTAGTCTGTCTGTCTGTTCCGCGATAACTGCCGCAAAAAGCATCCGATCGGCTTGAAATTCACTGGGCATGTTGATGAGGTACCCGGACGTAGCTGTATAGTTTTTGGTTAAATTTGGTTCATTCGTTCGGGAAATATGGAACATTATATTTTACTCTATAATGCTTTTCAATGGCAAGTCAGACGATTTTCAGATTTTCATTTGTTGAAAGAAATGGCTCATATGAAAAATGGATTTAAATGGTAAATTTTTGATGCTGAAATTTTTAAATAACATTATTAAATTATTCCAATAAATTATGTCAATATATTTGCGAGATTTTTTTAATTAGGTTTATAATATTGGGGGGAATTTTATGCATGTTTTCCAATAATATAAAGGATTTTGTTTTATCAAATTGACATAATGCATATTTCATTTTTTTTTCATTTTCTTTCTCTGTTGCCTAGCAATATATTTGGTCCTAATAATATTAGTATAATTGCGTGTATAATGCTTGAGTAAAGCAAACGTCAAAACAGATGAATTAATGCATTTGTATCTTTGCATATAGAAGGATTTTAGCCCAGAAATAAAAATAGGCAATATTTCATTTATTTTATTGAAATATTTTGCTTAAAAATACAAAAGTTCATTATTTTCATAGAGAATAACGTAACATTTTCCTATAACATTTACCAATATTTCTTTAATTGTTGCCAAGAAAATCAAAACCCCGAATAATATTTTCTTTTAAAAAATTTTCAATTGAAATGTTTTGTCGTGAAACAGGAAAATGAAAAATAAAATTAAGAATAGAAAAATTAATATGGCGGCATATTAAAAATAAAAAGAAAACTCTGGAGTATTTCTTAATATAACAAGATGAAAAGTTTTGAGTAAGTACGCATAGCAGGTGAATTAGACGTCATTTATCGAAAACAAAGATGCTAGAATAAAAATATCTTGGGTAAAATAAAATTAACTATTATTCACGGAGGAAAGAGATAGATGGAGATGCAGTATGCCGTAAAAACAGTTTGCAATACGATGTGCGTTATCGCTCAGATTTAAATGCCCTCATTCGGCCCAAACAAAACAAGCACGTGGAACAGGGACCTAATTCTTTGACTTCACCCGTTTTTTTTTTTTTTTTTTTTTTTTTTTTTTTTTTTTTTTTTTTTTTAAGCACGTCGTTGTGTTGTGCCGAATGTAGCGGATTTTAGGGTTACATTTTTGGTGTCACTTCAAGATTTATTGTCTGTGTACGGTTAACATGAATATTTTATTTTAAATTTAAATTTTATTAATTTATAAAAAAAAACTTATGCTTATCCTTATAAATCACAGCGTAAAAAAATCTAAGATATACTATAACCATCCGCACAATCAATAAAAAATTACGAATGTAAATTTAAATAGACTACGGGGGGTTCAGGGGGGGCAGAGCCCCCCTGAAGAAATGCAATTTTTGATTAAAAAAGCTACCAGAATAAGTAGCTCATCCGAATTTCAGAACATCAATGTACAACAATGTACGTTGTTTAACACTTTTAATTTCTGAAACTTTACGAAGTATCTTGTATGCGCATAAATATTTATGTAATTTGAAAACTTTAAAAAGTGATTTGTAGGAAGTTGAATATTATGCAATAAGTGTTAAAAAACAATGACTTGCAAAGATGACGTTGAGGCTCCTGATCTGAAGATTTACTAGTTTAATAATGTTATTTAAAAATTTCAGCATCAAAAATTTACCATTTAAATCCATTTTTCATATGAGCCATTTCTTTCAACAAATGAAAATCTGAAAATCGTCTGACTTGCCATTGAAAAGCATTATAGAGCAAAATAAAATGTTCCATATTTCCCGAACGAATGAACCAAATTTAACCAAAAACTATACAGCTAAGTCCGGGTACCTCATCAACATGCCCAGTGAATTTCAAGCCGATCGGATGCTTTTTGCGGCAGTTATCGCGGAACAGACAGACAGACTAACAGAAACCAAAACTTTTCGTGTCTCCACAGTAAGCCTTCACTGACGTTTCGGCAATAATACAATATATTCAAATTTTATATGGTGACAACTTAGCAAGAATAGCTGTTCTATTCCCTTTGATTAAGCAAGGAATTTTTTAAATGCATCCTAGATCGGTGTCTGGAGTGGGCAATCATTTTCAAAGATTGTAAACGTTGTTCTTAAAATCTTAGCAAGAAACAGATTATTTACTGAACAGTGTGACGTGTCATCTGACCTCAGGCAGAAACCAGATGACCACGTAAAGTAATAAACATTTTTAATTGGGATCTCCAAATGCCTAAACTATAACTTAACATGTCAGTGCTTCACAAAATCCAGATGTAACTTGTAAACTGAATTTAATGATGTAAATACTTGAAAAGTGCTGAGTAGCACTTGTAAGAACTGAAACTTTTTTTAATAAGATGAATCAAGATACCACGTGGGTTGTCAAAAAAATAGACGGAAGTCCCGAAGATGCTGTTTTGACGCGACCGAAGGCGATCGTTATCGGTTTCGACTGGAGGAGCGAACCGCTCCGCAAGAATTTAAAAGATTAAATTTCTGTGTAAATGAATGTACGTGTGCTAGCTGTGTGTGTCCGTGTCGTCAATAAAAAAATGTAGAAAATGAACTTAAGTTCTCTTCCTTGAAGATTCACGATTAGTTCCTTAAGTTAGATTTCATTGGCGTTACAACAGTGTTGAGGAACTTACATTTTTACATAATTAATTTCTATGAAAATCTTCATGGTTGGCTAATTTTCTTAAATAATACTTAACAAACAGCAAATAAATAATGTAAAAACATTCTCTTTTATTTAAATATGATTCCGTTTCTAATAATTATGAATATCTTTATAAGTTGACTGTTAAACGTAGAAATTGTATAAGGTTTTAAAATATATGTTTTAAAAGTGTTTTAAGTATTCGGTTCAGCCAAATATTTCGATATTCGGCCAAACCGAATATTCGGAAACATGGCCGAATAGGCCGAATATCGAATAGATACCGAATATTCGGTGCATCCCTATTGAATATAAAAGAAGAAAGTCAAAAAAAAGTTTCAAAAGATAGTACGTACATAACACTATTTCTACGGCCGTCAAATGACACCTTTTAAAAAACTTCGATTTATGGTTTTCCATTTGTAATTTTTAGATTGAAAGAATTACAAATAATTTTTAATACATCAAAGACTTTTTTTTGTGCTTATTACATTCAAAAACTACGAGCAAACTAAAAATAAATCAAAACTTTAAAAAGGTGTCATTTGACTCTGGTAGAAATTGTGTTAAAATAATTGTGTTAAATAGAAACATTATTATTTTTTTTTTTACTTTCTTCTATCTTTACAAGAAAAAAGTATTGGATTCGTGAAAATTTTCGACTGCCGGTTTTCGACGGATTTATACCTTTTAGAATGTCCTGACACGTTTTGATGGTTTTTAGAAAATGTCTGTCTGTCACTCTGTGAGTCTGTATGTGACAAAAATTTTGTGGGCGCTCTACCTCAAACACTAATGCAAGGATTTTCACAAAACTTTAGATTCAGTTAGACCTTGATATAAACTGTTCCTGATTAGTTTTTGGTGAAAATCGCCCAACAGGTGGCGCTACTATGCGGTATTTTTCCCGATTTCAGCAATAGCTATATATCAAGAACTACCGCACGGATTTTCATAAAACTTCAGATTAAGTTAGTCCAGAATATAGTTAGTTGCTGATTAGTTTTTGGTGAAAATCGCCCAAAAAGTGGCGCTGCTATGCTGCGTTATTCATGATTATCGCAATAGCTCTAAATCAAGAAAAAAATGCACCAATTTTCATCAAACTTCAGATTCAAATAGTCCCTGATATAAATTAATGCTGTGTAATTTTTGGTGTAAATCGCCCAACAGGTGGCGCTACTGTGCTGCATTTTTCACGATTTCCGTTATAGCTGTATCTCAAGAACTAATGAATGAATTTTCATCAAGCTTCAGATTCAGTTAGTCCCTAATATAAACTAGTACTAATTAGTTTTTGGTGTAAATCGCTCAACTGGTGGCGCTGATACATGGAATTTTTTACGATTTCCGCAATAGCTCTATCTTAAAAACTAATGAACGGATTTTCATCAAACTTCAGATTCAGTTACACGTTAACATAAGTTATTGATTATTAGATTTTGGTGTAAATCACCTAACCGGTGCCGCTGATATGCTGCATTTTGCATGATTTACACGATTTTAGTGATAGTCCTATTTCAAGAACTAATGCACGGAATTTCATGTATTTAGAATCCTCATGATGGGCATAGATTGCCGTTTAATTTTGGCACTGTACTAGAGAATTTCGAAGTATTAACCTGTATGAGATAGAAGAAAGTTTTGGGATTGGCATATCCGACTAGTCTTTTTTTTTTTTTTTTTTTTTTTTTGCTCAGTTTAAAATTTGTTTTAAACTTTCATGCACATATACATAATAGAAATGTAAAAATATCAACGTTAAAAGCACCAACAATTTTAATTTTTAAGCATACTGGTTTCGGTAACATGTAGTATACCTCCTCAGTGACGCCGTCCAGTGTGAATCTTAATAATTACACACATAATATTTGCTCCTCTTGGTCAGTCGTCTATTTTATGTACATTACCTTAATAAAAACAAATTAAAATAATATGTTGATGATTTTTTTCTAGAAACCGCTCCATAATTTGATGTAAAAAGTTTAAACTCAAGGGAACTTTTTTGTTTTTCTCTCGACCAGAGGCGGCTCGTGCAATCTGGCAACAGTTGTTTTTCATCCATTTTTAAACCTATAAAAAATAATCGATTACTGAAAAAAATCAATTTGCCTCACAAAAAATCGATTATTTTACATAGATTTAAATGGACAAAAACCACTGTTGCCAGATAGTACATGCAAAATTGTTCAAGAGAATTCCTTTTAATATAGGATTTTAGCAAAAATCGATATCGATTTTGCAAAAAATCCTGACGTGATGGGAAAAAATGGAGGTCATTTTCGAAATCAGCATACCAAATAACATTAAATCAGCGAAAACTTCCCTTGTATTTTTAAAAAATTTCTATTTCCATGTTTGCCCTTTTTTCCGGTATATATTTTATACAATTTAGTTATAACTTAAACAATAACAGGGGCCGATGCAGGATTTTTTTGGGGCCCTTTTTGTGAAAAGTAAAAGTTATTTCTTTCTTTTGTGCAATTTTTTACATTTTTGTGAAAAATACATACGAAAGAGGAGATCGAGTTACTCAAATTTGAACCAAGTATTAATAGCATTGTCTTCTTCCTGCTAAAGTTTTGCTTTCTGGTGAACTTGTTTCGTTTACAAAATGCACATTTTAAAATCCAACAAAATAAAAATAATTAAGGCAAATCCAAAGGGTCAACTTTCTGACATAAGTTTTAATTCAATTTTGTTCGGAAGCGCATGAAACTAGAAGGTGTTGTTATTCAGAAACTATGTCATCTAACTGTTTTTTCCGTTTTCTTGTAAACGCAATGGATCTTTCAGAAAATATTGTCAAAGTTGGTATTTTGAACAGAACTTCCGAACGAAAGAAGAAAATCCTGTCAATAAGGAGAGAAAAATGCGTGTCACGTGATCAAAATCACTTATAGCTCAATAGTAATTGATGGATCAAAAAATGGAAAAACAGTTCGATTCCAAATCACTTCCATGGTCAGGCATTCCAATTTTATATCTTTCCATTAAAAAATGAATTTGTAAATGTGTCAAAACGTTTTGCGCTTGTTGAGCAGAGCAGGTGAGATGAAATATCCATGAGTTGTATCCAGATATCCATTGATTAGTGCCAGGATAGCATACACAATATTGCACGTATTACTGTATTTTGATATAGCCCCTCATCTTTTTGCTTCCTTTTTGGAATAACGGATTTTGAGCTTATTGTATAAACGATAATTTCCAGACTTTTCAAACTATATTTTTGAGATTTTCACAAAAGTTGCTCTATAAAGTTAGCTAACAAATTATGCAAATTATATTTTGTTTACCTTCGGGCATGCGCAGTGAATCATTATTTAGTAAAACCACTCATTTTTCATAAAATTTTTATTATTTTTTTAAATTCTGATTGCAGAGTAATATGTACAATGTTATTCGTCATATTTTCTGAAAAGAACTTTTTTTTATATTAAGAACTCTACAAATTATAACCAAAGAACTTGGCAAAATTTGGGAGTTTTTTTTAATAAAAACTTTAATTTCTCTACGAATATCCATGCTATTCTCATAAAAATGAACACAATTTATTACAACAAGGCATTTAATCATAATCTACAGTTTGAACGCTTTTGCTACATTAGTTTTTACAGGGTTGCTCAAAAGATATTCGTTCTTTTTCAAGTTCAGACACTATAAAAAAGTAACAGAACACTGAATGTAGTATACAAAGAGATTAAACAATAAATTTTAGTTTACAATTTTACAGTAAAAGAAGTTAATCTACACTGTTTGTTTTTCATCATTTTGCACATTAAAGGTCATCCCTTTAATCATTGTTTATATTTTAAAATTTTATTCTTCAATATGTGTGCGCAAGTTTGTTTGTTTTTTTTTTTTCCTTACAAACTATTCTATATTTGGCAGAGTTCACGACTCCCAGCTAAAACAGTACAGAGTGCAATATTATTACGTAAAAATAAATTAAAACATAATAAAATGAATTAAGAAATATTAAAAATATGTATTTTTTAAAAATATTGCAATTTATAGTTGATAGTATAAAAACATTTGATTTGTGTTGTGTGATAAAAATTGTAGTGTATATTTATGTAAGCCTTCTGTGGTAAAAATCTGTATGTACAGTCGAACCTCTATTTAACGAACCTCTATTTTGCGAATTTCTCTACTTTAATAAACTTTTCCTTGGGACCGAGAACATTTCGCGAATTTCTTCGTAAAATAACCTCCAAATAGCGAAGTGCATTCTCTATTTAACGAACTTTTTCTTGGAATCTAAAATTTTTTCCTCCCTATTTGTCAAAATATTACTGGACATTTCAAACTTATTCTTTCTTTTAACACATTTTATGATGATCAATGACCATGAACAGGTCTTACCAGCACCTAACTCACCGAGAGCAGTAAAATCGCTGTGATTATTTGCTTTTCATCCAAGAAGTATCTGCCTCGTGTCCTTTAACTAGAGTCTGTTGTTTTCTAGATCATTGAGTCGTGCTGGTAATTTCGGTTCTTTTAGCTCGAAAATGTCAAAGAGAAAGTGCTTGGCATAAAAGAAAAAAAATCTTGATGTGGTGGACAAAAGCGTGAAGAAAAAGAATATTGCTTTAAAATTTGGTATTCCTCCAAACAGCTTATCGACCATAATAAAAAATCGTGATTCTAATGTAAAATTATTTTTTTAGCTGAAAATACAATGTATTTTCAGACAATGTTTTGTTTCATTCTTATTTCCCTTGCAAGTTTCTTTTTGAAGGGTAAAATATATAAAACAAATAGATATAATTTATACAAAAAGTGTGATTAATTACTTTTTTAAAATTAAATTTAGTGTTTATGGGTTTAAAATATGTTTTATGTAGTTTAAAGTATTTTAAAAGGTGACTCTCTATTTAACGAATTTTCCATATAACGAACTTTTTTTCGGGATTTAGCGACTTCGTTAAATAGAGGTCCGACTGTACTTCAGCAATTCAAAGAACTTAAAAGCGCTTTTCCATTAATCAACATGATACCAATATATATTGCATATGTTTGCCATTATCTAACATTAGTGATTACAGATTGCATTCATATGCTGTAATTTACGATTTATTTATGTTATTATGTCAGTAAATGGAAAAGCGTCTGATGAGAGAAATTCTATGTACGTGTAAGTATTCTATGAGTGTGTAATTCTTCTAGTTGCCGGTCATCGACCTGGATTTAAAATGCATGGTTGTTTTCATCAATATATTTTTTTTTTTCTAACCTTTTAAAGCGGTAAACAGACTTTTTTTCTTGGATGCCGTTAAGTTTTGGCGGGTTGCATCTGGTACTTGTCTTAAATCAAGTGTTCGAAAAGTAAAAAGAAAATGATTTATCTGTTACATGAGGCCTGGAAATAGGCGTAACCAGCCTTTTGAACGGAGAAGCTTTCCCAAATATTTTAATCCGAACATGTTGGGTACAAACAATATCTTATGTAGTAAAACCTGTTAAAACGGAACCACATAAAACCGGTCTAATTTCAGTTTTAGACAGGTTTTTATTTTAGAAGGTATAATTGTGTGGTATTTCTTTTAAAATGGGCCTAAACGCAATTTTTGTTTGCGTGAGGGGGATGAGAAGGGTCTTTATAGGAAAGACATCATGTTTATTTATTAACTTTTTTCTTTTGTTTTGTTTAAATAATATGATTTCTCACTCACCGAATTATGTTTTCTTAAATTAATTTCTAAAATTTCTTAACAATATTTATATTTCATAGAGAAGTATTTCTTTTTATTTGAAAAAAAAAAAAAAAAATCAAATCGCACAGCAAAGTAATCTGGATACATGGCTGACAATTAAAAAACATGACTTTTTTTTAAAAATGTTGCTATCAGTGCCATATATATTAGTGCTAAAGGGGGCTGGTCGCTCAGCTTTCGATTCCCCCTCACTAATGTAAAGTCTATGGGCATTTGATATATTCGTATATTTAAAATATCACCTCGGAAAATTAATATTTTTAACTTCTATTTTTTGTGTACATTTCCTAAAAGATGTCTCTGTTTTTCTTAGTTCTCAAAATATTTCTAAAATATACTTAATTTTATAGGAAATGTTAAAATCTGACTCACAGTTCGCCCGCTTTTAACACATAAAATATTAAATTCAGCCTAGATTTTAGAAATATTTTGAAAACTAAGAAAAAAAAGAGACATCCTTTAAGAAGAGTACACAGAAAAAAGATGTTAAAAATATTAATTTCCCGAGAAGATATTTTAAATATACAAATAAATGCATCAAAAATCCATAAACTTAACATTACGGAGGAGAATCCCGAAGCTGAGTGACGAGCCCCCTTAAAAGCAAAACCATAAATTTAAAATTGGTAAGGATATCAATTATTTAAGATACTCAAAATAAATTTATAATCTACTATTTTTTATAAAGAACATCATATCTTCTGTCGTGTCTACTTAAAATTGTTTATTTTTTCTCCATTCTCAGAATAAAATGTTTTTTTTCTTGTCCTTCCGACAGCTTTCTGTGGGGTGACAGTTTTCTTCTATTCATGAAAATACTAATATGATTTTCTTTTAAACTATCGGGTAGAAGCAGGGCTTAATTTCTAACAAAAAAAAAAAAAAAAAAAAAAAAAAAAAAAGAACCGGAGCCCTAATATTCTGCGGTACTGGTACAACAACCTATCGTATCCCCCCCCCCCCCCCTGTCATTCCAATCTGCATATTTATATTTCGTACATTATTTGCAGAATTTAAGGGTGTTCTTAAATCCAAAAGAGCAATTTTCTGACGTTTTAATTGATTTTTGTTCGAAAATGCATGAAACTAGCTGGTGTTATTGTTCAGAAACTATGTCATCGAGCTGTTTTTTCCATTTTTTTGCAAACGCAATAGATCTTTCTGAAAAGAGTGTCAAAGTGGACGTTTTGAACCGAGTTTCCGCGCGAACAGAGAATAAGCACTCAAGAGCGGGCGAAAGCGTGTTTGCCACGTGATCCAAAACGCTTATAACTCAATAGGTAATTGATTGATCAAAAAATGGAAAAAACAGTTCAATTCCAAATCGCTTCCATGGCCAGGCTTTCCAATTTTATATCTTTCCGTTAAAAAATGAATTTGTAAATGTGTCAAAACTAGGGATTGACCGAAGCAGCAATTTTGCCGAATACCGAATAACGAAGCTTCGGTCGAAGTGTATACCGAAGATTCGGTATTCGGCAACCGAATACTTGAAACTTTTTAATACGCATTTTTATATATATTAGCTTTTTTAATAAGCTTTAATTGAAATTAAATTCTCAATAATTTAATTCAGTTACATTTTTATTCTTAAATCTTAATTACACAAAAAAATTTAATGACTTCTTTCCACTCACAAATTCATCAACCAATCACTTATTTTTTATTATTTTATCACTAGTCAATACCCCAAAATAACCTATGAAAGTATTAAACTATACAGGGTATAATTAAGGATAAGGATTGTCAGAAAAACAAAAGTTCATTCAAATAAACAGAAACAATGTTGTCATTAAGCATTAAGCTGATTTACTGATTGTCTAATTATAAACATATTGAATAGGAATGTTCTCAAAATACAAAAAGGTATCATATCAATTTGTACATTTAACTATTTTCTGTCACATTATTGATAGAATATTTATAATTTGATTAATATTTTAACATTGTGGTGATGAAGATAAGAAATTTGAGCGATTTTGATATAATGGTTATAAAAGCTATAGGATAGGCTAGGGGTATACTTATTTGATGTGTGTACTTTCTTTAATATACACCTTAAATATATAGACATGAACTCTGATATACTTATTTGATGTGTATATTAAAGAAAATACACATTAAATAAATTTAAATTAAAAAAAAGAACTAATGTATCAGTAAATAAAATTAAATGATAAGGGAAAGATCCGCATTTTCCTTACTTTTTTTTTTATCTGTTGTAGACAGTTGTTTTGATTTCACACCTATGTAGACTATTTTAGGAAGGAAAAAAAAAATTTTTTAATTAAAAATTTTGACTTGTTTTTTGTAATGAAGCTGAACTCTGAACTCATGCACATAATATTGAAACTCATTGTTTAGACTATTCTACTGCTAAGTAAAAGAGAATTCTTCTACTTCTAAGAAAATAGTTATCTGCAATTATTCGGCCGAAGCCGAATATTCGGTTCACATGCCGAACCACCGAAAACGAATCAACTATTCGGTATTCGGTCAATCCCTAGTCAAAACGTTTTGCGCTTGTTGGGCAGAGCAGTTAAGAACAAACTTAAAGCATTTTTCTTATTTCAGCAAAATAAAATTTTTAAATATATTTATCAGCATATACTTAGCTGTCAACTATTCCACTTTTTAGTTACCACTCCTTCTGAATAGTAATATTTACCTAATTTTAAAATTAATTAATTGCAGAATTCTGCTATTACATATTGTAAGGATTACGATTAGAAAATAGTGTTAACACAAAAAAAGGATAGTTCGCAGCTATGCATTTTTAAGAAAAAATGAATGAAATTTACAGAAATTAATATTTATATGCTGAAGAATGGAATAATGTTTTACAATTTCCTATAAAAGGTGCATATCTTAAACTATAATCGATTCTTCCGCATAACAATCTTTTGTGGTGAATACCTGAAAATCAGATTAAAATAAAAAATTTGACACCGTTATCGGAAAGAACCGATGCTTTTATAGAAAAAGGGGGAAACACTGCTTGATTGCTTTCTATCAGAATAACAATAACATGGCAATTATATCTACTTACAAACGAAAGTGACTTTGTAAATGTGCAGAGCAGAGCCTTAGTATGTGTACTGTTCATGTAACAAAATAAATAGAAAAATCACTAACATGATTTTTATACTCGTACGCAATAGAAGACAAAAAACCTCAAAAAAAAAAAAAAAAAAAAAAAAAAAAAAAAAAACCCAAGCTGATGCTCTTTGGCTAAAACACAAAATATTCTTCTCTGGTTAGATATCTAAATAAATAAATAATAATAATAATAAAACAGCCAATAAAAAATTATCCTACTGTCACAAAAGAAAATCGAACTGGAAGCAAATTCATTGTTCAGTCTCTTGAATAGCACCGTATCAACACGTAAACGCCGACATAAATTTAAAATAGAAAAACGCGATTTCTGCTTCCCCTTCATTCAGGGGCGCCATTTCAGAACTTTCTTGGGGGGGGGGGGGGGGCAAAGATTTTTTGAGGGAAGTTATATAGCTAAGGGTAGGATCCAAGCGTCTACACCCCCCCCCCCCCATGAACGAGAAACGTAAACTGAATCATGCTCACAAGAACAAGAACAGTAAAAACTTTGAATACGAAAACTCAAGAATCAATGAAATATTTCGTTTTAAACAGGTTTCCGTCTTAGCAGGTAAAATTTCATTATATTGAATATGAAAATTTTTCTTTATAGGCAAGATTCTATTATAGGTTCCATTTTTACAGGTATCCTCAAAGACTGTTAAACCATCCAATCTATAGTATCTATAGTATAGTAGCTCTGAAAAGAGATGTATTACAGTAAAACTTGTGAAAACTGAGCGTGTCTATTACATAATTCTTTCTCAAAGGGGAAATAAATCAAATTTCGATGAAAAAACATCACACAATTATACTTGCTAAGACAAAGACCTGTCTAAAATGGAACTTTTTCTAGTCCCTTTCGACTCCTTTTTTTCAGGTTACGGGGTTCTACAGGGGTGCCATTTCAAGAGTTTCCTGGCGAAGGACTTGGAAAAATTTGAGTAACAGGAAATGTGCAGAATTGCACAACGTACAGAACTGCACAAATATCACAAAAAATGGGAAAATCTCGCACAATAAAAAAAGTCCTTCCGGCCAGTGCCGGGAGGAAGAGGTAGCTTTCATATTCCTTATTTTAAAAAAGCCAACATATATTATTCAAACACACGAAGCTCAATTAAGTGGAAACCGAATGTAGGAGATTCAATACTAATTTTTATCAATACTAAATCATTATGAATGAGAATTTCGCGAAATTAGTCAGCTGTATCCAAGCTGCTTTTATTTAAAGTAACTTATATTTGACTGCCAAATTCGGTGATTTCTTAAAGTGCCTGCCATTTTAAGACAACATGGTGGATGAGGCTAACCAGTGAACTTGGTCGAGACCTTAGTAATTGCTGTGCACATGCTCACTCACATCGGAATCGGTTGATATATACGAGTGCTGTCGCAGGCAAAAAATCAGATTTTTCAAAATGTCACCCACGTTAGAAATTGAAACTGCTATATCTGAGCCATTTTTTAAGATAAAGACAAACAAAAAATGCTCCTGAATCCTTATATCAAGGTCAAATACTTAAGAAAGAAACCTTTTTCAATTTCTAATTTTTTTGCATCTCACTTTAAATATATTTTTTTTTATTTAATGGCCGCCATTTTGAAACAAGATGGCTGATGAAGCTGGCCAGCGAACTTGGTCGAGATATTGATGTATACTATCCACATGCCTTCTTCCATCGAAATAGGCGAATACGTGTGGTATCGCGTGACAAATACAAGATCGTTTCAAAGTGTTAGCCATGATAGAAATTCAAAGTGTTATAATTCAACCATTTTTTAAGATATAAGCAAAAGAACAAATTTTCAGAAACAAAAACTGCTCCAGAATCTTTGTATCAAGGCCAAACACATAAAAAAATCTTTTTCATTTTCCAATTTTTTAATACCTCATTTTAAATTTTAAATTACATTTTTTTTAAAAAATCGCAACCCTTTTGAAACAAGATGGCGAATGAAGCTGGCCAACGAACTCGGTCGAGACATTGGTATGTACTATATACAGACCAAGTTACATTCAAATCGGTTCATAAATACGCCTGTTATCGCGTGACAAAAATCAGGTCGTTTTAAAATGTCAGCCACAATAGAAATTCAAAATGTTATAACTCAGCCATTTTTTTAGATATAGACGAAACAAAACCTGTTCCGGAATCTTTGTATTAAGGTCAAACACATACGAAATAATCTTTTTTAATTTTCCAATTTTTTAGTATCTCATTTTAAATTTTATTTTTTTTTTAATTTTTTTAAATGGCCGCCATTTTGAAACAAGATGGCGGATGAAGCTGGCCAACGAATTCGGTTGAGTTATTTGTATGTACTATGTACACACCAAGGTACATCCAAATCGGTTCATAAATACGTCTGTTATCACGTGGCAAAAAGCAGGACGTTTCAAAATGTCAGCCACGCTAGAAATTCAAAATGCTATAACTCAGCCATTTTTTAAGATATAGACAAAACAAAAACTGCTCCCGAATCTTTTTATCAAGGTCAAACACATAAGAAAAAAATATTTCTTCAATTTTCAATTTTTTGGTACCACATTTCAAATTAAAATTTTTCTTAAAATTTTAAATGGCCGCCATCTTTAAACAAGATGGCGGATGGAGCTGGCCAACGAACTCGGTCGAGACATTGGTCTGTACTATGTATAAACGAAGTTACATCCAAATCGGTTCATAAATACACCTTTTATCGCGTGACAAAATTCAGGACGTTTCAAAATGTCAGCTTCGCTAGAAATTCAAAATGCTATAACTCAGCCATTTTTTAAGATATAGAGAAAACAAAAACTGCTACGGAGTCTTTGTATAAAGGTCAAATACATAAGAAGAAAATATTTTTTCATTTTCAATTTTTTGGTACCACATTTCAAATTTTAATTTTTTTTAAATTTTTTAAATGGCCGCCATTTTGAAACAAAATGGCGGATGAAGCTGGCCAACGAACTCGGTCGAGACATTGGTATGTACTATGTATACACCGAATTACATCCAAATCGGTTCATAAATACGAGAGTTACAGTGTGACATAGGTCAGATATATATATATATATATATATATATATATATCAATTTTGAACGGAGGGTGGTTTCGGTGTCTGGGGGTCATGATCGATGAAAATACACCAAAATTTTTTGAAATCGCTTTCCTCCGAACGGCTGCAATAGGTAGCTTTTGTAAAGAAAGCTACCTAAAAGCTCTCTGTGATTTCGTCTCTATAAGTTCTTTCACGGACATGTGATTATTCTGCGATTTTTTTTTTTTTTTTCGTGAAAGTCCACGATTTTTCTTCTTTCGAATGCCGCAAAATCAATTCGTTAATGGGTCACAAAAAATCGCGAATTTTGAAATTTTGAAAAAAAAAAAAAAAAAAACACATCGTCGCGGAAAAAATCATTAATTCCTCCAAACTAACCGTGGAAAATATTGCTTACTTTCATCAGAGATCGCAAAAAGAAATGTAGATTTCATCAAATGGTTGCACAAACTAAAATCTCGAATTTTGTAATAGGATTGCGAAAAAAATAGCGAATTTCGTCAAAAGGTTGCACAAAAAATCACGAAAATTTATTCAAACAATCCAGGGGAAAAACAATTGCGGGGATATGAAATTTCGTATAACTATCGCGCAAAATTTACAAATATTATTAGTTGGTGGTAGAAAAAAACAATCGGGAATTTTAACAAATGATGTGAAAAAGAATCGCGAATTTTGTCAGAATATCGCAGAAACAAAAATGGAATTTCGTCAGTTGGTCGCGGAAAAATATTGCGAATTTCGTCAAATGGTCGTGAGAAAAAAAAACAATTTTGATAACGGTTGCAGAAAAAGCGTCGTGAATACCGCGAAACGGTCGCGGAAAAAAAATCGCCAATTTTGTCAGATGATCGTGAAAAAAGAATCATGAAATTTAGTCAGTCATGAGATAATCAGTCCTCGAACATCATGAATAGGTCACGAAATTTGCAACTTTTGTAAGCTAACTTGTGTGAAATTTTTCATTAGTGGTTTTCTGCAAGTAAAGGTAAGGTAAAGCGTTAAATGTTTCGGATTGCGTTTTCACTATTATGAGGTGGTTTGGTGTTAATACTATTTTTCAAAGAAATCCTGAATATTTTTCAGATGAAAAAGCTACATATTTGAACATTAAAGAATACTATATATCTGTACCTTGGAACAAAAAGGGTCAATGTCCATTTTTCTTAAATGGCAGGAAACCCAGTTTAAGGGTGAGAAATTTTAAGAATCTTGCGACGATTTCTGTATTATTATTCTTCAAAGTTGTACCTTTCAATTTAGTAATGTTTTCCTCCCTACAATCTAATGTTACATTGATTTAGTTTTTCTTTTACATTTTAAATTGGCCATTTTTACATTAACAGTAAGTAACATTGGCCTCGACAGAATATTTTGTTTTCAATGATCTAATATTGGGAGGACGTTGGCCCTTTTAACAATTACTTTATATCGCATCCTGAATTCATTCGTGCATTTAACTCAAATTTCTCAATTTTGGACATTGGCCCTTTTTGTTCCAAGGTACAGATATATCTTCATTTTTCTACATAAAAGGTAAAGTTTATATTAAAGATATTATTGTAGACTTCTTTTACAATAATTCTATTAAAATATGGATTCATTTTCTTTCATTTCGGGTCGGGTTGCCATTCAATGTAAATCTTTTTAGAGGTTTACGTATTTACATGAAATTACAGTCCTGCGGCAGGATAGGTTAATGTATTTTCTTCCATGTGAGTGAGGTACGCTTTAAGTTTTTTGGATTGTGCTTTATCTCTTTCGGTCGGAGTCGGGATGACCTGGGTTTTAACAAGGAAGCCCTGAATATTTTTCAAAGGAAAAACTATAGATTTGCCCATTAATGGCGGCCCATAGTAATAACCCATGTATTCATTTCTGCACATAAGGGATAAAATTATAGACTACTTTATTATAAGCGTGCTAAAATATGGAGTAATTTTCTTTTACTTTGGTATTTGGTGGAAGTCTGTCGGTTTTTGGGTTGAAGAAATTGTTTTTTCAGGTGCGCGCAAACTTCATTCCTAGGCGTTGAAGAATTTTGAGGGTGCACCATATATAATGATTTAATAAAGCAAATAATTAAATAATTTGATAACATTGCAATGATTGCAGTAAATATAACGTGACACTAATAATCCAAAAAAGTAAAAAAGTCAGATAATTAAGAACTTGAATTATACTTGCCCCTTCATCCCCCACCCCCTGCAAAAAAAAAAAAAAAAAAAAAAAAAAAAAAAAAAAAACTATCTGAAAAAGCTCTACCCCTGAATTTCTAGCCATGAGGGGCTAGTTTTCCTAGGATCCAGTTGTACACAGCTGAGAAGCAACTGATAAAAGAAAATGTCTCCCATGTATTTTTAAATTAGCCAAAGTACGATATATGTCCACCTTAAGAAAGTTCGAATAGGATTTTTTTTTTTTACATAATTATTAATTTCTATGCTTTAAGTATTTATTTAATGCATATGTTTTTATTGCAATAAAATCTAATAAATTATTTTAGCATTTGAACAACTTTTTTTTTTTTAGTCTGACGATTGATGGTTGATAAATTTTATGAAAAATCAAATTCCTTGGGGGGGGGGAGGGGCATAGCCCCCCCAGCCCCCCTCAAATGGCGCCCCTGCCTTCATTTTGATCAAAATAGCATTAAAATGATTTGAAATAGAACATAATAAGTACTTTTAAAGTAGGAAAAGGTTTTTTTTTTTTTTTTTTTTTTTCTATACATGAATAAATAAAATTTTAATTGTTATACATATTGAGTTCGAGTCAGTCCAAGCCCAAAAACTGATATAAAAATTGAGCCCGTTTTATCTTCATCTTCTACGAGTGCGACACATTGCGTCACATATAACTGTTCTGGTAAAAAAGAATGCAGAAACTTGGAGATGGGAAGGAAAGGAAAAAGTAATTTAGACTTCGGTTTTTCGGAAACGATATTGCAATGGGCTCCGGAGCCCTGTATTTATGAGCTCCGGTGAATTCCGACTAATATTTGAATATTTACTGAGAAGTACCGGCGCCGGGTTCTGGCGCAAATCAAGCCCTGGGTAGAAGGGAAGATCCATGGTTATTTTCAAATAATATTTCAAGGCAGATGTAAACACCTCCATCACTTCTTATTATTTTTTTATTCCTTATGTAAACAAAACATGTCCTTTATAAGCCTTTTTGACCGATTTTTTCTGGATCAAACGTCCCCAGTGGCAGAAAAAAATCTTTTGCGGACAATTATTGTCTGCACTAATGAAATCAATTAAAAAAATTGTCCGCAACTTTCGGGCAATTTTTTTCCCGCGAATTTTGGCAAAATATCGCGTAAAAAGCGCGAATTTCGGCAAAAGATCGGGTAAAAAGCGTGAATTTCGGCAAAAGAAGGGGTAAAAGCGTGAATTTCGGCAAAAGATCACGTAAAAAGTGCGATTTTCAGCAAAAGATCGCGTAAAAAGCGCGAATTTCGGCAAAAGATCGCGTAAAAAGAGTGAATTTAGGCAAAAGATCGCGTAAAAAGTGTGAATTTCAGCAAAAGACCACGTTAAAAAATTTTAATTTCGGCAAAAGATCGTGTAAAATGCGTGAATTTCGGCAAAAGATCACGTTAAAAGCTTTAATTTCGGTAGAATTTTGGCAAAAAATCGGGTAAAAAACGCGAATTTCGGCAAAAAAAATCGCGTAAAAAGTGCGAATTTCGGCAAAGGATCGCGTTAAAAGCTTTAATTTCGGCAAAAGATCGGGTAAAAGGCGTGAATTTTGGCAAAATATCGCGTAAAAAGCGCGAATTTCGGCAAAAGATCGGGTAAAAAGCGTTAATTTCGGCAAAACATCGGGTAAAAAGCGTGAATTTCGGCAAAAGAAAGGGTAAAAGCGTGAATTTCGGCAAAAGATCACGTAAAAAGTGTGAATTTCAGCAAAAGATCGCGTAAAAAGCGCGAATTTCGGCAAAAGATCACGTAAAAAGAGTGAATTTCGGCAAAATATCGCGTTAATGGCGTGAATTTAGACAAAAGATCGCGTAAAAAGTGTGAATTTCAGCAAAAGACCACGTTAAAAGATTTTAATTTCGGCAAAAGATCGCGTAAAATGCGTGAATTTCGGCAAAAGATCACGTTAAAAGCTTTAATTTCGGTAGAATTTTGGCAAAAGATCGGGTAAAAAACGCGAATTTCGGCAAAAAGAATCGCGTAAAAAGTGCGAATTTCGGTAAAGGATCGCGTTAAAAGCTTTAATTTCGGCAAAAGATCGGGTAAAAGGCGTGAATTTTGGCAAAATATCGCGTAAAAAGCGCGAATTTCGGCAAAAGATCGGGTAAAAAGCGTTAATTTCGGCAAAACATCGGGTAAAAAGCGTGAATTTCGGCAAAAGAAAGAGTAAAAGCGTGAATTTCGACAAAAGATCACGTAAAAAGTGTGAATTTCAGCAAAAGATCGCATAAATAGCGCGAATTTCGGCAAAAGATCACGTAAAAAGAGTGAATTTCGGCAAAAGATCGCATTAATGGCGTGAATTTAGGCAAAAGATCGCATAAAAAGTGTGAATTTCAGCAAAAGACCACGTTAAAAGGTTTTAATTTCGGCAAAAGATCGCGTAAAAAGCGTGAATTTCGGCAAAAGATCGTGTTAATGGCGTGAATTTCGGCAAAAGATAGCGTAAAAAGTGTGAATTTTGGCAAAAGATCGCGTTAAAAGCTTTAATTTCGGTAAAAGATCGGGTAAAAGGCGTGAATTTTGGCAAAAAATCGGGTAAAAAACGCGAATTTCGGCAAAAAATCGCGTAAAAAGTGCGAATTTCGGCAAAGGATCGTGCAATAAACGCAAATTTCGTCAAAGGATCGCGAACACAACGCAATTTTCTTCAAAAGATCGCGGAAAATGCGAATTACGTCAGAGGATCATGAAAAAACGCAAATTTCATCAAAGGATCGCGGAAAAGTACGAATTTTGTCAAAGGATCGTGGAACAAACGCGAATTTCGTCATAGGATTGTGGAAAAAACACGACTATTGTCAAAAGATCGCAAAAAAAAGAAAAAAAAACTCCGCAAACTTCGTCCAAAAATTGCGGGGAAAACGCGAAATTTGTCAAAAAGCCATGGAAAAAAGTGAATTTCACCGAAGAATTACAAAAAAAATAATTTCCTCAAAAGGACGCATAGAAGAAAAATTCGAATTTTGTCAAGGGATCACGGAAAAAAAAAAAAAAAAATTCCATCCAAAAATTGCGGGAAAAACGAGAAATTCGTCAAAAAAGGCCATGGAAAAAATGTGAATATCACCAAAGACTTACAAAAAAATAATTTCCTCAAAAGGCCGCAGAAAAAAATGTGAATTTTGTCAAGGGATCGCGAAAAAAACGGAAAATTCGTCAAAGAATCGGGGATAAAATGCGAATTTCATCAGAAATGCGCGAAAAAACATGAATTTTGTCTAAGGATTGGAAAAAAAAACTAATTTCATTCAAAGGTTTTAGAAAAAACCCAGTGCTTTTTGCGCTTGAGGCCTCTAAAGCTTCCGAAGGTTTTTAAAAGCATCGTTATTGCCTAGCAAAATTAATGAGAATGCATCATGCTTACCATGTCTTAAGTGGCCGCCCCTCCGGGTGGTTCCGACCCGACCCCTTGAGTGGGGGAGGTGACCGGAAGCTCGGCAGAGTTCGTTGTGTACGAATGCGAGGGGGCCGGATGGGGACGATTCGCCACCTCCTCGAGAGGCTCATCTCCGATAGGCGTTGAGCACGGTGGCCACGGTTAACGGACGTTGTGCATGGGTTGCAGGACCTTCGGGTTCGAATTCTTTCGGTAGCCCCCGGCGCCCAGGTTCTCTGGATAATGCCGGATAGCGAAGCTCCATAGGTCGATCCCGGTGCCGGTCTAAGGGCCGGACGGTGTCGCCGGGCAAAGACCAGCTAAGGCGATAGGACCCCATCCACCAATTGACTAAGAGGGAGCCTGAAGTATGAGTGAGGGCTTTGTAGTGGAAAGTCCTCGGTGCTCGCTAGTGACGACGGGGCTCGCGGGAACGCCATGCAGGGACTCCCGGAGCAACCGAAGGGCGAGGGTTTCGGACAGCGCCCAGGTTACTTTATGACTTGGGTGGCTCATCCCTCCGAGGACCTCAGCTGGAGCAGTTGGGAGCCGACCCTAAGGGTGGTAGGGTTTGGCGGTGCCCCCGTTGACCAAGGAGCGGTCGCGTGGGGAGGCCAGTATGGTTCTGGTTGCTCCATGTCGTGCCGTGTCCCATGGGAGGGGGTCGGCCGGCAGGTCCACCATCGAACACTATTCCCGCAGGGAAACGGGCTGGAGGCTCGCCGGTAACGCGGCGGCTCATCGTGCCTCAGGTGAACTCTTGGTCCGATCCAGGTCCTCCGTGTCTATGCGGTTCCGGAGTTTTCCTCGCCTGGTGATGAGGACCTAGAAGTGTCTCCACCTAACTTTCGAACGCACTAACAAAGGTAGCGGTCGGTCACTGCACGGGGTCAGGGGCCTTCGGGCCTGGGTACCCTCGACGGCCGTGAGGTAAGGTAGTGGCGGGCGGGCTTCTGTCGGCCTCCACTGGCTTCTCTGTCTTAGGATGGGGTCGAGTCGGTGAGGGCTGGCGGGACTCCGTTCCGTCCAACCCCCTAGCGAGGCGGAGTCTATTCCGTCTAGGTGGAGCTTTCCGTGCACGCCTGGGGTCGCTAACGGCACCTAGTCTGGGCCAACTGGTTCCCGGCGTGTTGAGTCGGGTGGTTTGGGCGAAAAGCCAGGAGCTGGGTCGCTTTACGGCCGGAGGGACTTTCCCCGTCCTCCCTGGTCTTCAAGTTAGGGGCTCTTCAATAACTTTCCTATCGGCTGGCCCACAAAAATGTCTCTGCCGGAAAATGGTATCTGATCTTGGGGGCCTTCCGTAAATTAAATTCGGGTCGGGAAGCCTCGGTTCAGTCCGTGGGCCCAGCGTCTTTATAGGCGTCTGGTTCCTGCGATGGCTTGCGGGGTCTACCGGCTCGAGTAACCAAGTTTAGGGACCACTTGGTTTTTCTAGCTGGGTGGTGAGGACTATCGTAGCGACTGTTCACCAACTTGGGAATAGCCGGCGTGACGTGCGCTGGGCAGTGCGTCGGCCTGACCGGAGTTTGCGTGGGGTTCTGCTCTGTTGGAGCTTGTCTGGCGGCGACCTCCGGGACGCGCCGCGGGGCTCGCTTCACGGGTGGTTCCTTGCGTAGACAGATGGGCCTGCAAGGGCCTGGGACCGGGAGATGGGACCCCCGTCTTACCATGTCTTAAATAGAATGATAAAAAATTTCTAGTTTAATTTATTATTTATTCATTAAAATGACATGCAAAAATTTGCAGACAGATTATGAAATTTTAAAAGCTTGTCGCAGACAGCTACAAAACTGTCTGCCACTGGGCAAACGTCTTTGGACAGCACCGCTAAAGGCCGACCAGCGTTTCTTTTTTTACCACACTTCGTGAATGTACATCGAAAGCTGCCTTACTACAATTCCTATGCAACATTACTACTTGAACTGACGAGCCGTTAATTCCCAAATTGGCTCAGCCGAGCCTAGCAATCTGATTGGCTAAAACTGATATTTATATAGTAGAAAATTATATTATTTTCTTATGAAGTAGTGTAATATAAAATAGAATGCAATTATAATGACTTAAATTGATTTATTTTGTTAAATTTGATCAAAATCATAGTAAAATAATCCAAAACATTAATATTAACGAAGAATCAGATTGCTGAGCTCGGCTGAGCCAATTTGGGAATTAACGGGTCCACTTGAACTGGTGTGACCAAGATTGACTGTTCTTTGTAGGGGGTACAATAGGAGGTCCTAACTGAGCTGATTACGGCCGACATTATAGTACCGGCCCTGGAACTCCTGTTTGTTAGGACAGTGGCTTAGGACAGAATTCATAACGTCATACCACGAAAGACGTCATAGGCTCAGGATAAACAAGAGTTTTTCTCGGCCAATTGTGCCGGCTCAGGAGGAATATCAGCATTTGAAAACAGATCAGCAAATTTAATGTGATATGTTTTCAAAAAGCATTCTATCGTCATACTCAAAGAATTATACTATTCTGTTCAGAAAAAGTCTCAATATAAAATAGTTGAATAATTTTTATTTTTTTATGACATTGATTTGATTCTTTGATTTTCTTTCTTCAGTATAATTTTTTTCTCTGCGTGGATGTCGGTTTTCTTATAACTCTACGCTTGTTTGCGTGAACGGAGGAAGTGAGGCACACAGGGCAGCCCCAGAGCTGGTTTTAAATCGGTTTAAAATTACGATTTTCTGCAAAAAATACAAACGCCTCCCCCCCCCCCCCCCAGTTGCAGTTTTTAGTCGGCGCAACATATTTTTCAGGGGTGACTCTGTTCCGAAATTTCTGAAAATTTAAAGCACTGAGTTCCGAAAAAAAAAGGGGGTCATTAGGCCAAAAATTAGGACATTAAAAAAAGTGCAAAGAAAACAAAATTTGGGCTGCAAAACAAGCATCTTAACCCGTTGAGGGGCGGTGGGATATATTATATCCCACCTACGATTAATGAAGATTTGCACCAGAAAAAGTTTAATAAATTTTACTTTTCTAACTTTGGTGGGGAAAAGTCGTAAAATTGCTTTTCCTTATTTTGCGATAAAATTTTTGAAAGATTTCGGTGTGAAATCGACATTACAGAAACACAATTACTTGCCCCTGAAAGGGTTAACATAAAATCATCAGAATGGATATTAACCACGAGTGAATAGTGTTTATTTAAATATTTATATCAGGAATTCCCTTCCTTAGAAGCAGGGGCGCAATTTTAAGTGTTTCTCGAGTGTGGGGAGAGTTTTTCTTTGAGGGACAGGGTTTGAAATAACGTGCGGGGTCGCACAATTTATGCACAGGAAGGAATATCCCGCATAATAAAAAATGCTGTGTAGTATTTCCCCCTCCAAATTCTTTCACAGACACCTGTGATTCTTCCGCGAGTATTTTAAAATTTCTTTGAAGTCCGTGATTCTTTTTTTCGTTTATGGAAGCTCTCAAAATCAATTCGTGAAATCGGTCGCGGAATAAAATGAGAATTTCTTCAAAATATCATGGAAAAATATCGCGAATTTCGATAAAAGAGTGTAGGAAGAAATCGCGAATTTCGTCAAAAGATTGCGCAAAAAAAATCAGGAATTGCTATAAATGACCGACGAAAAAATGTTGCAAATTTCGTCAAAAGTTCACGGAAACGAGTAGCGAATTTTGTTAATTGGTTGCGGAAAGATATCGAGAATTTTCTTGATCGGTTGCGCTAAACTATTATGAATTTCGACAAATGGTACCGTAAAAATCAATTTCGTCAATCGGTCGCAAAATAAAATTAATTTCGTCAAAGGATCGAGGAAAGGAAACACAAATTTCGACGAAAGATTACGGAAAGAAAAAGAGAATTTCGTCAAAAGATCGTGGAAAGAAAACGCATATTTCATTAAGGCCAAGGGCGGCGCCAGAGGGGGGACCGGGGGGCATATGCCCCCCGTCGGGGAAAGTTTTTTGACTTGAGTGTTGAGTCCTGCATCGGGTCGGATAATCCGATTTTTCCTGCACACGACCCGAGTCGTGTCGAGTCGGGTGCAGGTTAATTTAAAAAAAAAAATCTTAGGTTAGTTTATAGAAAATGCGACCCACGGAATAGCAGGGCGCTGATTTTTTTTTTCTTCGGAAGTCGGATTGGCTTGAATCACATGTCGGTTAACGGCTATCGTCACAACGGCCGGATATTACCGAAAACTTCATATATTTTGTCTAGAGCTCATTCATGTGCACTCCTGTTCTATGTTTATTCGATTGACCGCAAACTTACGCGCCTATAAGAAATACGATTTCAAGAGGAGACACTAGACAGGACGTTTAAATTCATCTGTTCGCTTCGACCTTCTCATTAAAAAGCGTAGGGTAAATATTTTTTTTATAAATGAATTAGTAAATAAAAAGAGAGTTTTGTATAATTATTCAAGCAAACTTAGTATCAAACTAAAAATTCCTTCTTTGTTCATTAATTTCAATATACAGTGAGTAGAGTCTCATTTTCTAGATATTAATCTCTAATTAATATATAGAAGAGAAATGGAAGGTATAAATAAGAAAATAATTATATACATACATAACTTCATTGTAAACTACGGGAAGATGTGTATATAGCAACTACTAAAATCTTGCATCGGGTCAGTTAATCCGATTCTACCCGATCATGTTGGCCATTGGCTCTAAAATTTTTCTGTGGATCGGGTTGACTAGTGTTTCCATTTTCGGATCATCTCAGATTGGAGTTTTTGTATCTTAGGAGTCGATTCGAGAACGCCAAATTTTTCCAAAGAAAAGTCCGCCCCACCAGTGGCCGAGAGGTTCTGAACTCTCGAAGCTGGTAGACGGGAGGTGCTGGGCTCGAACCCAATCGCGACCGTCGGCCCAATCGTTCGGAGTTTTCGTGGTTTTCTTCGAACCTTGGATTTCCATGCGTATATACGGATTAGGTTCCCTTAGAAAGCCCCCCCCCCCTCCACATGGAGGGCACTCCCCCTTCCGGCCTATATCCCTCGAGTAGGTACTTGGCCGTCAAAAATCAGCAAAACCCAAAGAAAAGTCCAGATTATTGTTTCAAATGATTAAAAAAAAAAAAAAAAAAATACTTGTATATGAATAAGTAAATGTATTTATTCATTTTTTGAAATATAAAATTGATTTTAGAGATATGATTGCAAACTATTTACCAGAATTGTTTTACTTTTAGGATTAATTTTTTTTTTTTTAATTTTATGCTTAGGATCAAGTTGCAGGTTCGAAAAAATATTTTGTCGATTTCGGGTCGGGTATAACTCTAACTGTGCAGGGTTGTAATTAACAATTCGTGTTTAGGGACATAGGTTCGTATTTAGAAATTTAAAAAAATCGTGTAAAACAGAATATCGACTTACTTGATAATTTAAACTTTATTGTATTGTTAGACTGAACAATTTTAATTAATAACTTAGTTATACTTTGTAGAGTTCTGTATGGGCCGAAATTGCCAGGTTCGGGCTCAGCCCGACTCCTAGAAAGAAAAGTTCGGCCCCATATAAAAGTTAAAACTTCGGCCCGGCCTGTTCCGTACAAAAAACAGTAATGGGCCGACCAGGTATAAAAATTAAAAGTTCGGTCCGAGCCCGGCCCGGAAAAAAGTTAAAAATAACAAAAATACTTATTTTAGCTCTTTTTTCATGTTTATAATTTTCATTTTTAAAAAAGGTTGCGATATGCATTTTTTTTTAATGAATCTCTATTTGTATGTTAATGTTTCAGCTATAATTAATATCGTTAATCAAAAAATTATGTATTGGAGACTTAAAAATCTGAAAAATGCTGTACAGTAAAATCTTCTAAGACATCGCATAGGAAAGAAAAAAATGCGTTATAAACAAGTTCCCTTCTTAGCAGGTGTAAATGTATTATATTCTTTTATCACGTATTATTATATGCATTTTGCATGGATCAATAAATTTTTAAGACAGGATTCCGTCATAGGTTGGTTCTTTTTCACACGTTTTACTATATTTTAATATTATTGCCTAGAAATCTACTATTATTTAAATTGAATAAATTTTAATGTTTAATTGCAGAATAATGTCGATTTAAAAATATATACACTTTTTGCAAAAATTTTTGGCCTGGGCCAAATTTTACTTATTTTTTACCCGGACCAGGCCATGCCGAGACAATGATTTCATACAGACTGGATAGAAATGGGACTGAAAATATCGGCTTATGAAGACTTAGGAAGAATGAAACCTGCCTTATCTCGGAACGAAAAAAGGAAGTTAGGCCCGAGTGCCATGAATGAAAATAGGCCCGAGCCTAGCCCGTGCAGACCTCTAAACTTTGGCTGTTTCAAAATAAGCATGAATTTAAAGATTTTCTTTTTAGCATCAACAAGACTTTGTTTTATAATCGAGCTGATATTAATGAACTTTTTTGCATTCTAAGCTATTTTACAAGTTTTCCTTTAACTTACATTTTTCTTCAGAATTTTGTATTTCAGTTTTAATCTCAGATTTAAATTCTGTATCTTATCAGAAGTTAGAGGATCATGCTGTCTGGTTTCGATCAATATACATTCTAAAAAAAATACGTAAGTCGAAGGTGTTTCTTCAATTGCTTTTATTATTATTATTAAAACACGAAAATTCTTGTTTTGATTTACCCGTTTCCCCCCAAAATACAGAAAATTCATTATTTTAAGGCTGTTTTCAAATCCAAAAGAGCAACTTTCTGACATAAGTTTTAATTAATTTTTGTTCGGAAATGCACGCAACTAGCAGGTGTTGATGTTCAGAAACTATGTCATCGAGCTGTTTTATCTGTTTTTTTCTTTTTGCAAACGCAATAGATCTTTTAGAAAAGAGTGTCAAAGTGGGCGTTTTGAACCGAATTTCCGCGCGAAACGAGAAAAATTAGTCAAGAAAGGATGAAAAACGTGTTTGTCACGTGATCCAAATCGCCTCTAACTCAATAGGTAATTGATGGATCCAAAAATGGAAAACACAGTTCGATTCCAAATCGCTTCCATGGCCATGTTTTCCAATTTTATATCTTTTCGTTAAAAAAGGAATTTGTGAATGTGTCAAAACGTTTTGCGCTTGTTGAACAGAGCAGTTGAGAACACAGCCTTAACGTAAAAATTATCTGAAGTTGCATTTTCGTCAAATCACAGGGGTGTTCCCGTAACTGTGCTGCATGTTACTTTTTTGTATCAGAAACTGATTTTTTACGTATGTCTCTTTTCCTCCAAAACACGAAAAGTTCGGGAACTGAAGCTCTTTTCTTTTTTTCTTTTTCTTTTCTTTTTTTTTTTGTTTTGTTTTTTTGTTTTGTTTTTTATTCTCCAGTCAAAACACTGAATTTTGTTCAAATAATAGAAAAATCTGTTCCAACCACAGGCGCGTTCCGGCAACTTGCTGCCTGTGCTTTTTACGTTTGATGAAATGTTTTCTTTAGAGTGGACGTAATAATTGCGCTTTTTCTTAAACGGCTGAAAGGCAAAATAATGGAAAAAATAATAAAACGCGGTATGTGTAAAGTGAACATTATTGTCATAAAATTACTGTTAGTTATTTAGAAAACTCTAGTTCGACTAATTAATTTCACACCATTCCTTTATGGATAAAGTATAATTCACTTACATTCAATATGATGAAAGGCAGCTATTTAATACAGCCAGGGGCGTCGCCATGGGGGGGGGTATGGAGGGGGAGCCTCCCCCCCAATATTTGTGAAGTTGGGAAATTTGAGCTTAGAGTTGGGAAATTCTGGATTTTTGAGACATTATGAAATTTTTATTGTTTTGGTGATTATGTTTCTGACTGAGTATTGTAACAGTAAGCAAGTTAAATTATCAAAAGAAATACAAAAAGAAATCAGCCACACTCAATCTATCATTGTATTTTTCAGTTCTACAAAAATATTATACATCTACCAGACCTAAATTTCTCTACTCCTATCCACCAATAGCTGACTATCCAGTTCCTTTATTTCCTTCAAAACTTTGTTCCTTTCTAAAAATTTTCACCCTTCCTCCCTTTCCCCTCTCAAAAGAGAATCCAGCAATTTTGATCCAAAGGGATTGCAGCTTCTTTTGAAAATTGGAGATCACTTGTAGCACAACAGAAAGGAATGTATTGTTAAGCTCTGGTATCTCGGCAGTAGACCTTGGGAGAATCTATTTCTGACCAGGGGTTTCAGGGTCAAAGGTTGCCAAGTACAAGTGCGTAACTGGCGAACGGACAATCCGCCAAATCCCGGAAATAGGGATTTTCACCACCAGTACAAGTTTACTCTTTTATCTGGGATTTCTAAGAAGTTGGAAATACTGTAAAATAGTATAACTGTAAAATGTATATTCCTTGTTCCATGGTGATTTTACTATTTCAGATCGCAGCTTTTATTTGAGGTTGATCTTGCTCTTTGTCTTTTAAATTATTATTATCGATCTTTGTCAACTATATTCGCCTTAACTAAATGCCACGGAAAAAGAAAATTATTCATTACACGAGCGTCTGGGGAGAGAACGACTTCTAATAGTAGCACTTAGAAAAAATTCGGCTGCTGTTTCAACAGGGAAGAAAGGGAGAAAACAGTCTGCGTTCTTCCCTCAACTTTGTGTAGCTTTCCCGTTTCGCTTGTATTTATTATTCGGTTATGAGAACATTAAAATAAATAACTTAGAATGTTAATTTTATAATTTGATTCTCATAAAAAAAGGATTTTTTTTTTCAAAAATAAATAACATAATTTTAAAAGGAAATAAATAAAAAAGAATAATATCTGTTATTTATAAAAAAAAAAACCTTTTATATATAAATCTGCAAAAATTATTTTTATAATTATAGCTTCAGATTTTAATATATAATATTTTATTATACACACATATATATATATATATATTAAAAAAAATAAGCACATTTGTCAATTCTGCGTTATATTTATATATAATGTAATTATTTGGCAATTAATATTATATATAACATATATTCAAAAATGTGTGTCACGAAATACTGTTTTTTTTTCTTTTTCACCTCGGAAAATTCATTTTTTATTAAGTTTTATATATTAATGATTTACCTTTCTGTGTGTTTACCTATTCTTTTTTTAAATAAGGCCAATTGACGTAAATGTTTAATATTTTGTTAAGATTAGCACAAACCTCATCGTATCCTACTTTTTTTTTTCTTTTTTGCAAGTTGGTTTCCAGATTCGATTTGAATATTTTACAATGGCTTTTTAATTTATTATTAAATGATTTTATGAAGGAGGTATGAGATAATATATTTTTTAACGATTACGTTTAGCAGATTATGTAGGAAGGAGGGGGGGGGGAGTTAAATTTTTTTACTTACATAAGGACGAAAATATCAATTTTCCCGTTTAATTTACTGCATCTATTTGACATTAAATGAAATTTCCCTTCCAGAGTTGCAATCTTTATAAGTTCTTTTTTCTTTTCTTATATATATATATCAGTGTGATTAAAATGCTAAAACTTCGATATGTTTTTCAATTAACTCGATTTTTAAATGGACAATCCTCGTGGTTCATAAAATTAAAAACAGGATTTTCCTTAATAGAAATTGACTGTTGAAGAGTATTTCCTTAGTATTTTTTTAAAATAAAAATATTAAGCAAACAGTCATTTGTTCATTATTTTTACAGCATGTTATGACATTTCATTTATTTTTTTTAACTCTTTATGTCCCAAATTATGAATTCATGAAAATTCCATCTTCTAAACTATTTTTTGTGAATTTTTGAAACTACATTAGAAGATTTACACAATCATTTAATAAATTTTAGAAGGATTTTGCCATTTAAAGTCAATTAATTAAATTTGTATTTATAGGAATTTTGTGCAATATTTATAACTTCATTCAAATCTTTTATTTTAAATATTTTTTTTTTAGTATTTTATAGAATTAGGAAATGTACAAGTATAATGCTCTTACAAGAGAAATATAGGAACAATTCCGAACTGAAACTTTTCACCCTCGAACTTCCAACGTCAAGAAAGCTGAAGAGGTGCAAATGAAAAATAAAAAAAAATCATCTTTTTAAAAATATTTTTGTTTTGTTCAACCAATAATGCTTTTGGAATAAATTAACGTAAAGTACCTATAACTCATTCTAAAATGTACTACTACTAATTGATGCATATTTTATATCAAGTTATTTTAATGGTACGTTAAAGTAGCGTCGGGGCATAAAGGGTTAAATAATTAATTATTCGGATATCTGGTCCTTACACCTGTAGAGCACATATAGAATTAAACATATGAAAGAGAATGTTGTAAGAAAATAAAAAGAAGTGTTGTTTTAAAATCTTCTTAATAATTTTTAAATTAACTTATCAAATATTATTACAATAATTAAACTTTTTCTTTATTAAGTCATTTTCCTTCATAAAAACATTTAATAATGTGTCAATAAGATATTATGAAATATCTTTAAAAAAAAAGCACAAAAGTTACAAAAATCCTTTAACCGTAAAATTTTACATAAGCTTACCCCCCCCCCCCCCCCCCACACACACACACACACAAGAAAAATAATAGGATATGAAAGTCTGTTAAAAAAATATATTAAAATATAATAATAATAAATATGAAGCTATAAAAATATTTTTTTCAGATTTATCTAACGAAAGATTTTCAGATAACAGCCATTCTATTTTTTTTTTTTTTTTAATTATTATTATTATTTCCTTTTAAAAACATTTCATTTTTTGCAAATTCGATGCTTTTTTTTTTGTTTGTTTGTTTGTTTATTCAAATTATAAGAGTCAGCATTCTTCGTTGTTTATAATTTTAGCAATTTCCATAATGGAATAACAAATGCAAGCGAAAAGGAAAAGCTACATAAGGCTGAGGGAAGAACGCAGTAGTTTTTCCCTTTTCTCCACAGCTGAAAGGGAAGGAGAATTTTTTTCTAAGTTCTACTGTTAGCAGTCGTTCTCTCCCCAGACGCTCGTATTCATTACAAGGAGCGAAATGGGATTTTAAAAGTAGTGAAAATTTTTGAGGAGGAAAGGAACATTCTTTTAAAATTTCTCGCTTGCATTTTAACATTTTTAAATGATTTTTCCCTAGAATAGCTGAGGTCGATCTATAAAAGGGTTACTTTTCGATTTTCATAAAGTTTTAATATAAAGATTTTTAGATTTCTTTTATAATACATAAAGTTACTTTCACTTTCGGAGTCGGTTCTCAAATTGAAAGTGTACTCATTATTAAAAAAAGCACCCTAAATCGAAAAAGTAAAAACTAGCCCGGTTAGAGATCAACCTCAGCTATTCTACGAAAAAGAAAAAAAAAAAAAAAAAAAAAAAAAAAAGAAAGAAAGAAAGAAAGAAAAAGAAAAGAAAAAAGGGGAAAAAATCATTTAAAAATATAAGTGATACATTTGAAGTGAATGCTCTCATAGGTTTAACATTAACATCCCTAGTGTACATTCTTAAAATATAAAATAAGGTTTTATAATAACTTAATTTAACACTGCAACCATGCAGAGTCACATCAAGTGTAGTTCAGATGGTCACTCAGCACTAGTCGTAAAATCTGATAGACGCTCAAGTTATTCCTATCAATGCACCATCGATTGATTAAATAAACAAATAATTCAAAAAGCCAATGGCATTAATTAAACATAAAATCCCCTCCCCCCTCCCTATTTTTTAAAGGTACTATGGAAAAGCCAATAAAAAATATCGGAATTAATCAGTTATCCGTTTCTGATACTTATATATAATTTTTTTTTTTTAAATATTGAAATCTATAGTTAAAAATATCTCAATATGCACGAATGGAATAAATTGAAAATACAATAAATAGAGATAATAAAATAAAATTAGAAGGAAATGAATTCATTCTCTTATTAATCTTAGGGAAAGTGTGTGAAATTTCGAGCTCTTGAAAGGCATTTATATGATCCTATATATAAAAATAAAAATATGCAAACTGGGAGCATAACAAATTTTATCTACTTTAAAATGAGATAAAGAGCTGGTTAATTGTACATGTGTTTAATTATCTTAAGTGAATTTTTCCCTTATTTAATGCATTTATTCTTCTTTAAAATTAAAGTCACGTGTAATAGCTATTAATTTATATAAATGTCTAACATTTTAAATTTAGTTAGAAAAAAAAAAAAAAAAAAAGAGATTTATATACACAATGAAAACATCCTAACATAATGTAGGCATTTTTTTAAAATTCAGAAGCATCTTTTTAATTATAAAATCATTAATAAATTTATATCTAAAATATTATGAAATGATTCTTATGAAATTCTTAAATAATGAAATTCTTATATATAAAGAATTGCCATTGTTGAAAATATGTCTAGGAGCTTTTACAGTTCATTCCGATAATTAGTATCATCATTTTTATTATCAGAAGCATCGTTTAAGTTTTTAAATATCATAATTATTAATAAAATTATTGCTATTAGAAACGACCACAGTTGAACATTACATTTATAAAAAAAATATATTAAAAAAAATAAAAGAATCCGCTTATGGTTGTCACTATTTTCGGCTAACTCGCCAATTATGGATGCCATTCTCTCCAGTACGTTACAACCTTTTGCCGATTATCCAGAATAGAATCGTCCGAATCTCCGCGCGTGAAATGCCAAGATAACGGAGCTTAACGTAGTCACCTACTTGAAACACAGCTGGGCAAGAAGATTTGATGAGTTTTCACAAATTGTACTAATTTTGCGATTTTTGGACAATATTTTACTCATTCTCATGATTTTTTTGCTCCGAAAATTAGTTAACTCTTCGCTGTCATGACAAAAGCATTATATGAGCAAATGTGAATATAAGAAGTCGTTAGTTTAGATAAATTTGCCACATTTTACCTTTATTTGTGTGCGGAAATATATATATGTCCTGTTCATTTATATTTATAGGTGTTTAGTAAATTTTAAACCAAAAGTCCAGTGTTGTGTGTTTAAAGCTGTTCTAAAAAATGACTATAAATCTTAGTACGAAAGAACCCTTCATAATAGGAAAAGAGTTTTCATGCAAGATTTTGGAGCATCTAAAAATTCATTCGAGGATGAAAAAGGTAAAAAAGTGGATGATTTGAATTTGGAACAGAAATATGACCATGAAAGCAGTCCATCAACTGAAGAAAAAAATCGACATACAGGTTGACATAAACACTGACAGGTTGCACTTGAATAAAATTTTGAAGAAATAAAGATTTCCTTATAGACAAGTTCATAAACAATTATGAATATTAGGATGTGATTGAAGAAGCTGACTTCTGAAAGCACCGTGGGAAAACGGTTTCATCAAATGGAATAGATAAAAATAATAGCATAGCAATGGACATTGATAGACATAAGTTTTACAGGGAGGAATTATAAGAAATACAAGAAAATTTTGGCAATTTAGTAATGGGCTTAAATGACAATGTTCCCTATATCAGGAGAATATTGCACCAAACATTCCATATTTAAATTACAATTGTGCAAGGCAAATTTGAGTATCACAAACTGAGAAAAGTTAATAATGTTTCTACCTGGATATGACAAAACCGGATGTACATGACTTGCAGAGTCAAATAGAAATAAACCAAATCCCAACTCACTTAACAAAACTTTTACTCATGCCATGAAATTCAAAGACTATTTGGGTCACACTGTCAAACTATATACTCGTACCTTAACATTCACAGCACCTTATCTTTTTGGCGCTGCATCTAATGAAAGAATCTTTAGTCAAATAAAAATTTAAAAAATATATATTACAAGCTACAATGAGGCCTGACAGACTTGACAGCCTAATGCTTTTAAAATGTCAAAGTGAAATAGTGGATTTTATTAAACTGGACGATGTTAGGTTAGCTTCATCAGGGTTAGCTTCTTTGAAGACCAAAAGAATTGGTGTTAAATGAAAACTATTTGGATGTGCCAATCCCAAAACCTTATTCTATCCCATACATGTTAATACTTCAAAATTTGCAATCAGAATGTTAAAATTAAATAACAATTCTATGCCCATTAAAATGAATTCTAAAGGTTTAATTGTGTGCATTTAATTTATAATTCGTTTAATTGTGTGCATTTAAAAAGGAGATAGAAGCATCGCATTTTTCAAACAAATCGTTGAATTTCGACACCCATGCTCTTAGATGTCTGCAACCAAAATTCCAAACCCAAAGAGCTCGAAAGAGATACCTTTGTACAGTATACACCCAAGCCCAATAAGGAAGTGTAACCGAATATGAAGTTTGACTAAATTTCCGTGCATTAGTTTTTCAGATATAGCTAACGCGAAAATCGTGAAAAATGCTGCACAGCAGTACCTAATATAGACAAAAACCTAATAAGCGTTAAATTATGTCAAGATTTAACAGAATATGAAATTTGATCAAATTCTGTGCAACAGTTTTTGAGATATAACTATCGCTAAAATCATGTAAATCGTGAAAAATACAGCATAACAGCGCCATTGGGTAATTTACACCAAAAACTAATCAGCATTAATTTTTATCAAGGAATAACTGAATCTAAAGTTTTATAAAATTCCGCGAATTTTAGTTCTTGAGATAGAGCACCCACAAAATGTGTGTCACATTCACACAGACAGACATTTTCTAAAAACAGTCAAATCATGTTAGGGACCTTCTAAAACATATCAATCCGTCGAAAACCAGTTGTAGAATTTTTTTACGAATTCAATACTTTCGTCTTGTAAAGACAGAAGAAAGTAAAACGCGTGTTTGTTTTTTTATTAAACAAACCAATAATTAGAATTTTTATATTTCTAGTTTCAAAATTTTTCTTTGGAAAGGAATTTTTTATGCATAAGCTTCATTAGCATTATTACACACTTTGTGCATATCACTTTAGTTGAATGTTGGAGGAATTTGTTTCAAGTTGGGAAATTTTCGAACTCTCCCCCCCGAAAAAATATCTGTAGCTACGCCCCTGAATACAGCAACCTGTTAAGATAGAACGACAAAGAATTGGAAGAACTTTCCAATTTAGACAATCTTAGCTTGTTTTAGCCGATATTGCGAAAATTTTCAGCTTAAAGCGTTATTCCATTACACTGGTTCCGTTTTAACAGGTTTTATTGTAGTGATTAGAATGTCTCGATTTTCGAGCGTCTGTCCGGCTTTTTTTATCAGATTGCCAAGAAGGGTTATGTGTTTCACACGTATCTGGGTATGTGGATTTCTTTATACCCTCGAAACATCCCAACAGTTGGATGGATTTTAATGTATGAGGTCTCTATTGATTCGTCTTAACCGTCCGATGGTTATAAACTAGATTTGATTTTATATATTCAAAATAACGGCCGTAAAATACGAAATGGTGGTAGACACGAAAAAACTTTTACGCACCCTATTGAGTGGCAAATCATTGGATAGATCTTTCAAAATGAAGACTATGTTTCATTGACTATTTTACAGTCAGAAGCTCCGTTTAACTATTACACAACCAGAAATTGTGTAGGTAGGCTCCCTAGCTTTACTGCAACTCTAACCATCCTAGACATCTAAAGGCTTCATCAAAACAGTGTTTATAGATAGGAACTAACAATCAAACAACTTGAAAGTCACCAATACAAGTAAATAATAATTTAAAAAAAAATAGTTATCGGGTTCAGGTCGGGTTTTGCGTCAACGGAAATTTTTTGTTAGGTTTCGGATTGACTTTAAGTTGAACGTTTAGGTCGGGTATAATCCAAACCGCGCAGGAATCTATTTCAGATGAAAAACTACGTATTTGAATATGAATGACTCCTTGCATGTTTATTTTTCCACATAAAAGATAACATTAATATTGGAGATATGATTGCAGACTATATATTTTTTTTTTATAATTACATTATATTGTGGATCAATTTTCTCTGGTTCCGGGTTTCAGGTTGGGATTGGAATTAAGTATTTCGGGTTCGATCGGGGTGCGGGTAGACAGAATATTTTTGGTTGTGTTCGGTTCGGGTTGCAGCTTTGTTTTAAATAAAATTGGCAGGGCTTCAAATTTTATTTATTACGCGGGAAGGGCCCCAGTTAGGTGTAACGTTTAACACGTTGAATGCCACGTCAGCCACCAGTGACTGACACTGATCTTTCCGTTTAGGCCGCGTCAGTCATCGGTGACTGACATATAGATTCTGTAACGGGAGTCTCATTTCGTGGCTTAAACGGAAAGACAGACAAAATAGACTTGGCTTTCAACGTGTTAACTATGCTAGTTTTAACGATGACACTTTCACTAACAAATTTAAATAATTTTATTTTAAAATAATTTTTGGTCACTTTATGCGTTTTTGATAGGGATTTGTCAACTGATTATTTTCAGTTACCTCCGGCATTAAAATACATGGTCAACCCGGCCGGAACATGAACCGCGTTTCGAAAAAAGTTGGTCATCTACCTTACCTGATGCGCGACTCTTTGGTTCGACTCATAGCCGGAGAACTGCTCCATACTTTGTCTTTTATGCGTTTTTGATAGGGATTTGTCAACTGATTATTTTCAGTTACCTCACGCATTAAAATACATGGTCAACCCGGCCGGAACATGAACCGCGTTTCGAAAAAAGTTCGTCACCTACCTTACCTGATGCGCGACTCTTTGGTTCGACTCATAAGCGGAGAACTGCTCCATACTTTGTCTTTCACACACTGCTGCGTACATGCCATATATATGCACGTAAAATTTATAATATTGAATGAACGCTTATTGGGAGGTTGCTGTATGGAAGAAGAATACGAAACAGAGTTTTTCCTTTCGGGTAATGCTCAAAAGTGTGGAAACTCTTTCTGTTGTGGATTCATCCGCCTATAAAGATTAGGTGACTAGTAAGGTGTTTCAAAAATAACCTTCTTAAGAGCTTTTTTTTCACTTTATTTATCTACAATATTCTTTGATAAGCTTCGAAATTTATGTTTCGAGTAAAAATCGTTTGGCCCTCTGCAATTTACCTCTAATTTAAATAGCAGTGTGAGTGTTAGAGATCTGCGCGTTTCGGGATATGCCAAATCCGGACGCGAAAATTTTATGTTTTTCACGTGATTGATCAACATATTCCACCTGTTATTTAAAGAAAGGGGAAAAAAGAAACAAAGAAATGTTTTATTGTTCATTTGCTCCAAAAAAATTCTGAAGTATAAATAACAGTCCCGTTCCGGCCCGAATCTAAAAAAAAAATGCAAGACCCGGACGTGTCCCGGGGATAATGAAGTTTAGGCCTGGACCAACTTTTCAAAAGCTAAAATTTAGCCCGAGCCCGTGCCGAGTTTTCAGATAAAATTAAGCCAAGCTCGAGTTTAATGAAAGAAACTTTTACCGAGTTCAGGGTTCGGAACAGGCCAGGGCTCGTGGAAACCTCTAATATATATTTTGAATTCGGCCCCCCTGTCGGGGATACTGTGCCCCCCCCCCACCCCCCCATCGGGCAAGTTCTGGCGCCGCCCCTGATTAAGGCTGTTCTCAAATCAAAAAGGGCAACTTCCTGACATAAGTTTTAATTTATTTTTGTTCGAAAATACATGAAACTAGCTGGTGTTGTTGTTCAGAAACTATGTCATCGAGCTGTTTTTTCCATTTTTTTTTTTGCAAACCCAATAGATTTTTCAGAAAAGAGTGCCAAAATGGACGTTTTGAACCGAATTTCCACACGAAAGTAGAAAAATCACTCAAGAGCGGTCGAAAAACGGGTTTGTCACGTGATCGAAATACCTTATAACTCAATGGGTAATTAATTGATCAAAAGATGAAAAAAAACAAAAAAACAATTCAATTCCAAATCGCTTCCATGGCCAGGCTTTCCAATTTTATATCTTTCCGTTAAAAAATGAATTTGTAAATGTGTCATAACGTTTTGCGCTCGTTGAGCAGAGCAGTTAAGGACAGCCTTAAAGGATCGCGGTAAAGAAACATTAATTTTGTCAAAGGATCGCGGTAAAAAACACGAATTTAGTCAAAAGTTCCCGGTAAAAAGTGCGGATTTCGTCAAAAAATCTCGATAGAAAGACGCGAATTATGTCAAAATTTACTGCACTGGGCTAAAAGACAGAAACCGGGTTCCATTTACAAATGTCAAAAAATGGCCGCGAAACACAAAACAAGCGGGACACGCTCCTTTTAAAGTCTTAAATATACGTTTCACTTTAATGCTATGCGCATGTTATTTGTACAGTTCTGCCCACGGTAGGTTGAACAGACTGTTCTACTTACCGTGGTTCTGCCTGCATTGTACAGAAGATTAAAATGGCGGTTGATGGAAAAACTCGTACCGTTGTTTTAATAATTAATTTGCAATGTGTGCTGTACAGTATCGCCTAAAATTAATTTGCAGCAATGAATTTACTATTATAAAAGTTTACTGCCATGGATATTTTACTCCTGTTTGTATATGAAAATAAATAGCTTCTGTATATTAAATGAATTGTATAAATATTGAAAAAAAAAATGCTAAGAACTACCTATAAAAACTGTATTTTGTTTAAAAAATAAAAGTTTTTATATTAATACATATATATATATATATATATATATATATGTGGACTGTGGAGCATTCTCACAGTCTTTTGACTTTTGGGGGGGAAAATCTGGCGAAATTAAACTTGCTAAAATAACATTTTAATCTAATAGAAGAATGCCTTAATGATTCAAATTAAAGAAAAAATGGTCAGCAGCGAAATTTTTTTTTATTTAACTGAGGTTTATGTTAAACTTATGTTATGAAAAATTAAACTTTGCGAGTTTAATTTTCCTTACCATTTTACCACTAAAACTTTTTATTTTCTTCGAAATTTTTACTTATAAATGAATTTGCATAGTACCCACAGGACATTCAAATAAGAAATAATAACAATGTAGTATTTTTAGTACAAAATTTTGGTATAACATTGTCTTAAGGGTGTATTCGAAAAAATATTTGTCCACCCTTAACAGCTCGAAATTTTCTGAGACATTTTCAGACTCACACGTAAAAACATGAAATTTGCTGATGTGATTGTTGAAGAGATGTATAAGAAGCCGTGTGATTTCATTTTTCGCTCAATAGTTAGAATTTGATTTTTAAGCAATTATTTTCTCAGTATGACCATTTTTTTCATTTCCAGATCTCCCGCTTCGGAAAATTCGGTTCAATACGCCAACTTCGACAGCATTTTTTGCAATATTTTCTGCATTTATTAAAAAATCGCACATTATGTAGTTTCTAAATAAGAGAATTTGTTATTTTGATGGGTTTGAGAGCAAAAAATGAATTTAAAAAATAAATCAGAAAGTAAGCAGTTTGGATTGGAATACACCTTTAAAGGGGTGTTAAAGAAGGGACGGTAAAGTAAAAAGAGGGGGCGGTATAGGAAAAAAAGGAACGGTAAGGAAATTAACACCTATTTTAGGCAAATCATGTTAAGACTAAATGATAGCCACAATGTTCATTGATTTTTAGAAACAGTTGTTAACATTGGATTAAATTATTATTATTATTATTTACCTCGAAAAGGGTAGGAATAAACCTTGGGGACGGTAAGACTACCAACAAAGCCACGATCTTGAAATTGATATTTAAATGCTGATTTAAATTCTGCAGTAAATTTCCTGTCAAAAAATTTTAGACATTCTTTCTCTAGCATACTTCTGCATGAGAAAAAACTGGAAAAAAATTCTGCGGCTGGTTCTGAAGTGATTTTCTGTATAAGTTTAGCACGAGAGACGGTAAGGATGAAAAACCCAGGGACAGAGCTCAAAAAATAATATCAACCATAAAAATGTGTGCAGGTTAATTTTTTGCTACATATTTATATAAAACAATTGTCCCAGTTTCGGAAAAAAATTACATCGAATTACTTTTATTGAAACAATTTTATACAGACAGCTCCAAACTTAAAAATCAGCATCAGGGACACGGGACGGTATAGGAGTTTTCCTGGTATTTGGACCCCCAACATCGTCCAAAACTTATTTATCTCGTTAATATTGTTATGCAATCATGCAATGGGATTTTCCGCAGTATATGAAAAAAAAAAAAAAATAAATAACGCAAAAAAGTGTATTAAAATAAAAATTATTATTCAGGGGCATGAAAGTCAAAAGATTGTGAGAATGCCCGATATATATATGAACCAATTTTAAAATTTTACTGTGGTTATAACATCTAATAAATATAAATGTAATTTTTTTTAAACATGCTTTCATTAAAATTCACAAAAATGTAGAAAATACTATGTTTTTTTAAATGCATTAAAAAGTAGAAAAGTCTTGAGAAAACCTTAAATGAACGTAGTTTAAATTAAATTGCGGTGAGCTCGATTGTAGAAGATTAATGGATTTAAATAGGAATTTTTACAAATTAGTGAGCTATCGCCAATATGGCAACTTATTTTTGTCGCCAAACTTGGCGACATTTTGCCATATTGGCTAAAATTTGGCGCTATTGTGGTAACCCTTTCAATAGTAATTTTCAACAAAAACTCATTATTGAAGCTGATGTTGATTTTTCCATAGGAATAATCAAACGTAACCATTAAGTAAATTTGCCCCTCGCCCCCCCCCCCCTCCCCTTAGAAATCGAATTTTAAAAAAATCAATATCCAATTCATGTATTGCCCTCAGAAATATAATATATATGCATTCCAAATTTCACAGCTGTATGTCAGCAGGAAGCGGGTAAAAAATGAGTCACAAGATTTGACTGCCAAACGTAATTGCAAGTTGAGGGGATTGGAGGCTTCTAACTGAAATATTTTTATTTCCTGAGCAAGTTGTCACTCGGGTAAAAAAAATAATAACATTTAAATTATAGCATACTAATTTGATTTTTTTTTCGATTAAATTTAAATTAAAAATATTTTTTAACTGTTCAAATCATTATTCAAAAGTGTCATATAATAATTTACAAGTAATTGACATATAATAGTGTCAATTAATTCTAGAAATAAAAAAATGTAGAAGGTTTCTTTTTAACCATTTGAACAAATGTTTATTGTCCTCGGTCAAGGTAGGAAATCAAAAACATATCTGAAGCGTTTTATTAGTTGAATCCCGCATTTTATTCGTTTTCTGATTGGTCTATACAGTAATCTGTATTTTCCCTTTACTTTCAACAGAGATGAATACCTTCTGTTGCCACTATGACAAAAAAGTAATAAAAAAAAAACTTAATAACTCAGAAACAAATTGAGATACAGCTTTCAAACAAATTGCATTTAAAAGTACATTTTTTTCTCTATACGACGGTGTAAAAAGTAATATTGTGGGATGTTTAGAAGTTTAAGAATGAAATTTCATTTAAAATGGGCAGACAGATTTCTTGGAAATCTGACGATGGAAAAGCCTTTTCCTGAACAGCCAATGGAATGCTTGGATAATACATAAGTTTCAGGTGGATAATACGTACGAGTCGCAGGCGATTTTTGTCGCTCGGAATTTTTACGTATAATAACACTATTAATGTTTAATTCATGGCGTACGTAATGCAGGATCAACTCCGTGCGATCTTTTATGTCTTAAATTTTAGTCTTTGAAAAAATCATTTTCCAAATGGTCGTTGTAATTTGTTAAATTTCTTTTCTTTTCTTTTCTTTTCTTTTTTTTTTTTTTTTTTTTTGTGATCAGAGAGTAAGTTCTGTTTAAATGGAAATTAAAATAATAATAATAATAATAATAATAAATTGTGTAATATCCAAATGTACCTAAACGCTAAGAACGTATGCTAAAAAAATATAGTAAATTAGAATATATTTTGATTTTTTTTTTTTTTTTGGCGGGGGGGGGGGTACAATTTAAATTAAAAAAAAATTAATTTTTTTCAACAAGCAACATTTAAAAAATACTTTTTTAATTAATCATTTAAAAAATTGTAGGCTTTTTAAACAAACAACAAAAATTACATTTCTGCCCCATTTCGAACACTTGAAATAATAATAAAAGTAAATTGGTTGGTTAGTTGTGTTTATGACGGCCAATTATCAGCATGAGGGATATAGTCCCTAAGGGGGGGGGGGGGGATGCCCTTCGCCCGTATTAACGCTTGGAAATTAAAAGTAAATTGGATAGAATAAAAGATTTTTAATTTTAACGTTTAAAAAATACTTTTTTAAGATATCCAGAATTTAAGTTATGAAAAATTGACTATCTATTATATAATAACTTTGTAATACATATGATAACACAATCCTTCAAATAATAAACTGATAAATGGTTACACAAATTAAAAATAATTGCAAAAATAGAAATGAACAATCATAACAAAAAATGGGCTATAGAAACATGCAATGTTAACTCACTTTACAGTCGTCGTAAGTAACGTTTAGTGTCCAATTCTGTATGCTGTTGAAGAACGCGTTGTTTTTTTGTATTTACTGAACGTGGACGAACGTACTAAATAAAAATAATTTTATGATAGATAAATAAAAAACACGTGCATCATCATATTTTCTTCCCGCCCAAATGCTTTCTTGAAAGTCTTTAAAAAAAATATTGAGTAGTGCTGCCATCTATTAGGAAATTGTAAAAATATTATCGTCATATTTCGATCGTAATGTAGCAATACAGTAATCTTACCGTGCATTAGAGGGGGTTAGGTTGTATAATTTTTTTTAAATGGCAAAAACAATTGAAATGCAAAAATATATTTATAAACATTAAAAAGTACATGATGTAAATAAATATGAATAATTATAAACATATTGTACAAAATTTAGTTTGCTAGTTCATGGCTGAAAATACTTATTGATATACGATTGTTTGGAAGAACATATTTTTTGTTTATTAATTTCCATATAAGGAAAGGTTTCGATCTCGATTTAGCTTTTAACCCCTTAAGGTTGTTCTCAAATCCAAAGGGTCCACTTTCTGACACAAGTTTTAAATCATTTTTGTTCGGAAACGCAGGAAACTAGAAGGTGTTGTTATTCAGAAACTATGTCATCGAACTGTTTTTCCGTTTTCCTGTAAACGCAATAGATCTTTCAGAAAATACTGTCAAAGTTGGCATTTTGAACTGAACTTCCGAACGAAAGAAAAAAATCCAGTCAGTAACCGGAGAAAAATGCCGTGTCACGTGATCGAAATCGCTAATAACTCAATAGATAATTGATTGATCAAAAAATGGAAAAAACAGTTCGATTCCAAATCGCTTCTGTGGCCAGGCTTTCCAATTTTATATCTTTCCGTTAAAAAATGAATTTGTAAATGTGTCAGAACGTTTTGCGCTTGTTCAGCGGAGCAGTTAAGAACAGCCTGTTTTGCCCCAGTGCCGCTCAGGTAAAAGAGTACGTTATATTCGATACTAAAAGCTTTTGGATACCACTTAATTTAAACTGTAATCTTTGGTTTGTTAAATGGCATAACTTTTTCGATTGTAGAAATCCAAATGTAAAAAAAAAAAAGTGGTGCAGTGTCCTTATTTTTAATTTATTGAGTCAAAAAAAAAAAAGAAAGAAAAAAAAAAAGAAACTGTTAAATTTGAGATTCCTCACCAGTCAAGGATCACATTCTATTGCTTTCTCAATAAGTTGTTGTTGAAGCTTTAACACTTCCCATACAATTTTTGCAGAAAATTTTCACATGCAATAAAATTTTGAATGTAGAAAAATTAGGATTTTTTTTATTTTTAGCATCAAATTATATTTTGGGTTACTCGGAATTACTGATCTATATTTTGCCACAATACAATGGTTGAGATTCTCGGAACTTAGGCTATGGAGTACAATACAGTAGAGGTCTGCACGGGCCGATATTTCCAGGCCCGGGCCCGGCCCGACTCTTAGAGAAAAGAAATCGGCCCGGCCAGACACAAAAATTAAAAGGCCCGATAAAAAAATTAATAGTTCGGCCCGAGCCCGGCCCGGGAAAAAGTTAAAATATCGGCCCGGGCCCGGCCCGAGTGAACTTCTACAAAACATTGATTTTTACTTCGAATTGGTTAAAAATTTGTCTCGTACAAGCAGTTCTGACCAAAAATATTTATCTTAACTTTTTTTTCATGTTTATAATCTTTATTTTTATAGACGTGCAGCAGGCTGCGATATTTATTTTTTTAATGAATCTCTATTTCTTCTAAGTAAATGTTTCAGTTATCATTAATATTGTTAATCCATATTCCATGTATAGAAGTGTTAAAAATCGGAAAAATGCTATACAGTAAAATCTTCTAAGATGGAATTGCATAGAAAAGAAAAAAAAAATGTGTTATAGACAAGTTCCCTTCTTAGCAAGTGTAAATGTATTATATATTCTTTTCTTATTTATTAGCATATTAATTTTGCATGGATCAACACGTTTTTCAGTTTAAAACAAGGTTCCGTCATAGGCAGGTTCCATTTCACACATTTTACTGTATTTTAATTTAGTTATATTTTAATATGCGTAGAAATCTACTATTCTTTAAAAATAATAAATTTTAATGCTTAAGTGTAGAATAATGGCAATTCAAAAATGTATGCATTTTTTTCAAAAACTTTTGGGCCAGGCTTAATTTAACTGACCTTTAAATGGACCAGGCCACGCTGAGACGATGATTTTCATACGGGCTTGCTCAAAACTAAGACTGAAAATTTTGGGCCATGAAGACTAGGAATGAAACCAGGCCCGGCTCTGTACAGAAAAATTAAGTTAGGCCCGGCCCGGCCCAGCCCGAGCCTTCAGAAAAAAGTATGGCCCGGGCCCGACTCGACCCGAACAGAGTACAGCCCGGGCCCAGACCGGCCCGAGTGCCGTGAATGAAAATCGGCCCGAGGCTTCGAGCCACGGGCCGGCCCGTGCAGATCTCTACAATACAGCTGTCCATTGTCAAAGGGTTTATGGAATTGATAAAAGAAAACAAGTTTACTTCGTAAAAATATATTCCTTATAAAACAAAATTCGCGAATAACCAAGTTAAGTATTCGCGAATGTTGAAATGTTCTTCATTTTCTATTTCGCGAATAATCAAAACTCGCGAATGTTAAAGCTGTTCTCAACTGCTCTGCTCAACAAGTGCAAAACGTTTTGACACATTTACAAATTCATTCTTTAACGGAAAGGTAAGAAATTAGAAAGCCTGGCCATGGAAGCGATTTGGAATTGAACCGTTTTTTCCATTTTTTGATCATTCAATTACCTATTGAGTTATAAGCCATTTCGATCACGTGACAAACACGTTTTTCGCAGCTTTTGAGTGCTCTTTCTTCCTTCGCGCGGAAATTCGGTTCAAAACGCCCACTTTGACACTCTTAAGATCTATTGCGATTGCAAAAAAATGGAAAAAAACAGCTCAATTACATAGTTTCTGAACAACAACACCAGCTAGTTTCATGCATTTTCGAACAAAAATAAATTAAAACTTATTTCAGAAAGTTGCCCTTTCGGATTTCAGAACACCCTTAAGAGATTACTGTATTAGAAGTATTATTATGCAGAAGCAGCTAACTCGAAATTCTGCATTAAATATATTACATTACAACACGCACGAGCATTCAAAGCCCGCCAAACACACCAAACACTTACACAGGGTGTGGTATTAAATATTCATACGGAATTCTCCTTCCTACATTATTACAAAAAAAATAAATATTTTGGAATTTGAATGCACACATATGAGTTTGTTTTTTGTTTATAATACCAATCTTCTCTAAAAGTATAAATATCGATTGAAATCAGAGCAAGGCAAAAATATCTAAAATATTAATCTAGTTAATAATTTAAAATATTACCTTATCTGCATATATATATATGTCACATTTTAACGAAATGACAGTATTCACTGAAATTAACTTTATTAAGTTTTATTTAAATAATCAAAAAGGTGGCAATCAATTTCCATAGCTGCTTACAGTTTAGACTTCAGATACCAAGTGGCGTAGAGGTATATCTCTGAAATTGCTCATCTCCTAGGGTTACCAGTTAAAAAGGGCCATGTGTTTCTATTAATTTAACGATAAAATGGATTAGTTGGCTACCCCGCCAAACCCGTGATTATCAGTCATTGGGCCCGTATCCAAATTGAGGGACGATTCATTACAAAAACTAATCAATAGGTCCAATCTTTATAATTTTCTTACAATTTCCCCCCTTTCCAGACAAGTCCCCGGGGATGGGCCGGCTTCCATACACGAGGGTCGCCTGGAAAGTATAAAGCATTCTTTATTAAAGGGATGTTAAAATTTTGGAAGTGAATTACTTTTAATCGAGCTGCCTGGAGATGAGTTATTTCTTTCGTATAGTTAACATGTGATATCACAACAATATTAAAAATAGTAAAAATAATACAAATAATAAGAATAATACCACTAAAATTTTCAATACCATAAACAATTGAACATGATAAAAACTAGTTATATTAATAAATGCAAGACACTGGTAATATTATATGCCAAATAAAATAATCAAAATAGGAAATATATTCTAGAATTGCTAAGTCCAACATTACATATAAAATACAAACTTGAATGAAAATGTCTTGACTTCATTCAGTAGAGTGTAGACTCTCAAAATACAATTATACTATACTCATAAAGATGTAAATTCAACTATCAAATATCATCCAATAACAGTTCATATGATATCTGATACTTTACATAGAGGGTGTTAACTTAAATTGATCGTTGGGCAAAAAGTACCTTAGTTTGGAGGCATGTATTACTTCATAGTCCTTCTTTGTCAACCAGTTAGGTTTATTTATTTTAAAACTTACATTAGACAACTTTTCAATAATTTGATATGGACCAGAAAAAGGCGGGCTTAACTTCCTGGTGTTCGGATAATGAAATTCTTCTGCAATTACGAGATCACCAGGTTTGAAAGGTGCTTCCACAAATTTTAGGTCATATCTGACTTTGTTTTTTAAATGGTGCTCACCAGTTCTTTGGAAAGCCTCTTTCCTGGCTTCCTCAACCGTAGGGTAATAGTTTTCATTGCCTAATACTGATGGATAAGGAAATTGGCCAAACATTAAGTATGCCGGGGGGTATTTGGTTACTGAATGCGGTGTATTATTGTACTCGTTAATCACCTCCTCCAGAATTTTGGGCCATGGAAGGTTTGAAGGTGTAGCATTGATTTTAAGTCTTAGTCGAGTGCAAATGGACTGATTTACGCGTTCATTTTTCCCATTACACTGGGGCCTGTGAGATGAAGTAAGTAATTTTTTTACATTATGTTTATGTACCCATTTACGCAGTTTAGACGCTGTAAAAGCAGGGTTTCTGTCCGTTAAAATTTTCTTGGGAAGTTGAATGCTAAAAATCTGTTTTAGAATATTAATATAAACTTCTGTTGTAACATTTTTAGAGGTAAAACCCCAAACATAACGAGTAGCGTGATCAATAGCTAAGTGCATGTATTTTTTTGTTGAATTGTAATAATTGAAGCCCCCTACTGTGTCTAATGATATTATATCAAAGGGTTGTTCTGCAGGAGGTAAGGCTTCAAGAAGGCCAAATTTAGGTTGGTGGGATTTCTTGTTTAGTTGGCAGACTTCACAATGTTTGACAAATTGCGTAATATCTTGTGTCATGCTGCTCCAGTAGTACTGTGGTGAAATTAAATTTAGCATTTTTTTAATTCCTGGATGGCCAAATTGATTATGGGTTGTTATTAATAATTTTTCTCTTAAGGAGAAAGGTACGACAATTTTTTGAAAACCCTTTTTGTGAATTACCAAAATGTCATTAAATTTTTGAAATTTAGGTCCTGTTACATTATCTAACTCTTGGTGTTCTTTAATTTCATCTAAGGTTAATAAATGAATGTGGGGATTTACGTTTGATAAAATGGGATTTCTTGAGAGCATGTCGGCTTCAAAATTTGTGGACCCTTTATTGTATTTTACGGTATAATCGTACATGCTTAATTTTAGTGACCATCTGAATAATCTACCGGTTAAATGTTTTATCTTTTTTAGCCATACTAAAGCAGCATGATCGGTATGTATTGTGAAAGGTTTTCCATGAAGATAATAATGGAATTTGTCAAGAGCATCGATTATGGCTAGACACTCCAATTCTGTGATAGCGTAATTTCGCTCGTAGGGCCTTAGTTGCCTTGAGTGGAATGCAATGGGATGTAAATCTCCATTTTCATCCATTTGTTTCAATACAGCACCTAAAGCTTCCTTCGAGGCATCAGTAAAAACATGGCATGGGAGATTAGGATTAAATAATCTCAAAATAGGTCTAGAAATTAATGCATTTTTAAGTAGTTCAAATGATTGCTGACAGATTTCTGACCATTCCCACGGAGTGTCTTTCTTTAATAATTTATTTAGAGGGGCTCTAATTTTAGCATACTTGTCAATGAATTTATGGTATACGTTTATGGATCCGAGGAATCTTTGTAATTCTTTAACATTTTTTGGAGGAATTAAATTTTTAATGGTTTCGGTATTAGCATTGTCTGGTTTTATTTGGCCATTACTAATTTCATAGCCAAGGAAGTCAATTTGAGATTTGGCAAAATTACATTTGGAAAGTTTTAGTTTTAGATTTTCTTGACGGCAAATATTGAATATAGTTTTAAGGTGAACCAAATGCTCGGCATAGGAGTCCGAATAAACTATAAAGTCATCGAAATAATTGGTAACGAAGTTGACCTTATGTTTATTTAGGATCCTTCTGAGAGCTCTTGCGAATTGAGCCGGAGCATTTTTGTATCCGAATGGGAGGACCAACCACTCGTAAAGTCCCTGATTGGTTACAAAGGCAAGTTTTTCTGTGTCTGAAGGATGGAGGGGGACGTGCCAGTAGCCAGAGGCTAAATCTAGCGTGGAAAAATATTTGGCATTGACAAGTCTGTCTAAAAGCCAGTCTATTCGCGGCAAAGGCTCTGAATCTGTCTTCGTAATGGCATTGATTTTCCTGTAATCAATACAGAGACGCGTTTTACCTTCTCCTTTTTTATGTGCCATTGTCACGGGAGAGGAATAGGGGCTACAGGATTCCTTAATGAGTTTAGCATCCAGCAACTCCTGTACTTGTTTTTGAATTTCTGCATTATCTTTAGGTGATGTACGGTAAGGCCTAAGCGAGATAGGAAGTTCCGAGGTGAGAGTTACTCGCTGGGGTTCCCATCTGACTCTACCTACGTCGTACCGATTGCGTGCAAAAATATCTTTGAAGTCGCTCAGAAGCCCTTCCAATTGTAGGTTCTCTTCAGTAGTATAATGATTAAAAGTTATATCATCATAATCCGAGAGAGTTTGAGTATCAAGGCAACAATGTCCCTCTTGAGACAAACTTGCTTGATTTGATTTGGAAGGAAAACTAAGCGGCTTCTGGCAATTCATATCACCCGTTAAAGTTAAGGTGTGGTTGAATGAACTTTCATGAGAAATTTGACCGGAAACGTTTTGGTCATTCATAATGATGACTCCATCTTGAGTCAGAGTATTTGAGCAAAAATCCATCGAGATATGGAATTTTTGTAATTCTGGGGTTCCCAGTATCGCATATGGCAAGTATGACCTTACTAGATATAAGGTGCTATTTTGCCTGATATTCCCTATTTGGAGGGGTACTTGAACTTTTTCGGAAATCTGGACCTGTCCCTGTGTTTGGTTAACATTAAGAGGATGGCAACTTTGAATAGACGTCATATCCAAAGCTGTAGCTAGATTTTCTGGAATGAGGGACAGAGTACTTCCGCTATCCAATAAAAAGGGTATTTGAACCTCATTATGACAAGTTTTTGGGTTTCTACGGTTTTCGTAATTTTTACATTTGAGGTACCCGGGCACAATAAACCGTCATAAAGAATTCATGTGTATTCCCTGATCAGGGGAATACCCATGGGCGTTTTGGGGTTGAGTCTCATTACTGTGGGTTGCTAAGTTGGAGGAAATTGTTGCTCCTGCATTTCCCTGAACATCATATTTATGTAGTAAAGTATGATGCTTTCGGTGGCAATTTTTACAACTCATCTTGGATGCACATTTACTTGCAAAATGGCCACTACGCAAACAATTTACACATAACTTATTCAATTGGATGGTTCTCCATCTGCTATCTACAGGCATAGTTATTAATTTTCTGCAAGTGTGGGTGGCATGCGAATCAAAGCAAACACCGCATTTACTATTTTCTAAATTTTTGTGGCCTTTCGATCTATCGGAAGAATCTCTGACATAAGTTATATTTCTTACATCTGTTTTAGTTGGGTTCTCTAAAGTTAACAAGCTTTTAGCTTGAATCTCTAAAAATTTTAGAAATTCCGTGAGATTAGGCATATTATTATGGGTAAGGGATAGTTCCCACCGCTCTTTGAGATTATCGCTTAATTTTTGAACTATGGTATAAATTATCATGTTATCCACTAAAGCATTTTGAGTAAGTTTTAAAGAATCTAGAATTCGAAGTGATTCATTGCAGGTATCTATTATATCGAAAATAGCTTTAGAGGAAGTGGAACAATTTTTCATATTTTTTAAATTGTATAACTTGCCTATTTGTGCTATGGCCAAATCCCTAATCTTATCGTAGCGAGCGCAAAGGGTGTCCCATGCATTTTTATAATTGACCTCCAGAAGAGGAAATCCGGAAATCAATTTATGGGCAGGACCCTTTACACTAGCTAAGAGATATTGCAATTTAGAAACGGCTCCCAAATCTGGATTTCGATCTATAGTTGTGGTAAAAATCTCCTTAAAAGAGAGCCACTGATCAGCTTCTCCGTAAAAGGGTTTTAATTCAAATTTGGGAAGATTGACTGCTTTTTCAAAAACATTACTTGTATTTTTATTGTTATTCTCTGAACCACCCTCGTTAATGCTCAAACTCTTAGTTAATTTATTACGTGATGTATTTATTGCGATAGTTAATGCATCCAATTTAAGGGCAATTTCATTGTATTCCTCAATTATAGCTTCCGTTTCTGTTGTATCGCTCTCAAGAACGGCGTTTTCCTGATTTTTACTTAATTCTGTACTAATATCTTGCACCTGACCATGATACAAATCTAACTCTTCTAGAGTTATCGTCTGATCATCAATTTTGGGATTTATGATATTTTTTATACGGGTAATTTTTGCTTTGAGAACAGTTTTTTGTTTCTTAATATTTTCCATTTTGAATTAATTTTAAGGTAACTTTTTAATAATCTAAATATTATAACACTCTTAATATCCATCAAAATGTTTAAACATTCTCAACATAATATAAGCATGTGCATAAAATTGATAAAAAGAATAAAATAGTTAAAAATAATTAAAGAAATAAATATAGAAAACATGAATCATTTTTTTTTTCATTTCAAAAGATTGCAATGCTTTAAAACCATGGTTTTCATAAATACCAAAAATGAAAACATCACTGGAGATATACTACTTATTAAATCACTTACCTTAAATTATGTAATCAGAATAAAAATAAAAAATAATATGGATAATAATATTATATAAAAATAAATAACACTAGGGTACCCCATGAGCTCATACAGACACACACAAAATAAACGGAAAAAACATTCCGCAAAAACGGAGAAGGAAAAAAATATATATCTCTGTATTAAAGAACTGTAGTGCGCACTTATCATGAAATAAAAAGCAATGACAGCAACGATGCTATCTTTCACTGCATGAAATTTACTTTAAGAGATGCTCTGAAGAAAATCACTATAAAATCATCAACACAACTGAAGAAGATGAATTCCACTTAGAGATTGCAGTTTTCATGTTGTGAAACTTTCACTGCACCGTTGAAACAAAATGCGGATATCACTACTGCAATACTTGACTTTTAAAACGCAGAATACGTTGAAAATGATCTACATTTTGATCGATTTTAATTAAGATGATATTCTTCAAAATATAGTAGAAGAAATGGGAAGACACTTTCTATAATGGAATTGAAGAGTTAAAAGCATATCACTGCTGACAGATTCTTTGATGAGGCGAACTTCTTGTATTTACACTACTTGAAGGGGCATAGTGAACACTTTCCCAGCACCCAATTGGGGCCTCTTTGAATGTTCAATCGGAGCTTATTCCGTATCGTGTAGCACCAAGAATTCTTTTTTTTTTCTTTTCTTTACTTCTCATGTTTTCCCGCTGAGCAGGTAGTATAATCCAGACGACTCATAATACTGTCACATTTTAACGAAATGACAGTATTCACTGAAATTAACTTTATTAAGTTTTATTTAAATAATCAAAAAGGTGGCAATCAATTTCCATAGCTGCTTACAGTTTAGACTTCAGATACCAAGTGGCGTAGAGGTATATCTCTGAAATTGCTCATCTCCTAGGGTTACCAGTTAAAAAGGGCCATGTGTTTCTATTAATTTAACGATAAAATGGATTAGTTGGCTACCCCGCCAAACCCGTGATTATCAGTCATTGGGCCCGTATCCAAATTGAGGGACGATTCATTACAAAAACTAATCAATAGGTCCAATCTTTATAATTTTCTTACATATATATATATATACTGTATGTATTAAAATTGGGTAAATTGCTTTTTTTATTATTCCTCTATACTTTTTAATATTGTTTTATTTTCAACTTTGTATTCCATGATTAATTATCAGTTTAATTTGTTTGATTGTCACAATCATATTTTTTTAGCTTTTTTATGGCTAATAGGAAGATAATTCACACACTATATTTGTGATCTTTAGGATATTGGGAATTTTAGAATCTTATAATCTTCTATAAACATCCATTTTTTATTTATTTATTTATTTATTTATTTATTCATTTATTTTCTTTACTGTTCATTTTTTATATGTAATGGTAATTATTAAGGTTTTTTATATTATTATTATATATAATTTATTTTATTTTATAGCATATAGCTAAATTCTATATATTATCAATGTTATTTTTAATTTTTTTTTTTATTTTTATTTTTTTTTTTTTTTACTTTCTTAGTGTAGATTAAATGGGTTTGGTAATAGAATAAATTGAAAGCATTTTATTAACATTTAATTTATTTCTTTTTTTAAATAATTTTTTTGAATAATTTTATATTAGGATTTGTGTAGTAATGCAGTTGATATGTTTTTATTTCTTTAGCTTTTATTAGGTTCTTCTTTTTGTGTCATTTGAATAATAATAATAATAGTTTTAAAATAAAATAATAGATGGCAGCACTAAAAATATTGTCTTTTTAAAGCTTCCATTAAAGTTATAATTTTAATTTTTTACGCCTGGTGGTATTTAACGCTGTATATTGGCAATATTGTAAAATTGATGATAAACAATTTAAAATTGTTTTTAGGTATTTTAAATAATGTAATTATTTTCTATTTATTGTCTATTAATTGTATTTATCATGGTATTTCAAAATGAATTAACTGAATCCATAGGTTTTAATTTCTGTGTTAACTTAACTGTTTTATTCACCTTAATATTATCATGCTTATGGATTCCATGTGCGGGAATCTATTTTGAAAATCTACTGCGAATTTATTCGGTAAGTTGTGTAAGATTTCTATTTCTATAAATTAAATATTTAATGGGTTGTAGTGGTTTTTTTTCCATTTCATGCCATTTGATAATGTTCTGTTTTCATCTTGAGACTATTCTTTTGGATCTATTGGTTGTTCGAGTACAGGAGAAAAAAATTTTCAGCTTTAAGCTTTTTTCTCACAGAAAACACCGATTTGCTTATATCATTGAATTCTGTACTCTTGAAAACGTAATTCAATATATAAGTTTTTCATTTTTTTCGGAATCCATATTCTTCTTTTATTATTCTTCCTTATTACTTCTTGTAATTAAGTATAAGGTAGTTTATTTTATACATACAGTTCTATATTAAAGGTTTGTGGCATCCATTTTTATTGTCAATCATTCACAATAATGCGGTTTTTGATGATGGTCGGTAATGTTTAATTAATGGTTATATATATATATGTATGCTAGGTATAACTAGAAGAGACAGAAAAAGAATAACCTGGATAAGAAGTCAGACGAAAGTTTTTGACATCATTGAAAGAATTAAACGGCTAAAATGGAAATGGGCTGGGCCCATTCCAAGAAGACAAGACAGTAGATGGAGCACAAACACCCTACAGTGGTATCCCAGAGATGTAAAACGGCCAAGAAGACGACCTCAAGTAAGATGGAGTGATGAAATCAGAAAAGTAGCCGGTGTAAATTGGATGACTAAAGCACTAGACAGAAAGCATTGGAAAAATCTGGGGGAGACCTACATCCAGCAGTGGATTGAAAACGGTTGATGATGATGATGATATATATATATAACCATTAATTAAACATAACCTACCACCAGCAAAAACCGTAATATTATGAATTACAGCTGATATATATATATATATATATATATATTAAAAGTTATTTAACATTTATTTCAATATGTATTAACTGCATCCTATGGTATCAATTACTGTGATTTCTTAACTGTTTTATTAACCTTAATCTTTACGATATGGGTGCCATGTGCGCGTGGATTTATTCTAAAATATTAATCGGTATGGTGTTTATTATTTCATTTTATATCCTATAAATATTTAAATAGGTTTTATTGTTTTTTCCATTTCATATTATTTGTTTCTATTCTGTTTTCATTTTTAATCAATTCACTTGATTTTAGTGGTTGTTTGGGCACAGGGGAAAATAACTTTTAGCTTTAGCTTATTTTTCCCACAGAAAACAACCATTTTGCTATATCATTGAATTCTGTGCCCTTGAAAACGTAATTCAATATATAAGCATTTTGCATTATTTGTCGGTGTCCACTTTCTTATTTTTCTTCCACAATAATTCTTATAATTAATTTAATCTTTTATATATATATATATATATATATATATATATATATATATACTTACAGCTTTAATTCATAATATTACGGTTTTTGATGGTGGTAGGTTATGTTTAATTATTGGTTATATATATATATATATATATATATATATATATATATATATATATATATATATATATGTATATGTATATGTATATATATAAATATAGAAAAAGAGAAAAATAAACTCATAATTTGCAAAAAATAAATGTCCATCCCTTTTTCTAATGAGTTACTTGTAAGTAATTGGCGCATGCAAATGTCCAATGTAATATGTAAAACTCATTTCCATATGATAATAGTAGCATTTATATTCAGAATATTATAACTATTTTTAATTTAATTTAATTTTCCTTTATGTTTGAAAAAAAAGAAAAAGTTTAGAAAATTCGGAAAATAAAACTTAACTCGTAGTTTGCAAAAAAGAAATGGCTATCCTCTTTTTATGTGTTAATTGTAAATTATTTCAGTAATTTTATTTAATTTATTACCAAAAAATATTACCAATTTATGTAAATAGTGAAAATAAAACTACATAATAACTGATATTTATATTATTATGTAGCTCAGTCTTTTTCATACCTTTATTTCCAACAAATAACATTTTTGGTAAATTTTATTTAGAAATATATCGTTAAAATTGTCGTTTCGAAATAGTTGTAGAGAAAAAAGATAACTATGACAAATCTATACACACACCGCTGTAAAAAATGAGTATTATAAGCTCTCATGAAGGGCAATTTGTATAGCTGCTAAAAGAATTACGTTTTAATAAATAGCCAACAGATGATAGCACAGGTCAAGTTGTTTTATTTCGGCCGATTATCTGCACTAGGTATGAATCAAGATAGAAGAAAATGTTCTAGTTAATAATTTGTCATACTACCTTTAAGGCTGTTCTCAAATCCAGAGGGTTCAACTTTCTGACATAAGTTTTAATTCATTTTTGTTCAGAAACGCATGAAACTAGCAGGTGTTGTTATTCAGAAACTATGTCATCGAACTGTTTCTTCCGTTTTCTTGTAAACGCAATAGAACTTTCAGAAAAGAGTGCCAAAATGGACGTTTTGAACCGAATTTCCACGCGAAAGTAGAAAAATCACTCAAGAACGGGCGAAAAACGGGTTTGTCACGTGATCGAAATAGCTTATAACTCAATGGGTAATTGATTGATCAAAAAATGAAAAAAACAAAAACAGTTCAATTCCAAATCGCTTCCATGGCATTTTGAACCGAACTTCCGAACGAAAGAAGAAAATCTAGTCAGTAAGGGAAGAAAAATGCCATGTCACGTGATCAAAGTCGCTTATAACTCAATAGGTAATTGGTTGATCAAAAAATGGAAAACACAGCTCGATTCTAAATCGATTTAGACCTGAGATCGATTAAGACCAGTTCCGTCCCGGCACGAGTCTGCTGAAAAAAAAATTAAACTCGGAATCAGACATCTTGCAACTGTACGATGCCGATCTCTACGATGGACATGTTACATTTCTGTATTGATGTTGTTAAACTCGCATCCGCTTGTGACGCACGTTTATACTTTTCGAGAAAGTCATATTCATTGAAAATGTTTCGTATTTTATCTGTTTTGCTTAACTTCTTAGGCTCGATTTTTTTATCGGCCCGGCCCTGCAGGCCCGTTCAATGTTTTTGCCGGCCGGCTCGTTGAAAAAATTCTCTTAATTCTGCCGGCCAGGCCCGCGGGCCGGGCCGGGTACGGGCCTCGGGGCAAGCCCGGGTCCGTGCAGACCTCTAAGCCAGACTCAATTTCTCATTATGTTTCTCTGTGCTACGAAAATATCATACATCTGCCACCCCTGAATTTCTGTACTGTTGTCTATCAACAGTGTCTCTATCTAATACATTTCATTTCCTCCAAAACTTTGTTTCTTTCTCAAAAATCTAAAAATATGAGGCTATTTTCATATGAAGTTACGATTATGACTCGTACACAATGGAAGACAAAAATGAACCAATAATTATAATTTTTATGTTTTTAGCTACAGCATTTTTCTTCGGAAATATATTTTTTTTTCTTTTGCGTATAAATATCATTATCATTAAACACACATTGAACATATCATTTTAGTTGGAAAGTAGAGAAATTTGTTTCACGTTGGGAAATTTTTTCACTCCTCTCCCCAGGGCATAAAATAACATATAAAGTAGGCGACATTAGTGTCGCCCAGTACCAAGCTATTGTCGCCCAGTGACAGGAGATGGTGTCGGAAATTTTTGAATGTAAAATAGGTGAATAACATAAGCTGACTCTGTAACTCAGGAGATGATAAGGGAGGCAACAGTCATCATAGCAGTAAAAGAAAACAGAATAGCACAGTTACAAACCGCTGATTGTTTTGATATCCAGGTAGTTGGTTCTGTTGAGTAATATTGAGATGACAAGTTTGTTATAAGCACGATTGCTTTTAATGAAAAACAAGAAATTAAATCAGTTTTTCTAGGAGAATGTAAATCAAGTAAGCGAGGAGCAAAAGGACTCATGGATCCTGCCAAGATTGTATTTGATAATCTAGTCATTGAGAATGACACAAAAAATAAGTTAGGAGTCTTAACTACAAATGAGGGAAGTGCAAACACAGGCAAGAACAGCAGCCTCTAGGTTCGTATGAAACAGTACTTGGGTAGAGACATGCTTTAATTGTGGTGCGTTGCTCACAGGTACGACTTAGCTATGTCTCATTTGGAATCATCAGTTATCGAAACGTTCAGCATTGGAAATGAAATATAAAATATGTAACAACACTTTATCGAGTTTCTGCTCCACGCTTTGAAGAATTTTAAAAAAATCTGGAAAAGAAAACCAAACTGCCTTTTGTTTCCCTGCATGGTTTGAAGTATGGTTCGTGGAACACTTAAAAATCTTATAGCGCAAACTTCCTGTGATATAAAAACATTATGAATCATCAACCTGACTTATGAAAACTGAACAAGTTTCTGCTCGTCGGTTTCTTCGGTTATAGATGAAAGATAATGAGCAACAACGCCTGACTTGCCTAATTCCTAGATCTTTTGAAACACTTTGAAAAACTTCAAAAAGACAGTCAAAGGTCTTTAATTACACTGCCTGATGTAGAATTTAAATAGAATTGTTAAAGAAAAATTTGTACGAATGCTTTGACTCTTATCGAAGATGGGTGTTATCCTGGTGGATATGAAGAATATGCAGTTGGTGAAAATAAATGCAGCACTAAAGAATCTGAAATTGATTCGAATATTGAAGATAATCCTCAGAGACGTAAAGTTAACAATTCATTAGTTTCTATCAAGAGATGCTGGTCTGCAGAGAGAAAAGAAACTGTATTGAGTTGTAAAGAATTTGTTTCCCAACTGAATGAAGATGGTCAAATGAGCATCTTCAACGCGATAGATGTTTTCTTAAATGCAAGAAGACAAACAGAGGTTGTTAGTGCAGCCCACCTTGATATTTAGAACCTTTTTGGTAAAAAAAAAAAAAAACAAAAAAAAACATATCGCCAAATTTACTGTTGTTGTAAAGGCTTTGTATGCAGCTGAAAAACTGCGTCCTTCTCATCGACAGCAAGACTGTATTACTACTTTAAGGCATCTCAACCTCACTCTGTTTTCAAGAAACTGGTGCAATCATATGTTTCTTTGACACCTCACAGTGCTGGCCCAGAAACATCTGTGTCTATACATTCAGCGCTTAAATCCAACAAACAGTAGGAATTATCAAGAGACGCCTTAAATTCAAGAATGTTCATCGCTCGTAATGGAACTGGAACAGCTTTTTATGATCCTTAGCCTGTTATTGCAAGATTTCTAGAGAGCAAAGAAAGAAGGAGAAAGCTTCCAAACAACAAAACCTATGAGAATCTTTTTAAAACTTTTTAGCTAAGACAGTAACTTATATAAAAAAAAACTAATGATTTGCAATTTTATCTTTTCAACCTTAACAATTACAATTATTATAGTAGAAATTTGGAAACATTATAAAAAAATTTGCATTTGGAAACATAAAAAAATAATAAAGTTAAAAATTTTAAAACATAAAGAACAAAATCGTTTTTCTAGACAGCTTAATTCCACTATTTGTATAAGATAGTCCTTTGCATAAAAATTTTAAACCATTGTAATTATTGTTATATCATTTTGGAACTGTTTTATAGATAGAGTTTGTTATTTAAAAACATAAAAAGCAAAATCTGTTTTCTTGTTTAGTTCCACTCTTTGCAAAATGTAGTATAGTTGTAAAAATCTAAAGATGTTTAACCACTATAAGTATTATTGATTTGGTATTTTGGAAACATGTTAAAAAATGTAACATGGTAAATTTTTTCTTCAAGTTTTTAAACACTAAGAGAAAAATCTGTTTTCATGATTAGTTCCACTTTGGTTCTAAAACTATACTTGGTGTACTATTTCATTAAAAAAATATTTAATGTTTCAGGTCGAATTTACTTTTCAGAATTTATTCCAGGCTCCGATTTCCTAATTAGTCTGATGTATTACATTTTATTAGTTTGCCAACTGTACAAACTAATAAAAGTAAATAACATTTGAACATGACTTTAGATGACAATTTTCTCATTTAAAGTTTTAATTAGGAATACGAATTTGATTGGTTGGATATTATGTTTGATCCATTACGAACACAGCGATTAACAATTTGTCTGAACTGAGAATGTAGTATTTCTTTAATGTTACCTTCCTATAAATCAGGACTGCATAAAAGCCGTCTAAAATTAAGAAAAAGCCGCGCTGGTGGCTTTTATTGGTTTTAACCGTCTTTTTTGGCCAAAATACGCCATAACTGGCTTTTATACAGTGAATTATTCTAATTATAAACTACATATTTTTAAGCATTTTTTAATCAGTTTTATGACATTTAATTTACTTGGAATTTGACAAATAACACAATTTCTTAATAATGAAGACATTAATGCTTTAATAACACATAGATGGAGATGCTAGTGATTTGTAGTCAGAATTGCAAATATGTCAGCTAAATTTTAAAAGGGCCATACCAACTAACTGCTTTATCTGGTTTACACCGACCTTTAACCCGCCCCCTCCCTTTTTTTTTCATTTTTACTGCTTTATAAAATTAAAGAGGACAGTGATTACTTAGTTACATGTTTTATTACTTAACTAATTTTAAGAGCTATTAATATGCAAGTCTTATTTAATTTCTTATAAACATTCAAAATCGTACATAAAGTCATATACTAATAAAATACCATTTCTCACAATTAAAAAAAAGTATTCTGAATAGATATAGCATATTCATGAATATGCAATCTTTTAAATAGCAACAAGCTTTTTAAAAATTTAATTCAACAAATTTTATTAAGAGAAATTTTTTTTACTTATTTGCTCTCTTTATTTTATACACTATGTACTAAACTCTCCTCAAATATTATATCCTTCCTAATTTCTCTCTCAACATTGTTCATTCTGTGACTTAATCTCTTCATATGGGCATGTAATAATGTTTTCATTTTGGCACTGTTTAATTAAATATCATCTTTAAAATGTGTAGTATGTGTGGAGCTATGTAATATAGAATTTCAAAACACCACTTTGTAGTCTAACTTATATTCTTTTCAATATTTATAATTTTTTTTCAGGCATAATGCCTTCACAGTTGCTTTCTAGCGGATATAAAGACTTATTTATTTGACAAAATTTAATATAAATTTAAAAATTTTAGTAGAAAATATTTATAAGTATTAAAAATAAATTAATCCAAATTTAATATGAATTAGCTGTAAACCAACTTTTAAAAAATAAAATCCGGCTTTTTTAAAAGTTTTTAAGACCAAAAAAGGCAGCCGGCTTTTTTTTTTTTTTTTGGCTTGGCTAAAAGCCAGCAACCCTGCATAAATGGCGAGGTTTATATGATCCAGTGAAGGTTATGTAATTTACTAACTAGCAACAGAAGTAAATAGACATAACTAATAAGGTATAATAAGTTTGTGAGCCAGTCAATATTCTTATAATTTGGTTTTCTGTTATCAGGGGAGAGGAGGTGGGGTAATTAATGAACATTTGTTTGGGACAAAAGACCAAACCTATTGTCGCCCAGTGAAAATTCCTTAAAATATGCTCTGCCTCTCCCCCCGAAAATTTTTGTGTAGCTACGCCCCTCGTTTCAGTTACATTATTTTGTCTATTTTTATTTTCAATTGTTGTTTTAAATACAATGTGTTAAGTTCAAAGGAAAAGGGTTTTGTTTGTCACATGTAAAATACATATTAACCATTAATCAACCAAAGATTGCATTTTATTTCACACATATTTCTTTGCTAAACTGAAGACAAGGTTCCACTCCGGTTCCAGGAAGAGCGACGAGGTTCCACTTCGCATCACTGACGTCAGAGGAGTGAGTTCCTATCAACCAATACACGGAGACCCGCGATGGACTCTACCTCTTTACGTATCTTGGGTATGAATAGCCCCGGGGGAATATATTTTGTGGCTGATCAACAAATTCTAAAGGAAAACACGTGGCCGGCTTTTACATTTGCGAACAGGTAGCAGGTTGTTCTAATCCGAACCCGAACGATTACAGTATATAATCATAACGGATATTCTTTGGTTATTTCAGTAGCCTAAAAATTTATTTACACGACAGAAAGTAAGTTATTTGCTTATAAACTCTCTTGATAATTAATTTCTGATTATTATAATACACTATTTTTTCTTAGCTATCTTATTATTGTTTATATTGTAATAGATGGAATCCCAGTCCTTTGATTTTTATCGAGATTAGAAATTCTGCATATTTTTTAAACATGTTAATCATTTTATGATGATGATCATTTATTATGTCTAATTTTCCATTTTTAACGATGGAATTTACAATTAACTATACCGTGTTTAAAAAAAAAATATTTTTGTTGCTTTAGTTTCAATTCGTTGTTTATAAACTTTATATGCCATTCTATCGCTCTAACTTTTTCTATAGGGACTGATAGTTCTAAGGGCACTTTGCCCCCATGGCCCACAGCACTACACTGGCCCTTCACTAATATTTTTAGAAAAACACTTGATTTTTTTTTTTTTTTTTAAATCGTGTACTTTCAAAATATAGATATAACATGTAGTGTTTCCAATTTTGCGGATATTTTTTCCAGAAATTCCAGTTAGTAATTTTCGCTTTATTTTATCGCTGAATGTCTGTCATTAAATAAAGCAAAATTTATTATTTAGAACTTCTAGTATCGATTCGAAATTAAAAAAAAAAAAAAAAAAAAAAAAAAAAAAAAAAATAATAATAATAATAATAATAATAATAATGCTTAATTTGTAATACTGAATGTGGATTTTAATGTGAGCTCTTTTATTTTAAAATGACGTATAACTGTTTCATAAAAATAGTTTTATTATAATTATATTTCGCTTAGAGTTGGGTCGATAAAAACCGTATTTTATCGGCATATTTCGTCAAAAATCTAGCATTTTTTCCAGTTCGAAAGTAGTTTCGGTTGTAGTTCAGAATAAATTTCTGAATGGAAAATTTTCTTGTGGTATTATTATTAATATTAACATTTATATTTATCTTTCAGAAAATTATTCCCTAAATCAAAAAAAAAAAAAAAAAAAAAAAAAAAAAAATTAAATGAAAGGGCAGTAAGAATCTTTTGTGAAAATTGAACCTATGATAAATTCTAACCCTAACAATAAGCATTGATATTAAATATCAATAAAATTTATCGAAATTAATAGAAATAAATTATTTCTGGTGGGTTATGACTAATTTTTAAAATCATTTTAAAACAGATAGTTCTATTTAAACAGTGTGTAGGAATACAAATTTAATTTTATAGATTAATTTTGTGGATTAAAATTGAATATTATATGGCATGAGTGAATATAATTTAAATAATGAACAGCCATCGAAAAATATTAAAGTAATCGCAGTCTTAGTTTAAATATTATAGTATTATTAATAAAATTTCATGAAGATAAAATTTCCGCTCAATGTTCTATAAACAGAATTTTCATTTTCCCTTTTCAATACCCAATCGAAAATTTTTGAATGTGTAACGCCTTTAACTATTATTTTTGTTATTTAGGTTACACTAAAAAGAATTGTTTTTAACATTCCTACCCTGTTAAATTTTTACTCAACTTTAATTAAAAACATTTTACACGAGAATTTTCTTTAAAAACTATTTAATGTATTTATTTAAATTAATTTTCTGTGTCTTTTATTTATCTTACTTTACGAAAAATTTTCTGGTTCGAATCGAATCCATTCAGGGTAGGAAGGTTAAAGAGAGAAAAATAAAACTTAATTCATAATTTGCTAAAAAGAAATGTCAATCCACTTTTTATTTGTTAATTCGAAATTCTTTCAGTTATTTTATGTAACTTATTACTACAAATATTTGTAATTTATTTAAATGGGGGAGGGATATAATAACTTATCTTTTTATCTGTATGTAGTTCAGTTCACAGTCACATGTTATAATGGTCTACATCTCTACATGTGTAAAACTTGTAAACAGTATTAGACAAAAAAGAAAAACTGGGACAAATCTGTACCAACCATTGTAAAAATTAGTAATCTAAGTAACTAATTATTATTATTATTCTGATATAAGAAATTAGTATTCTAATATAAGCTAAGCTCTAAGAAAGGATTAATTTGTATAGAAAGCTGTTAAAATGATTACGTTTTATAAATAGCCAAAAGATGACAGTATATGTCAAGTATTTCCAGAATATTTCAATTATTTTGTGATAAACAAGTAGAAAGTAAATATTATGCACGTGGTTTAAATAAAAAAAAATATTTAGTAAATTCGTCCACGTTCACCATTATAAATATACAAATAACACGTTCTTCAACAACATAAGTAACTGCAAACTGAACGTTACTTTACGGCGACTAATATAAAGTAAGTTATTAACACTGTATGTATGTTAATTTTCAGTAACTCTACTTCACCATTTTTTGTTATGATTGTTCACTACATTTTTTTTTTCAATTCTTTTTAATTTATGTAACTATTTATCATTTTATTAAAGGAAGGATTATGTTATCATATGTATTACAAATTTATTTAGATAATCAATTCTTAATAATTAAAATTTTCGATATCTTAAAAATATTTTAAATATTAAAATTAAAAATCATTGCATTCCATTTATTATTATTATTACAAATGTTCGAAATGGAGCAACAATTTGATTATTTATCATTTAAAAAACCTACAATCTTTTAAATAATTATTTAAAATTACTACTCTTTAAATGTTGTTCGTTGGAAAAAAAAAAAAAAAAAAAAAAAAAAATATATATATATATATATATATATATTTTTTTTCAACGTCCACGTTCACCATTATAAATATACAAATAACATGTTCTTCAACAACATAAGTAACTGCAAACTGAACGTTACTTTACGGCGACTAATATAAAGTAAGTTATTAACACTGTATGTATGTTAATTTTCAGTAACTCTACTTCACCATTTTTTGTTATGATTGTTCACTACATTTTTTTTTTCAATTCTTTTTAATTTATGTAACTATTTATCATTTTATTAAAGGAAGGATTATGTTATCATATGTATTACAAATTTATTTAGATAACCAATTCTTAATAATTAAAATTTTCGATATCTTAAAAATATTTTAAATATTAAAATTAAAAATCATTGCATTCCATTTATTATTATTATTACAAATGTTCGAAATGGAGCAACAATTTGATTATTTATCATTTAAAAAACTTACAATCTTTTAAATAATTATTTAAAATTACTACTCTTTAAATGTTGTTCGTTGGAAAAAAAAAAAAAAAAAAAAAAAAAAAATATTTTTTTTTTTTTTTCAACGTCTACGTTCACCATTATAAATATACAAATAACATGTTCTTCAACAACATAAGTAACTGCAAACTGAACGTTACTTTACGGCGACTAATATAAAGTAAGTTATTAACATTGTATGTATGTTAATTTTCAGTAACTCTACTTCACCATTTTTTGTTATAATTGTTCACTACATTTTTTTTTCAATTCTTTTTAGTTTATGTAACTATTTATCATTTTATTAAAGGAAGGGTTATGTTATCATATGTATTACAAATTTATTTAGATAATCAATTCTTAATAATTAAAATTTTCGATATCTTAAAAATATAATTTTAAATATTAAAATTAAAAATCATTGCATTCCATTTATTATTATTATTACAAATGTTCGAAATGGAGCAACAATTTGATTATTTATCATTTAAAAAACCTACAATCTTTTAAATAATTATTTAAAATTACTACTCTTTAATTGTTGTTCGTTGGAATATATATATATATATATATATATATATATATATATATATATATACATATATATATATATTCAATTTAAATTTTTATCATAAAAATTTCAAAACATTTAGTAATTTACGATATTTTTTAACACAAGTTCTTGTCGTTTAAGTTTATTTAGATGTTACACAATTTATTATTAATAGCATTTATTTTAATTTCGATAAGAGCTGATCTGAGAGATGTAAATTATCCTCTGATATAGTCACTTGAAATAAATACAGTAATCACTTAAGGCTGTTCTTAACTGCTGTGCTCAACAAGCGCAAAACGTTTTGACACATTTACAAATTCATTTTTTAACGGAAAGCTATAAAATTGGAAAGCCTGGCCATGGAAGTGGAAGCGATTTGGAATTGAACTGTTTTTTCCATTTTTTGATCAACCCATTACCTATTGAGTTATAAGCAAATTGGATCACGTGACAAACACGTTTTTCGCCCCCTCTTGAGTGCTCTTTCTTCCTTCGCGCGGAAATTCGGTTCAAAACGCCCACTTTGACACTCTTTTCTGAAAGATCTATTGCGTTTGCAAAAAAAAAAAAAAATGGAAAAAACAGCTCGATGACATAGTTTCTGAACAACAACACCAGCTAGTTTCATGCATTTTCGAACAAAAATAAATTAAAACTTATGTCAGAAAGTTGTCCTTTTGGATTGAGGACACCGCACATTCGCGACGTTTATGTTCGCGGAAATCTCCGCGAATGCCAAAATCGCGAATGTTGAGACTATCTTTCCGTGCATAAACGGGGGTTAGGTTTTACGATTTTTTTTAAATGGAAAAAAGCAATTGAAACGTAGAAATATAAGCATTAAAAAGTACGTACTATAAATAAATTTGAATAATTATAAACATATTGTACAAAGTTAAGTTGCTAGTTGATGGCTGAAAAAATTGATTGATATACGATTGTTTTTTGAAGAACAGATCTTTAGTTTATGAATTTCCATGTAAGGAAAAGCTGCGGGTCTCGATTTCTCTTTTTAATTTAAAGCTTACCAGTTAACCCTTTCGAGGGCGGTGTCCTTAAAAAAGGACACCTAATTTTAATTCCAAAACTGACAAAAGGCACCACGAATATTTAAATAAAATTTTTCTTTTATAATATACGTGAATATAAGCAAGTTCCTATTTTCTAATAAATTCTGGTGTCAGTCCATTATTTCATCAGTTTATAAACAGAATTACTCCGCACAAGTTGTTGTTGAAGCTTTAAAATTTCCCATACAATTTTTGCAGAAATATTTTCACTTGCTATAAAAATTTTGGATTTTTTTTTTTTTTTTTTTTTTTTTTTTTGCATCAAGTTACGTTTTGAGTTTCTTGGAATTACTTATCTATGTTTTGCCTCAATACAAGGGTTAAAATTCTTGGTACTTAAGCTATACAGTACAATGTAGCTGTCCAGTGTTAAATAGTTTGTGAAATTGGTAAAACAAAGTGAGTTTACCTTGTAAAAAAATATTCTTTTATAAAGCAAAATTCGCGAATAACCAAGTTAAGTACTCGCGAATGTTGAAATGTTCTTCATTTTTTATTTCGCGAATAATCAAAACTCGCGAATGTTAAGGGATTACTGCAAATAAAGAGAACATTGTACATTATTAATTAATGTCACACTCTTATATATAATTAATTATAAATTATTGTGACACTTGTGGATAAATATTTAAACAGTTAAAAAATGTTTTTAATTTTATTTTAATCGAAATAGCGTTCTACAATTTTAACACAAGTTCTTATTAGAGTTCGAGCGAATAATCGGTTTCGTTTTCTGCACGAAACCAGAGTTTCGGCTAACATTCGTTTTCGGCGAAGATACTGGCAAATATTCTTCCGGGACCGAAACCGACTAACAAAAGTGCTTACCGTTTAACGTATCTCGTGATAATTTTAATTTCTTTTACTTCCAGTGACGACTTGTTCATGAAATAAAAATTGTTTTATGGAGGTTATTTCAACTCCTTTTCCCCCTTTTTTTCCAACAAAATACAGTTTTTATGCGTAGTTCTTTGTTATAGAGGACATTGGGAAGATAACTATTTTTCGTCAACCTATTCATTGTTTCAGAAGCAGTTTTTTCAATATTTATGCAATTTATTTAATATACAGAAGCCATTTATCTGTTTTCATATACGAATAGGAGTAAAATATCTATGACGATAACAATTTTTATAATAGTAAATGCATTACTGCAAATTAATTTTAGGCGATAGTGTAAAGCACACATTACAAATTGATTATTAAAACAACGGTAGACGTATTTCCTTCAACAGCCATGTTGATCTTCTGTACAATGCATACAAAACTGCAAGGGCGAATCTAGAGGGTCCTCAAGGGGGGGGGGGGGATAAAGCAAAATAAAATAAAATAAAATAAATAAATAAATAGAAATTTGTAGGTTCCAATCTGACCCGCAGTTCGGGGGTAATTTTTAGGTGCGTTCGTAATTATATAAATACGTAGCACCTATAGTCGTCGTTCAGTCCGTCTGTCTGTCCGCATATAACAGAGCAAAAATTACCGTAACGAATGGTCTGAAATTTTAAATATATGATTGTTGCAAAATTTTGTCGAGCCATTTCAAATTTTATGAAAATCGGAAGTATAGTTTAATCACAGGGACAGTCAAAAGTTTTTTTTCACATTACGGCCAATGGGAAAAATTATTGCAAGTGCATTTTAATGATGTTACAGCCTTCCGAATGGTCTGAAATTTTAAATATATAATTGTTTCAAAATTTTGTCGAGCCATTTCAAATTTTATGAAAATTGGAGTATAGTTTAAGGCTGTTCTCAAATTCAAAGTGTCAACTTTCTGACATAAGTTTTAATTCATTTTCGTTCGGAAACGCATGAAACTAGAAGGTGTTGTTATTCAGAAACTATGTCATCGAACTGTTTTTTCCGTTTTCTTGTAAACGCAATAGATCTTTCAAAAAATACTTTCAAAGTTGACATTTTGAACTGAACTTCAACGAAAGAAGAAAATCCAGTTAGTTAAGGGCAGAAAAATGCCGTGTCATGTGATCAAAATCGCTTATAACTCAATAAGTAATTGGTTGATCAAGAAATGGAAAAAACAGTTCAATTCCAAATCGCTTCCATGGTCAGGTTTACCAATTTTATATCTTTCCGTTAAAAAATGAATTTGTAAACGTGTCAAAACGTTTTGTGCTTGTTGAGCAGAGCAGTTGAGAACAGCCTTAATTACAGGGACAGTCAAAAGTGTTCCGTTACATTACGGGGAATGGGGGAAAAAATTATTGCAAGTGCATTTTAATGATGTTACAGACTATGCACTTATGAAGTGCAAAAAAATATACATTCAGTACAATATGGGGTGCAAAAAATAATTATAAAACTAGTTATAGTACGAACGCACCTCATTTGCCACGTTTGATGAGCAATTTCCAACTTGTTTTCATTACGTCTCGGGTTTGAGTCCGTTGACTTCTACTTTTTGCTACTGGTCGTTTTAACTTCAACTTTTTTCTTTCCATTCCATTTACTTTTATTGTTATTACAAGCGTTCGATATGGAGCAAAAATTTGATCATTTTTCATTTAAAATATCTACACTTTATTTTTAAATAATTAATTGAAAAATACTAACTTTTTAAATGATGCTCGTTGAAAATATATATATATATATTAATTAAAATTTTTATCACAAACATTTCAGAGCATTTTGTAATTTACGATATTTTTTAACACAAGTTCGTGTCGTTTAAGTTTAGGGGAGAGTGTTGTACCTTGGGACAATTTTCACATTTTAATTTTTTACTTCGATGATTATAATCAAATTTAAAATTTAAAAGCAACATTTCAACGCACCAATATATTTCTCTATAATATAATTTTAGAAATTCAGACATTTTGAAAATAAAAAAATGCCATTCATTTAAAGTAGGGAAGGCAAACTGTCCCAAGGTACAACATCCTGTTGTACCTTGGGACATACTGCATAATTCAGAGAATAGGCATATAACTCATCAATAATTTTATACAATAACTAATGCAATATTTTGTACAATAACAATAACTAATTTTATGCCAACAAACAAAACTTTTTTTTTTCAAGGAAATAGAGAATGAAACTCAAGTTCAAGATCCAAAAAGTTGAGTTGTTTTATTTATTGCATTTCACATGATTTGTGAAATTTTCTGTAAAATAAGTAATAAAAATACTTTTATTTATCCAAATTATTACGAACCACGTATTTCTTGTACCATTGGACATGTCCCAAGGTACAACATATTTTACTGTACCGAGATACAATCACCACACGGTTTAAATAAAATCAAAATGGCGGTAAATCTAGAAGAACTATCATTATTTTCTCCTACCCAAAACATTTAAAAATCTTCTCTTTTATAAAAAAATAAATTGCAGTTGACTTGTTGTAGAAATACATGGGAAAAAAATGAAGTTAGAATGGAGGAAAATATTTACTTTGGACTAATGAAATTTATTTTTTTCACCTAGCTGTTAAAATTCGATGCTTCTGATGTTGTCTGTTATTATGATGAGATCTGATGGTTATAGGTCACTATTAGAAATACACAAAAGATAACTGTTGCCAATAGTTTATCAGAAATTGTCAATGTCCCAAGGTACAAGCGTCCCAAGGTACAACACTCTCCCCTATTCAGACACAATTATTATTAATATTTATTTATTAATGCAATTGAACAATTATTATTAATATTTATTTATTAATACAATTGTACAATTATTATCAGTATTTATTTATTAATAGCACTTATTTAATTTCAATGAGAGCTAATTTGAGAGATAGAAATTATTTTCTTGTATAGTTACTTAAAATATATATATATATATATATATATATATATATATATTTATTCTAATACATTATTAATTAATGTGACATTATTAGTGATGCAACGTATATCCGGCGGACATCCGATATCCTGACTATCCGGCCAACATGACGGGTATTTGGCAATAGCCGGATATTATAATTATCCGGCTAAACATCTGGTTTGAAATAAATGTTCCCAATGATGAAAAACATGGTTTTAATAAATTAATAACTAATAATATTATTTAAAAAATGTATTATTATTTTTTTTAAAACTAAATTTAATTTTTACTTTTTTCTAACGTCTTTTGCTTAGATAGCATTTTTAAACAGCTATCAATGGTCGATCCAGGCAAAATTTGGGGCCTATTTAGGGCCCCTTCACAGAAAACAGCTATTTTTTAAATTTTGTTGTTATTACATTCTGCTAAATGCAATTTAAAAATTAAATTTGATTAATTAAGTATTCAGTTAAGTCAAAAGATTTTATGCATTTTATTACTGAAATTGCATTTTTAACAATGTCTACATAAGAGTGTCCATTACTGGAAATCGACTAATTAAGCATTCCAGTAATGAACACGGCTCTTAAAACCTTAAAAATAAATAACGAAATTAGTATATAAAATTCAATGTTTACTATTACTAATTACTATCAAAACAAAAACATGCAAATTTTGCAAGAAAATAATAAACATATAAATTTATTAAATGTCTCTTAGCATGTTCATTAAGATTTTTCCTGAATAACAGTGGAATTCAAAACATTATCTTCTGCTTCTTGTGCTTTCTGATTGGTTTGATTAAAATTGTGAACAATAACACAGATTATAAAACGTACAAGGGGGAGTTATGAAAAAAAATAATAAAAGCTAAATTTGTATTGATTATTTTTTTTATAAATCAAAAACATTGTAGGGTATCTATTACCCTACATGATTTACATTTTATTTTGTTATTTTACTATTATTATTGTTTTTTATTACTATTTAATTAAAATAGTACTAATTAAATAACTAATGATAATGAAGTTAATTATCATTATTAAAAAATTAATATTTATGTTTTCTATAAAATAATAAATCAAAATAATAAGTTTTTAATTGTTTAACTAAAAGTAATAACTTTAAAAAAAAAAAATGTTTAATCTGATTTGGGAGGAAGGGGTAGAAAAGTACACATACTGCGGCCGGATGGCCAGATATCCGGCTTAAATTGCAGCTGAATATCCGGTATCCGGCCAAATTGACATCCATTGCTTTCTTAGACGTTATTATATAATAATTAATTATAAATTATTATATTACACTCGTGGATAAATGTTTAAACAGTTAAAAAAATATTTTTAATTTAATTTTAATCGAAAGATCAAGGTTGTGCTACAATTTTAACACAAGTTCTTATTAGACTTTGACCGAACAATCGGTTTCGGCTAACATTTGCTTTTGGTGAAAATACTGGCAAATATTTGGCCGGAACCGAAACCGACAAACATAAGTGCTTATTATTTAAGAGGAATAAGGTGTCTCGAGATATTTTTAATTTATTTTATTTCCAGTGACAAGTTCTTCATGAAATGAAAATTGTTTTATTGAGGTTATTTCAATCCTTCCCCGCCCCCGTCGCCTTTCTTTAACAAAATACAGTTTTTATAGTTAGTTCTTTGTTAAAGAGAGAGGGCCTTTGGGAAGGTACTGAAAATAGCCTTCGCATCAGAAGGAAAATTTTCACACATATTTTTTGTCAATCTATTCACTGTTTCATAAGCACTTTTTTCAATATTTACACAATTTATTTAATATACAGAAGGGTTGTTCTCTACAATACTTGCAAATTTGGCCAAGCAGCCTGACTTGAATGATACATGTGTAAATTTTCATAAAAATTAAATAAATGGTAAGAAATTAGTCAATTATTGAAGATTTTAATAGCAGCAGAAATCGTTTTAAAAATTTGACTTAACAAAAAAAATAAAATAAAAATTTGTGGAAAAAATAAAATAAAAAATGTGAGGGAATGGTGAAATAAGACATTTTTACTAGTTGTGGGGAAAAAATGCAAAATTATGAAGAAATCCAAACTGTTTCCTTTAAGAGCAACACTTAATATATAATGTATGATAAAATTAAAATTTTTGATATTTGTAAAATAATGAGTATTCTGCGTGAGGGAATGACTGCTAATAAAAACACTTCCAGATATATTGACTGATTTTTTTTTTTTTTTTTTTTTTTTTGAAAAATTAACAAAATCTTACACCACCAATTTATGTTGCTGGACTGACAAGTGCTCAAAATGGCTTCTTCTCTGTGAAGGATGCTAGACTGCTACAGCTCTTTAGTGGTAGATATTTGAGATAATAGCAATGTGTGAGGGAATGATGGTCTAACATGGGGAAACATATAATTGATTGAGTAGGCTATATAATAATAGTAAAAAATAATATTTTTATTATTTTTTGTAATGTACAAAATAAGAACTTTATTTTGCTTAGGGTATTTTTAATTATTTTTATTTCTGGATGGAAAGAAATAGGCAATAAAATATGGTAGTACAGGTGGGGGAAAGGTGAGGGAATGATGTTTGCATGATACATATTACATTTTTAAATACTAAATTTATTTATTTTTAAATTTTACTTTCTGCCCCTAATAAACTATGTTTAGATCTTCTAATAAAAATAAAAATAAATAAAAATGTAATGAAATTAAGAGCATTTATATGACTGGGAAACGCTTTTTGCACTATTGTAAATCCTTCCCCGCCCCCGTCGCCTTTCTTTAAGGCTGTTTTTAACTGCTCTGCTCAACAAGCGCAAAACGTTATGACACATTTACAAATTCTTTTTTTAACCGAAAGATATAAAATTGGAAAACCTGACCCTGGAAGCGATTTGGAATCGAACTATGTTTTCCATTTTTTGATCAATCGATTATTTATTGAGTTATAAGCGATTTTGATCACGTGACACTGCATTTTTCTCCCCTTATTGACTGGATTTTCTTCTTTCGTTCGGAAGTTCGGTTCAAAATGCCAACTTTGACAGTACTTTCTGAAAGATCTATTGCGTTTACAAGAAATCGGAAAAAACAGTTCGGTGACATAGTTTCTGAATAACAACACCTTCTAGTTTCATGCGTTTCTGAACAAAAATGAATTAAAACTTATGTCAGAAAGTTGACCCTTTGGATTTGAGAACAGCCTTAACAAAATACAGTTTATAGGTAGTTCTTTGTTAAAGAGAGAGGGCCTTTGGGAAGGCAAATGAAAATAGCCTTCGCAACAGAAGGAAAATTTTCACACATATTTTTTGTCAATCTATTCACTGTTTCATAAGCACTTTTTTTCAATATTTACACAATTTATTTAATATACAGAAGCTATTTATCTGTTTTCATATACAATCAGGAGTAAAATATCTATGACAATTTATGACGCAACGAATAATGGTTTGGCCGAATAATCGAATACCAATTATTCGGCCACCGAATAATGAAATAATTTTTGTCTAAAAACAAAATAGAGTATCTCTGAGAATTTGCCCCCCCCCTCCCCCCCCCCAAAGAAAAAAATAGTAAAACAAATTTATTTTTTTAGACTTATTGGATCTTCATTTCTGGGGCCAAAACGATGTGCTCCCCAAACTTTCGTGAATGACCATCAGTTGTTGCTGTCAGAACCTACTTTACCTGCATAAAGTATAATTTTTGACTTTGTACTATGAAACTTCCCGTAACTTTGTAACAAATGATCTTATCGACTTGTGAATGGTATCATTCGATTTAAAATAAAACATTACATAAGAAACGATACTACACTTCACCTACTTAAAAAATTTTTGAATTTTCCCCTTTCCCTGAGATTTTACACCCTCAAAAGAAAAAGAAGTAAAACAAATTTATTTGTTTAGAGACTTATTGGATCTTCATTTCTAGTGCCAAAACGATGTTCTTCCCAAATTTATGTGAATGGCCATCAGTTGTTACTGTAAAAACCTATTTTACTTGTATAAAGTATAATTTTTGATTTTGTATGCATAAAAATTTCCGTAACTTTGTAACAAATGATAATATTGACGTGCGGATGGTGTCATTCGATTCAAAATATAAAGTTACATAAGAAACGATACCACAATTGACCTACTTAAAAAAAAAAAGTATTTTCTTTTTAATTAAACATAGAATAGCATTTTAATTATGCCAATTCAAAAAATTATACTATCCCCGCCGGCGAAGACACTCACGAGCTAATGGTAATCCTATGGGGAGGGATTTATCTAATATCTCGTTTGCATTTCGACATTTTTAAATAATTTTTTTTGCATTGGATAGTTGAGGCCCGTCTCTACATCGTACCTTTTTTTACTTTTTCGATTTTGGTCGCAGATACTTTTTATAAAGTTACTTTCACTTTCAAAACCGGTTCTGAAAATGAAAGTGTCATTCTAAAAAATATCTGTTACCAAAATCGAAAAAGTAAAAAAAGGTGCGATGTAGAGACGGATCTCGGCTATCCAACCCAAAAAAATTATTTAAAAATGTCGAAATGCAAACGAGATATTAGGAAAATCCTTCTCCATAGGATTAGCATTAGCTCGTGAGTGCCTTAGCCGGAAGGGACAGGGGCCTTAAAACCCTTCTTTGCATGATGGTGGAAATTTCCATCATAACATTGAATGCCCAAAAATTATATAAAAGAACAAGTTCACTTTAAGTTTGATCGTGTCTGGCTACCTTTTTAATGTCTATTGCATAAGAAAAAAACAGCTGTAAAAAAAAAGGCTTCTCCAGGTCCTCCACCTCCAAAAGATATAAAATCAGATGGTGCTGAACATTGGCCAACAGTGGGTGGGTCATCCGGTGCAAGTATCCTAAATGTAAAGGGTATTCTACAATTTCTTGTAGTAAATGTGGAGTCAATCTGTGTCTAAATAAAAATAATAATTGTTTTGTTAATTATCTTAAAGAATAAAAAATATCCAATGATATCCTCTTTTATTTCTATTTAGTACTAAGCTAATGATCTAACTTTGCATGATGATGGAAATTTCCATCATATTGTTTTTTGCTAAATTTATACTACAAATATATACTAAGATTTTTTTTAACCATTTTTCCTTTAATTTTGAACATGAATTATATCACCTTGATTTATTTCACCAATGAAGAAACAATCATGCAAAGAAGGGTTAAGGCTATTCTCAACTGCTCTGCTCAACAAGCACAAAACGGTTTGACACATATACAAATTCATTTTTTAACGGAAAGATATAAAATTGGAAAGCCTGGCCATGAAAGCGATTTGGAATCGAACTGTTTTTTCCATTTTTTGATCAATCGATTACCTATTGAGTTATAAGCGATTTTGATCACGTGACACGGTATTTTTCTCCCCTTGCTGACTGAATTTTCTTCTTTCGTTCGGAAGTTTGGTTCAAAATGCCAACTTTGACAGTATTTTCTGAAGGATCTATTGTGTTTACAAGAAAACGAAAAAAAAAAAAAAAAAAAACAGTTCGATGACATAGTTTCTGAATAACAACACCTTCTTGTTTCATGTGTTTCCGAACAAAAATGAATTAAAACTTATGTCAGAAAGTTGACCCTTTGGATTTGAATTCTGATTCTTTCCAAATTCTCTCCGTGGCTATTATATGTTCATTAGTTTTCTAGTACTAGATTCAATACACAGGGTTCGTACGTTTCAGAGAATTTTCCAGAAAAACCATCACTATTTTTTCTATGGAAAAATAAATCTAGGCTAAACGCGCGAAATTTCGCCTTATTTAAGGAGAGATTTTCTGTAAGGAAATACCGGTACCGAAGAATTTCCGGGTCTGTTCCTGGATCCGTACGAACCCGGAATAAAGCATAATATATGAGAAGATTTCAAAATTTATTTTAATATCTTGCTATCCGAGTACTTTTTCCTTTGTTATAGATTGGGTAGCCAAGTACACTAATCAGACACACTACTGCAGCTAAATACAGGGTGTTTCAATATATAACGTTTATAAACTTTGAGATATTATAATGTACATTACAACAAGCATTTCTACATAGGAAACCAGGACCGTGATTTATTTATTCAGTGAAAATTGCAGGATTCTTCACTTCAATCAAAGCCTGGATATTTTACCATAATTTTAACAGTAATGAAGTAATGATAATTAAACAGAATTAACCTGATGTGTTCAGAATGCGATGGAATCATAGAGAGTGATAGAAGTTGCCAGTAATTCGTTCAATTGACCGTATGGCATGTGTGTCTGCTGTATTCTGAAAAGAGGGTCGTCTAATTTAGCACTGATTGGATTCAAAGAGTGGTCTTTTGCGCTAGAGACAGTATCACGCGATAGTCTGAAAGTGGTCACCATCCACATCTAATCAGCTCTAAATTAGACAATCCATTTTTTTCTTTCTGCTATCTTCAATAGAAGAAAGTATTGTAATCTAAATTTTTTTTGACTTCCGGTTTTCGACGGATTTACGCGTTTTAGGGGTCAGAGATCACAAAAAACATGGTTTTACAAAATGTCTGTCTGTCCATGTGACGCCATTGTACCACCCAAAAGTGTAAGAAGTTTTGCATAGAATTGAACCAAATTTTTTGTTTATGTATTTGGCAATGGTCAGAATGTCTTCCTTCAATTTGGAAATATTCCACCGGAAGGAGGAGCTGTAATAGCAATTTTTGTGCTATTTTCATTATTGTACCATCGAAAAGCGCATGAAGTTACGCAAAAAAATTGGTTGAATTCTGTGCAAATGTTTTTAGCTGTAGCAAGCAGCTGCTCCTTGAATTTCGAAATATTCCGTCAGAAGGGGCCGTTGTAATAGCGATTTTTGTACAATTTTCTCGATTTTTCGTAGTTTTAATGTACATCGGCAGCACGTGTAGCGCGGCGGGAACTTCGCATCTTGCTAAGCCGACTATTCGCAAGGGGCTGATGTACAACAGAACAACGAAAAACTTTTACTTTTAATAAATACTAGTGTAAATGCCCGTCCTAGGACGGTGGGTAAAAATTGTGTTTTTCACTTAAAATTTGAAAAACTGATAAAAAAAAGAATTGACAATATGGAAGCGTTTAGACGAGAAAGGTTCGGCTAGTTTATGTTCTAATAAACACACAATTAGCTTTTACAATATTTCTGGGTAAACCAGGTTTTCCGGCTAATATACTATAACGAAATTAAGATTTCTTAATAAAAGAAAAATTTAATAAATATGCAATAAAAGTACGTAATTAAGACAGTCTGCTGCAACTATTGAAATAATACCTTTTTTTTTTTTAATAACACTTTGAAATTGTATTTTTATCGTTTACCCCCCCCCCCCCCCCCCGCCCCCCCTCCATTAAAAAAAAATATATGTATATTGATTAATAAATAAGTATCGGGGGTTAAATCCCATCCGTCTAATCCCCTAAGCTTCTGTCCTCCTGATGCAAAGCTATAAATCAAAAATTATTATTTTTACTTTTCGTATAAATATTAATTTTTTACTTTTAAAATATGGGATATGTTTTTTTTTGTTGTTTTTGTTTTTTAGTTTAAATTTACATACACCTGTATATAGAAAAGGAAAATATAAGCAATGTGTAATTTAAAAATGAGTTACAAAATGCCAGGCTATTATTTCGGGGAGGGGGGGGCGACTAATCCCCTAAGCTTCTGTCCTCCTGATGCAAAGCTATAAATCAAAAATTATTAATTTTACTTTTCGTATAAATATTAATTTTTTACTTTTAAAATATGGAATATGTTTGGGTTTTTTTTTTAAGTTTAAATTTACATACACCTGTATATAGAAAAAGAAAATATAGGGGAGAAGGGGGCTAGTGTGGACACTTTTTATAAATTTTGCAAAAAAGTGTACTAAATATCATTTTTCACACTTCAAGTATTTTTTTTACAAGAATTTACTAATTTATCTTTGATTTGGTTGATATATTAAATTATTTGGCAATACAGTTATTTATCAATATATATTTTTTAAAAAGTATTTTTTGTCCACACTAGCCCCATGTGGTGGGGCTAGTGTGGACAAGCTAGAATACTGATTTAGACAATGTAATACAACTCTTATAAGTGTTTGCAAAACCATTATAAAATAAATTTGAACCTCAAGAACATAGTAAATGTATTAATTGTAATAAAATATAACTTAATTAATGTTATACATAATATTTTTTTGTTATTACTGAGGACTGCAGTTGGGTATGTTATGAATCTATTTCAAAGACAAAATTAAATACATTATAAAAGTACATAACACTGGTCAAAATAAAAAGGTATGGATGTATTTACCTATCTTAAAATCTTAAGTTTGTTTACAAGGTTAAGTATTTGTCAAAGCAACTAAATGTTTTTCATTAGTGTTTACACAGCCAGGAAACTGCATAATAAGCGTGATGGCTTCTTGAATAACGTCTGGCTGTGAGAGTTTTCCAATGATGTTTATTTGTGAAACATCATTTTCAATATAAATAAAGTAGTTTTTCTTAGAGCTAATACTCTTGAGGCACTGTTTCATACTCGACAACAGAAATTGACTTTGAATAACTGCTACATATTTATAAAATCTGCAGTAGCTGGACTTCTTGCAAATTAAAGAAACTTGAGCCAATGCAAAATCTCCTGGCTTGATTGTTTTTTTCACTCATTTCTATTTCTTCAATTTCTAATTCATTAACTTCCATGTCAAAAGGCTGTTTCCACTGTCTTCTCGTGTGCTTACCTAATCTTTTGTAGTATCTGGGCATCGACGGTCGATAATATAGCTCCAAAAAAAGGTAATCATCTCAAAAGGCTAATCAATTTAATGGGATAATTCCAGGTTTTTGCAAATCTTGGTATAGTATTACTTAGTGTAAATAATTTAGATATGCTTTTGCTGCTAAGGAAGGAATATCAGACTGATACTGTTTTGCCGGGATAATTTAACATCCAGTCATTAAATGCAACTTTACACATTCCTTTGAATGCACCATAAATTGCAACATCTAGGGGTTGAATTTATGGGAAGAATGTGATGGGAAAGACAGTAACACAATGCAATTTTCCTTCACATATGTGTAATTGCTACAAGAGAAATGCGTGAATTATGATTATCGAGAAGCAAAAAGACAGGGTGGTCAATATCAGATTTTGTGTGTTCTTGTATATGGTGTAAAACAGCTGGAAATAGTTCTTTCACCATACATCTGCTTTTTGAAGAAAAATCTAGACTTTCAGTTGGAGCCCCAACAAGAAAATATTCCTTATAATTTATTCTAGGATACATCCTACCTATGCTATTATAATGGACTAGCATTAGTAATTTAAATTAAAAAAAATTTATCAAACTAAATTCTACTATGTGTGTGTGTATTCTACACTTAAATTCAGTTATTACTTCACAAATGAATCTAATTTAGTATACAGATAGCAGAAAATGTGATATATTTATATACCTAAATAATGTTTTTACAACTGAAAGTTGAATGGGGCTAGTGTGGACATGTCTACAGTAGCCCCACCGCCATGTGTCCACACTAGCCCCATGATGCCATTTATTTTTTAGGACTAACACTGGTAAATGTAAACGATGCAGAGCAAAAGTGAATATCAAAAAATATACTGATTAGATTCATTTATAATATAATATCTCCTTTCATTTGAAATAATGAATATAAATAGTCAAAATTAGTAATTAAAAAACAAACCATGAATTTACTTTTACACCATAAAAACCTTTTTTTATAAATTGCAAATGAACTATGAAATGTATTATCATGTAATTACACATGGAAGTGTATATCAGTGTTGTCAATCTACAAAAAATTACAGAGCAACTTTAACTAAAAAATAACAGAATTATTCAAGTTGTCCACACTAGCCCCCTTCTCCCCTAAGTAATGTGTAATTTAAAAATAAGTTACAAAATGCCAGGATATTATTTCGGGGAGGAGGGAGGGCGACTAATCCCCTAAGCTTCTGTCCTCCTGATGCAAAGCTAATAACACTTTGAAATTGTATTTTTATCGTTTACCCCCCCCCCCTTCCTCCCCCCCTCCAATTTTTTAATATGTATATTGATTAATAAATAAGTATCGCGGGTTGAATCCCATCCGTCTAATCTCCTAAGCTTCTGTCCTCCTGATGCAAAGCTATAATTCAAAAATTATTAATTTTACTTTTCGTATAAATATTAATTTTTTACTTTTAAAATATGGGATGTGTTTTCTTTTTTTTTTGTTGTTGTTGTTTTTTTTTTTTTTTTTTTTTTTTAGTATAAATTTACATACACCTGTATATAGAAAAGGAAAATATAAGCAATGTGTAATTTAAAAATAAGTTACAAAATGCTAGGATATTATTTCGGGAAGGGGGGGGGGGGGCGACTAATCCCCCAAGCTTCTGTCCTCCTGATACAAAGCTATAAATA